>CM031239.1:666247337-667447337 GCA_018340775.1 Taxus wallichiana var. yunnanensis
CGGTGTCTATATCGATTGACTTATGGATTCGTTGGGTTGTGGGATTTGTGGATCACTGTTGTAGACTCTTGGTTGTTGCGGTCTCTTATGGTCATGTACGAAATCAAGTCCTAATCCCTAGTATCCAGTAATCGTACGCTTTCTCAGCTTCTATGTTTAAACTCAATAACTGCGTGATTTTCTCGGAATACCTCACAGGCGTTCGTGCAACCTGGATTCTTAAACTAGTATCTATGTCTGTGAGAGTGTCTCCTGCATCTGGTTGTGGGACCAAAGGATCACAACCAAAGGTTTGTTCTCTTTCGAACCCTTCTACAGTCATGTGAATGTTTGCCTAGGGTAATCTGTAGTTCGGTTGATTTGACCAAAACGTGTGTGCTTGGTCGTCTTCTATATTTAACCCTCTCAGTGAGAGTGATCGATTGTAAATCATTGTTGTTTGGAAGACTTGTATTCTAAGGTTGGTCTATGTCAACTATTCTTTGTGTGAGGTTGGGTTGAGGCACGATTGGCTCAAATACGTATTCCTGGGCTCCGGGGTCCGTGATTGTCATACAAAACAAAATGTAAATCTAACTGTAACAAAGCAAATTCTAACTATGTGGAATAAATCTAAAACATATATGACTTCTATTTTTGAGAAACTTTTAAGAATTTAAGAAAAGCAGCTATTTAAACGTATCTAGAAATTTGACAACTAAGATAAAATTTAAAACAAACAAAATAACCGAGTGTAGTTATTTGTCTGTGTAATTTGTAGATCTATTCTAAATAATGAAATAACTTGCTTAATCTATTTGCGAGATTCTCGATCCTACCTCAGAAGTGAGGAGTGAATCATAGTTTCTCAGAAACTATCAATCCCCATAGCTTCCCTGGCAATATCGAGAATAGAATTTACTGAAATGAAGCAATTAACTACTCTATTTGATATGATTCTAACTAGAACTTTGAAAGTTAAAACCTGGATTCTGCAGAACAGTGGCGAATCCGATGGTGTGTGTGATCTTGTCCCCTCAGTGTGATCTCCTCGTTCTTTCGTGTTCACGTGGATCCAGAAAAGCGTGTAATGCTAGCATCAACAGAAGTAGATTTTGGGACAAAGGCAGCTCAGAATGCAGACCGAATATAATGCGAGTAGGAGAGGGATAGCGCAAGAGTACAGAGCTTGGCTTATGTAATTCCTAGCGGGATTTATTGCGAGTCATGCAACATAAAGCGTCCAGAACCTGAAACTATCCTGTTTGAGGAGAAAAACCTGCAACTTTAATGGCTTCCTAAGCTATTCTACTCCAATGGATTGGATAAAACAACAACACTGTTTGCACAAGCTGGATATGTGGCTTACCAACAGCTGAACAATGCTAACTAAGCATGCAAAGAATTAAAACTATGGCTTCTAAACAGAATAAAAGACTGAACTATGAAAATGAGAGCATGAAAGTGAATGAGGGGCAGACCATTTGTTTGAGCACAAGCCATTTATTTATAGCTTTTCATTCACCCAAAGATCAAAACCAAACTGAACTCTAAAACTATAAACAATGGCCAAACACTATTCCAGGGGACCAAAAACATAAATGCAAGCCCAAGTCGGCAAGGAAAGCTGGTGAAACGTTTATTTTTTACGTGAGTCGCGTTAAAACGCTTTCTGGAAAATGCGTAAAGGACCGCCGCTCTGAGCAGGGCGGCGGTTACAGGACCGCCGCCCTGATCAGGGTGGCGGTCACGAGACCGCCGCCCATGCAGGGCGGCGGTTTAAATCCTTGAAGAAAAAAGGCCAAGAAAAGAGGGGAAAAAGGAAAAACAAAGGACGCGGGGGCTAAGCGGGGCATGCGGGATGTTAACGCACACTCGGAGAGCTTTTCCGGATCCCGAACACCTTGCGAGGAGACCTGTATCATCATTGGGGCACTTGTTACATTGTTCGGTGTACAGTACCTTACAATTTTGGGTACGTACATATTGCCCCCTCGGAGAAGCGTTTTAGCCATGAAGAGGCGTAAAAGCGGTGGGTCAGTATGGCGAGTCCCGAAATGGGAAGTTAGAAGTTATACGACACGTCCAGTGTGTTGAAATGACGCCATCCAAAATCCCGCTACTGCAAAATGAAAAGAGAACTCAAGTGCGAGATAGATACTGATAGTTGAAAAATAAACGCTAAGAATAACAGGGAATGAGAACGTACCATTTGTGCGGGGATAGGAACTTACCTCCATCAGCGCTCCAAACCTGTGAAAAAGTCATTTTAAAACGAAACAGAGTGCTATATATATGAAAGTGGGCCCATTTTCCTATTCATTTGCGTGAGTCGATTTGGTTGATTTTGAGCTCTGGGACCCACGGTGACGGTTTCTTGCGTGAGTAGAGTCGAAACGTCGCAGCGAGATCGTGATCATGCCTCCACGTGCGGAACACCGACCTCAGCGATCACAGGTTAGTTTTCTTCAGTTTATTGTTTTTCCCCCCTTAATTTTGAAATGCTAAATACTCTGCAATGGGGGGGTCATTTTTGAAAATGCTAGTGTTAAAGGTCCACCTAGGGGGGGCGCCTACTGGGTAGGCTCTTTTTTTAAGTTAAATGGCCATTTTTTGCACTTTTTAGGCCTTTTTAGGTTAAAAACCCGCGTGGGTTTTCGGACCACGACCGCCGCCCTGCCCAGGGCGGCGGTTACATGACCGCCGGCGTTACCACAACCGCCCTGTTCGGGGGCGGCGGTTACACTGACCGCCGCCTTTAAGGCGGCGGTTACAAAACCGCCTCCCTGCTCAGGGCGGCGGTTTTGCACAGAATGCAAAAAGAACTTGTTTTTGAGATTGTGTTTGTATTTTTAGCATTTCTACGTGTTTTTATGACTTTCTCAGTATTGTTGGATACTAACTTACTCTTGTTTTGTGTGTTTTTGGGTGTATGCGGGCGAGAGAGGAGTACATCCGATGGAGAGAGAGAGAGGAGTGTGATTGGCTCGGGGGTATTAGATGCCCTCTCACGGGATGAGGAGGACACGGAGAGAGGGTGGCATATTGCGCATATCGCGCGTGCCCCATGTTGCACCATCTAGTCACATCCTTTGTGACTTATTCTCTTACTGGGATGCAGATCGGAACACCTTCCGATTGCCAGGGGTCCGTGGCGAGTGGACCATTACATTGGAGGACGTCTACCGCATTCTGGGGGTCCCGATCATCGGGAGGCGACTCACTTTGGAGACAGCAGGCTCACGGGCACAGATTGCACAGTGGGCGACTTATATGGGAGATGCAGCCATCTCCACGGGGTCGAAGAAGGGGGTGAGAGTTCGATCCATTCCTTCTTTGCCCATCCCCGTATTTCGACAGGCCATCATGGGGATCCTTGCCTCGAGATTGATCGGGGACAAGGGAGGGGACACATTGTTATACTGTTGGGCCCCCATTATTGCACAGATAGAGGGGCATGGTCGGATATACGCTTGGGAGAGAGACATTCTTGGGACCACCTACCACGATCTATATAGGGTGGTCCGTTTACAGGGGCAGTCATTGAGCCACCCGACTCTAGTCATGAGTTGGGTTTATGAGCATTTCATCCCTTATGGCAGGGGTGTGGAGGTGGCAGATCCTGGGGCTGTGAGGGCAGCCAGATGGACAGACATGTCGGTGCTTAGAGCACCTCATCGGCCCGATTGCCTCACGACTACTGCCGATATGGAGGTGACACCATATCAGACCATGGCGGGCATATGGGGCGAGGAGACTCTTACCTTGATCTCCTGCTCCACCACAGGGCAGCTCATTGATAGAGTGGGACGAGTGGAGGTGCACCCCTTTGGCCGGGTTCCTCAGCAGTTTGGCCTACCATACACGGGTATGCTTCCCCAGTGGCGCCAGTTTACAGATCAGTTCGTGAGGCCAGAGGGGGGCCTAGAGGCCGAGGTTGGACAGTGATTACTCTGGCATTCCCATTGCGGCCGGGAGGATAGTTCGTCTTAGAGGAGAGCGGTGCGCCTCGGGCACCTTTACTTGGATTGCCTGCGGGTCCCTGCTCCCAGCGGCGATGACCCTATATTGATATTGACTCGAGTCGAGGAGTTTACGAGGGGGAGGGGAGGCAGAGGACAGCGATCTGAGTGGCATGACACTCGGGATATCATGCGAGAGAGAGAGGGTGAGCGAGCGCGAGAGAGGATACTCTAGTTTCAGAGGAGCCACTCTCCCAGGGCCATGGTGGAGAGGATGAGTCCGTTGCTGGGGTGACACGTTGCTCCTGCCACAGGAGCAGCCCCTCAGTCGGCAGCGGCATCCGCGGCAGGTGCGGCCCCAGTGACCCATCCTGGAGGCCTGGTGATCGAGTAAGTTACCCTTTCTCCCTTTTAATGTTTATTTGTAGGCTCTCCTTAGTTGCTATTTTGTATCTTTTAGCCTCTTGCTTAGTTTCTAATTTGTTTTCTCCTTTGTTTTTGAGAGCTGTTGATGAGTGGCGGGATTTGATCCGCAGGGTATGTGTCGATTCACTGATGATCCCCATGGATAGGACCCGTGCGAGCTGTCGTGTAGATCTTTGGGAGCCCTCGGTGGTGGTAGGCATATCGATGTTTTTTCTGTCGGCACGTGGCCGGGATGGTGTCGACCCCCGCCACGAGAGTTAGCGGGCTATAGGACGGCTGAGCGCCTCATGAGGAGCCATTCTCGTGGTGAGACTGCGGCTGCTCCTCGAGACCCTGAGCCCTCCGTACATTCAGAGCGCCGGCGTAGCTGGAGTCCTAGGCGTGGGCGTGCACCTTCGGAGGGTCGCGTAGGGATTGAGAGGCCACTTGGCTCTCGTGTATTTTGTATTATATATTCTTTGTATATCACGGGCTCTTTGAGCGTTTTGACCATGCTTAGTGCATGATGGCATTGTATATAAACATTGATCATTTATATATGCATTCATTTTGGATCAAAATCTTGGCACTCATGGTTTCCTTTCTATTTCCAGTTTTCCTATGTATACTACGATGTATGTTTATATGCTTTTTAGAATGTATGCAATGGAGAACAAATGATGCAAATGTTTGTTTCCTTTTGTGTATTTCATGATCTTTGATATATGTAGATATAATGTGATTTTGAATCTTAGCTTACGTAAGCAATTTTGGATACCTCATGTTTGTTTTGCGAGTGATGAATATAACGAGTATGATGAAGCAGATTAACTTGCCCCACTCCTAACTCCACGCTGACTAGTAAGATGCGAGGGCTCATCACCGAGAGCTAGAAAGGGCACAAGTTATGAGGTGTAGCTGAAATGATAGTGATGAAAGCAGACAAAGCTTTGGTGGAACCAAATTGGAAGCTCAAGCTTACTCTACCGAGTGACTTCATAGTTTAGAATGCAACTTACTTTGCGGTTTATCTAGACTTAGATCCGTAGATGGCCACATAGTAGACAAAATCTAGGTTTTTAGGATTTTAACTCTCTTGGAATTTTGAACATCTGATTCATTTGTTTTTGACTCAAAGTTTCAAAGTTTGAATTGTTTGTGTATGACCTTTTACATTTATTTGTCAAGAGGACCCCCTACACTTTGCCCCATGCTACTAGTAAGAAGCGTGGGTTTATCACCGTGGGCAAGGCATAGGCGAGTAAGGGCATTTCCATCCTTTCCCAACCCTACGTCACTAGTAAGAGATGCAAGCTCATCACCAGAAGGTTGGTGGGGCAAGGAAATGTGTAAAATTAAAATTTTTTTGTTTGATCAACGTTTGACTTGTTTATTTGAGTAAAATGTCAGTATGTGCTTATTTCCAAAGAGATATACATATGGGATAGATGTGACACCATGAAGCTTCTAGAACAGACCATAGGCAAGACACCTATCCTAAGAAGAAATCAAAGCGAGAATAAACTTGCAGATCTTGGTATGGTTACCGTTAAGACTTCGTCATGTCTGACTTTATTTGATAAAATGATTCCGAGATAATTTGATGATATCATGAAAATGGAGAGGTATGATTAAAGAGTTTATGCCAACAACATCATGAGTTTGTAATGAATTGCTTTGAGAATAGATTCCTTGATCACCATTTATGTAAGAAACAAGTGGACAAAATGATCTTAATCTATATGAAGATGTAATGTAGATAGTTATATAAGTAGTGCTAGTTGCTTATGCGTAGAACCACTTGAGGTGCGGGAATTGTTGTTTCGCCAAATTCCTCACCTTCTAGCGTACATAAGAGGTATGCACCATTTCCATAGTCCTTCATGACTCGGTATGGGCCCGACCATTTGGGCGGAATTTCCTTCCTTCCTTCGCCGGTCTTCTTGTCGATACATTTGTCTAGTCTTAGAACTAGATCACCTTCGTATATATATGTCGCGTTCATAGACCTTCTTGTTATATCTTTGCCGGCACATTCGGTCAGCATAAGCTCTATGCCGTTGTTCAGCATCTAACCTAGTTTCATCTAGGCTTTCTAGTTGGGAAAGACGTGCTTCTCTGTAAGCGTCTTCATCCAGAATCCCTTGTAATGAAATGCGGAGACTGGGTATTTCGACCTCAAGTGGGAGAACTGCCTCTGCCCCAAATACTAGTGAGAAAGGAGTTGCTCCCGTTGGTGTTCTTATTGAGGTTCGGTGGGCCCACAAGGCCGGATATAACTTCAAATGCCAATCTCGTTTGTTTTCTTTTACCGTTTTAAGGAGAATGGCTTTTGTGTCTTGTTTGTCGCTTCAGCCTGTCCGTTGGCTTGAGGGTAATACAAGGAAGCCGTATGATGGCTTATCTTAAATTTATTGCATAGTTCGCGAACCTCTTCATTCTTAAAAGAAGTTCCATTATCGGAGATAATGATTTGCGGGATCTGTAGTACTGCAAATGATTTGGTTCAAAATGAACTTGGCGATTCTGAGAACCAGTACAGTAGTAAGAGGCATAGCCTCTACCCATTTAGTAAAATATTCGGTGGCCGTGATTATAAAATTATGGCCCATGTGATGGATGAGGAGAGAATTTCCCTATCAAATCTAGGCCCCATGTAGAAAAGGGCCATGGAGTAGCGATTGGTTGCAGAGCTTGTGCCGGCATGTGGATCTCATGGGAGAATTCTTGGCACTTATGACACCTGCGTACAAACTCTATTGCGTCATGTTCTAGAGTGGGCCAGAAATAGCCCATTCGATGTATTTTTCGAGCGGTGGCATGGCCACCGAAGTGGCCTCCACATATTCCACTGTGGGATTCATGGAGAATCTTCTTGGATTCTTCTGTGTCGACACATCTTAGGAGCATTCCATCGAATGCTTTTCGGTAGAGTACTTGCTCTATGATGACGTATTTGGCTGCAATAATACGTAACCGTCTTCTTTGTTGTGGTGTAACTCCTTCTGGGTACGTATGGTCCATGATATAATTAATGATATCAGTGTACCAGGGACACTCAGAGATAGAGGGTCGGGTTTCGATGTAGTATACGCACTCATCTGGAAAATCTAAATCTACTAGATCGCCTCCATCTAATGGGTTATCAGCTAACCAATCTGCGATGATTTGTCCTTTAACCGACTTCTGATTTATAAATGTTAATTCGAATTCTCCCATTAAGGTTATAAAACGTCCAGCCTTTTTAGACAAGGACCCTTGTGTGAGGAAAGTTCGTAAGTGGTCCATTTTTACCATGACCCTTGTTTCTTGGTTTAGCATATAATGTCTTAAGCGTTTAGTAGCAAAGACTATGGCGAGGCATTCTCGTTCTGCTTGTGTATAACGTGTTTCATAGTCAAGTAATGTTCGACTAATGAAATAAATCACGCGTTCCCTCTTGTCATCGTCCTCTTGGGCCAACATACAAGCTAACGAGACATTGGTAGCTCGTGAATATAGAATTAACGGGTGATCTAGCTTAGGTGGCATTAGCGTAGGTGGTGACAAAAGAAATGCTTAAGCGCATCAAAAGGCTTCATTGCGAGTCTTTGGTCAATCAATGCTATAGTCTTTCTTGAGTAAATTGTTGATTGGATGAACGGTGAAGCTTAAGTCCAGGATAAATCTCCGGATTGCACCCAGCTTTCCGAGAAATGATCTGATTCCAGATTCATTCGAAGGTGGGACCATTTCGAGGACAGCCCGAATTTTGGTTGGATCAACATCTATCCCTCGTGACGATATGATGTAACCTAGGAGCTTTCCTCCTGTTACGCCAAAGACGCATTTCTCTGGATTTAGCGTGACTCTGTATTCTATTAGGCGTGAAAGAATGACGCGGAGTACTTCCGGATGGTCACAACGCTTCTTGGCCTTAGCCAACAAGTCATCTACGTAGGATTCCATGATTTTATGAATTAAATCGTGGAATATATATGTCATAGCTCGCTGGTACGTAGCACCGAGCGTTCTTGAGACCGAATGGCATAACAGCGTAGCAATAGGTTCCCCAAGGAGTTATAAACGTGGTTTTAGCTTGATCTTGCTCAGATATTTTGATTTGATTGTATCCGAGAATCCATCCATGAGAGACAAAAGTTCAAATCCAGCTGTTGCATCAACAATGACATCGATAGATGGTAATGGGAAGTCATCCTTAGGACATGCTTTGTTGATGTCTCGGAAATCTATGCGAGATGCGTATCTTTCCATTCTTCTTGAGAAGGGAGCGATGTTAGATACCCATTGGGAGTAGTCATTGGTTTGATGAATCCTACTTGGAGGAGTTTTATTACCTCCTCCTTTACCATGAGAGCTACCTTGGGTTTCATGGGTCTTGATTTTGTTTAAGCGGCTTTGCATCTGATTTAGTAGCGAGGTTGTGCACATGATGTGGGGTGCGACTCTGTCATCTCCTTATAATTAAATGCAAATGCCTTGATGTTCTTTGAGGATCAGTATGTATTTCTACTTCTTACAGGGTTAAGGATGATCCTAATTTCAAATTTTGGTTCGTCATTTGTCCGATGTTGACATCGATTGTTTCTTCGATTAAGAGGCGTTACCCTCTTGAACTCGGGTGGTCTTTGGAGGTAAATCCAAATCATCCCCATTTTTCTCTGCGTATATGCTAGGTTCCATTTGTGAGGAGATCCATCATGGGATTTCCGAAATAGGAAGGCGAATGTGGAATTAAGGACAAATCTAGCATATGATAGGAGAGATGTAGTGCTTTGCATAGGCGTTTAAGTAATCCAAAGTGGCCATATCACTATCAACATGGTCAGGATGGTAGATTCACTTCCGCTTGAAAGGGGATTTGTCATTGTTTTTATCAATGGTTCATCACGAATGGACAGTGAAATGGGTATCTTCTAACTCATTGCTTGGAGTAAAGCGTGATCTTTGAATTCTTTATTGAATCGGCGAGAAGATTTTCTCTCGCGGGATTGCTTGATGGATATGAAGTTAAACGCCTTGCTTAAATCTAATACGGCTTCTTTGTAAAGCTGCAAGTGTTCGGCTTGTTTCGTATACTTGAAACTTGGTTTGTCACTAATTGCGAGTCTCTAAGACTACGATGTTATCAACACCAATTCTTTTGGCTAAGGTGAGGCCAAGGAGGAGGGCTTCGTACTCAGCGCCGTTGTTTGTGCATTCAAAATTTAGCTTAAAGGAAAATGGTAGGACTTTCTCTTCGGGTGAAGTAAGAATTATACCTGCCCCCGCTCCATAATGACATTTAGCTCCATCGAAATGGAGAGTCAATACTTATTTGGGAGTATAGATGTTGGGGTATCTGCTTTGCGTTTGCGCACTCCACTTCTACCATGCGAGAGGTCCTCTGATGGAAGGGAACCAACACCTAGGGAATATCCTATGCCCTCCTGAATCAAATGGTAAGAACATTGGTAAATCTTGTTCTATTAACTCAACGATTTTTGCAGTAGTCCCTAATGATACCGTTTCTATAGTGTTAGCCTTATCTTTGGGGGTTGGGGTTGTTTTGGCTATCTTTGATAGTTAGATCCGTTGTAGGTACCTGACTTCTCCTCTGGTTTTGCGTCGGTGGGTTTATTAAGTTGGTTTGTTGGAAGTTCAAATTCAGTGCACACTGGTCTTTTCTTTAAGTCAGCTAGGTGTATATCGAAAGGTTTTGGATCACCTTTGGCTCAAATACCTTTCTAGATGCGAGAATCTTACTTCTTGGAATAAAGTAGAAGGGATTGCCTTCATTCGGTGTATCCATGGTGGGCGAGGATCATATTATAATTAGTTTCCCGATCTATAATATAAAACTCAGTCAGGGATTGTTTTGGGTCCTAAGGTGACCGGTAGTATTATGGTTCTATCGAAGTGGCTTTAAGGCTATCATAGCCTCTCAATGTATTTCGAGTGGTGGAACAGTTTGTTTCCCCATATCCTAGTTTTTGGAGGAAAGAGAAGGGGACTATGTTAACTGCGGCCCCATCGTCAACCATTGCCCATTTTACGTAGTTATTATAAACCCATACTTGTAAGTGTAAGGTTGGATCACCTCGGCGTGCGATCTCAGCATCTGTAGGCATTTTACTTATTTCGAATATAAATTCGACATCCTTGTCCGGCTGCCCGGAGGTGGATATCAAAATCTCACGTGATTTACTTGTGTTTCGGGAGGTGGAGTGATGTTAATTAGATGACCTAAACCTAATGCTTCTAAAAAGAGCAGCTACGTGTGAGTAGGAGAGTTCTTTAGTAAGTCCAAAAATGAAATGTGTGAGAAGGTTTTGTTAGGTCATTAATTAAATCATAGGCACCTACGGGTTTTCTACTATTTGTTGACTCTTATCATTTACGGCGAGATGACTTGGGCTTGGTTGAGAGAAATACTCTCGTGTTCTTGTTATAGCTTCGATAGGTAGTTCAGCGTCTAGTTCTACCAAGTGACTATCTTGGGTCTCGGTTGATTTCTAATTGTGGTGTTGATGGATTTAGTGAAGTCGAGGCTTCATGATCATTGTTTCCCGTCATTGCCCTTGTTCGTCGGTTGGATTTAGTCTACATTATTATCATGATTTGGGAGTGGATCGTTAAAGATCTTGAGGGGAGCATTACGAGGAAAGCGCCCCTGCGGCGTGTTTGGTGGTGGTGACACGGGATCTGCCAAAAACAAATCTGTGAAGAACTGTCTTTGTTCTTCTGGAAAACGTTGCATGAATTTGTTGTAGTCACGGCACGTTCTAGTATCATGACCTCGAATCTTGTGGAAACCACAATATGAATTGGGATTGTAATTCTGTTTTGTTGGTTTGGTGTATATTGTGGCCTAAAATTACTGATCAAGTATTGTTGCTATTAGGATTAAAGTTTTGCATTTTTGTTGCTTTGATTTTGGTTTTGATAACCAAATGAGTTTTAGCTTAGCCCTTGTATGGGATTTTTCATTGTTGTTGTTGTTGTGGATGGTTAAAATCCCTTTGTATTGATTGTCGGGGTAAAGTTGTTGTTTCGTTGGTTGTTTGTTTGTAATGGAGTATTGACAACATTTACCTTCTTAGGCTGATCAGTTACTCCATCTGTTGTTACCCCGATTTTTGTTAAGGATTTTAGGTCCTTGATTGACGTTTGTGGTAGTGGGATAATTTGTAGTGTTCTGATTGGGGGTGATTAACCTCCCGTTTGCTCCATATGTCTTACGACCACTATCTATCGTTGCTTGATCTATTCGAAGAGCGCTCTCAAGTACTTCATCGTAAGTTCTTAGTGGGAACTTCTGGACTTCTTCCTTCACCTCTCTGCTGAGAGAATGAAGGAATAAATCACATAGTTCCATCTGATCCATATTTGGAGCACTTCTTTGAAGAATAAAGAAGCGTACGCCACCTCTGGATGAAATGGGTGACAGATTCATTGTGTTCTTGTTTGATGTGTAAGAATTCCCTGATTCCTGTTCTTAACAGTTTGTTCATGTCGAATGCCTTAATGAACTATGATACGAGTTGTTTAAATGAATGGATGGAAGCCTCAGGTATTCTATAATACCAGTCGAGAGCAATGCCTTCAAGGTTTTGGGAATATTTTAGCAACAACCCCATCCCGAGGAGTAGTTCGCGTATGGGCATGTAGCGTAAGCTTTGATATGTGCGTTTGGATCTCCCTCACCTTTGTACTTGGGTAAATCGGGAAGAGGTCTTGGAAGCATGACGCTTCGTATGGTGAAGTCTAAGGGCTCTTTCAGATATTCTGAATAAGTCCCTATCGCATAGGTTTCGACCATTGATGGTGGTTCTTTGAGGAGTGGTGGTGGGATGGGTTGTTGATATCGGCGCAGCGTATGCGTTGGCAGGGGCATAGGGAAGTCCCTGCGTTTGAGAAAACATGCTGGGAGAGGAGAACATATCTCCTTGTGGTGATTTGGAGTACATGTTTAAGTATGACGGGGTATTGTCTAGGAATGGATTGTTTGATACTAGACCGGGAGGAATGGTGTTAGAGATGATGGGCCTTGTTGGCGTTTGTTGTGGATATTGAGGAGGCATGCCTAACGTGCCTACTCCTGTGAGGAGATCTACTTGGCCAGGGTGGTATGGAGGATTGGAACTTCCTGCTTGCATGAAGCGAGAATTTTGACTTGCTTGAGCAAGTTCTAACCCTCTCACTTTTTCTACTAACGTTGAAATGACTTCATTTGGTGAAGTCACGGTGCTTTGCCTTAGCGGCGTTTGTTGTATACCCTGGTGTTGTATAGGCATGTGATATCCTGCTATGAGGCTGAGTGATGCTATCTTGCCAAGTTTCTCTGAGAGTATTTCCTATATGCAGTGGCATAGAGGTATTTTCTTGAAAAGAGACCTCGGGTTGTATTTGTAAACCTCCTATAGGTGGGTACATACCCGGGAGCGTTGTTCACTCCTAGGATAACGTATTAATTGTTCATCATCTAAGACCGGTATGGGTCGATTGCCTACTAATTTGTGGTCTAAGTAGCATCGAGGAGATGAACAGATTCTCGGTAAGCGTCATATTATTCGAGCACAGAGGCTCTGTTTGTTGCATTCGAGGGGTTTGATCTAACTCCTCAGTTTGAAAAGACGAATTATATTTGATTCTTGGAGTTTGTGTTGACAACTGATTAGTTGAATAGTTGTCCCCCATGCGAGAGTGAGGGTGATGATTGCCTATTACATTGGGCGTAGTATGCCTCAAGACCCAAGAGAGAAGTGCCATATGCATCGAATCCCGACATATTCGGGGGTATATGAATACCCGCAGAATAATGGGAAGGAGCGAAGGTGATTTGTGAAAGGCTAATGAGGCGGAGAAGATGAAAAGTAAACTAAACTTTGAAAGAAAACGTAATACTATGACTCCGAATTAGAAAGTAGGAAGTTTACGTCAGCTTCACTAATTTTGTTTGTTTCACGTCGGGTTCACCAATTTTTGTACGCGGAAAAGTGACAAGCGAGCGTGGGAATCTACAAGTAACTCTTCCGCGTACCCGACCTCCCAAGGTCGTGCCGAGACAGCCGGTGGGGATGGAATATGCGTGGGATGTAGACAAACTAGTTAGGCAATCTAATGTCTTCAATACGCACTAGTGGAATTTGTGAATCTAAGGCAAAGAAGGCCCTTCTAACTTGGTGGTGTGATAGATCGATCAGCAAGGATGACTGCTCGAAGGCTCCAATCAATATCGAGCTACGGCGTGATTCGATCTATGGGTTGTGGAATACGTGGAAAATGACTTGGGATAGTTTCGTGTATGTCTCCGAGATAAGGTCATATGGTGGGGTAATGAATACAATTGACTGACTCTACGGATGATTTCTACGGCCTAGTCAGAATTCTCTAGCTTTGTTAGCTTGCTTTATATCTAGTAAGGATAGTTGTTCGATGATGATGGGTGGAAGTGGAGTAGATCTGAATACTAACGTGCGTAGGCCAGTGTCTATATCGATTGACTTATGGATTCGTTAGGCTGTGGGATTTGTGGATCACAACCGTAGACTCTTGGTTGTTGCGGTCTCTTATGGTCATGTACGAAATCAAGTCCTAATCCCTAGTATCCAGTAATCATACGCTTTCTCAGCTTCTATGTTTAAACTCAATAACTGCGTGATTTTCTCGGAATACCTCACAGGTGTTCGTGCAACTTGGATTCTTAAACTAGTATCTATGTCTGTGAGAGTGTCTCCTGCATCTGGCTGTGGGACCAAAGGATCACAACCAAAGGTTTGTTCTCTTTCGAACCCTTCTACAGTCATGTGAATGTTTGCCTAGGGTAATCTGTAGTTCGGTTGATTTGACCAAAACGTGTGTGCTTGGTCGTCTTCTATATTTAACCCTCTCAACTGAGAGCTGATCAGTTGTAAATCTATTGTTGTTTGGAAGACTTGTATTCTAAGGTTCTAGTCTATGTCAACTATTGCTGTGATGAGGTTGGGTTGAGGCACGATTGGCTCAAATACGTATTCCCTGGGCTCCGGGGTCCCGTGATTGTCATACAAAACAAAATGTAAATCTAACTGTAACAAAGCAAATTCTAACTATGTGGAATAAATCTAAAACGTATATGACTTCTATTTTTCTGAGAAAACTTTTAAGAATTTAAGAAAAGTAGCTATTTAAACGTATCTAGAATTTGATAGCTAAGATAAAATTTAAAACAAACAAAATAACCGAGTGTAGTTATTTGTCTGTGTAATTTGTAGATTTATTCTAAATAATGAAATAACTTGCTTAATCTATTTGTGAGATTCTCGATCCTACCTCAGAAGTGAGGAGTGAATCATAGTTTCTCAGAAACTATCGATCCCCATGACTTCACAGCAATATCGAGAATAGAATTTCTTGAAATGAAGCAATTAACTACTTTATTTGATATGATTCTAACTAGAACTTTGAAAGCTTAAAACACTGGATTCCGCGAGAGCAGTGGCGAATCGATGGTGTGTGTGATCTTGTCCCCTCAGTGTGATCTCCTCGTTCTTTCGTGTTCACGTGGATCCAGAAAAGTGTGTAATGCTAGCATCAACGGAAGTAGATTTTGGGACAAAGGCAGCTCAGAATGCAGACCGAATATAATGCGAGTAGGAGAGGGATAGCGCAAGAGTACAGAGCTTGGCTTATGCGATTCCTAGCGGGATTTACTGCGAGTCATGCAACATAAAGCGTCGAGAACTGAAACTATCTGTTTGAGGAGCAAAACCTGCTGACTTTAATGGCTTCCTAAGCTATTCTACTCCGATGGATTGGATGAAAAACAACAACTTTGTTTGCACAAGATGGATATGTGGCTTACCACTTGCAATTTGAACAATGCTAACTAAGCATGCGAAAAGAATTAAAACTATGGCTTCTAAAAGAATAAAAAGTGAACTATGAAAATGAGAGCATGAAAGTGAATGAGGGCGAGACCATTTGTTTGAGCACAAGCCATTTATTTATAGCTTTTCATTCACCCAAAGATCAAAACCAAACTGAACTCTAAAACTATAAACAATGGCCAAACACTATTCAGGGGACCAAAAACATAAATGCAAGCCCAAGTCGGCAAGGAAAGCTGGTGAAGCGTTGATTTTACGTGAGTCGCGTTAAAAACGCTTTACGGAAAAAGGCGTAAAGGGGGGCCGCCGCCGACGGGCGGGGCGGACCGCCGTTCTGCGGGGGCCGCCGCCAAGAAAAGAGGGGAAAAAGGATCGGGCGGCGGTCACGGGAGACCGCCGCCCATGCAGGGCGGCGGTTTCGTCACTGAAGAGCAAAAGGCCAAGAAAAGAGGGGAAAAAGGAAAAACAAAGGACTCACGGGGGCTAAAGCGGGGCATGCGGGATTTGTTACATGCACACTCGGAGAGCAAATTTTCTAGGACCCCTATTGATGTGAACACCTTGATCCGAGGAGACTGTATCATCATTTTGAGGGCACTTGTTACATAAGGAATCTGCGAGAAACTAGAATCCACAGAAAATAAGGAATATGTGGGAAACTAAGACTCATGGAAATGAATGAAGTCATGGGAAACTAGGATGTGCAGAAAACAATAAGCCATAGTAAACTAGGACCCACGAAAAAGAAGAAAAACTCGAGAAACTAGGACACATGATAAAAAAAGAAGTGAGTGTAAGAAACTAGGACCCGTAAAAAAGGAAACCACGTGAAACTAGGACCCATAGAAAAGAAGAAATCCATGTAAAATTAGGAATCATGGAGAAGAATAAAGTCATGGGAAACTAGGACCCGTTCAAAAGAGGAAGCCATGGGAAACTAGGATCTGGAAAAAAGTGGAAGCCACATGAAACTAGGACCCACAGAAAAGAAGGAAGTCACAGAAACTAGGACCCATGGAAAAGAAGGACGCCACAGAAAATATGACCCTTAGAAAAGAGGAATTCTTGGAAAACTAGGACCCACGAGAAAAATAGGATGCAACAAGATGTTGGAAGCATAATGTATTGAGAGGGGGTGAATCAGTCCTTTAAAACTTTAAACAATTTCATATTTACTTTCTTAAACCATAAACCATTCAACCATTAATGTGTGCACAACATCATACAAAATTCATTCAAATAACCATAAATAAGAGAGATAATACCATAGTAAAAGGTGTAAGTGGGAAAACTTCGAGGGAAGAAAACCCACTAAAATTTTTTTGATATTACACACAATAGAGACTCAAGTGAATATTACACATCATAAGGGATTCTTTAGTGAGGCACTAGCCCCTGCAAGGAGCACAACCCCTAAAATCTTGTTGATATGACTCACAATAAGAGACTTGTATAAATATGAATCTTAACACAATATTTTAATAATAATATCACTAATGATATGCTACAACAACTCATTTGATTGTGATCACAAGATTCAGCTACAAACTATTTCAAACCCTTTCTCAAATCCTCATTCATCTAGCTCATTATATCTCTCACTTTATTCACTTGTCTTGGCTTTAACCTCTTACACACACTCTCAACCATTCTTCAACTTGTCACACACTCTCTTAGATCTTAAATCATTCCTTCATACCTATTACAAGCACACACATGGGTCGCATTTTTCCCTCTCAAGCAACTAGTTCAAATTTGAACTACAACTTCACTATTATGTACTTCTCATCATTAAAAAATAAGATAGGTCAGTTTTACTCCTTTGTTTTAACTAATTAAAATTTAAAACATCCTAATAAATTCATACAAACATTCACATTTGACCCATATAGGTCATCCATGCCCAAAACCACTAAACAGGCTCAAAACAAGCTCAAAACCCCATCACCTGGATGAGCTAAAACCAAAAATTCCAAAACCATGATTATTAAAGCTCCAAAATTCACCATACATGTGTAATATAACATAAAAACATCATCCATGGTCATTAATTATCTTTTACCAATCAAAAAATTCATAACACAACTCAAAAGGCTCGTAACCTTTTTAAAACAACTATTTCAGCACCATGTCTTCACCTTTGGGCCTCAAGACCACCCAAAATCAACTCAAATATAGAATGTAACCCCTATATGGAATCCTTGTGACTTTTATGTCAAATTCATGCATGTTATATCTCATGAAACATCTATATGTGCAAACCACACCTACTTTACTCTTCACCAAATTATGTTGCTTAAAATAAAATTTCACAAATCCAACTGGTTCTCACCCTTTTTGTCACTTCCAAGACCTCCAAAGGCCTTCAATAGGAAAAAACTTCATCCCTCTTCACTCTCTAACTAATATCAAGAATCATATAATCCATCTCATGCCCCATTCACCTTAATATTTTAGCCTAAGCTAATCCATCCTAAAACATGAAATCATTCTTCTTCACAAACCGACTGAATAACCCATCATATATAATCATCATGAGACAAACCATATATCATTATAAATATATCTGAATCCTCTTTTCATAACATATTATAGATTCTTCCAACTTCAAATGGAAGGCCTTCAACCAAGAACATCTCTAAAAAGCGCCTAAAGCTGCCCTAAAAGCTGTCTTTTGACTAGTCTTTACAAATAGGGTACACTTTGTTATTTAGAAGAATTACCATGACCTAAGACTATTATAAACATAAATAAAAAATCCCATTCTAAAAATTATGTCCATTTATTTTGTAATTCCTTTGGAAAACCTTATCGAAACTAAAATTCTTTAGAAACATGCATGTTTGAGTGGGGTCCAATAATCACCACATACTCTATCATACCTTTCTAGAAACCTAGAGGATTACGTAAATCATCCGATCATCATACTTATACTTATAATCCATTCTAGGCACTTAGGAATAAAATCTCTCCTACCACTTTCAAGCTAGGGTTTCAAGCACATAAAAATTTATTTACCTTCATTATTTTTTTGAAACCTTATATAATAAATGTAAAAACATCCCTAAGAGAAAAAAGTTCTAATGCAAATCACACAATTCAGGGTTAGCATCGAAGGTGCAATTCGAGCTGGAAATGACCTTCTTCTTGACCCTGTTTCACCAAAAACAACTTATCTTGCAAAATATTCTTCAGAATGACTCCAATTTTTTCTCACACCTCTTTTCATCATCTCCAATCATCATCATATCTCAAATAGGTCTCCATCTTCTCATCCCATCTCATTTGTATGACTAGCCCTTGGGGTTTTACCTAGTTTAGGATAGTGTCAAATAAACCAACATTGTAACTCATCATGAAACCTCTCAAAAATTTCCTAACAACCTTAATACATCATGAAACACTTACCTACATGTATCCATGGTCTCACATGGATCCACTGACTCAACCTCGTGCCTTGAGCACCTAGACCTAGTCTAGATGAGTACTTGAAACTTGGTATTCAACTTGTACCTACACCCTAAAACTCATGTGAGTGCCTAAAAACTCCCCAAACATTCTCTCCATATTTATACCATATACCTCAAGCCACCAAGCAACTCAAATCACCATGCTTCATCACCTAGAATATCTAGGTCACCTGACAAAGCTTACTAGACCAAGCCAATCTCATTGAATCACCTCATGCCATCATAAACATGCCTGAAAATCCATGTCATCATCCTACTAATCATCCTCTGACTCTACTCCATCATCCTCTTTGTCATTAATGAGCTTTTACATCAATGACAACACCTAGAACACAACATGCCAACAATATCCCCTTTGTCATTGATGGAAAACCTCCTAAACTTCTCCCCCTTTTTACATTAATGAAAAATATTACTTATACCAGCATGAAATTCAAATTTCTCAGCTTCATATGGTCATTTCTTTGTTATAAACATCAAACAAAGACTTCATACTAGCTCACAAACTATTAACTTCTCACAAAAATCTGATTTGACCATTTTCAAATCATTTAAGATTTTACTCTCCATAGGAAAGAGCATACTCAACACCTATACATGCCATCAATTATGAATTAGAGCCAAAATACCATACTTACCTTCATTATTATTTATCTCACCTTGATATGGCTTCAAACTTGCTTGTTTCTTACATACATGTTCACACATCTCCTTGAGGACTTAAATCCCTAACTTTGAACCTTTTGTGCATTTAGAACAAACTTTGGATTGCACTAGAACCATACTCACCCAATGACATGACATCTCATAGCTCCCCTTGGACTCGTTGCACTCTTCTCTAGTGGGAAACACAAAAATTAAGTTCCTTACCTTGCTTACAAGCTATAGAGACAACTAAAACACTTGGACCTAACCCTAAAGCTCTTTCTCAGTATTTTCATCCTTATTTTGACCCAATGAGTTAACAATTTGTTCTTAAAATTTGTCACACTTCCAAACATGACTTAGTATCTCCTTTTATCACTAAAAGGCATCATAGATCATCTTTCACCATTGATTGATGTCAAAATGGACTCCCCCTACATCAAATGACTCGTCAGACCAGTAGCACTCTATTTTTTATCTCTTAAGTATGTCATTTCACTCATTTTAACAATCATCCATATAATACAAGCTATTGCCTATGAAAATTCCATTTTCCTTTCCATACAAGCCTTCCTCACACATAGGACACTTAACTAGATGACAAATAAGAATTCCCCTACCTAGAGAACTTCCTCAAACTTGTAGTTTGTCAATATAGATATATTGTAGACTCAAGAACCAACCATTTTTCATGACACTTTTCATTCCTATAAAAATCATACCTTCTTGACTCTTTTAGATCATATTGTTGAGATATATAGTTAACTCCCCTGCATAGTTAGGTAATGATGGACTTGAGACATCATATTTTTGAGGCAAGATCACCTTCTACAAGTACATTATATCTTACCACCATATGCCTTATTCAACTTTTGATCTTGTAAGAGCATTTCCACTTTCATTTGCACTTGTATGCACCAAGAGTTACCGAAGTCTCTTTCATTACCAATTCAAACTCATTCTTATTATGCTTTAAACTCATCTGAGATGAGTATAGACTAGTAGCATTGACTAAAGAATCTTCAAACCTTCAATGCCAGTGACATTCTGCACTTTACACTGTAGATACACATTTTATGCCTATATGTTTACAATTATTCATTCTCGCAGTCTTCAAGCAACATTTACAAGACCCAACCAACTTGTTACACCTTTCATTACTTATAAACCTAAAGTACATCATATGTATCACCTTTGTACCTATTTCATACTTCAATTATTGTACACAGTCATGTAGATAGCTTTGTCATATAAAGTGCACATTTTATTTTCATCACAGTTTTGTAATCCATTGACCTATCTCCTTACCATCTTTAATAGTCATATAAACCCTTTGATATTGCTTAATTATCATTCAAGAGTCAAGGACTTTGCCTGTGGATTCTCACAACTCATGACTGCACATAGAGCACTCTTTTTACTGAATCCTCTTGCACAGTTTCACAATTTGGCTTCTTGTTACACTACATCACCCATTTCCAAACTCCATCTAGCATTGTTCAGTGCTTAACAATATTTTATTGTGATCTTGATCTATTTATAACTTTGAGAATCACAATTTCAACTAAACTCCTTTCTTACCTATAAAATTGTAGTATACTTCTACCATTTGACCCTAATCGGGTATAGTTTCTCACATAAATTTTGAATTGCAAGGTTCTAAACCAAACTTAAGGTAATTTCAGACACACATTTTTTTAGATGTATACCAAGATTTATCATATGGTTCTTTGGAGAGGAAGAGTCAAACTTCACTTAGAAAGTCACTAATTAGGTCTCTCGGACCGAGACAACTTTATGAATCAAGACTGCCATACATCGTAGGAGACCAATAATGTTTTTATTTATAATACCACCAAAATCATGAGGAAAAATATGTCAAGACTATATGCTCAAGGTTTTAGATATTTACTAAACCTTTAGGGACTCCTTTTCACAAAAAAATGTCAAACCCTAGATAGTGTTTACTAGAATCTAGTATATAGTACTTTGTTATCTCCTAATATAAAATCAACTCTTCATGAATTTATCCATACCTACACACATCATACTTCCTTCCACACTTAACCACACCATGATTGAGACCTTATACAAACTCAAAATCCCATATTCATGCATGTTGCATCATTGTACTGTATACTGACATAAATTTTTCATCTTGGCCTTTGAAAACTTTGCATTCACATATTGAGACCGTAACAAGAAACGTCATCTAGATTAAACTCGTATAGATTCTCATACCAACAAAAACACCCTATAATCTGTGAGAATCACCCTTCGGACCCGAGCTCCTTAACATTCTCTTTCTCCAACATATGAATCAACATGGACCATAAGCACATCATGGTAATTGAGAACTCAATATATAGATGACCAATTAGAGATACATCATGGAATTATGCTTTACAAACCTTGAGCATTAGGATAGGGTTTCAACCATCAAAATTTCATGACTTGAAAAACTTCAGACTCAAGAAGCTAACTTAGCACTCTTTATAATGACTTATTTACCATCAATGGACCACATAATGATAGATACTGACTCAAGACCCTCCTTTGACACATATCAAAGACATATCATATCCTAAGACTTATTTCTTTAATGTTAACTCATAATCTACATGGAAACAAAATAATTTATCCATCCACTTAGAAATCATAAGAATCTAACATAACTACAAACACTCTAGGTCATTTTGACAAATATCATACCATTTTCACTACTTGGAAAACTTGGGGACAATAAGGCATACTTTGAGAATATGACAACATACCTGGACAACTTTGACCAACCATTATTTAACCTAGTCAACTCCCCCTTTCTCAAATGCTTCGTATGGATCAATACACCTCTAAGAAGCCTAATAGAGGCATATAAATTCATGATCAATCTAGAATAGAGACCTAAAGAGGTCCCAAACCCTCTTAGATACCTACACCTCACCTTTTTCATCTTGTTTCTAATCAACATTTTGTGACACACCTTGTCTTACATCCAAATTAGCTCTTGGTGAACCATAATTGACTCTTCTCGGCTCCCATGATATGTTTTTCCTTCTAGCTTACACATTATAACTTTGATGGTTCATTCTTACCTCTCATGCCCATAAAAATCCCTAACAATATGTCCATAATTGTTATAATTGTAACACACACATTAATTCTTACCTTTGTATCCTTCATTACTCCAATACTGATTTGAGGATTCATACAAACAATACTTAGCAACATGACCTTTCTCATTACAGTTGTAGCATACAATACTCTTAGATTTCTCACTCTTACTATCTCTTTATGGATGATTATCTCTAGCAAACCTCCTACACTCCTTAGATCTGTGTCCAAAACCATTACATGAGTAACAATAACCATTAAATGACCTTTCATACCTTGAAGCATTAGGTTGTCTTACTAATTTTGTCTTCACATTGTCTTTGGTGAAGATCTCCTTCTTTTCATCTTTGATGCTTGGTTCTCCATCCTTCTTTCTTGGAAATTTATCTTCTTGCATCTTCTCTTTTCCTTTGAGGTAATCACTAAACCCCAAACCTGATCTATCACATGTTGATCTTTGTTTTCCAAGAAGATCATCAATATCCTTGGTACTTTTCTCAAATTTATGAAAGGACATAGTATTCTTACCAACATCTAACAACTCTACCCTCAAAAACTCTATATCCTCTTCAAATTTAGTGCATATTCTTTCTTTATCTTGAAAACTTGCAACTAAGAACTTTACCTTTTCTTCTAGCATCCTAATTGACTCATTAAGCTTGCTTGATTCAGACCAATGCTTTTCTTCTAGATCATGAATCTTATCTTCATACTCTTTGACCTGAGATCTCAACTTCTTGTTCTTCTTCTCAAGCATGCCTTAGCTCATTTTGGATACACTCTTGATCATCTTCAACATCATATTATTCTTCCTCAGAACCTCCGGAGTAACCTTATATGAAATCACATAATAATGAAGAACCATCACTAGTAGATATCATGGCATATTTAGTCATGAATAACACCTCATTTCAAACATCTTCATGATCAAATTTAGACTCAGAATCTGAAACACCACTACTAGAAGCAAAAATTTAATAATATTCCTTTGTATAAAATCTCTTCTTCTTGTTATCAAACTTCTTAAAGTTTTTCTTTCTCTTATCATACTTTTTATACTTCTTATCATGATCTCTATCATGTTCATGTTCATCATGATCTTCCTTCTTGTGCTTATGAGGAAAATTGATAGAAAAATGTCCTACTTTACCACATTTGAAACATTTATAAGGAAGCTTACCTTTGTATTTTCCAAATCCAACCTTCAATATTCTAGCAAGCATTGTAAATAGTTCTTCATCTTCAAACTCAGCAACATCATCAACCTCCTTAGTCTTCTTGCCCTTGGTATTCATTTCGGATCTTGAAAGAAACCTCTTTCTTAATTGGTTTGGAATCAACAATCCTCATCTCATAGGCAGTCAAAGTCCCATGTAACTCATCCATATTCAACGAGTCAAATCCTTGGCCTCTTTAATAGTAGACACTTTGGAATCAAACATAGGTGATAGGGATCTCAAAACCTTTTAAACTACAACTTCTTCTTTCACATCTTCTCCTAACCCTTTCATGGTGTTGACAACCTTGTCAACCCTAAGTATATATACAACTATGGACTCATCATGACTCATCTTAGTACCTTCAAACTGATTTATTAAGGTTTGGAGTTTAGAAATTCTTACCTTAGAATATCCTTCTAGTATTGGAGTACTGATACACAAGTCTCTCCCATATAGTATTGGCTGATTTTCAATTCATCACCTTTACCATCTAATATTCTCCTAGACCACACAAAATAACATTCATAGCTTTTGATTTATCACTACAAGCCTTATTGTCTGCATTACTAGTTGGAGGTGTAGCAGGAACAATATAACCATCTTCTACAACTTTCCAAATATCAAACCCTAGGGACATGATATGATTCTTCATCCTCAAACTCCAAAAATCATAGTTCACTCCATCAAACAAAGGTTCCTTGCTAGTAGAAGAACCACTCTGTTGACTCATCATTTTTTTACTTCAAAGGATCTCCTTTTAAGTGATCAAAATTCTCCAAAAGTACCTTTTCGATACAAATTTTTGGAAGAAAAATGGACTAAGAGGGGGTGAATCAATCCTTTAAAACTTTAAACAATTTCATATTTACTTGCTTAAACCATAAATCATTCAACCATTAATGTGTGCACAACATCATTCAACATTCATTCAAATAACCATGAACAAGAGAGAGAACACCATAACACAATATATAAGTGGGAAACCATCAAGGGGAAGAAAAACCACTAAATTTTTTTGATATTACACATAACAAAGACTCAAGTGAATATTACACATCACAAGATATTTCTTTAGTGAGGCACCAACCCCACAAGGAGCACCAACCACTAAACCCTTGTTGATGTGAATCACAACAAGATTCTTGTATGAATATGACTCATCACACAAGATTTTTATAATAATATCACCGATGATATTCTGCAATAACTCAGTTTATTATGCTCAAAATATTCAACTATAAACTCCTTCAAACCCTTTCTCAAATTGTCATTCACTTAGCTCATTATATCTCTCATTATATTCATGGGTCGGTGCAGCAAGTTGGGGGACAATTAAGTGGACATCAAATCCTGAATTTTACATCAAAAACAACAAAACATCAAATTTAGTCTTCCATGACTTGAACCATGCCAAAAAGTCAAAAATATGTCATAAAAATAGTACCATCGCGTAGGGGAGATTGTTAGCTTTGTATAAATATTGATTTTAAAGTGAATAGAATAGGATAAATATCATTTTTATATTTTTTTACTAATAGTAGGTCTTTAAGACACTTTTTCCCATGAATGTTTATGTCTACTTTTAAGACTGCAAATTTTGTTTCACATGTCAGAATGTGATAAAAATTATACCATCCCAACCATGGTGAAATCATATACATGTTCAAAAAAAAATTATTTGATTTCAATATTTTTTGATGAAGTTATGGCAAGCAAACGGAAAGTGCTTTGTTTTCTTTATGTTTTCAGACCACTTTCATGAAAAAATCATAAAAAGTAAAATATTTCTCAAAAAATACAAAATAAAATCTATCCCAAGATAGATAGCGACATCTAACTTCTCACTAAAGGAAAAATATATATATCAATTTTTGGTCATCCAAATCGCGGGCAAACGGACTACAATCTTATAGGTGTTTTTAAAAAAATACCAAGTCATTGAATTTTGAGTGTTTAATATAGCTAAACTTGTCTATTTTTTTAAAAAATAGTAGTTTAGAAACTAGATTCGGATGCTACGATTCATATTAGTATAATTTTTCTAATTTTGAGTGTATGCATTGCTAATAATCCCTACAAGTTGATATTATGTTGTTATTTGCAATATGACGTCCACTTATGACCCCTTTTTGTCCCCCAACTTGCTTGCACTTACCCTCATTTGTCTTGTCTTCAACCTCTTAAACACACACTCCCAAACATTCTTAAACCTGTCACACACTCTCTCATATATCAAATAATTCCTTCATACCTATTACAAGAAAACACATGGGTTGTATGTTTTCCCTCTAAAGTAACTAGTTTAAATTTAAACTACAACTTCACTTTTATATGCTTCTCATCATTAAAGCATAAGTTAGGTCAATTTTAATCTTTTGGTTAGACCAATGTAACTTAAAAACATCCCAATAAATTCATACAAATGTTCACATATGACCCATATAGGTCGGTCATGCCCAAAACCACTAAATAGACTCAAAACAAGCTCAAAACACCATCACCTGGATGATCTAAAACCACAAATGCAAAACCCATTATTATTAAAGCTCCCAAATTCACCATACATTTAATATGACATAACAACATCAACCATGGCTGTTAATTATCTTGGACCAATCAAAAATTCATAACACAACTCAAAAGGCTCATAACCTTCTCAAAACAGTTGTTTCCAACACCCTATCTTTACCTTTGGGCCTCAAGACCAAAAATATCAAATAAACTATGACATGTAACCACTCTATTTAATAATAGGTACCTATATATTTTATCCATTCATTTTATATCTCATGACACATCTATATGTGCAAACCACACCTACTTTCCTCTTCACCAAATCATGTTGCCCATAAAGTAGTTTTACAAATCCAATTGGTTTTCACCCTTTCTGTCACTTCTATGACCTTAAAAATCCTTTACTAAGAAAAAAATTCATCCCTATTCACTCTCCAACTGATTGAAATAATAATATAATCCATCTCATGCATCATTCACCTCAATCTTTCAGCTTGAGCTAATTTGTCCTGAAAAATAAGAAATCCTTCTTCTTCACAAACTAACCTGAATGACCCATCATATCTCATCATCGTGAAAAAAACCATATATTACAGGAAATATCTCTGAATATTGTTTCTAGAACGTATTATAACTCCTTCCAACTCTAAGTGGAAGGCCTTCAACCAAGACCATCCTCAAAACTACCTGAAGCTGCCCCAAAACTACCTTTTGACTAGTCTTCACAAATAGGGTACACTTTGATATTTAGAAGCATCACCATGAATTGACAAAATCATTGAAATTAAGAAAAAATCCCATGCTAAAAATAATTTCCATTTATTTTGCAACTCCTTTGAACAGTCTTGTCCCAAACTGAACTTCTTCATAAATAGGCATGTTTGAGTGGGGTTCACTCATCGCCAAACACTCTACCATACCTATATAGAAAACTGGATAATTCCTATACATCATAAAATCATCATGATTTCACTATAAATCCATTCTAGGCACTTATTAATTAAATCTCTCCTACCACTTTCAAGTTAGGATTTCAAACACACAAAAAGTTGTTTACCTTCTTAACATTCATTCATAAAAATGTGACTATAAAATGACCTCATTATTTTTATGAAACATTCTAGAATCAATTTAGAAACATTCTTTAAATCTAAAATGTCCCATACAAAGCACACAACAACTCATGGTGAGCATTAAAAGGTGCAATTCGAGCTGGAAATGAACTTCTTATTGACCTTGTTTCACCAAAAACAACTTATCTAGCAAAATATTCTTCAGAATGAATCCAATTTTTTCTCACACCTCTAAAACACATATTTTCATAATATCCAACCAATATTGTAGCTCAAATAGGTTTCCATATTCTCATCTTATCTCATTTAAATGACTATCCCTTGGGGTTTTACATCGTTTAGGCTAGGGTTAACTAAATAAACACTGTAGCTCATCATGAAACCTCTCCAAAAGTTCCTAAAAACCTTGATAAATCATTAAAAATTTACCTTCATGCATGTATGAGCTCACATGTATCCACAACTTAACCTCACACCTTAAAGCACATAGACCTAGTCTAGATGAGCACTTAAAACTTGGTCTTCAACTTGTATCTGCACCATGAAACTCATGTGAGTGCATAAACACTCCCAAAAATTATCTCCATGCTTCTATCATGCACCTCAAACTACCAAGCAACTCAAATCACCATGCTCCATCACCTAGACTAGCTAGGTCACCTGACAAGGCTTGCTAGACCAATCCAATCTCATTGAATCACCTCATGTCATCATGAACACACACTGAAAATCCATGCCATCATCAAAATCAACATCCTCTAACTCTAAGACACCATCCTATTTATCGTTAATGAGATTTTACTCCAATGACAACACCTAGAACACAACATGCCAACATGAGAAACTAGGACCCACAGAAAAAAAGAGGCCATAGATTTTTAAGATCCGTATAAACATAGGGATCTATGGAAATTTAGGCATGTTTGGATTCCTTTGTTTTTTAACTAAGTTGTCTAAATAATAATGAGTGATTATTTGAAAACATTTTTGTGACCTATTGGGGACATTTTCATGCTAAATGTGTGACCTTGTTGGTTGCATTTTATGTCCTTTAATATGCCCAATGGAAACACATAAAAACAAAACAATTAGGGAAAATCACCTATTGATAGGGTGATGTTCCTCTATGTTTGAGAGGGGTAGTTCCCTCGTATGATGGGTCTTGTTTTTTTAATTTTTGGTGCTTTAGGGTTTCTTTTAGGTATTTTTTACCCTTTTTCTACCATCTGTTATATATCTAACATCTTGTTCTTGTAGGTTTGCTAAAAATCCAAAACAAAAAACAAAAAAAATCAGTCGCAAGCCACCACAACTACAATCTGGTGGGTTGCAATTTTTGACACAAAACCTTAAAATCTGGTTCTAGGCAGTCCCAATGCGATGGTGTTATAACTTTGTTTCTCTAAAAATTAAAAACACATTTATTTTTCTTAAAGGAACGAATCTAAAATGAGCTACACATTTTATTATAGGTTTAAATAAGGGTAAATACCCACTCACATAACTATGGGAAGTGCTTGGACATAAGCCTTAAAACTCATTGTGATGAGTACTACAGAACCCCAAAGTAGTTGGCACCTTAAGGGAACCGACCAACGAAATGAGTACCCCCACCTACTTGAATAGTACAACTTGTGATATTAGAGACAAGATTATCCTTAGTACAACCCCGATTTGATTGATAGAGCGAGTTATTGGGTTTTGATTTGTACTTGAAATGAAACCACGGTCGGGGATAAGCAAGTCCCTCCTCTTTAATGGGAGAGGTTCCCTTATTGAAAGCAGAGGCAAAACCTATGTACAAATATTGTTTGAGGACATTGGGCATGGGAACTACATGATCATGTCATAAGAGGAGACAAGTCTACCAAAGGGAGTGTTGTTTGATCCTAATGGTGTGTGGACTTTGGAGTTTGATGGAAGTTTCTCTTTAGCTGGTTCTGGAGCTAGTGTAGTGCTCATTTCTCTTGGGGGTAAGGTTCATCCTTTCTCCTTCAAATTTTAGTTTTAAAATACCAACAATACTATTGAGTATGAGGCCCTTATTCTTGGGTTGAGCATGGCAAAGGAAATGGGAGTGAAGAACCTTCTTGCTCGTGGAGATGCAAAGTTAATTGTAAAACAAGTTAGAGACCTTTATTAGGTAAAGAACAAAAGGTTGAAACACTATAGGAATATGGTTTGGGATTCCATTGAATTCCTTGATGCTTTTTCCATTGAAGTTGTGCAAGGGAAAAGAACATCGGGCTAACTCTCTGGCTATTTTAGGGTCCTTGTTAATTCCTCACCCCGATTTACCTCAAGAAAATTCACCATTGAGTTGATCCATAGACCCAGTGTCTCTGGAAATGTAAACAATTGGCAAGTGTTCAATGATGATCATCATTTGATTTCTTTCTTGGAGCTCAGAGACAACTTTGATCAATTTTACTTTGAAGGAAGTGATAATCTACCTAGAGAGAGTGTGTCATCAAATGAAGAGGGTGTCAAAGAAAAGATGGATGCATCAAATCGAAAGGCAAAAAAATTCCTAAAGGGATGATGAGTTTGGAGGATATTTTTGATAAACATGATAGATATATGAAGTCTAAAGTTTCCCAAGGAGCCCGACAATCTGCTGAGATTGAGAAAGTGAATATTGGGAGTCTTGATCATCCCAAAATGGTCAACATTGGAAAATTTTGCACTCAAGAAGAGAAAAAGAAGGTGGTGAATCACAAGAGGTATGTTGATGTTCGCTTACTCTTATGATGATCTTAAGGCTTTTCAGCCTAAATAAATGCAACATTTCATTCCTCTTAAGCTTGGGATCAAACCCTTCAAATAGAAGCAAAGGCAATATAATCCAAAGATAGCTAATATAATTTTCCAAGAAATACAAAAGCTTCTGAAGGCTAGGATCATCTTCCCCATCCACCATTCAACGTGGATTGCTAATATAGTGCTGTCAGGAAGAAGAATGGTGAGATCTCGGATCTGTGTGGACTTCAAAAATCTAAATTAGGGTTCTTTGAAGGAAAATTACCCTCTCCCCATGATGGACCAAGTATTGCAAGTTGTCATAGGCTCGAGAGATGTTATCTATGTTAGATGGATTCTCGGGGTACAATCAAGTAGAGGTGAATACTACATATCAACATAAGATTGCCTTTACTACTCCTTGGGGCACCTTTGCATACAAGAGAATGCCATTTGGTCTCATCAATGTTGGTGCTACTTTCCAGAGGGCCATGGACTTGGATTTTGGCAGTTTGAAAGGGAAATGCATTGTTGTGTATTTGGATGACTTGACAGTGTTTTCTAAAGCAAGAAAAGATCACTTCCAACACCTTGAAACAATATTGTAGAAGTGTAGAGAGTATGGAATTTATTTAAACCCTAAGAATTATATGTTTTGTGTCACAGAAGGAAAGTTGTTGGGACACATTGTTTCAAAGGAAGGGATCAAGATTGATCTGGAGAGAGTTCAGGCCATCTAGCAAATTCCTCTTCCATCAAGTAAGAAAGGTATCCATTCTTTCTTTGGTAAGATCAATTTCCTAAGGATATTCATCCCCAATTTTGTAGAACTTACTATGAGCATTTCTCGCATGATGCAAGGGAAGCAAACTTTTGGTTGGTCCTCTGAAGGGAAGAAATCATTTGAGGACATTAAATAGGCTATTGCAAAGACTCCAATCTTGGCGTGCCCTAACTTTAGCAAATATTTCATTATCTATTGTTATGCCACTAAAAATACCCTAGTTGTTGTGTTAGCCTAGAAGAATGTTGAAGATCATGAGCTCCCAATTGCATTCATGAGTTATGTCTTGAAAACTCATGAGTTGAAGTACACCATGATGGAGAAACATGCTTTTGCAATTGTTAAATTTTTCAAGCAATTTAGGTTTTACATCCTTAATTATCATTTTGTGGTCTTTGGTGCACGATACAACAATCAAATCCATTCTTACTCAAAGCAAAAATTTGGAACCAAGAGAGGTAATTCGGTAGGAAAGGTTCAAGAGTATGATCTTGACATCAGTGCCAACAAAGCTGGTTCGGGGTAAGGGCCTATGTGAACTCATTCTTGTGAGCTGCCAAGGAGTTGTCCAAATATGGAGTGGATGTCCTGTTGTTTTGTTCCTCAACTCTGCAGGATGTATGGTATGCCGACATTGCTCATTTTTGACCTATGGAGAGTTTCCATCTCACTTGAGTGCCAAAGAGAAGAGAGCCATCAAGCGAGGTCTCGCACAATATGTGCTATGGGACAATGCTTTGTTCAAATGAGGCATGGATGGAAGGTTTTTTAAGTGTGTAGACAAGGAGCAACAAAATAAGTTGTTCTCTACTTTTCATGACCAGGATTGTGGAGGTCATTTCTCCTCTACTATAACAGCTCATAAAATACTTCATGTTGGTTATTATTGGCCCACTCTATTCAAAGATGCATCAAAATGGGTTGGTAAATGTGAATCATGTCAAATGTTTGTTGGAAGACCTAAGTTGGCTACTTTGCCACTAAAGCTAGTAGTGATTGATGAGCCCTTTCAATAGTGGGGATTGGATTTCATTAGAACTCTTAACCCACCTTCTAGTGTTGGACATACCCATGTGTTGACTGCCATAGATTACTTCACCAAGTGGGTGGAAGCCATCATAGTCGATAGCACCTCGACCTTGGGGACAAAGAGTTGGGCCTCGGCTCTTCCTAAACCATTCGCATGAGTTACCTAGGGGTAAGAGGAAGTATTTTCCCAAGTTTAGAGGTGATGGAAAATTACACCCTGATGAACACATTGCATCCTTCATTATTGCATGTGGGGTCCTTGGAGTTGAACATGAGGATGTCTCTATGAGGCTGTTTGTGGAAACCTTGCAAGACAATGTTGCAGATTGGTTTTACCATCTTCCTACCGAGAACCATCATCGATTGGACTACTATGAGGATTGAATTTGAGTAGTGTTTCAAACCTGCTGAAGATGTGTATGCTTTGCTAGCTCAGATTTCTCAAATCAAGAAGGAGCCACATGATCCTATGAGAGAATTTGTGGCCAAGTTTAACAAGTTGGTTAACAAGATTCCACTAGATACTAGGCTTGTTGATCAGATTCAGAAGTGTTTCTTCTTGAATGCTCAATTTCTGGAAGTAAGCTATTCCCTGAGGAGAGAAAATCTTGCAACTTTGGATGTTGATTAGAGATTGGCTATTAGTGTAGAAGATGACTTGATCATGTCTAACAAGTTGAAAAGGGAGTTTTTAAATCCAAAGCATCTTCTTCTTCCTCTCCTCTTGGAGTTAATGTGGACTAGTTAGTGTAAAAGCTAGTGATGACCTCATTTTCATCAAGAAGCAATTGGCTCAACATGCCCCATATCAAGATGTTCCTAGGAAGAACTTTCAGCCTATGAACTGCTTGCCCTCTTCTCAAACTAGGTTGTCCATTGAAGTTCCACCCTCAAGGTGTCTGTCAATGCTACTTGTGAAGTTCTTGAGCCTGATGATGAGGAAGAAAATTCGCTCTATGATGAACAAGAGAAGGAATCGATGAAGAACCTGGAGGATCCTGGTGGTTCTCAAGTTCGTTTCCTCACCACTTAAGGTGTGGATGATGAAGATGACTATGATGATGTAGTGGCTAAGATGAATAGTGAGTCATACGTTGTTATGACCCAGGAGCAAATCAACAAAAAGGAAAAAGTGGTGCAACCTACAAAAAGATCCAAGGAGTACCCCATCACCATCTCGGTGATTGCAAGAAGAGGAGCTCATATTCCTACTACTTCCACCCAAAAGGTAAGCTCTGCTAGTCCTTCTTCCTCTACTTCTACTTTTGATAATTCTTGTCCAAAAATGATAAAACTGATAGATCAAAAGCTCCTCCTACTCCTAGATCGATTCCCCATCCACATTCGGATCTTTTGACATTATAGACCTTCTTAAAAAGACCAAGATTCAGATTTCTGAGGCAGATTTCTATCAAACCCATCCTAAATCATTTTCCAAAATGGTTAACTTTGTAAATTCTAAATCTAAAACCCCAAATCATTCTTCTAAAGGCATTTTTCCCACTCCTTCTCCGCCTCAACCCACCTTGTGGTCTGTAGTCACTTCACCCAATGAGAAGATCAACCCCTTCTATGTGACTCTTCACACACATGCAAGAACAAGCTTAGCAATTATTTCATTGATTTTGGTGCATCGATAATGTAATGCCTATAAAAGTGGCTCATGCTTTGGGTTTAACCCTAACCCGCACTTATGGCTCTTGTTATTCCATGGAAAGTAGAGAAGTACCTTTGGTTGGGAGAATCAAGGATGCATGTAGATTTTTTTGCTTTACCAGAGAAGAAGGTCTTGGCTACCATCTTGGTTGCTGATATCCCTCCTTCCTATGGCATGCTGCTAAGTAGGAACTTTTGCAAAGATGTTGGAGGTGAGATCCAAATGGATTGGTCACATGCCTTGATCCCTGTCAATGGGAAGATGAAGAAGCTTCTACCTGATAAACAAGGAGTATATTGTGCAAAAGATAGATGATCCTAAAGCACAAATATTGTATGAGGACATTGGGCATGGGAGCTACATGATCATGTCACAAGAGGAGACAAGTCTGCTCAAAGGGAGTGTTGTTTGATCCTAATGGTGTGTGGACTTTGGATTTTGATGGAAGCTGCTCTTCACTAGTTCTGGAGCTGGTGTAGTGCTCATTTCTCTTGGGGGTAAGGTTCATCCTTTCTCCTTCAAATTTTAGTTTGAAAATACCAACAATCTTGCCGAGTATGAGGCCCGTATTCTTGGGTTGAACATGGGGAAGGAAATGGGAGTGAAGAACCTTCTTGCTCATGGAGATGCGGAGCTAGGTGTAAAACAAGTTAGAGACCATTATTAGATAAAGAACAGGAAGGTTGAAACACTTTGTAGGAATCAGTCCGGGATTCCATTGAATTCCTTAATGATTTTTCCATTGAAGTTGTGCAAGGGAAAGGAACATAAGGGTTGACTCTCTGGATATTTCGGGGTCCTTGTTGATTCCTCACCCCGATTTCCCTCAAGAAAATTCACCATTGAGTTAATCCATAGACCCAGTGTCCCCGACAATGTAAAAAATTGGCAAGTGTTCAATGATGATCATCATTTGCTTTCTTTCTTGGATATCGAGACAACTTTGATCAGTTTGTACTTTGAAGGAAGTGACAATCTACCTAGAGAGTGTGTTTCTTTAAATGAAGAGGGTTTCAAAGAAGAGATGGATCAAGATGGATTTATCAAACTGAAAGGCGACAAATTTCCTAAAGGGCTGGTGAGTTTGGAGGATATTTTTGATAAACATGATAGATATATGAAGTCTAAAGTTTCCCAAGGAGCCCAAAAATCTGTTGAGACTGAGAAAGTGAATATTGGGAGTCTTGATGATCTCAAAATGGTCAACATTGGAAAATGTTGCACTCAGGAAGAGAAAAAGAAGGTGGTGAATCTGTTGAAGAGGTATGTTAATGTTCTGGCTTACTCTTATGATGATCTTAAGGATTTTCAGCCTAAAGAAATGCAACATTTCATTCCTCTTAAGCTGGGATCAAACCCTTCAAATAGAAGCAAAGGCAATATAATCCAAAGATAGCTGATACAATTTTCCAAGAAATAAAAAAGCTTCAAGGCTAGGATCATCTTCCCCATCCACCATTCAACGTGGATTGCTAATATAGTGCCTGTCATGAAGAAGAATGGTGAGATCTGGATCTGTGTGGACTTCAAAAATCTAAATTAGGGTTCTTTGAAGGAAAATTACCCTCTCCCCATGATGGAACAAGTATTGCAAGTTGTCACAGGCTTAGAGATGTTATCTATGTTAGATGGATTTTCAGGGTACAATCAAGTAGAGGTGAATATTGCATATCAACATAAGACTTCCTTTACTAATCCTTGGGGCACCTTTGCATACAAGAGAATTTCATTTGGTCTCATCAATGTTGGTGCTACTTTCCAGAGGGCCATGAACTTGGCTTTTGGCAGTTTGAAAGGGAAATGCATTGTTGTGTATTTGGATGACTTGACAGTGTTTTCTAAAGTAAGAAAAGATCACTTCCAACACCTTGAAACAATATTGTAGAAGTGTAGAGAGCATGGAATTTATTTAAACCCTAAGAATTCTATGTTTTGTGTCACAAAAGGAAAGTTATTGGGACACATTGTTTCAAAGGAAGGGATCAAGATTGATCCAGAGAGAGTTCAGGCCATCCAACAAATTCCTCTTCCATCAAGTAAGAAAGGTATCCATTCTTTCTTTGGTAAGATCAATTTCCTAAGGAGATTCATCCCGATTTTGTAGAACTTACTATGAGCATTGCTCACATGATGCAAGGGAAGCAAACTTTTGGTTGGTCCTCTGAAGGGAAGAAATCATTTGAGGACATTAAACAGGCTATTGCAAAGACTCCAATCTTGGTGTGCCCTGACTTTAGCAAATATTTCATTATCTATTGTTATGCCACTGAAAAATACCCTAGCTATTGTGTTAGCTCAAAAGAATGTTGAATATCATGAGCTCCCAATTGCATTCATGAGTTATGTCTTGAAAACTCATGAGCTGAAGTACACCATGATAGAGAAACATGATTTTGGTTGTCAAATTTTTTGAGCAATTTAGGTTTTACATCCTTAATTCTCATTCTGTGGTGTTGGTTCCTGATACAATAATCAAATCCATTCTTACTCAGCAAGAATTTAGAACCAAGAGAGGTAATTGGGTAGCAAAGGTGCAAGAGTATGATCTTGACATCAAGCCAACAAAGATGGTTCGGGGTAAGGGCCTATGTGAACTCATTGCTGAGGGAGCTGCCAAGGAGTTGTCCAAAGATGGAGTGGATGTCCCTGTTGTTATGTTCCTTAACTCAAAAAATGTATGGTATGCTGACATTGCTCACTTTCTGACCTATGGAGAGTTTCCATCTCACTTGAGTGCCAAAGAGAAGAGAGCCATCAAACTGAGGTCTACATAATATATGCTATGGGAGAATGCTTTGTTCAAACGAGGCATAGATGGAAGGTTTTTGAAGTGTGTAGACAAGGAGCAACAAAAGAAGTTGTTCTCTGCTTTTCATGACCAGGATTGTGGAGGTCATTTCTCCTCTACTATAACAGCTCATAAAATACTTCGTGCTGGTTATTATTGGCCCACTCTATTCATAGATGCATCAAAATGGGTTGGTAAATGTGAAGCATGCCAAATGTTTGTTGGAAGACCTAAGTTGGTTGCTTTTCCACTAAAGCCAGTAGTGATTGATGAGCCCTTTCAACAGTGGGGATTGGATTTCATTGGAACTCTTAACCCATCTTCCAGTGCTAGACATACCCATGTGTTGACTGCCACATATTACTTCACCAAGTGGGTGGAAGCCATCCCATTCAAGAGCACTACTTCCGAGGTAGTTTGCAACTTCATTAAGGAGAACATATTGATCAGGTTTGGGACCCCAAACAAAATTATTACCTTGCAATGCTTCCAACTTTTCTTTTACTGAGATGATGGAATTCTACTATGGGTATGGGATCTCACTTGCTCATTCTTCATATTACTACCCCAAGGGAATGGACAGGCATAATCAACAAACAAGAACTTGGTGAACATAGTTAGAAAGCTTGTAAATTATTCTCAGAGGAATTTGCATAAGAAGCTATATGATGCACTTTGGGCTGATAGAATTACACCCAAGAGAGCATTTAGAATGTCTCCTTTCCAAGTGTTTTATGGTGTGGAAGCTCAACTGCCAATCACGGTGGAATTTCCAGCCTTGCATCTGATGAAAACCATTGAAGATTCAAGTTTCAGTAGCTCTTTGGACAAGAGAATTTTGTACCTTCAAAAGCTTGATGAGGACAGATTGCAAGTGGTTGATAGGATAACAACTCATCAGTTGAAAGTGAAGGCTTTGTTTGACAAGAAAACCAAACCCGAGTTTTCTAAGTGGGAGACATTGTTCGCTTTCGGACAAAAGACATGAGCCATGAGGAATCCATGGTAAATTTGATTCTCTTTGGCTTGGTCCTTTTACAATCGGACATTTTCTTTGGAGATAACTCTTTTTATCTAAATTACATGGATGGATCTCCTCTCCCACTTCCTTATAGTGGGTAGTACTTGAAGTTGTTTAAGTCTTGGGTGGCTAGGAATTCCTTTTGCACATTGCATTTGGTTTTTAGTTTTTGGCTTGTGTCCCTTTCATGTTCTTGATGTGTGGTGTGTTTTGTTTTGGGTCTTCCTTTTAGTTTGTTTTGTTTCTTTTCTCATCTTGTGTGTGCTTCCTTGTATTGGTTTTGCTTTTGACTCCATTTCCCAATGGATAAGGCATCGGGTCCTCTTCCTAGAGTTATCTCGTAGTTCTTGATCTTGCGTTGTCTTTTTCCAAGCCAATTCATCCCCAGAAAGAGCCAACTATTGTTGCCCTCAAAATTCCCCTCTTTTAAAGTCAAGTTTCAAAAAATTGGGTCTTTACCTTGGATTATTGGATCATGTCGAGCTTGGAATTGTTTGCATTTTTCCCATTTATGGAGAACAATTTGAAATTTGGGCGTAATGGTGAATTTTCTTTCCTTCTTTTTATTTTCTTCCCGTAGTCGAGAATGACAGGTGTATCTTCCCCATTAATTTTTTCCTAGAATCCATAGGTAGTACGTGGGCATCTCTGATTGGATGCGGTTTGGCCATGTTTCAAGCGATAGCAGAAGCCTCCACACGTCCAAATGGTGTAACTCTAGGGGCAGGGCCCAAGGGACAATCCTCAAATAAGCGCAAGCTTTCCGCATGTCCCAAGTTCAAAATGAAGGCTAGAACAAGCTCAAATCAGCTAAGTATGGAAGGTTCAAAGTGGACAACGCCATGTGCCTCATCGGTGCAACTTCAAGATTCAAATATAGGGGAAGTTCTCAAACTTGCACTAGTTCTCCATGTGTCCTAGGTCCAAAAAGAGAAAGAGCCAATCGTTAAAATTGACTAAGTATGGGTGGGTTGGCGGAAGTCTCCACGTGCCTTAACGACGTAATTTTGGAATTAAAATCAAAGGGTCAATCTCCAAATGAGTGTCATCTAACCAAATGGTCAAAGTCAATGGAGAGATAGAGTTAGCCATTGAAAAGTCCAAAATCGGCGGAAGGAGTTACACATCGCCTAGGCACAATTTTAGGAGGCATTTCCAAAGTAGAAATTAAAATGAGCGCCAACTCTCCACGTGTCTAGGGGTCAACATAAGTCAAGCAAGAAATAGGCCCAAATCGGCTAAGTATAAAGGAACCGGTGAGCTCTCCATGTGTCATCCTGGCGCAACTTCAAAGGTAAAAATGTAAAAGGTGTCCACAGGCCTGCTCCAATCAATTCCTTCCACGTGGGTGGCCCAAATTTAAAGTTGTAAAAGCAAATCGAATGGCCCATGTTTTAACTGGCAAAATAATGAAATGGTCATATATTTAAAAACTTGGTTTTTTCGCCATTAACGTTTCTTTACAAATCAAGAATTCGAAAGGGTGTGAATGATTGGAATAAGTTGTAATTATTTCTTGCTTGCTCGAGGAAGTTGTAACCATCTCTTGCGAGCTATATCAAGGGCTTTTCACAGTCATTGTATGGGTTGGGAATTTTGATATTCTAGAACTGTAATTTCGAATTGGAAGAAATCAATACAAAAGTTTTCCCCTTTTCCTCTCGCTTTCTCTTTCCTTTTTGCATGCTTAAAAACTTTGTGTTATAGTTTATACAATCTCAAGAACTTTGAGTCTCGTGGATTGTGCTCATTATAAACATGAATGGTTCTACTCTATATCTCATTTGATCAATACATATAAGGTTTTTCTCTACCATCTCTTTTCCCTAAAAGTATTGACTTCTTCTACCTCCCTCATCTCTTCAAGTCTTCTATCCTCATGTATTGATAACTTTTCAGGCGTAAAACACATTTCAAGATATCGGGGAACCACCATTAAATGAAAGATTGTGTATTTGTACATAGGTTTTGCCTCTTCTTAAAATAAGGGAACCTCTCCCATTAAAGAGGAGGAACTTGTTTGTCCCCTAACTATGGTTTCATTCAAAATGCAAATCTGAAACCCAACAAGAGTAAAACCTAGCTTGGTTAATCAAAGGGGTAAAGTAAAATCGATGACTAGAAATTTTATAGTGTATAGAGCTCATTTGGATAACCCTTGGTATTTAGAGAGATACCCTCTTATATGAATCCAAATACATTGAGCCCATATTCCACCTTGAGACAAAACAACATCACCACATTCATCAACACATTCCACTTTAATTTCCACTAATCTGATTTACACCTTTGATTGTTTTTGTTCTCTATATCCTCCTCCCACATTTCCATATCTATTTCGTCATCCATTCGAGTTATGATTTTCCCATTCTCGATCACAACTATGATTGTACTATAATTTTTCCATCCCACATTCTTCCTAGAGTCGGTTGAAATTTTGATTGACCTATAACCTTCCAACTCATTCATTTTGCATTTTATTTTGATTTCCTTATTTATTCTAGAGCTAGTCACTACCGTGATTGACCTACGATTTTTGGTCCTACCATCTTGCATTTGACTTATTCCACTCGTGTTTCTAAGTCCTATTCACATATATGGTTGTCATTTCCCATGGATTCTAGTCATTTCCATGTTCATTCACACTCTAATTTGTTTCACCAACACCTTCTTGATCGCATTAAAAATCTTGAGTTCTAACACTTGGGGGACTTCCACCCGCATTGACTTATCACACCATTTTCAATGATCCTATTCACCCCATGGTACTACATCATCCCTATCCACCGCATTTCAAATTACCCACATTTGACAAATTTGATGGCACCAAGGACCCCCAACACCACTTACATCTCTTTCACTACACATGCCACCTCATTCAACATGATGACACTCTCCTCCTACGCATTTTATCACTTTCACTTGTTGGCCACGTACTTGATTGGTACTCATGCCTCCCACAACATAACATTTACACTTTCACACAACTCACTGACACATTTTTATCTCACTTCTCCATCCATATCACACTCAAAACAGCACTCATTGACCTCTACATGCTTTGGCAATCCCATAGCGAGTCCATCATTGAATTTGTTGCATATTGGCATGCTCTCATTCACCACCTCTCGTTTCCACTCCCAAAATCTAAGCTTACTGACCTCTTTTCCAAAAACATGTCCCCACATCTTATATCACTTACAAATGCATCCAATAAGCACATTTGACAATGTCGTGTACATGGCACAACACCTCTAGGATTTTCATCTTGGTCATCCTCCTCCTTATCGCATGTTTCGGTCTCTCCTCCACCTACTACACCTTCACACTCCCATATTCACAAAGTCCTCCATATGGATTCTCTTCACATCTCACCACCTTCTCGCACCCACATATTCACATTCATTGGATTCTCTTAGAGCTTATAGCTTCATCCAATCCCCTTGCAAATTCACTCCCTTGACCAAGCCACTTTCTTCTATTCTCTTTAATTTATTTGACACCAATCTCATCACTCTCCCTCCCAAAGTGCCCATGTCATTTCTCATCTCTCATGGTTCACACCTGCGACCCACACCCCTCATGTCGCACTCCCTCTCATTGTTTCGCCATACTATCTAACTTGCTACCCTCCTTCCTAACCCCGAACACACAAGATTACCCCATCGCCACTCTCTACGCAAGTCACTATTGTGACTCAAGTTCCTCCTTGCACCCACTGACTTGTTTCTCCTATAGACATCTAAAATGTCAACATGATCAATTATGATTAATATATCCCACAAATAACATCATCACTATCCACATAATAATTAATCGCAAGATTAATTATTATTAATCCCTTTATCACATTTACCCTTTATCATTTATCTAATATTCCATTTTATCATATTTCCCCTTTTAATCATTTATCAAATATCCCAATATTTCATCATTAATCATTTTAATTCATCCAATATCCCATTTTTATCATTAATATCATTAATCCATCATTATATCATATTATCATATTTTAATTCTTCATTAACATTTCCTAGGAATTTAATATTCCTAAATCTACCTACCCACCTACCCTTTCCATGTAACCTCACCCTTAATCATCATTTCCTAACCTAATCTAATCTAATTCTAATTCTAATCACATCCTCACACCTCTAAATCTAGAGCCTTCTATTTCTAGAAGTCTCTCTAAACTTCCTCCATATAAAAATTCAAATAAACCTTCAACTCTCCATTGAATCTTCTCTCAAATTTTAGAATTCTCCATTCCTCACATGCATTCTCCACCCTTGATCCGATTAAGCTAAATATGTGAAATAAGTGTCTAATCTAATGCAAGTTTGTAATAAATAAATAAATAATAAAATATGAAGTAATACCCAAGCAACTAAGCAATAAAAATATGAAACCCTAAGTGTAAAAGGGGTTGTAAGAGCCTTAGCCGATTCTAAGAGGTTGCAGGACTATGTCACAATGGAGACTAGTTAAAAGAATCAATTGCTTTGTTTTAGTTTCTAAATTTTATCTAATATTTTATTGCATTACATTTTGGAACCCATTGTGGGGCTTAACCCCAAAATTTTGATTGCTTTTAGAAGCATTTCATATTATAAACAAATTGTCCAAATTTGAAATTTTTGTTGAGATTTACCCTTGAAATTTCAAATTTTCGTGGCAGTCATCCATTTCAGCACTTTTGACCTGTCATTCAGCGCTTATGCATACAAAACAATGTTTTTGACTGAAACAATGCTTTTGGGAGAAATTCTAACTTTTGTGGTCGCAAGAATTTGTTTTAGCACTTTTGTAAAACCCATGGCACTTTTGTAAATACTTCAAGCACTTTTTAACCTTTAAAACCCCAAACTCACCATTTTTTGACAAGGTAGCACATTTGTAGACAAATTAGTGCATTTGTAGAAAAAGTAGCACATTTTCGGACAAATTACCACATATGTTCTAAAGCAACACATATGTTGTAAAGTAGTGCATATGTTCTAAAGTAGCGCATGTGTTCTTAAGTAGTGCATATGTTGTAAAGTAGTGCATATGTTCTAAAGTAACACATATGTTCAAGTAGTGCATATGTTAATATAATGACATTTATGGAGATAATATTCTTTGTATTTATTTTGGCATGTTTGTTTAGATTGTAGCACTTTTTTCCTATAATAGTGTTTTTTCCTAATAACAATTTCACATTAGTACTAACTAATTTAATCACTCTTTTTGATATTTTAGTGGTGTTTTGTAGGTTTTTACATTCTATTTTTATAGAAATATCACAGAATAAGGGAAAACTCTATCAATTTTTATATTCGATTAGTATTTGACTAACAATTGCGGTTCATAGGACATTGATTAACTAAAAACTACTAATTCTTTTTGTTTTCTACTCATTTAGTCCAAGAAATTGAGATATAAAACAAAATATTAATCCTTTTGTTTTGCGGGGCCTCCTCTTGAAGACTCCATTGCATAATTTTCAATTGTAGTGTCTTCGCATCCATTTTCTTGCATTTATCATCCTTTTTGTGTGTTTCCCTTTGTTGTTTGTTTATCTCAAAGGAAAAATTATGTATGCTCTCCTCTTGCATCCTAGGACAATCTTGAGGATAAAAAGCCTAGCCTTCCCTTTTTATTTTCAGTAGTAGCAACGTGACATTGAAGTGATATCCACACACTTTCCATAGTCCGTAGGTTTCACCATTGTGGGCTTCATCTCCACGCACGTAGAAACACCCCGTGTTCAGTGAGGTATATAAATTCAAGGATAATTATCATTATTAAGTAAGTGCTTGTTTGCTTTGAGAGTAGCGTGAAGTGAGGGGATTCCACGTCCTAATACCCAAGCCTTAGAAAAAATCCTTGCAACACAGACTTAGGCCCCAACGTACCATAAGGTATATCGGTGACTCCTTAGTGAGTTCATGCATGTAACATCCCAAAATTTCTTGTAAGTTAAATTAACTACAGTTAAGTCTAAACAGGATTAGACGAGATCATCATTGGGTATAAAATTCATTTGGTTCATCGTATCATGACCCACAACTTCTGTTGCGGGGCATGACATTGCGGAACGAATAACTCCACACCCACCTTGATGATCCTTCCTAAAACATGATTAGGCCTTAATCATAGGTAAAACGGTTCATAAATGATAGTGAATCTTTTGGTTATTTGTATTCGGTTATTTTATTTTAATCGGTTTGGTCATCTTTTGTTTTGTTCGACTTTTGCAATGACCGTGATAAATACTGCCTCTGTTTTATTTGACAATGCTATATCAAACCAACTTTATGAGAATATTCGAATAATTATTACGATAACATATTGTTGGCAATATGTGGACTTATATTATGATGATTAATTTTACCATTAAAGTTAGGTATCAATTAAAATAAAAATTAAAAAAATGCATTATTAATTTGTGAAATTATATATTTAAATCCTAAAAGGATTTGGCATGTAAATCAAAAGTTAAAAAGAATAATAATAATATTATTTTAATACTTAAAAATCTGTGAGTTTTGAAAGGGACACGCCTTCACCTAACATCAAGTAGGTGGCATGCATTAACGCATGAAGCAACATTGGGAAGCCCAAAAATTCTCCATTATAGTATAGTTTCTTCATTATATTTTTCTTTTATTTCTCCTTTGTTTATTTTCATTTTCTCTTCTAGGATACCTGCGTGAGTTTTGGAGGAAAGAAGGATTCAACTTGTTGGAGGAAAGAGTAAGAGGTTGTTGATTCTAGGTTTACTTCAGGCATGAATATCTTCTCCCTTCTCTGCAACATTATTTGTAAATAATGAGGAAATATGTATTCTGTTTAAAATGGCAATTAAATGATTTTGTGGACAGCTTCTGATTTAATTGCTTGGAAATGAAATCTAAAAAGGAAATTGATGGATTGTAATCTCTTAAGTTTCCTTTGTGTGGTTTTAGCTAAACCTAGAAAAAACGCAGATGGGTGTTCCTAATAAATTTTTAATTTTTAATTTTATTTTATTTTATTTTCTATTTTTGATTTCTAGAAACCCCAAATTGATTTCTGCCTTTGGGTTTTATTACAGTCAAACAATAATTTATTTGTATGAGCAAAGTGATTTATGGGTAGTGTGAAAAATGTTTTTACCATGTATTTCATCATTTTTCCGATATATTTGCTTCCGGACTCTAATAATTTCTAAACAAAAAGAAATTAATGCTAGAACGAACTGATTTGGATATGTACAAGTTGATTTTCCTGTAGGTATAATTTTATTACCTGATTGAAAAATAAATTAGTGTTAACAGTCCATATAAGATGACTTGGTTTTTCTTAAAGGATTTCGTTACTAGAAGTGTTAGAAACTTATTGTTGTTATTCAATGCAAATAAACTTCAAAATTATTATCCTGTGGTATATGGGCTAATTTGTTTTGTTGATCTGTCGATTACCTAAAAGAACATGTTAAAATGATTTAATAGGGGTGTTTATACACTATTTAGTTGGATTGTTCCTATAAATATATATAAATGTATTTTTATTGTTTGAAATAAAGTTATTGTGCGTTTTATAGAGCTGCTCATTACCTAGAGGGAATATGTCTAATTGGTATTTGGAAATGATGATTTCAGATAGTTTTGTTAAGTTGTTTGTTGATTGGAAGGTAAGAAAAATAATACTTGAATCTGGACCATGTGAAGCATGATTTGCTTGTGGTTTAATCGGAATTCGATGTTGAATGATTATGGTTTGATTATGTCTTGATCCTTGTGATTAGAGTGAAACATGATTGCTGAAATAGAAATTGGTTGTTCTATTTGTGTACATTCATAGTTGTACCTTGATGAAAAACATGTAATAATACATTCTTCGTTGTATTACGATACGTTTGTTGATAAAATAACATGTACATCGTTTCATATTTTATTAAATAATTGCATTAGAAAATGGAGGCAACATTCATGCCAGTTCATTTTGAACTAACAATATACCACCACTCCAGTCTTACAAGACAATTAGTTGTCACGTTCGGATATGCGGAAACTCATGTCTTGTGAAGTTTTATCGTAGCATGGATCTAAATGAGATACTTGGATTTCAATTTTTAGAAGGATGATATCCTAGAATTTTGACTAAATTTATTGGGATCTTGGACCCATTGTTAATATTCAAACCTCACTATGTGAGAGTTACCGTAATAGTTATATATTTCACCTTAACGGCATATGTAATTTATGATTTTAATAAAGAGATGATTACCTTGTATGTAATAATATCTCAATATGAGTAAATGCTAAATACTAGAAGTAAGAAATCTTACTTATCATAAATTGTTAAATTTATTTATTTGATATTTGTCAATGTATGAAGCCGATAGTTGGCTAATTATTATAATAATTAATTGTCTTTAATTTCTAAATTAAATAATTTATTTAGTGGCGTAGCTAATCAAAGGAATAATTAAATATACATGTTTTAATATATATTTAATTTGGCCTTTCAGTAAACTTGGTATTAATATGATAAGATTGTAAATCTTGTTGTATAGAGAATGGAAGAGTATCATTGTAAAAGGTAATTTAAGGTTAAAAACCAAGCATCAGGAAAAGAGAAACTAAATGGGAAGATAAATAGATGAAAAGATCCATTAGGCATATTAAGGGATAAGTACATGTGAAATGTTGAAATAGATACATTTCAGCGTAACGAATGTACTTATCTCATGATGATCCTAGTTGGCCTTTGGCATTTATCTCGATATAAACTCTTGCAAGATAGGTTAAATTGGAAATAAAGTAAATACAAACTATAAGATCTAGATAACTATGAAAGGGATAGTTGTGAGGTGGCGGAAGACTTAAACTCATAAGACTAGTGTGTTGTCTTGAGTTTAGTCGTAACTTGCACTGACGGAAAACTTTGGCCAAAGTAATGCATTGATGGTTGTGCATTGTCTGATCACCTAGTCCTCCAATTAAATTAAAATTGTCAGTAACCTGATCATGGGAAGTTGAACACTAAACATGAGGTAGGCAATGGTCAGATACCAGAATACGAAGTCAAAAACTAGCTTCATGGTAGACCCAAGGACTTTCACATGGTTCCTATGACCTGAAAAAGGTTGAGCCAAAATGCTAGTAAGCATTTTCACTCGAAGTAGTGGCGAAGGGAGATCATGGAGATTTGGATACACCCTTCTCAGCTACACATGGCTTACGCGGATGTTATCGATAGATCAAAAGAATAAATTTGATTTAAAGAATTTGATTAAACAAATCTATATGATTGCAGCTGTGTAATCTATCTTTATGTATGTTTTAAAAAAATATCCTCATTTTCCAGTTCTAGTAATTTTGAGCGTTACAATGCATCCTAGATTAGGCAACCTCTTCACTACATATTGAGTTATAGTGCAAGGAGGACACACTCCCCAAGATCACTTGCTAGCCAACCCCACATTGACACATAGGTGGAGATCCATTATGGCACCACTTGTTGGTGTGTGGTATTAAAAGTGGGCTATAGCTTGATTGCAATCCCGCTTGACTAGTTAGGGTGTATGTCGATGTTTGTTACGTGTTGAAAAACATCCTTAACCATCACATCACATTAAAATATTAATTAATCAAACATTATCATAATCATCCATCCTTAATCACATGATCCTAATCCTAATCCTATCGCCATCCTTAATCCACGATCCTAATTCAAAACTAATCACCCACACATCCTATCTATCCATGGCCTTTGATCCTTAATCCTCATCCTCTCTAAACCAACATCCAAACCCTATCTCCTTTTTAAATCCATCAACCAAGATATCCCATCATCCCCCACCCGTCAAAGACAACCATATCACTTTGATCATGAATTCATACACACTATCCAACACATTCAAAAACAAATCTCAAGCTTAACATCCTACCTTAACCAATTCTCTCCTCATCATCCAAATCAATAATCCCACATTGATCCTAATATCCTAGAACTCATTCAACATCTCTATCAATAATATCTTATATTTAATATTCAATCAACCAATCACCTCCTAACCAAACCCATGCACAATTTCCTCTTCCTAAGATCCCTACTCCTCATCTCATTGACTTCCTCTTTAAGGAAAACAAATCAGCCCAATCTACACCTCTACCTAAACAACATAAACTAGTTTCCCCAAAAGCTAATTACATCGACTTTGACCACCTCACTAACTTTGACCTATACCAAGAGGACCTCCTTTATGTCCTTGCTAACATGCCAACCATCCCAAACCCACGCAACCATCCTAAACCCCAAAATCCAAATCCCCTATCAATCATCATGGCCAATGCCTTCCTCCCATCAAAACTCATCTTCCTCCATCTAAAATTTCAACTCCTAAATCCAATCCTCATAAAACCTATAATCAAATTCCATTCACATATCCACAATAATCATAGCATCTTCATCCTAAATAAATATCCCCACATCCCATCTTAGTCATCCATCCTCGTCATCTTCATCACCCCAATCCAATCCTACAAACTTTCTCCTAGATAGTCCCACATCCCCTAATCCACCATCAAATTCAACCTCTAATCCAATTTCATCCCCTTCATCACCTAAACCCAATTCTCTCAAAACTATCTCATCCACCATGACTCCTAAGTCACCCCCATCCCCTTCTATCTCCAATACTAAACCATCTAATGTGGATCCTATGCCACACTCATCCTCTTCATCCACACCTAATCCTATCTTAACCCCTTCATCACCTAATCCTAACCCTATACTATTATCTAATTCTATTTTCTATCCACCATCCCCCAATACATCTAATGAGACTCCTAAATCAATAACTTTTAAAACTAGAAAATCCAATCCCAATCCTCTCCCCAACCTATATCCTACTCAATCTAATGAGGATTCTATGCCACCTTCATCTACTTCATTCCCTAAATCAACCAAATTTAATGTGGTTCCTACACCACACCCATCTCCTAAATCTCCTTCATCCCCAACATCACCTAAATCTAATGTGATTTCCATATCAAAACCATCCCTTTCATATAAATATACCACATCCCCTTCATCGACATCTACTAATCCTAAATAATATAATACTAATCCAAAACCATCTACCTCCAAACCACATACTCCATCTAATCCAAAATTAACTAAATCTACTTTGGCCTCCAAGCCCGAACCATCCACTTTAGCCCCTAGGCCTAATCATCACCTTCATCTTCTAAGCCACAACAATATAATCCAACTCTTAAATCCAAATCAACTTACACATCTCATTATCCACCCAATCCCACACCTTTACTTCCTACTCCCCCAACACCATTTAATCTAAACCACTTAACTCCTTTAGGAGAATCCTTGACAACCATAATCCATCGTCTAAAAATTTCAACATGATCATCCATCCCTAATCAAATCATGTGATCAAAACCTTCCCAAACCATCTTGGTATCGGGAACACTATTATTTTGACTTCTATTGCACCCATGGATATTTGACCAATTGTTGCATGCAATATAGGTCTTATGTCCAACACCTCATTAACCAAAGAATTATTTTCCTTGCACCTATTTATCCACCACATTTCCATCCTAATCCTATCCCTAACCATTGTCTACAATCCAAATCCCACTCAAAATTCAAACATCTTCAACCATCCAAATCTCATCGTATATCTAAACACCCCTCACCAACCAAAAACTAGAACAAATCTCACCTCTTTCCCTTTGTTAAGTCCAACCTCTTAGTGGATGATAAAATTACAACCCCATAGTATCATAATGACTACATGGAATCATATTATCCAACCAATTCATATCCTATAGCCAAAAATATGTTCGCTACTATGAAACATCGAGGAAAAGGCTTAGGCATCCATGAACATGGCATTCACAAACCCATCTCCCTTACTCAAAATTTTGGTCATTCGGGCTTAGGGTATAAACCTAACACTACAATGCCCCTCCCACTACTCCATCACGACTCACTTCTACTACTCTTCTTGTTGATCATATTATCCTAACCACTCAACCTAATCATAAATCATTTAATCCCCCTATAAATACAAAACACCTAAAAATAGATTGAGCACATAATTCGTCACCTGTGCATGAATGTTCTTTCCTTCCTACTCATCCTCCTTCCATCCAACATCTAAATCCCTTTGCATCTCATCCATTCTTATAATAACTATCCTCTTTCAATCCATTCATTTGAACACTTGATCAACTTTCTCACACATGTTGTAAGCCAATAGTACCTACTACAATTGTGTGACCTTGGTCTATCATTACCTCCAACATTTAAGCACCATTGTCCTCTTAGAGATCCACACACTTAATCAACTTGTGGTGAAGACCCTTGGTTGCATCTTTTGACACTCTGGCCAATGTCATCACCACACTCATTTCCATCCCCCATCAGGACACTAGTGATTCTTAACCCCTTGAGAGTTTCTCAAGAGAGTGGAACCACTTTATATAAAAAAATCCAAATATAAAAAAGTAAAAAATTATATCAAAATTAAAAATATCAAGTAAAATCCACCTCAAAGTTCTCTCTAGGGGTGTTTCAAAGCAACTCTATGGGGCTATGGATGCCTGGATGGCAGTAGAGAGAAAGTTTGTGATAAGAATCGATGCATCTCTGCAGGGCTATGGACACTTGGTTGGCAGACATAGCAATGCATGACTTAACCATCCATTCACCTTCCATCAACCTACTTGACTTAATCACTCCATATACATTGGCTAGTTTGTCCTTACATGCTGCCCATTAAGTCTTACTTCAAGCGGTAATTAACCATTACAATCACACACACTTTGATCTCAAAGATACATAGGGTTTGCATGTTTCCAGGTATTGTTTAAACCTTGGTCACACTTTTGTTTTAGGCTTAATCTTTCCTTACAACATATACATTGTTAGGCTCATTTTTTTCATCACTAATGTTATTTTCCTTCCATCCATCACATCTACATCTTTTTCCCTTAGGATCGAACATCCGTGGGAAGATGATGATCCTTTTCTTTTCATCCAATCATCCTCATGTCCCTTTCAAATTGTCCTCGTGATGACCTGGGGAGGCCTTACTACCATCCCTTAGGGGCATCATCCATTTTAAATACCCCTCATTTACCACCCTACCCTACACCTGGGGTAAAGTCAAACCCATCCATCCATCCACATAGCCCACCCTACTTTACACTTGGGGCACACCACATCTATTCCTCAATCCATCTCCCTTATACTTTGGGTCATATCTTATCATCTCATTTATCTCCCATACTACATCCCACCTAATCCTAACTTATCAAATAATCCCTATCCTATCTAACCTATCCAATTTTCCTCAATCATTTCCTTCCATCCCGCCCCAACACATTTTGGGAATTATAGGATAAACTCGTATCCCACATAACATCCCTTCCCATACCCCCATAACTCATCCAAAAATCCAAAATCCAAAAATATCCAAAATATCCAAATCTAACATCCAATATCCAAAATCCAAAATCTAACATCAAATAATCTAAACATCAAAAATCCAACATCACATAATCTAAACATCTAATAATCACAACATTCCAAACATACAAAAATGTAATGTGTACACTTTTTCTTGTATGTTTGTTCTGTTTGTATGCATTTTCATTTCAATTGATGATATGAGGCCCCTTTTTTAATTTTCTTTTACATGGCCAATGATATGAGGCCACTTTTTTTTGGTCCAATGATATGAGGACCATCATAATATTAATTTTTCCAATGATATGAGGACAAGGGCATTTAGAAATTCAATCATCATGGTATTTATACCTTGGTGCATTTTGCTCTATGCCACATCCATAACATTGCTAATGATGATAACATTGGGCACTTTATGGTAGCACACCCCCTTATATCATCATCTCTCAAGCCTTATCCACTCATCAAAACATCCTAAATCATCTAATCAAATAAATCCTCAAATGTCACATCATCAAATCCAACATCCTCAAATCTTCAAATCCTCACCCCCTGGATGGGGCATCTTCGATCCAAAACCAATCCAAACATCCCAAATATTCTAATCCTCCAAATCCAAAATCCTATCTTTCTATCTAGTCAATCTAACCTAAAATGTAACATCCTAAACTCTAACCTCCTCAAATCTAAATCCCAAATATTCCATCCTACCCCTCGATCGAGGCATCACAAAATCTAACATCTCTAAATCTAACAACTTCAAATCCAACTTCCTCTAATCCTAAATCATAAATCTTCACCCTTGTCATACATTGTTGACTGGGAATTCTCAAATTTAAAATTCTAAATCCTAAATCCTCGCCCTTTTCATACATCGTTGACTGGGGCATCCTCTCACCAAAATCCAATATATCCTAATCCTCTAATCCTCCCTTATGTTCCTCTAATCTTCTAATCCTCTCTCGCAATCCTATGAATCCTCAAATATTCTCATTCTCTCATCCCCTCTCATCAACTAACTCAAGCCTCTCCTCTTTTCGAGTGGTTACCCGATTCATTCCTCCCCGCCTAACCTCTCGAGGGGGCATCATATCACCATCATAACATCTTCTCCTCTATTTATTTTAGTGATCATTGTTATGCAATAACCATTCAAAAAGGGGGGAAATGTAGACATATAAAATTTCGGCATGATACATTACGATTAATTTGTCTCCCCCAAACAACATCATCATCATCCACATAATAATTAATCACAAGATTAATTATTATTAATCCCTTTATCACATTTACCCCTTATAATTTATTTAATATTGCATTTTATCATATTTCCCCTTTTAATTATTTATCAAATATCCCAACCTTTCATCATTAATCATTTTAATCCATCTAACATCCCATTTTTATCATTAATCTCATTAATCCATTATTATATCATATTATCCTATTTTAATTCTTCATTAACATTTCCTAGGAATTTAATATTCCTACATCTACCTACCCACCTACCCTACACATCCCTACACCTAGCCTTTCCATGTAACCTCACCCCTAATCATCATTTATTAACCTAATATAATCCTAATCCTAATCACATCCTCACACCTCTAAATCTAGAGGCTTCTATTTCTAGAAGCCTCTCTAAACTTCCCTCCATTTAAAAATTCAAATAAACCTTCAACTCTCCATTGAATCTTCTCTCAAATTCTAGAATTATCCATTCTAGAATTCTCCATTTTATAATTTTCCATTCCTCACATGCATTCTCTGCCATTGATCCCAATCCAACAAGGATTCATTCTATCCATTGCATCCTTTTCCCATTAACTATAAATTGAGATCTCCTCCTCCATGAGAGCTAGCTTGGAAAATCTCTTAAATCCATAAAAAAATCATCCATTTTATCTTCAATCACTCTTTCAATCTATTCATCTAGAATCAATCTATCATCATCAATAATCAAACAATCCAAGAAAAATCAAGGGAGGTGTTTCCCATGTGTCTCCACCAACATTTGAAGCAACAATCAAGCAATCAAGATCACATCCAAAGCATCAAAGGAGTTCTTCATTTGGTAAGTGAAGGTATTGCATTTCTTGTTCCCTTTTATCTAGCTCAATCTAAGGTATTGTTGAATAGATTAGATTTAGGAATCATTTGCTTTTTTTGGTTTCTAACTTTTATCTAATCTTTTCTTGCATTACACTCCTTACCGCTCGTGTCACTTCAACTCACCCATTTACCCTCTCTTTCCTCTTCCTTCCCACGTCGAATTCACACTTGTGATTTTCCAATCCCACGAGTAGCTTATCTCATGCCCTACATTACACTCTCCCTCACGAGCCCCTACTCGACCCACCTACTTGAATCATCCTCCTAAGCCTCCTTCTCCTCTCCTCTTCCTACCAAGTCACACTCGTGATTCGTAACCCCACCTCTAGTTCATTTTCCCCTCATTGTCTTGTTAAGCTCCTCACCCTTCATACACCTCGGTGAGCTCCTCTCAACACCCTAACCAATATATTCTCATTAATAACTCATCCAACCCTCTACAACCACTCACCCAACCCGATCACCTAACTAGCTCACCCATCTCACTCCTAACTCACCTAGCTCACTCTTGACTCACCCAACCCGACTCTTTTCTCACCCATCTCACTCCCAACTCATCCATCATGCTCCTCTTGCTCCCAACTCACCTCTACTAGCTTGTCCCCCTCATATTCTCTTCCCCCATGCACCGATCCCACTCCCCACCTTGCTAAGTTGCATACACAACTTGGTCGATTCTACAACTCCCGAATTGACCTAGCCCATGTCATTTACCGTCAAACTCCAACTCACCTATTCTCCTTACTAGCTTTCCAATTCATAAAAGTGACTCAGCCAAGTCTCCTTACACCCCACGACTACGTACCCTCTACCCTCGTCTGTCACCATAGCGATTCACTACGGTGACTCACCCTACACCCGATTACTCACTCTACCCTTTGTGTTTTCCTCTCTCCTATATTGATCCCTACACAACCCCTAACCCACCATCAACTCACTCATGGCCCTTTCTTCCCACATAGTTGAGTCACATGCATGTATCGACCAACCCCTAGCTCATCCTCCCACCTCGTTGCACTAGCCCCTCATTGATCAACTCATTCTTCTCCCATGCAGTTCTTCCCGTAGCTTGCCTCCAACTCGCCTCCTTATAGCAATTGAGACCGCTTACTTCCCGGACATTCCCACAAACCCAACTCACCCCGTAACTCCTCCCTCCCCCTCAATCATGGGTATGACCCACTATTACATGCCATATCCATCTCACCCCAAGCTCACCAAACCAAATCCCCAACCAACTCACTCATTTAGATCACCATGCTACTCCTCGCTCGTTGAATCATTCCCTAACTTATCTCACCACTCACCTAAATCACCGCCCTACTCCCTAACTCATCGTACCACTCACCCGACTAGCCTCCCATCTTATCATCTAGCTCATCGAGTCTCTCCACTCACCATTTTCACATCCTATCAATCACATCGACTTTTATATATATATGTCATCAAATTTTCCTCTACACATGAATAGGAAACCCCTGTCATTTCCTCCACTCATCACGCCTTTATCAAGATTCACTTCTCTCATCTTTAATAGCCACTTTTCATCCCATGTCACATTGGGGCTTCCTGCGGCTTCAAAACTCGTCACTTGAGGGGGATCATACAAAACCCTTCTCTTATGATTCTATGACATGACTAATCAAAAAAATACCTTAATCAATTGACTCAATAGTCTTTACCTCATGAATTTAACATGTTAATCTCTTCATAGACTCCAACTGAAGGGGCACATTGATCATATTTCCGTGTTCTTGTTTATCCAATCAACCATAAAGCTCGTGGATCGTGGTAACCACAAGTAATAATGTTAGACGATCCTTATCTCATCTTTAGTTTTTACACCGCATATTTCCTCTTTGAAACACATAACCCAAAAATTGGAAAATGTAGACACTAGAAAACACACCTTGTGCATAAGATCTCTAATTCAAAATTACTAAAAACATCATAAAAATAAAAAAACCCAAAAAATTCAAATAACCCCAAAAATGGGGATAAAAGACAACTCACCACCCATTTACTAAACCTCACCCACTCACATTTAATTATGTCCCATCACACCTATCTATTTGTATATTTAATGCACATTGCACCCATGTGTGTCCCACTCCCCTATGTACCCCAAATCTATAAAACACCCTCACCCACATCATTTCATCTCTCTTAAGCACTCTTGACATCCCTAACTCCGTGTGCATTAAGGATATACTTGAGTTGTCTTGCTCTCTTACTCACATCCTCAATTTTGTAGGTCTTGAAGAAGTGAAAGTGAAGTTCAAAGGATGGATACAACTTGTTACATAATCTGTTTTAGTAGAATTCCAACACGGTGGGAATCACAGCTGCGATTGGCTTTCGATCTTCATGTGATTTTAGGTGAATCACAACTACTATTATCTGCGATATGAGTTAGGTATACTTGTCATTTTAATTTATTGTTTTGTCATTTTACATCAATAAAATATCTTTTATCGCCTTAAAAGGGTTAGGTATCCGATCGAGGCACGCCCCCAACCACTAATAACAATTAATGAGTTTTTAAGTGTGCTTGTGTGAAATAATTAACAATGAAGAAAACCTTTTTTTTTTTTTTTGAAAAGGTAATAGTCCAAGATAGTAAGGAAGGAAGCAGCAGTTTGCATAATCCATTCTTGAGGTTTTTTTATGGTCCTACACCAGAGGATATTCTCGAAGAATAATTGATTTAGGTTTTTCTAGAATTTTTCATAGTTCTCAGTCATCTGTTTGGGTCGAGAGAAAATGGGGTCCTTTTATCAAGGGTAAGGTCGAGATTTATCCTTGTTCAAAATCTTATTTTATTGTTATTTTCGATTCCACTAAAGATTGGGATGCAAAGGTGCATAAATGGTTTTGGTTTTGGGATGATCATGGTCTCATGAAAAAACTATGGTACCCATCTTTCGATCCTTTAACTGACTCTTTTGATACGATGCTAACCTGGGTTAGATTATGGGGTCTTGCGTTGTAACTCTTGTTTGACTCTTGCTTTGAAGCCATTATAGACACATTGGGGAATTTATTAAATTAGATGCTTCCACTCAAATGTCCATACATACCTCTTATGCTCGGATCTTGGTGGACTTGGATGTATCTCAAGATCTCCCTGAGAAGATTAATTTATAGATTGGTGATAGGGTTTGGTTGTTTTATATTCTCAAGATCACCGAATGCGCAAGAGAAGAGCATACTCATACACGTTTGGAAAATCTATTTAAAAATGTAGATAAATCTAGCAATTAATCACGATTACTAAAAATGAAGATGAATCTAATAAAATGCAGTGATTAATAAGCTAATTGTAATGGAATGATTAGCTAGCACAAGATATCAACATGGGTCGGGACCATCAAAATTTGTATTTTATTTTTTAATTTCTTTTCTCGCAATGGATAGAGAAATGTGTTCTAACACGTTGAGTAACGGTGATTTGGGATTTGGGTTAGAATGAAGGGTGAAAAGGCATAATTATTGGTTTTGGGAGGCTCTCTAGAGGACCAGGGTGAAGAGGAAGGGAAATTTTAGGATCTAAATGGCAAAACAAGGAAATTGAACGTAGAGAGTCAAAGGAGAAGAATGATGAAAGGAACATTGTGTGAAAATTTTGGAGTTGTGTGATGTAAAATAAGGAAGTTATCATTAACCCTAAAAAAGGGAAAATTGTAATTTTAGGTTGACGGTGGTGAAATGGGGTCAGGAGGTACCAAGGAAGGAATTGTGTAAAATGGACTTGAAAATGTTCCAGAGAAATTTGAGGATCCATGGAGAGGAAAGCAGAAAAGATATGCCAAAAATATGAATTTTTTTACTTTTTAAAATTATCTAAACTTTAAAAACTATATGTGCAGAAAGTGACTAGAAAAAAAAACACAATTTAAAAAAAATGCTAACCAAAATCGAATTATAATTTATCTAGCGTTTTGGCGGTAGATCCTACCAAAAAAATGTTTAAATTAAAATACTAACCAAAATCAAAATATAATTTAAATTATTTAACTATTTTAAAACTGTGGTGGCGGAGGTGACTAAAACCAAAAATTGTGGCGAAAAGCCGATCTCGAAACCGAAACAAGATGTTTTTTTAATGATAATGAATTTTTGTTTTGTTTTTAGGGCTAAACAGAATACCGGGATAATAGAATATAGTATAAAATAACATGGTGAAACAAATACAAATGTCCTAACTGATATACATTGCAAAATTAAAACAACTTAGAAAAGTAACCCAATTAACACAAAGGTGGTTGGATTATGTGGCGCGTGAGAGATGAGGGACGTATCAGTGTGGATGGTGGGGTAATTCACTCGGCGACAGGGTGATTCGCAGAGAGCGACAGTTAGCTTTGGCAGAGATACAACCACCGTGCGAAGAGTCGAGGTTGGATTGGGCAAGCTTGAGCGACTCGAGAGGATTTGACCAACATGGGATGGGATTTAGGATGAGCGGGGAGAGTGTGTTGTATTCTTCACGAATGACAGAGATAAGAATTTCCAACATGGGAATGGACATAAAGTAAATAAAGAAGCATCTGAATCTTGTGTAAAGTAGTTTGGTCTATATCCCCACGACCAAGTTTGGATTTCTAAATTAGTTTTTGCGGGGTTAACGAATGCGAGGTGTGGATGGTTTAGTGGAGTAAGGGTCAATGGAATTGCAAGGCATCCGAGGAATTTTAAGTCATCAAGGGACATCTTTTTTATGCATGAGTCGATTCGGGTTATGGCAATTCGAGTCACGCAACAAGTTTGTTCTTGTAACCACACGAGAAAATGACAAAAACAAAAACACCAAATATTATTGCTAATGAATTAGATCAATTTTTTTATGATCAACATAGGATGATAAATAATAATGAAACAACACCATGTATGAAAAACACAAGTAAATCAAATGAAACTTCTACCATGTACAAGTTAGTCGAACAACAATATTTTTATGTGAAAAATCATCATAATAACAAAGAAATTATATACAAGACAAAATATTTGAAAATACAAGATCGGTAATAAAGGGTGTGGGTGGTGCCACCAAGTATGCGAGAATGTTTGACAAGATTTCTACCCCTCTTATTCTATATTAGTGAAAACCAAATGAGAAATCGAGAAACCTCAAATTATGAGAGAGTTTAGTGAACCTCCTGATGTGGATGGTGATAAAATGGTATGGGTGCACAAGAAATGATCATCCTCGCTGCAAGTCTTCAACCTACACAACAATGAAAACTTGAACACGAAAAATGATTAGTAAGATATATGGTGGGTGGCCCGACAAAGTCGGTTTCACAAAGTGAAAGCTTCCTAGAAAGGATGTTAGCCCACATGATGATAAAAAGGATAATCAATGATGGATAGAGATATACTGGTAATATAAATCTAAAACAATGATATGATAAATAGAGATGAACTGAAATGATAACTAATAATACAAATGCTAAAAAAACTATGAACAAACCAGAGTGGGTCGGTGGTGACCCAAAAGAAGACAATACGGTTGACAACGACCATAGTAGAACCGATCCAAAATGTACAGAATCGGGGAAAATACTAGTTATGCGGTATCAAGAGAGATGACAAAATGTTGAAAGCCATGCAAAATATCCCCAACAAAGAGAAATAGAAATAATGCAAGGAAATTGGATGGCTGGGGGAATCACAATGACATTAGGATGATATTATTGGAATAAGAATGCCGGACTTTTCCACTTTCACATGAAACACAATTAAAATGAAACCGCAAATGAAAGAAATGATCACAATCCACTATAACAACAAAGAATGCAAGATTGCAAGTAAAAACTAGCTAGGGTAGACAAGACTTGCCACAAAATATATTTTTATTGATCCACATATGCACAATCCATTACAATAAACAAAAGGTAGGGAAACATTTATAGATGCCAAAATGAAGGCTCGTCGCTCATAACTACTCGAGAGACCATTTTGACATGGTTCCTTTGTAGTTTTTAATGTCCATCCTCTTTCAAAATTAATTATTTTACAATATATAGTAGAAGGAAGAGAGAGAAAGAAAAAGGGAAAGAAGCCAAATTTGATTTTTGTCATCAATGGAAAATCTCTATCTTTCCCTGCAACACAAATTTTCAAACCTTCAACCACCATTGATCTAAATTGAATTCATATCTAAAGCACACATCCACTCTGTAAAGCCGTGATTATATCTATTTAGTTGTGTAGAAGGAAATGGAGCCATGATTCATCAATTTTGGTGGTTGAGCTATCAAAATTGATCAATTGCATGCTCAAGCCGCTATTTTCTACCTTAGAAACCATGTTTTCTATTTTGACCCACCAAAAGCCACCAAAATCAGATTTTGATGATGTAAAGTTGAAGGGATCAAGGAGAGCTTTCCAACAATATAAATTTTATCTGATTTGGATCTCTGGATCGAAAGATATGGCCATTTGAAATTTTGCATGTCGGGGTGAACAAGAATTTGACACGTAGCCTTTGATTAGATTGGGGATCAACCTCTTCCTTCATGTGCATTATTTCACTTTTGTCATGTGTCGGTTTTCCCATTGGGTTGTGGTATCGGGCTCTTCTTCCCTTTACTTTGCCTTGGCGAGTGGGTCAACTTTTATGAAATACGGGCCAATAGAAAGTTGTCATGCCTTTTCGCACTGATAGACTATCCTTTTCTATTGTCATCTCCTTTATAAATGTGATACAATAGAATATTGCCACGCACCTTTGAAATTCACCCCTTAACTAGCCCCGATTGTGATTCATGGCGAAGCACGATCCAATAAGAACAACTAAGTACCTTTCTTGCAATGTCAATGTTTTTGATTAACCCTTATGACACCTACGAAGCATTAACCAATGAGATCATTCCATGTCTCTTTAGGTTGTTAGTCTTCTGAAAGTCTCATTTGACAACTGCAAAGTGTGATCCAATAAGGAAAATCCACACACTTCATGTTATTAGTCTTATTTTTCATCGGATTTGTCAGACTACAAAAGGCGGGCCAATGAAAAGGCTCCACGTGTCTTCGGACTTCACATTTTTCATGTTAGATGGCTTTACATCGCAATTTTCTACCTTGAGGGACTTAGAAAATTTTTCTCTTGAATTACCGTCACGTAATCTTGTTTGACCTTGTTGACTTTGACCTAGCCCCACTGCGACACGAACCTGAAAAATTATGAATTTTGATTAACTATGGGGACTTCAAGTCCACAAGGGCTCATTACTTTGAAAAGAGTTGAAATCTTTGGCTGCGTGGACTACTTGGACCGCCGATCTTACGCCACATGTTCCCGCGATGATGCCGATGCTGAATTTGAGGGGCAAATGAATGTTAGTCGACCTTTTAAAAGTGACGGTGATGAATAAGATAAGTTTCTGCGAGGGTTTTGAATACCAACGACCAATGCTTTTGGAAAGTGGAAATTAATGGTTGTTTGAACGTCTGAAGTGTTAAAATGGCTAAGTCCATTTTAAATGAGTTATTCCAAATTAAATCGGGGGGTAAATTTGGGATGTCAGTTAGGTTTAATGTACATAATTTATATTTTTTAATAAATGAAAGTTGCCCCCATCTTTAAGCGAGAGGGACCTAGTCCGTAAGTGTTGACGAAACCCATATTTTTTCCTAGATGAAATATTTTACCAATAATAGTTAAATCAAGTAATAAAGAGAGAAGTAACAAAAGTCTCATGCCATTAAGACCGGTTTCATTTATGCAGAACTCACATACATATAAATCCAATAAAGCATGATGTAATAATGTTTTTTTGCATATTTTAGTGTCTACAATATAAAACACATCTACATAATCCTATTTATTTGCCTCATATTTCTAATCAATATTTATGTTAAACACGGACATAATCGCCCATATCAAGACATGATGACTTGAAATTTTTGTCCAAAGCTAGCAATTATGTCCTTTGAACATGCAACAATCATATTTTCAAAGGCATAAGTTACTCCATTTGGTCTAGGGTCAATTGAGCAAGAAATCATTCATTCAAGTCAGTTATATAAACACATACATCCTCTTATATTAGGTCTACTCTTTTTGGCATATATGGGGTTTCTTGGAACATTCACTCTCAAACACTCCAATATTTTTTTCCCCTTAATGTTGAAGTATCAAATCCTTAGAGAAACTATGACGAATCTGTAATAAGAACACACCTAAATTTGATGCCCTAGAACATTTTCATTCACTATAAACAAAGCTAAAAGAACATTACCAAGTGTTGAGGGCCTTGTTTTGGGTTCTCTTTTCCAAATTTTTCTATGTGCACACTTACACACAACCATTGGGAGGGATAACTACATGGGTCAAATGCCTATTCGAAATATTGTTATATACATATCGCGATGACAACTTAATTCGAATCCACACTAACCCTTTTTAGGTCAAGAGAAGGAGGGAAGGGCTTGAAGACAAGACATAAGACATTTACAGTGTAGTCACAAAATCATGCACTTGCTTATTACTATTATACCGCTAAGTATGTTTTTTTATATATGGTTCTTGCGCAAGAAAAGTATTCACTAATGACCCATCACGTAGTCCATTCGTCAATCTAGTTAGTCTTTTTGTTGGTCTTACACAGTTGTCATTTATTTCTACATACAATTATGGTCGGAGTATCGGGAGCTCCTAATTATCATTTGCACCATAGTTTTCATCTCTAGTCTTTGGTCGGGGCGCCAAGAGTGGATTAGGGCACCTATAGTGCCTTGGTCCCACTTCGGGGCACCCGGTCCCCGCCATACTTGATTTTATTTTCTTTGTTCGAGGTCGAGTCTTTGTAATTTTCCCTCCCATTCCCCTAGGTACTAGTTGGCATGTCGGTCATTAGTGTCGAAATTTGAGCAAGAGATCTCTATATAAACACAACATACATACCATTATATGGGTGGATTATTCTACTAAAGGGCATAACTACTACATAGGACAAGGGACTATATTTGGGCATCTATTCTGCATCACACTGCATAGGAAAGGGAAAGTCTATTCTATTCCATCCACCATTTGCATTTTATCTAGTTATTTCCCGTTATCTCTACGTCATTGACGCTAGGGCATCCTAGGCACATGTTTGCACACAATCACATAGAACTACATTGGGTTTGAGATGTAGTGCAACACTTAGTCGTAAGTCCACCATTGTAGTCGCTAAGGTCAGTCTGAGCCCTTCATATGTATCTTTCTTTTTTTGGAATTTGATGTTTTGTTTGGGATTTTGTAGGCCATTCTTTAGCGTGATTCTACAATGACACCAACGATCTTAGTGCGACATTAGTGCAATCAAAAGTGAAGGGCTGCGAATATTCAACGACCATATCCGAACCAGATCCGGACTGTTTTGCGAGACCAGGCGCCCTGAGGACCCTAATCCTTCCCTGCACTCTAGTCGGTTATATTTGCCACTTACGCAACTTTCGGGAGCCCATCACACCATCTTGTTACTGTCGTTCAGCATTCTCGCCGATTAGCTCACAATGAGGTAATAACATTTGAGTTAGTACATTATCCCCCTATTTCATTTATTTCAATTTATTTAAAATACCAAATAAATTATTTAGCAAAGATATTCTGTTTATTTTAGTCATTTACATTGTTGTACTTATTTAGATTAACTTAAAAGTCATATTTTAGTTAATCAACAAGTACAAAAGCATGATCAAAAGATTTCAAGCATATATTCAAGATCCAAGGACCAAAAAAAAAGGTGCCAAAATTAAATTACAAATAAAAAATAAAGGACATAATCAACCATAAGAGGACAATATGTTGGGAAATCTTGTTTAGTTGCAAACAATCATGTCCCACACTTACTTTCAAACTTCTAGATTTTATAGTTATACTATGACACTATGCACAAATCATTCCAATATTTTCAACTCTTTATCACACATTCATATCCTATTTTGGGATCTATATCTTCTAAATGTAAACCTTATTTCCTTTTGCTTCATATTTTAAGAATTGTGGTAGCTATATTTTATCAACACATGGTTTAAGACATGTATTTATTACTTTTATTACATTATTGTTCTTTACCATCATTTTTATATGAAGTGATTCATCGAAGTCATCCTCCTTTGAGCATGCCCCTCTACCGGAAAATGTTCATGTGTTCTAGCAGATATTTTTTGGCAATAAAAATAAAACTTCCTTAAGCAATTGTATCATCTCCTCACGGATATCAATTTTTCTAATGTTATCTCAACTATTTTGGATTTTTGTGTGGGTTATGTTATTCCAATTTAACCTTGTTTTTCATTCGTGTTGTGTTCTTCATGTTGTCTTCATTTATATTCACTTTCATGTTGTAAGCTTGACCTCTTTCTCTCCATGCTCACACCTTTGGTCTAATCTCCATCATGCTTAGCCATTTATCACCTTCAAGCTTGGCTTTCATGTATTTCACACCTATGCATATCATTTTGCTTTGTCATCGCCATAGATGCATGCAAAAATGTACTTAGAATAGTGCTCGGTTCCAAAGCTTGATCGCTTACATGTGATTTGGCTCCCACACTTACATAGATTGATTGTGGTCCCATTCTACCATTTCAAGCTCGCCCTCTCCATCTTTCTCTTTCGTAGTTTTTTTCTACTCATATCATTTACGTCCGTAATTGCTCCAAATTTCGCTCCATATGTTTCTCCACACCATCACCTCGTAATCGTCTCTAGCTTTTACGGATATGGTCAATACCGAGGGTAAAAGACAAAATGGCAGTGAAATTCACCACTCTAAAGTTTAATATTTTTGGTTTTAAATAATTTGAATACAAAAAGTTATTTATTTTTTTGTATATATATAAAAAGTTAAAATAAAGAAAGTTTTATGTTTATTTTTATATAATATAAGTGTTTTGTATAATTTGAAGGGTACTATTAAAAGTTGACCTTATTGAAAATTTGTTTGATGGATTTAGATGAGCATTAAATTAAAACAATTGCAATCTTAATGTCACATCATTATGTAAGTACAATCATTGTGTAAAAATGACGATCTAATTCTAGAAAAGATTTAACTTTAAAGAAAACAAAAATAGTTTACATTGAGGACTCTTGACTTGTACATACGAAGGAACAAGTTGAATGGAAGGGAGGGCACACAAAGAGTGAGAGTTTAGATGAAACGTTTACATAGGGAACTTTATTATGTGCATGAAAAATAGGAAAATATGATCGCTTTTACACTACATAGACTAAGAAAACCCCATCATTATTTAAATTATCAAGCAATAGAATGCACGTTTATTATATAAACACAATCATAATAAGAAAACGAACTAAGAGAAAGGAGCAAGACATTTTATTAAATTATTTATTTTATGATAGTCATCTTGAGATTCTATCTATTTAGAGATTCTTTTAGTTGAAACAGGTGTAGTTCCAATCGAAGCCATTGCTATGATTCAACTTCTAAGATACCTCAACAAAATTGAATAGATGACAACAAACAAGTGGCCCAACATAGTCTTCAAAGAGCCATTATGCAAGAGAAAAAGGTCATGGGTGAATCAAAACATCAAGTGGATGAAAAGATGGAATATTGAATGGAATGCATGGCCCAAAGACAATAAAGAAATAAAAGCATTTGTAATAGATAAGGTCCACAAAGCTATGTGGGATAAAAGAGGAAGAAAAAAGAGATACTACCTCGAAGAATTTAACTACACTTGTGATCATCAACAAAAGGCCTACATAGGGGCCCTCATCCCTTGGAGAGCTAAGATTCTCATAGCTCAACTAAGGACTAACTCCCATCGGCTTAGATGCGAAACAAGTAGATGGAAAAGGCCTAAAGAAAAATGGGAAGAGAGACTCTGTGTCTTTTGTTCGGATGGGGTAGTGGAATCAGAAAAACACTTTATTATAGAATGCAATGCTTATAATGACATTTGTTCGAGATATGCAATCAATTTCACGACATTGTCATTACATGTTATGTTCGATGAGGAGTTGATAGCTAAAATGGGGGACTTCATCATCAAGATTAACAAAAGAAGATCAGAATTGATGAAATTAAAAGAAACTAGTTTTAGTGTCTCATAGACTATTTTTAGCCTTATGGATGCTAATTTTTTTATTTTTTTCATTTCTTAAACTATTTCTTTATTTATGCAAATTTCAAACAAAATATGTGTTGAAAGCTTGGACATGATTTATTTACTATTGGAACTCCACATTATATTAATAAAATATAAGTGAGTTACATAGTAAGGAGCAACCGGACAACTCACGTTCCCACAAACCACCACAAAGGCAACAGAAAATGCCACAAATGCAACAAAAAATGCCACAGAGGCGCCAAGAGAAGAGCACGAGGGCTTGCATCAACATGCCCAAAGGGCAACCAAAGAACACATGATTTATTTATTCTTCCTCTTCTTCTATTATTCTTTGATATGATTTTCAAAGTTTTTAACGGGGAAACAAATTAGTTGACAAAAATACAACAGCACCTCCGAAAAATTAAGCCATATTGGTCTGATTGCTACGAGAGCTTGTTGCAATGGGGTCCAAGATTTTTGGGAGGACTTTTCGTCCTTTTCATTCATATTTGAGCAGAGGACCGTCTATATTTCGGGTAAGCTCCTTTGATGAAATTATTTAGAATTTGTTTTTCCTCCTCGTACTTTTATCCGGAAAAAGATAGAATCTGCTGTGGATCTCGATATCTTAAACTTCCAAAATGCCGTTGTCCATGGAATTCGAAGGCCCCTGTATAGCTTATGTTGAAAACACTTTGCTTCATTGGTTTTAGGAGGCATTCCGTAAAAACACAAAGATCTCCGTGTTGAGTTTTGATGAAGGAAAACGCAAATAAGAATCCGACATAGATTTTTTAATTATAAAATTCGACAAAGTTTCTGCCTTAAATTCCTATTACCCTTTTAAAGTATTGGTCGGGACTAAAAGCAAACTGTTACAACTCTGTAGCAAGAAATGTAGCTGCGAACATTTTAGCATGTACATAGCCCACATCCAGGACCTATTTTTTGTTTTTTAATTTTATTTTTACATGTAAAGGTTTTGTTTCAACATTTAAAATGTTAAAATATTAACCGCAAAACAATAAATTTAAAATAGTAACATCAAAGAATTTATTGAGTTTAAATTAACATATTAAGAATAGAAACATCACTGTATTTATAGATTTAAAAATAAAACTCAAAACTTATGTATACATGGAAACCCTCTTTTTATAGGCAGCCTCTCCTCATTTTGTTTCTCGTCATGTTTTTGTGTTTCTAATTTCTTGTAACATGGTGTATAGCAGAAAATTCTTTTGATGAGGTTGAGTTGTCTTGGATAGAGATTGGAGTCTGCTATTTTCAGCATGTCAATAAAAATTATAGAAAAAAATCCCACATTTACATATGCCCAAAAAAACCCAAAATTCGAACAAATAGATTATTTACAAATTAAAACACTTTTTACTTCTCGAAATATCTGATTGATTTTCCTGTTAGACAGTTCAGGCTTGGTCACAAGAGGAGTTGAGGGCTGCCTTGCTTTTGCAGGATGAACATCACTGCCATCAACTTCAAATCTTAGAGAGGGTGCAAAACTCCTTCAAGGCCTTACATTGAACTATAAGCAAGATTCAATGCCGCTTTTTGTGACTCTCGGTCAAGCCTAAATAGAACATTTGTCACGAAGCTTAACACTTTTTATTTCCTTTGCACCCGAGATAAAAACTCCGAATCTATTAGTTTCGACTGATCAATAGGAGGCCGGCTGGATAATATCATTCTGGTCACTTGGTGCAAGGATTTGTCAATATCGGACAATTAGGATTTTTGCTGCAATCCCTAGTTGGACGCAGTTATCAGAGATTTGATCATTTTTTTGGGTTCTTTTTGTAAAAAATGTTAGGGGTCCATTTTTAGTCAATCTCACATTTCTTCTTGTTTGACCTGCGAAAGTTTCAAAATAAAATTCCTTATTAGGCTCACTGGTTGAGTGTGTTGCTTGCTTTGTTTCTTGTGTGGATAGACGCTGATGGTGAGGATACAAGTATTCACCTCAAAGAGAGAAGGGGCAGTGGGATTTGTGATGCATGCCCTTGTAGGATTTGATAAGCAAAAATTTATGAATTTGTCACGCAGCAGTTATATTTGGTTGTGATGTGGTAGAGCTGACTTGATCGAATTGGACTCATCTATGTCATAAAAGAAACATTTGCGACACTTATTCAAGATTTAGTTAGTGATCTAGTGAAGTGTTTATGTAAGCTAAGATGGTCAATATTATGATGCTCTCTCTAAATTAGGATATAACTAGAAGACCAAACTAGAGCCAACACACATACATTGATATAACCAAAGAGGCATAATTATGGGGTTTGTAGGTGGATCTAAAAGAGTATCTACACTAAAAGAGATGTGGGTCTAATTGAATGGGTTGTAGTCCAAGGGTGTAGATGATGGTATAAACTAAGATGGTCAATATAACAATTATTTCTCTAAATTAGGATATAAGTAGAAGACCAAACTAGAGCCAACACACATACATAGATATAGCCAAAGAGGTGTGACTATGGGGTTTGTATGTGGATCTAAAAGGGTATCTACACTCAAAGAGATGTAGGTCCAATTTAATGGGTTGTCGTCCAATAGTGCGAATGATGGTAAAAATGCATTGTCACATCATCCACCAAGGTACAAATCCCACTAGATACCAAAAAGGGATGAGACTAGGTCCTCGGTCCTCGCACTAAGCCAAAGAAGGTAAATCAATTTGTGCATCAAACTAATGAATGCAATTTTTTTCAAGTATTTGGTTCCCCACAATAAAAAAAAAAGAGAAGTAGGTCCTTACAAGAATCTAAAAAGGGTGGCCTCTAGGCTAAAGAAAGAGCGATCCTATACTAATGGTTGTAATAACGTTTGGTGTGAAGCAAGGGCTATGAAGGAACTGTAAAGTAAGAGATAAGGACACACGACACTTCCCTATCTAATACATGATACATCAAAATAATCAATGACTTGAACATAAGTAAAAAGTATAGGGCTAGAGATAATACCTTGTGGGAGATTGTTGTGGGGTACACTCAATAAAGATAGGAAGAAGACCCAAGTTCTAGAGATAATACCACATGGGAGATTGTTGTGGGGCACACTCAATAAAGATATGGAGAAGACCCAAGTTCTTGAGATAATACCTCATGGGAGATTGTTGTGGGGTACACTCAATAAAGATATGAAGAAGACCTAAGTAGACCAAAGTTGGGGATTCCAAAGGTTAAGTTAGACCTTGTTGGCTCAACTCCTATTCTCGATTCTCTGGATCCAATGCTCCAATGATGATCTTCGAGTGTAAGCTCCTATAACCCGTAAAACCCTTTTAATCTCTAATGGCAGATTTGTGAGTGAAGGAAGGGCAAGTAATTCAATGATATGCTCTAGGGATGACAATAACGACACCTTTAAATAGGGGAGCATAACATAAAGTCATAACTCAACTTAGCCAATGCCATCAACCGAGCCGATGAAGTCGGTGGAAAGGGTGCTTGCAGAAATGTAATTGACAAGTCGATGATGTTGGCTGCAAACAAACCACAAAAAGGTGAAGGAAGAGGGAAGGACTGAATGGTGATGAATGACACTTGAACCAAATGAAAAGGTGATATGATGGTGCTATAAGGAGGTAGTATAAAGGTATAAAGTGGTGGTATGGTGGTAGTAGGAAGGATAGGCGCCTGCAATGATCTCCCATGAGGTGCTATGAGTTGGCTCGACCCAATCTCAATGTACTCCTTAAGGCATGCTCTCAAGGAGATTAATGTGCTGATGGCTTGCCAAGAGAAATCATTAGTAAAGTGAAAAATATGGTCTATACATATGCCCTAATTGAATATTATCATGTGTCACAATGGTGTAACATGGGATGGTCTTTGGGAAAGAAACATAATAAATTGAAATCAAAGTAAATGACTCTGTAAATTAAGTAATAACTGGGAAGTTGAACATAATTAAGTATACTTACCTTGACTTACTTTTCCATGAAAAAGGATGCATGTTGAACCTCTTGTCTTGATTGCGGAGGGCAGAAAATTTGCCTAGTAACCCTAAAAATACAAGACTAAAAAACAACTCTACAAGTGTACGTAAGTTAGTCTAAGATATAAGTATAACCAAATGTGAAGAGCTCTCAAAAGGAGGGTGCTATGAGAAGTCCAAATAGCCTATAAAGGGAGGCAAAATTATGTATAAAGGCCCAAAACGTGGTATAAGGGGTTCCAGCCAGGTTTGGATATACCATAAAGAGAAACTAGAATAGGTTTGGAAACCTAGGAACGGTATAAGGTACATAGATAGGAATAAATTGATCTAGCGTGCATTAAAAGTGTAAAATATGTAGATAAAAGGACTAGGTTAGGTCCAAAAGCTTGTAAATAGATACTAAATGGGTGACCCTAGAATGCATAAAATAAATTAGCCTAACAAGTCCGAAAGATAATTCGAACGTAACACATAGAATCCCAAACATGTCTATGAGGAATTCAAGAAAGCAAGAGCAATGATCGAGACAAAGCAGTAGCTTGAAAACCCAAAGATGTAGCTGACACTCAAATAGCGATGGTTTATGGGGAAGTCCTTAAAACCTAATGCTTGTTGCAATTCTCGCATGTTTGAAAGAGATCGAGAAAAGAATGTAAAGAAGAGGAGAAAGACTTAGAACTCGTCGGAAGCAAGTCAATGCAACAAGGGTAGACAATGAAGGGAGGGAGAAGTGGGCGCCACCAAGGTGAAAGTAAGTTTTTACCGTAATCGGGACACTCTAAGTAGATTGGTTAGACTAGGAGTTTTCAATGTCAAGGTGTGAAACAACTCAATTATGCAAGGTTTTTCTTTGACCAACTCGTAAAGCATAAGTATGTGCCATGAAGGGGCAATATATGCATGGAAAGTAACAAGTGGCTACCTTTCCTAGTTGTGTTCCCCATTCCTCAAGACCCAAAGTAGCCATTGGTTATCTACGAGGATTAATTACTTGCCCGAAAAGGCATGTGACACTAATGATAGATGTGTAGCTTCCTATCCCGATTGAATGACTTACCACACACCATAAGTAACCCTAACTCTACTATGAGGTCAATTGTGGAGTCGAGATTTCAATTAAAATAGGAGGCATGTTATGATAACAAGCTAATATTGAGAGCCTATGATTACAAGTTGGGTATCGAGGAGGTGGGTGCTTGTGAGAAAAGCCCGATTGATTCCCCAAGAGTTTATAATGCAACTCACAAACTCGGAGACTAGAGGTGTACCATAAGAGTAAAAACCGGGAGGTGGAAAATAAAGAATGAAATTGAATAATGTGTAAAACCAAGAAGTGAAAAGTAAAGAATGAAATTAAATAGTTATGTAAAACTAAGAGGTGTAAAAATAAGAAGAAAAAGGTAAAATCCAATAGGCATAAAACCAAGAAGTATAATACAATGCAAAAGTTATAAAGCATATAAAACCAAGAGGTGTAGCTAGAGTGTAAAAGCTAAGAATTGTATAAAACCCAAAAGGTGTAACTATAAGAGACGACAACAAAATGTCAAGACAATGCTAGTACATATAATCATAATATAAACATGGGAATGTAAATTGTACTATACATATTTGACTAGTCAGTAAGAAATGAAAGTAAAGACCATGCACAATAAAAAGTGATATTATGCCAAAATGAAAATGAAAGTAGTTACAATATGAAACATTAAATGCAAAAGAATATAACTTCAGTATGATGTGTTCTTAGAGACTAGAAATCAGTCTTTGCATATTTGTTGAAGTTGGATTTTGGATTTTAATGGCTACAATATTCTTGCTTATGAATTCTTTTTGGATGTGAGATGTTAGGAAATGGAAGGCATCGTAAAATTCCCCAAGTTTGAGGAAGAAGGGGAATAGGCAGCGTAAGATGCCCTTAAGTTTGAGGTGGCATGAGGGTGATCATCATAAAATTCCTTCAATATCGGACTAAAGCAAGGACTCCAATGGGCATCGACTTTGCCCCCAAGTTTGAATTAAGGCAAGGGTGGTGGGTATTGTAAGATGCCTCAAAGTCTGACCTGAAGTATAAGTGGGCATTTTAAGATGCCTCAATGTATGGGTCAAAGAAAGGATAGGCATCAACGGATGTTCCAAAGCGTGAATTAAGGCGAGGTAATGGACCTTTGTAGGTTTTTCAAGTTTGAAATGCATGTCTCTGATCATTATAGTGATTGTCTTCATGAATCTGTCCAACATCTTTTACTTAAACATCATAGGTGATGTGGAAGCAACTCAAAAACATTTTAGGGCATCATCGGCTCTACTAGTGAAGTTGGCTGTTTTAGGGTTGATTTTGACTTCATCGGCTTGGCTTATAAAGTTGGCCGAGTTTGGATTTTCTTAATGTCATTGACGTTGTCAATGATGTTAGTTTTGACTGGTTTTTTGAACTGATTATCCGAAGTAAAATTTAAGATTTGCTGAAGTACCCAATTGGTGTTTTACAAGAGAGGCCGAGGGAAAGGTTATAAGATGTACATTCAACTTCATCATCGCTAATATGAAAGTGAAAGCTATCATGTTCATATGATTGTCATGTTCATATTGGAATGGATCATAGTCATTGGTGGGAAGATCAACTTGTGGATCTTCATCAAAGATGGGAAGATCGTCTTGTGGATCTTTGTCAAATATGGGAAGATCATCAAGTAAGGTTAAGAAAAAATGCACCATGAGGTGTTTCTCTCAATGGTTGTAAAGAAAGGGGTAAAAGACAGAATCCATATCAAATTCATATACACCTTAATATTATTGTTTTTGTTTGCAGGCTATTGGCACATTAACCTCCTTGAGTACATGCATTAAGGGACGTAGCGGGAGCGGGGTTTGGGCTAGTTGGCAGTACTCAGAGAAGAGTTGTGGCATTTTCTTGTTTGCCCTAGCATGTCTTACGGCTATCTTCTTACTATCACTTTATGACTGCTAGATGAGGCACGGTTTTTTTCATATTGGACTGAGAGTTAATTTTGATTGATCCAACTTGTTTTGAGAGGAATGAGCATTACTTTGCTCGGGTATTTTCATGCTAGAAATAAATCAAACCAAGACAATCTATCAAGATACCTTCTTTGCCTCGTGTCAGTGGTGAGTAGGTGACCTCAACATGATGAGTTTCCTGCTTTGATTTGGATATCTTGCCTGCATGCCATTTCATAACAGATACACGTGTATATTAATGATGCATGTGGAAAAGAAGTTGAGAAGTTGACTTGGGATCCCTCATTGCAAGATGCTGATCTGCTTGTGGGAGGGCATGTTTGAGGTGATAGACAAGATGATTCTCCACGTCCTTCTTGTTTTACTGGCCGCCCTAGTGGATTAACTTTGTTTTTAGTTGTTTTATGTTCTTCTATTTATTGTTGTCCCTTGGGAACGTGAAAACATTGCTTTTGTAACTTTTCATAATCAACTTATCATGGCTGAGGGCAATGCAAACTTTCTATTTCCCTAGGGAAGTGTTTTTGATTTTATTGGGTCATAGGTGTGATGATTGAATGTGTGATGCCTTCCACCCATTTTTTTCTGTATGATTCATTGTAAACATATGTTTTTCTGATCAACATAAGATGCTTTTTGATTTAACATGAAACATCCTAGATGTCAAACTACTTGTCTTGAAGTGGTTTTTATTGAAATTCCTGATTTAGAAGATATGCATTTCTTTTGAATTGAGAAATTCAAAGCATAAACATTTTGCAGTTTTACAAATGATTTTTTGAAGTCCTTATGAATGTGCCCTTTAAGTGCAGACCATGACAAAAAGAAATATGAGTAAAAAATACAACAGTTTATTCTTCCACGAGGTTTGGATCCCTACAATCGAGGCTGGAGTCCACTATTTTCAACATGCCTATAAAAACATTAGAAGATGTTTCCACATTGAGAGTTGCAAGGAAAAAATTCGAATGGCAAAAAATATAATCTAGTTGTCCTAAAAGAGCAAATTTTCCTTTATTGTTTCCATTTTGCAGATATCTATGAATCCTTATTCACATAACAATAGAAATGGTTGGCAAAACTAGCTTGACAACTATTCAAATCTTGAGGAGCATCCCCTTTTTTGGATAATGAAACTTTATCTATTAACATTAAGGATTCAACATCCTTGGGGATGTGGACAAATAATCTCATGTTCTTTCTTATTTACTATATGAGATTGTTCGAACCAAGGAAGATAATATGAAGGGTAGTGTGTATTGAGACCTTCCTTCTTAACTTTGATCTCCTTCATAACAAACTGCTTTGATAGTAGCTATTTGGCTTCAATTGCAAATCTGATGGACAACACATAAAACTGTGAAAATTTAATGTGCTATAAGAACAATGAATCCCAACAAAGAAAATGTAATATCCCTTTTGGGGATAAAACTGAAAATTAAGGAAATTAGCTCAAACCCCAATACAAGCAAATCTGATTTTTATAACAGCAATTAATAAAGGACCAAAAACACACTCTCAAACCCTAGCGACTAGAGAGAGAGAAATCCACCGTAGAAACACTCAAAAATTATGAGAAGTTATTCCTTGGATTGCCCTTGATTTTAGAAGCTAGAAAATGTGATCAAATCATCAAACTCAGAATTCTGGAATTTATTATGGCACAAAAACAGCTGAAACTTGTAAATTCAATAACTCTTAGAAAACAAGGAATCTCCACACATATGAATACTCAAAATGATCATAAAAATATCAACAATCAAATGAGACCAATATCATAATTTTCCAACCATGGGAACCCTCTCAAAATTGATCCCGAAATCTCTAAATGAGTAGATAAAGCTGCCCAATGCCAATAAAAATCTGAATATTAAGTATTCTCCTCAAATATGCAATAATCTTCACTCTCAATCAATGTTGAAGGGTTTTCGTCCTTCAACAAAACCACTAGAAGGGTTTTCATCCTTCTAGGAAGCCACACAAGAGGGTTTTCATCCTCAAGTGGAAGAACATGGAGCAACAAGCTCACAATGCCCAAATAGGAAAATGTGCAAAAATCTAGATGCTCCAAATGAGGTCCTAAGTCTCCTTTTATAATCTTCTTTTAGCGCCAAAGCTTAAAAAGATAAGGCTGATCCATAAAGATGTGATATTTCTTCATTAAGCTTCTTTTATTTGCCTTTAATCCAACCGACTGCTTCAAGAGGGAAAACACTAAAAAAACATAAAAATTAGAAAAACAAAAGCAAATGAAAGCTCAATGTTCTTCTCCAACTCCTCTACTTCTTTGCCATGGAGAAGGAATGACAAGAAGTCCAAATTCTGATTCTTAAGCGAGAAAAAGGGACATTACGGAAAATGAATCCGGTAAGGTCAAATAATATATAACTTGCTTTGTGGCCTAAAGTTAGATTCTTTATTTGGCTTCTATTATACAAGAGGATTCTTACTGGAGACAATTTGATGAAAAGAGTTATGGCAGGACCTTTTTGGTGTCCTCTATTCAAAGAAGCGGATGAAACTCTGACCCACCTTTTTCTTCAATGCCCTTTTGTAATAACTCTATGGAATATTTTGGCTGATTGGTTATCTGTCAATTGGAACTCTTCTATGAATCTTGTGGAAACTGTTAGAGCTTGAAACACCGGTCTCTGATACTCAGGACCTTAGCAAAGGAATCTGGATTGTTATTTCTCTTATGTTGTGGAATGTATGGAAAGAGCGAAATAAACACATCTTCAAATCAGAAAATAGAGACATTTGGTATGTCAAGGAATTAACTTGAAGTAATATAGTGGAAACTATTGAGCATAATATGAAAATCCCTCCCCCTTACCTGGAAAATGGAAAAATTTACTACAAAAATCAATTTGGAGGAAAGCAAATTAAAGACTAGGTCATGTACTAGACTATCGGTGCCCTCTGTTTTGAGAAAATGGAAACCACTTGTTTGACTTTGTTAAACTAAATACTGATGGAGTAGCAAGAGGCAATCTAGGTCCAGCTAGTATTGGAGGGATAGCTCATGATTCTTTGGGAACTCCCCTTTTCTTCTTTGCTCATCAATTGGGGCACTTTACTAATAATGTGGCTGAAATCTTGGCAATTTAGTGAGCTCTCCTGGAGGCAACTAAATTGGGATGTCTTAGACTTATAGTTGAATTAGACTCTAAGGTTATTATCAACCTTCTGTCAGCTCAAGAGCAACATAGATCCAATAATTGGCTAATCGCCAGATACATGATAATATTAAAGTTATTGACCATCATAGATCAACCTAGAGATCAGAACAAGGTGGCAGATGCTTTAGCTAACTTGGGCTTTGGATCATAATAATCTGATCAACTTTGGTCCTTTACCTTTGACATGGTCTCCAGAGAAGCGAAATCAAATTGAGAAGATCCTTCACTTGCAATCATCGATGGATAAGTTGCAGATATGCTCTCTTTCTTCTTTAATATGTTGTTGGAATTCCAAGGATATATCTTGGAGTATGAGTATCATGGCTTGGCATTGTAATTTGAATAATTTATTTCTAGTAATATAATTCTGTTTTTTTTAATTTTTAAAATATATACTTTAATGTAAAGGAAAGCTCTATTGAAAATGAGATTCATTTATATGAAGGTAGCAATCATTGTGAAGAAATGTTTTACTACTAAATGAAAATTTCATTTATCTAAAATATTCTAAGTTCTATTAAAAATGAGAAGTGAAGGTGAATCGAAAGACTTCTACCTGGAATTCCAATATGTCATTTGTTATGCATGGATGAGTGGATTATGAGGGTTACACTTTTTTAGTGGAAGATTCATCATGTTGTACACATTCTAAGCTTTCTAGTGCTTTTTAAATGGGGTTGTTTTGAGGTACAATCACAACATTATGCCCTCAACAAGGTGACCTAGTTTTATTCGTTATTTTTCATATAATTTTCTTGCGAATAGCCATTTGGATCACATGCCCCTCGAGAAGAAATGTTCTCCATTGCATCATGTTCTTAGACAAAATGTGAAAATTTCCTCTCTATTTGTTTCAAAGGGATTCATTTTCTTGAATAGATGAGTTGACTCGCTTTAACAACCTAATAGAGTGGTATTACTTAGGTTCATGTGCCATTAGTTTTAGTATCCACTATTTGATCCATTGTTACAGAGTAACACAACTTTGGAAGTTGAGTTTAGCTACATTTGATGTTTCTAAAAATGGGTACATATGGTCGGAGCAGCACCATTTTGAATATAGGGTGCAATTTGAGATCGGATGGAGTTTGAAGATGTTCTCTCTCACCTACTTGTTGCTGACGGTGTATGAACTATATCTAAGAGGTATAAGTTCCTTGTTCATCATTTCTATAGATTTAATCACACCTTATTGCCAACTTGAGCATCGATGAGAGGCCCTTTTTCCGGTTGTGGCCTTACTTTTACTTGGCATTGGTCCTATGTAGAATATCATCTACTTGTTATTGAATATGTGAGATCTGCGTGCCACTATTTTCTTGCTTTTTTGACTGTTTTTAAGCACATGGGTAGATTCATCTATGAAGCAGAGAGGTAGAGCTACATGAATTGTGGTCGAGTGGTTGGAACCCGAGTATAGGAAAAAGGGGGTTTATCTTGTTGATGTGTGGATGGCTTGGTTGTAATTAGTCCGGATATGGATGATAAAGTGGACGGGAATGTTAGTGTAGGATATTATTTTCCTGATATTTATTTATTGTGGATTATTCCTACACTCGAGGAGTTAGCTTGCTTAGGTGTACTTAGTCATAGGAATTACGCTTGGACTTAGTCATAGGAGTTACATTTGGGCATCATTATTAGCTAAGTGGGAGTTACTCTTTGACTGGCTATGCCAAGTGTGGGAGTTACATTTCTATTTTGGGCCCTTTGTCCACTAAGCATGGAGGAGTTACACATTCACTCTCCTGTTTGTACATCTTTATTTGTGAGCTATTCATGCAGTATATTGCAGGATCTTGTGATTACTTGATTTGCAATATTCTTGTTTATGTGATTTTAATTAACGTGCAACTGTGTTGTACACTTGTTTGACTCATGCTTGCATTGAACCGGTGCATCTGCTTGATCCAAAGATCTTGGCTTAATCCTCGATAGGGAAGATACTCAAGAAATTATTGTCTATGTTTGAATCAATGGTTTGTTGCAACCCGAAGTGAACCCATGCGTTTGCAAAGAAGAGTTTGGTAGAGACTTTTGTTGGGATGCCCTTCTTACTATGCCAAAATCTACATCTCGGAGAACGTGTCAACCACTACATGGATGCAGTCATGACCATGCTTTGTTGTATCCACATGAAATGCAATGAGACTAACTTCCAAGGTTTGTGAGCCGTTGGTAGAGGGTGTAAAGTCTTTGCTTCTTGATCTTGTGTTTGGCAACAACAAACATGATACATGACCCAATGCAATTTCTGACCCCATTCGCGTCTTCGCCTAGTAAAATTATCTTTTCAATAGTGTTGTCATGCTTGTCACCACCCCAAAATAACTTGCTACTTGACTGTAATGTGCCTCCAAAAGCATCTTCTAATGTTCACCATACAAAACATATTGATGTCCTAGATGGCACAAACAAATGAAAGTATGAAACTTGTATCCCGTGACCAATACCTGATATGTGTGAACAAAGTCAACTGCCATATTGTTAGGATTAACTGGAAGTCTCATGTTCAAAGGAATCAAGGAATGTTGAAAGTGCAGCAATTGGAGATAGGCTAAGATAGCCGACAATTCAATTGGCACTTCCCTTTGTGTGCTTGACATTGAGAAAGAATTGTTGCAAGTAGGTTGACCACCTATGATGGCAGTCATTGGCAATTAACTTTAAGTTTGCATGATTTGCAAAGGTTTTAGATTTGTGCCCATAGTGAGTTGTCCCATTGGCCCACCTCTGTGAGTGGAATGCACGCTCTGCGTCATTTTAGTTTAAGGGAGGGGGGGAGACTTGTGTTGTGGTGATGGCTGGATAGGGATCCACCTTCATGATTTGCTTCTTTTATTTAAAACTTGCAATGTTGCGTGTGATGGTGCTTGTAATGAAGTTTGTGTTTCAACCAACAATTCTTGTCAAGTGCAGCACTTCTCATTTGAGGGCATTCTACTTTGGTAGATATTGAACTATTTTCTAGTCTCCTCCTTTACCTTTGTGTCAGTATGCCTGAATTTCACTAGATGCAACCTTTGTTAACAATTTTGGCGTTGGGAGTTTCTGTCCTAATTTTTGTCAAACACCTTTCTCTTTTTTTTGGATGTGGTCTGTTGCAAAGAAGAATTTTATTTTGTTTACCCTTGAATTTTTCTTAAATCTTGACTACAAATCTATGGGATTCTCCTAATGTCCTGATATTCGCAAACTACATTTCTTCTTGGATGTGAAATTGCAAATCACTGCAGTATTTGAGGATTTCGTGTCACTCATTGTCATGTACACCAACTATTTCCTACAAGTTTTGACATGTTTCGGTCTATCCTTGCACTATTTAGTCTCAACCATGGTGTAGTTGATTGAACTTTTGTAATGTCCCTTTCTAGGGCTGAAACTGAAATCAAGGAAATGGCACAAACCCCAAGTGAAGTAAATTCTGATTTTTATAACAGCAGATCTAAAAATATCAGAATATCCTTATAGCAAACTGTATAGGGACTTAAACTCGCCATACAACCATGCAACAACAATTGAAAATGCTTCTAAATAATTATTTCAAGCACGACAACATTTATCCATCCAAATTACATCAAAGAAATGGAGAAAACAAGAGATTATACCCAACTGCAATTAATTTTATGACAACAACAGAGCAGCCACAAACAAGGGTTGAAAATGATAGATAAACTCCTCCAAAAATTACCAAATTGTAGATTCCAGCCTTATAAAATATGATAAATTTGAATATCAAAGAATAATGAAGTTTTGTGCCCTAGAAGGCACCCAAATCCTCTTCTACCCTAGTCACTCCCTAGGAGAGGGGCTTCAAACAATGTCAAAAGTTTTTGTAGCTTCCTCGTTGATGCTCTAGATGCAAACCGGTAAGATGGTCTTCAACGAGAGTCTTCAACACCACCAAATCAAAGTGTTTCCATCCTCCAATCTCCCACAAGAAAGGGTTTTGTCCTCCTTGGATGCCACAAAAATGAATTGTCACCCAATAGTGGAATGGACTAAGAGCAATCAGCTCTAGAGACAAAAGTATAAAGTGTATATGCCAAAAAATGATGTGCAAATGAGCCTATGAAACTCCTTTTATACCCTTTGGTTGGCACCAAGAGTCATAAGAGTGTAGACCGACCTCTTAAGCTTGCTTTATCTTCTAATTCCATGTTGGAAACTCTCCAACCTTGCCGACCTCTTAAGGAGCTTTATCTTTTAATTTCATGTTGGGAGCATTATAATCCCACCGACCTGCCTTAGGGAGTAAAACACCAAAGAAAAACATTAATAACAATAAAAGAAATAAAATCGAAACCCAAGGACTTCCCTTGTGCAATTCCTTCTTGGCCATGGGAAGAGAAATGACAAGAAGTCTTCAATTGGTGCTATTTTGAAAAATGGGACATTACAATCCTCCCTTCCCAAAATTGCTTGCCCTCAAGCAATTGCAAGCTCTCATGCCCAAGTGCCATCATACCAAGGTGAAGGAACATGTTGTAGCATTCCCATAGTCTAGATCCCATGCTGTCAAATGAAAGAGCTTTTGCCCAAACAAACTCTGACACCCATTGCCCCTTTCTTCATTGAAGTCCCCTTCATCTTCAACTTCTAAAACAACAATAACTTCTTTTGCATACTCAGCTGTATAAAAAGCCTTCCAAACTGCTGTAATCTCAGTCATAAAGCAAGAAATTAATAAATAATCAGCAACTTGACAAGCTAATCCATGTCCCAATGTGGCATCCTCATTCTTCGTTCCATCCTTGTCAATTAAGGTGGAAGAACACTCCATATTTCCAAATACAAATGCAACTGAAATTAGGTGCGGGCTGATATAAATGATGACAACAATATCAATGATGGTAGTTTGGCTCATGGCTGCCATAGAAATACTTCCCTTCTCACTTGGGGTAGACAACCCCTCATTCCTCAACTCTTGATTACATTCTTCACTCAACAACAAACTTGGAAAGGCAAACTTGAGCATCATGTAAAACTGATCCAATCACTTGGAGTTACCTTGTCATAGTGGCCTTCTTGGCTGCCCAAAAGATGGCGTAGGCTGCCCTCTTCCCGCCGTCCTAGGTTGGGTTGTACCTTCCTCAAGGCCGTTATGTTTCACTCTCAATCCAAGTATTGGAGGGACCCTGTTTCTATGCACGTTGAGACCTTTTGCACTCACAAAACTACAATCCTCCACTATGGCATCTTCATCTTTAGCTGTAGTCCCATATTCTTCATCACATACTCGGATGGATAATAAATTCAGCTGCTCTCTCTTATTTATTCCTGTGCCTACACAAAGAACAAGCACATTAAAAGAAACAAGAGCTCTCAATATCTTTTCTTCATGCCTCATAGATATGTGAACTAGCTTTCTCAAGTATGGTTGTAGCTGTACCATTGCAATTTCTTGCTCAAAATTAGCATTATGGTGGTCGGAAACTCTTCTAAAACAGCGGCAAACAATTCCTCATTGATGGTAGGTGGAAAACCCTTCCCCCTTGTGACTGAAAAGACTTTGGTGGTTGTCCCAAGGGGTTAACTGGTTGGTTTTGATGCGGACAACAACAAAAAGAATAGGATAACAACTGTCATACTTCAAATTCTTCACAAAAATCAACCATATGGGGACTGAAAATGCTTCAACAACATCAACAAATTGAACATTACTCCCATGTATGGCTGCAAATACAATGTTGGGCAAACTGAAAATGTTGATAACAACAGTACGAAATTTTATGATAGCGTGCCTTAAACCCCATAAAACATGATTTCTACTACTTACACTTGTACCACCAATTTCCAGCTGGGTTACAATGCTCGGGGCAACAAGATAACATCCATCTTGCTCACTTCCAAATGTAAAATTTATGAAATCAACATCCACTTCCATTAGAAGACTTCTTCTAAGAGCATGTGCATGGATTAAGAGCTAAAAATCTCTATGATACGACTGCTGTTTTAAAACAAAAAGTGGGGTGGTTATCTTATGTTGGCTAGATTTTATGCATAGCTTAAAACCTAGGCACCATGAGATAAATCTCCTCATTTAACGTTGAGGTTCTTGTGTAAAATGTTTATCAATTTAGTAAGAGTGAATCCTAATAACTATTTTCGGGGTGTTACTTTAATTCTCACAGTTCGTGAACCACTCTTTGGACAATTTTGCAAAAGTAAGCAATCCTGTTTTGGAATATTTTGCAAAAGGGGGAAATAATAGAATTTAGGAAAGAAGAAAGGAAGATATGTTGAATTTAACCAATAGATAACAGAGTTGGTCTCATCCACACAAATTAAATAAACAGAAAACTCACAACATTCAACAGTAAAGGAAAGGAATAGCTTCTAACCTAGATCTAAGATAACACAAAGTTTATCTAAAACCTTAAATAGAAGTGATGAGAAAAGCACCGTAGACACAAAGTTCTCCAAAAATCCACCTTTTATTCAATTCCCTAGCTTTCACAAAAAAATCCAACACAAAGTCTGAAAACTTAAGAATGCTTTGCTAAACAAATTTTGATGAACAAGTTGTGATACTTTAACGCTTAAGCTCTTCCTCTATTTATAGTGCATAGAGGACAATTACAAATAGGAAGCTTTCAATGAATTGCCACACGTGGAAGTTATGAAAAGGGAAGAAACCTGGCAGTATTTTCTACTACACTTTTTTTGCATGACATACATGCTTTACAACTGAAAATAGAACCTTCTATTTTGCATGTTTGCCACCTATTTCCAAGTAATTGACTTCTTCCAGTAACTTGAAGTAATGGCTTTTACACCAATCACTTAAGTCTTACAATTCAATTGATTACTCAATTACTTTGTCGGAGAAAATAAGAGAAAGAAGAAGAAAGAGGAGAAGAAATTAGAAGAAAGTTGCAACACTCTCAGTCTTGTTCTTCTTCCATACTCTGCATGCTGATCCAACTTGTATTGCACTTCCGCCTCATGAATGATTTGGATGATATCTCTGCCTTGAATCTGAGATGTTTTTCTCCTGCATGCGGTTGACTCTTTGCCTTTGATTCTCACCAAACTAGATCTGGAAGCAGCTGACTGTGATTTGCTTGCAGGTGTTGCCTCTGACCTGTCTTCTCCTTTTATCCTTGAAGCTTTTGTAGTTCTTCTCCAATATGTGCACCAGTAAAATGCTTGCCATTGTAAACAATTCAAACAAAACTCATCACCTTTTATTTTTAATTGCATATGAGCAATTTTGAATTCTGGAAAGCACTTTGGGTGAAGGCAAATATAAGTAAATTCAATGAAGGCTTCAACTGGAAGATTGGGAGCACATGCACAAGCTTCTAAAGGGATTTTGCATGCAATGACTTCCTCCCTATCTTTGGCGCCAACCTTTGCTAAAAATAATTAAAAGAAATCAGCTTTTAGGCATGAAGTTATGCCAGAATGGGTCGCACTTTTTGGCTAGGAATTGTGTGAAAAACATGAGGGCAAGGAAGTGTGAATTTTCAACCTTCCAGGCAGCCCCAAAATTCACACTTTTCACTTAAATGATTTGTGTTAATTTCTAACCTTCCAGACAACCCAAAAAGTGTGATTTGCATGGGTGAATTAATTCTCTTTTGTGTGAAAAACATGAGGGCAAGGAAGTGTGAATTTTCAACCTACCAGGAAGCTCCAAATTTCACACTTTTCACTTAAGTCATTGTGTTAAATTTCAACCTGCTGGGCAGCTCCAATTTCCACGACTTGCATTAGTGAATTGCTTTTATGTTTTGCGTGGAAATTCAAGTGGAAGGGCAACTTTAAAAAGTGCGACTTGCATGGGCTCTTTCACTTAAATTTTTGCGTGAAAAATCACAAGTCACGGAAGCGTTAAATTTGGACTTGTAGGGCAGCTTCAATTTCCACGCGGTCTAATAAGCATATATTTTTTCCATTTTTAGATTTGCAGAAAGCACAAGGATAGAATAAAATTTTCCATTTTTGGAAAGGGTCCGAGAAGATGTAGCAGCAAAAACTTGCAAGTGCCATAACTTTCACTCCGTGGCTCTGTTTTAGGTGTTGTTTTTTCTAAAAGTGCATATTTTCTCGAGTTCTATGCATGGGTGGCAATATTTTCCTTATTTTCATACAATCCATTATTCCACCTTTTTGGACCAAGCAACCTCTTGCAATCTCCTGAAGGAATCCTGAGCTCTAGTCACCTTTAGACAAATTAATTAGCAATTAAAAACATTGGATAGCTTTTCAAAACCCTAGGCCCGGGAAAAGGTCTGACAGGAAGAATGAATAGACTATGGGGATTCTTTGGGGAAAACGGAGAAAGACAAAAACATAGGCAAAAAGAAATAAAAATAAAAACAAAACCCGAAAGACGCTGCGGGCAATTGCTTGAAAAATTCCTCCAATTAATTGATCTGCAAAAATTCTTCCCCGGGTGAATGTTCTATGGTAATAATGATGGGGTGAAGTGCTTTATATAACCCAAATCCTCCAATTTTAGCTCAATCTATTTTTAAAATAACTTTATTTATTTAATATAAAAATAAATAAAACGCTTTCAGACAAAGCCTGCGAAGGAATTGAGTGAGCTTCAACATGTGGGTATTTGGCGAATGTGGCTTTTATGACTCTCTAGGGATACCTTAGAGCAATGCAACAATTGTAGGCAAAACAAACACAAAACATGACCTATTACTTGAAAAGAACGAAAATTTTAAAAGGGTAGTCCCAGCATTTTGGTGAAATCTGGGGACACCATCTTACCATGTCCAACCCATAGATCTTGCTTTCTTCCGGTAATTCTTTCCATCCTCTTTGCTGTAGCAACTTGAGGAGCTCCACTTGTCATGCCTTGAAGTACAACCATGTGCTTTCCCAAGGTGAACTTGAGTTGTTGGAACCTCTTGGTGCAAGGGATGATGAGGCCATCTTGTAGCATCTCATTCTTCACAAGGAAGTTCGAATGCATAACAAACTCCATCTGATTTCTCATAAAATTTCTTTCTAACCATATGCACGAAATGAAGCACTCACTAGCCATAGTAACATGGAACCCATTGAATACTTCACCTTCTTTGTAACTCAAAGGATCTATGTACTCTTTGCCACTTAGAGTGTTCTTCACTTTATCACCATTTCCACTATGTTGTCCATGATGACCGCCAATTATACTATGAAGCATCAAACTTGACACATGCTCAATCTTTTCAACAAGCTGCCCATGATGACACAAGTATGGCATTGACATAGGAGGAGACCAAAAAACTGAAATGTAATTTTCAATATCATACTTTGCGTTGTCCTCAACTTGTCCATCTTCTTTTGCCGAATGAAGCTTTGTTGAGATCTCTTCATATTCAACTAGTGAAGCTCTTCCCACCTTGGCTTCGTCCATATTTTGTTGGCACATCCATGGAGCCTCTTCGTGGTTCTTGCCAAAGCCATGAACACCCTCAACTTGAATCTTATGAGTTGTTGTTATGAAAATTCCAGCAGGTTGAACATCAACATTATCAATAGTTTGGCTTCAACCACCAAATTCTCTCCACAATTTTGCAAATCGAATTTTCCTTCTTTCCTTGGCTCATGCTCCATGACTTCTTCCTCTTTCTTTGGAGATTTTGCTGCATCAAAAACCCTTTTTGGTTCTTCATCTAGCAACACCTTTCCATGTCCTTCAATGTGGTCTTCTTGGGACTCCACCTCAAAACCCTCTTGCAGATCTGATTTTCTTTTTCTTCTTTCAAGAGAAACCCCTTTGGGTTTGGCTCCTTGGCAAATTCTTGTGGTCTAGGGTTTAACCCTAACATCTTCATCCATGTTCCGGTTGTCCCTTTGTTGGAGCCATCAAATGTAGAGAAAGACATCTTGCCCAACACATTTTGTACCTCTTTTGGTGGCGCATTTTGTCTTGGCTCGGCTTAGACCTTCCTTTGCTTACTCCAATGAACTTGGCAAGTGAAATTACTTCCCGTATCTCCCTCGGAAGTGCCATGTATTCCTCATAGCTTGCCAATGCTTTGCCCCATAGAGGGCCTTGTTCCCACCTCGGAAGGGTTTCTTCCCTTGGAAGGAAAAAAAACCTAGTGGCTGATCCGTGAGCTGATCTAGGGGCTTCCGTGAAGTATTTGCTCGGATGAGCTTCCTTCTCCATTATGAACCCTAGGTTCATGAACTCTCTGAAGGGTTAGGGCTAGCAAGTCCATAGTGTCCGCCAATCTCACTTGCCCTTCAATGAGCTTGTCGATCTTGGCTTCCTGTGGATCTTGGCAAGCCATACTCTCTTCTTCTCTTGGCTGGTCTGATTTCTTCTCTCCTCTTGATAGCAAATGAAACCCTTGTTTCCTTCTTGCATAAAACCCTCAGGATGGGAAGACCAAAGCTCGATACCACTGTAATGTCCCTTTCTAGGGCTGAAATTGAAAATCAAGGAAATGACACAAACCCCAAGTGAAGTAAATTCTGATTTTTATAACAGCAGATCTAAAAATATTAGAAAACCCTAACATTGAACTATATAGGGACTTTGGTGTCCCCGAGATTTCACCTTGAAATCTGGGACTACCCCTTTTAAAAAATTTCATTCTTTTCAAAGTAACAGATCGTTTTGTGTTTGCTTTGCTTCCAATTGTTTGCATCACTCTAAGGTAACTCCAGAGAGTCATAAAAACCAAATTCGCCTAATACCCACATGCTAAAACTCACTCTATCCCTTTCACAGTTTTGTTTGAGAGAATTTTATTTATTTATTTATTAAATAAAAAAGTTCTTTTAAAAATAAATTGAGCTAAAACTGGAGGATTTAGGTTATATAAAGCACTTCACCCCATCATTATTACCACAAAACATTCACTCGGGGGGAAGAATTTTCACAGATCAGCTAAATGGAGAAATTTTTTGAGCAATTGCCTGCAGCTGTTTTTGTTTTGTTTTATTTCTTTTTGTCTGAGTTTTGGTTTGTTTTCTCCAGCAATTCCCGTAGCCTATTCATTGTTCTTGCCAGATCTTTCCCTAGGACTAGGGTTTTGAAAAGCTATCCAATTTTTTTAATTACTAATTTGTACAAAGCGATCGAGCTCAGGATTCTTTCAAAAGATTGCAAGAAGTTGCTTGGTCCAAAAGGGTGTAAAAATGGATTATATGAAAATAAGAAAAATATTGCCATCAACGCGTAGAGCTCGAGAAAATATGCACTTTTAGAGAAAATGAAACCTAAAATGGAGCCACATAATGAAAGTTATGGCACATGCAAGTTTTTGCTGCTACATCTTTCCGAACCCTTTCCAAAAATGGCAAATTTTATTCAATACTTGTGTTTTTCTTCACCAAAATTCCAAAAATGAAAGAAATGTAGTCTTCATGCCAGTCGCAATTTTCAAAGTTGCCTTCCGTGTCCAATTTCCACGCTGCCTTCAGTGAACTTGAATTTTCACGCAATTTTAAACTTGAAGTCACAATGCAAGTCGCACTTTTGGAAAAGAGCTATCTTTCATGCAAGTCGCACTTTTTGGAAGGAAGACTTTAAGCTGCCAATGGGAATTTTGGTAGTGGCAGGCAAGCGGGAATTTCTTGCTTGCCTAGCAAGTTACTTTTTCCCATCAAGTCAAATCACTTAAGCTGTCAATGAGAATTTTGGAGGTTAAAAGAAAGCGAGAATTTCTTACTCGCCTAGCAGGGTGAAAATTCCCATTATTAAAGTAAAGTCACTTTAGTGAAAAGTGGGAATTTCTTGCCTCGCTGCATGCAAGGTGAAAATTCCCATTATGAAAGAAAAGTTACTTAAGTGAAAAGTGGGAATTTCTTACTCGCCTTGCAGGTGAAAATTCCTATTATGAAAGTAAAGTCACTTAAGTGAAAAGGGAATTTCTTGTTTGCTTTGCAGGTGAAAATTCCCATTATAAAAGTAAAGTCACTTAAGTGAAAAGGGAATTTTCTTGCTGCCCTCAGAGGTGAAAATTCTCATTATGAAAGTAAAGTTACGTAAGTGAAAGCGCGAATTTTTTTGCTTGCCTCGCAGGGTGAAAATTCCCATTGCTTTGACTTCTATTTTAACATGACTTCTAGCCAAAAAGTGCGACCCATTTTGGCATAGCTAAATGTCTAAAAGTTGATTTTTTTAATTGTCGGAAGCATCCAGTTTTGGCGCCTAGGGTTGGAGAAGCTTTCTTTTTATTATTCAGAGCATTTGCATGTTGATGTGAGTGCACAAGTGAATAAAATAATATTTTTAGCTTGCTTGGCATGCAAGCAAAGTCTAAAAATAGAGGGCAACAAGCTTTATAAGCAGATTTTGGTGATGAAAATTGAGTATTCATGCCATGGACTCCATATTTGTCTAAATCAATTGTAGGTATTCATCACAAGATGCCCATATTGGTGAAGAAAGCAAAAGTCAATATCTGATACATTGAATATATCTTCAGAATCAGAGGGAGAAATAGATCTAGATCTCATAATTGCAAAGGCTTTCGCAAAAATTCATCCTCTTGTTTCTAATGCAGCCCAAGTAGAAGTCATTGCATGGAAAATTCCTTCCAGGAGCTTGTACATGTGCTCCCAATCTTCCAGTTGAAGCCTTCATTGAATATACTTGTATTTGCCTTCACCCGGAGTGCTTTCCAAAATTTAAAATTGCTCATATACAATTAAAAATAAAAGATGATGAGTTTTGTCTGAATTATTTACGACAAACATTGCACTGATGCATATACTGGAGAAGAATTGCAAAAGCTTCAAGGATGAAAGGGGAAGACAGGTCAAAGGTAGCACCCAGAAGAAAATCACAGTCAAGCTACTTCAGATCTAGTTTGGTGAGAATCAAAGGCAAAAGAGTCAACCACATGCAGAATGTGAAAAAAACAAGACTGGGAGTGTAGCAACTTTCTTCTAATTTCTTCTCTTTCTTTTTCTTTCTCTTATTTTCTCCGACAAAGTAATTGAGTAATCAATTAAATTGTAAAACTTAAGTGATTGGTTTAAAAGCCGTTACTTCAAGTTACTGGAAGAAGTCAATTACTTGGAAATAGGTGGTAGACATGCAAAATAGAAGGTTCTATTTTCAGTTATAAATTATGCATGTCATGCAAAGAGGAATTCCAGGAGGAAGATTGTCAAGTTGCTTCCCTTTTTCATAGCTTCAACATGTGGCAATTCATTAAAAAAGCTTCCTATTTGTAATTGCCCTCTATACACTATAAATAGAGGAAGAGCCTACAGTTAAAGGATCAGAATTTGTAATCAACATTCTTGTGTTCCAGACTTTGAGCTAAAACCCTTGGTATCTTTCTGAAAGCTAAGGAATAGAGAGAAGGCAGATTTTCGAAGAACTTTGTGTCAATGGTGCATTTGTTTCTTATTTCTTTTTAGATCTTTGCATAAACTTTGTGTTATCTTAGATCTGGATATGAAACTTTCCTTTGCTTTGAATTCTGCATTTCTAGATCTGTTTGTTTCGTCTATGTGCATGTGACCAACTCGTTAACTATTGGTTAGGTTGCACATTTTCTTTCTTTTTTGCTCGCATTCAATTATTTCCTCTTTTGCATATATTAATTTCTTACAGTTGTTTACTTGTTGCAAAATTGCCTAGCTATGGTGCATGAGCTACGTGGTTAAAGTAAAACCAACAGATAGATATTAGAAAATATAATTGACAAAATCTTACACGGGAGCCTCACCGGTAAATGAGGGAGATTTATCTCATGACTGCTTAGGTTTTCAGCTGTGCAGAAAATCTAGCCAACAGACTTCAACTCACCATACAACCATGCAACAAGTGAAAATGCTTCTAAATAATTTTTTAAGCACAACAACATTTATCCATTCAAATTACATCAAAGAAATGGAGAAAACAAGAGATTATACCCAGCTGCAACTAATTTTATGACAGCAACAACAGGGCAGCCACAAACAAGGGCCGAAAATGATAGATAAACTCCTCCAAAACTTACCAAATTGTAGATTCCAGCCTTATATAAATCAATATCAAAGAATAATGAAGTTTTGTGTCCTAAAAGGTTGATCCGTAAACCGTAGTAGACCCCCTACTATTAAATAGTTTAAAAACGGATGTTGTTTTAAAATTCTCAAATTTCTGATTTAACTGAATTGAGAACCCATTAAAAATCTGATCTTAAAACTAAATGTCAACATTTAAAATCTGAACCAAAATTGAATGTGAGTGATTGAAAACTCATACAAATCCACTATTCAACTAAAACATCCAATTCATATTCAATCTCTTCAATTAGCCTTCTTAATCAATTTCCGTATTTAATTATCAAATTTTAATGATAATTTAAAGCTGATATCAACTGAAAGAATACTGAAAACTGAAATAAAACAGAGGCAAGAGACCAAGATTGTTTACGGAGTTCGGCGTAAAATGCCTACATCTCCGAGATTCATTCGAACCGATCCATTAAAAATAGATTGCAAGTACAATTTAAAAACTTACAATACCATAATGGAACAAATAACCTACAATGAATCCACGGAAAGCTATGGAAGAATACTGCAAACTCTTCACAAGAATCGTCTCTGAAATCGAATCCACAAATGCAAGTCTCCTTCTTGAAATCTCCAAAATCTCCTTCACGGATTGGAAAATTGCTCTATTCGGGACTACAATAACTTTCAATAAGTCTCCCTGCACTATTACGAGCTTAACAGAGTGTTATATTGCCCAGAAATGCCATTACATTGGCTTGGGACGTTGATAATTCAATTATGCCTTTTAAAAATTATACACGGTGAAAAACACGACCCTTTACAAACACCAAAATGCCCTTTTATACCACTTGCAAGTGGTTGGTGGATTGGTAAGGGCACTTGATATTTTGCATGAGGTTAGGAGTTCGAATCTCTTTGGAAGCACCTCATCCCATTCAAAGTGCTTTGACTTGCTTTATTTAAACCTTTTTAATCCATTTGTCCCACATCATCTCGTGTGGTTTGGTAAACAAAATAGGTTAAATAAAAACCCGTGGCACATAGTGGATAGCTTAAGAGCCGCTTTTGTTTGCAATGTAATGCGCTATGGTTAGCGCTTAGGCCAACGTGGAGGGTGCTTGGTTGGCATGTGCTTTGGAGTTTGGTTTCCACATGGATGCCATGTGGCAACATGTGGACACATAAGGCATAAGTGTGTGTAATGTCCCTTTTTCCCACTTGAGAGTTAATATTTGGTCTTCTTGCCATTCCTTCACCATGGCAAAGAAGTGAAGAAGATGGAGGAGAACCTTGAGCTTCTACTTGCATTATTTTCCTAATATTTTATATTTTTCTTTAGTGTTTTCTTTCTTATACAAAGTCGGCTGGGTTTTAATCATTTAATGGAAGCTAATGAAGGAAAAGAACCTCTTTAAGAGGTCGGTCTTGCTATTCCAAGCCTTGGCGCCAAAAGGACATAAACGAAGACTAGAGGGTTCATTTGAGATCTATACTGCCCCAATTTATCTTATTGGAGCAAAGTAAGCTTGGAGCTGTTTGTTCTTGCATTTGGGGACAAAAACCTCCTTATGCAACTTGCCTAGAAGGACGAAAACCCTTCTAGAGGTTAAGGGAAGGACGAAAACCCTTCTCCTTGGCTTGGGATCGATGTTAGAGGCTGATTTGGAGAGAGACTTGTCATTTTCAGCTTGTTATTGATTTATTAGGGGTGGAGCGACCTACCTTGGGTAGGGTTTTGAGCAATTGGTGAACTATTTGGGTAATTTGGTTTGATAATCTGATTTGTAATATTTTCTAAGGCCAAAATCTGAAGTTTGGTGAATTTTGGGGGTTTCTATGCCCTAGATCTATAATTTTCTTGTGGCTGCAATATTCAGTTCATAATTAATTTCCAGCAGTGAGTTCTTCAGTATTTCTTTGTGATTTTGGCTCTTATTATTCCATAAAATATATATAAAATTGTGGCGAGTGGATTCAAGGTGTTTCATGGTGTTTTTGGCATATTTCATGGTAGATATAGTCGTTGATTTTGCATTTACAGTTTGCTGCAATTTAAAAATCAGATCTGCATTTTGTGTGTGTGGTTAAAACCCTTGAAAGGGTCATTACGGTGGCATCCGTATCGAACTCGGATCTTCAAAGGCCTAGAGTTTCAATGGAAGATTTCAAGTTTGAAGAATTGATGGCACGACTGAACCATATCACACCAAGAGGAAGCAACAACGGTGCATGGAAGGGTAAGATCTCTATTTTTATGGTACTAACAAACTTTCACTGAGATCATGGTTGTCAAAATTGGAGGCATACTTGCAATCAAACCCTATGTGTGTGGAGGATGCCCTTGAATTCATCCCTTGTCATTTGCAAGGGATAGCAAAAGATTGGTGGTACCATGTGATAGAAACCCAAGGAGAAGAATCAATTTGTTTCTTTGATGATTTCAGTCAAAGGATCATAGAAAGGTTCAATGTGCAATCTTGCAAGGATGAACAAGGTGATGGAGTCATGGAGTTTGAACCAAAGGGAGAAGAAAAATCAGACCCTCAAGTTGGGAGAGAGAGCTTTGTGGCTGGAGACCTTTGTCTCAATAGATATGAGGACAACAAGCTTGTTGGAATTTTTATAACAACGGTCAAAAGGAAGCATAATGAGGAAGAATTGAGCCTTGGTAAAGGCCACAAAGGCAAACCAAGCTCAAGCAATCAAGATATGGAGATAGTTCAAAAAGAGGAAGATCATTTGGTTGGAGAAACATGGTCCAAAGAGTGGGAACACCTTGATGGTAAAGGGCACATACACTCTCTCATGCAACATCCAAACCGGGTGAAGACCGCTTTATGTGCATGGGCCAAGATAGAATTGGTGAGAAGCTTCCCCCTTCCAAAGACTATGGTATGTTTGTAAAGATAACCAATTCCTTTTTTCATTTGATTATATATCATTTGTTATATATGTGCCTAGAAAGGAATTTTGGGATCACAATGATGAATGCATTAAAGATAACTCACCCAAATTGATAAGGTCAAGGAGAGAGAAAGAATTTCTCCATGATAGACCGAGGATCACAATAGGTGGAGCTGCTGGTCTGTACCTAACAACAGTAAAAAGAAGGTCATTTGAGGGAAATCTCAGCCCTATGGAAGCTCAAGAACATGGGAGAATTGTCAAGCAAGCATCAAGCAAAGAAGAAGGTAAAAGACTTTTGGTTGTTCATGATATTCCTTTGTTTTTTAATAGTTGCATATGGCAAGATACAAAAGGATTTTGGAGGCATAAGCAAAAATGGAAAGAAGCATGAGGAGCTAGAGAATGAAGAGGATGTTGAAAGGGTTCCATGCATTGCTAGCGTGAAGAGGCTAAAAGATATGGTGAAGGTAAGCAGCCCTAGACCTAGAAACAACTCAGATTTATTGTCTAGCATGTTGCTACACCAAAATGATAGACCTCATGAACAAAGGGGAAAAAAAGGACTATGTACTCTTTCTTAGGTGGCTGCCATGTTTTCACCGTTATCATCCACAAGGCCAATCTGGTTTGCTAAGGAGCCTGAAGAATGACACCCAAAAAACAAAAGATCATGAAGGTAAGGGGTTTTGAAATATTTTTTGAATGCTGATTTAAACTCAGAATTTCTGAGTGTTAGGGGCAGCCCACGGTATGAAGGTATTTCAGTTTTTGCCTATGCATCATTTCAGATTTTCTACCATGAATGGATGGTTAGGAGTACTCATGTTTCATATATATTGTGTCCTCTTTTGTCACCAATGATTGAACACCTCAGTGCACGTCATACTTCATGGGATAAGGAGGTAAGAAGTGTGGTTTTTTGCAAAGAACTTATAGACACTTAGGCTCAACTACTATGGTGTTCTCACAAATGGCATATGGGTACTATGATGAGGTCTTCAAAGGGAAGAATATTTCATTTTAAAATCAGTTTGAAAGAAAACTCTATCATGCAGCGTGAGGGTCATAATGGTGATCCTAACTTTTCATTTCTTATGTGGCTAACCCATGGATCCATAAAAGTGGGAGAGTTGGGAGGATTGGGCAGCTCATGGCTCAAGAAGGTTTCAAATTCATTGCTTCCCAACTTGCCAAAATAGTTCACAATTTTAAAAAGCTCTTATACATGCCAACTCTCACGAGGGTTGAGCATGATTAACCTTGGAAGCTTCAAGGTCACCACTAGCATCTTCATGTTGTCAAATTTCATGGAAGGGCACAAGGTATGTAATGTTTTTCTTGAAATTAAGCCAGCTGAAGTTAATATTGCTTGGGGAATGCAATGGCTCCAATTTTTGGGAAAATTTCATTATGATACTCTTCTTCACATATCAGCCCTTTGGGAAAACTTATGTTTGGTTGGGCATGTACAAATTCAACCACCACATGAGTTTAGAAGAAAAATTAAGATGCTGGTTTGGTTTCAGTCAGATTATGAGTTATTTACAATTCGAACAGCGATAAGAATGTCCCTTTTGAAGCTACTAAATCATGGGGAAAAGGTCTTGAGGTTGTTGGTTCAAAGGAAGGTAGTAAGTCTACCATATTTGTGGTGTCCAAGTACGCTGCCCTCAGTTTTTTTGTAAGCATTTCCTATCCCTTTTTCCAAGTTTCTATCAGCTGTATTAATTAGACTCTGATATAATATAATAACATTTTAGAATACCCAGTCCCACAATTCACAACAGTTAAATGAAAAGATCAAATTCTAATATCATTTAAAAGATGGAAATTACATCAAGGAAAAGTGGAAAGTAATTTCAAAAAGTTAAAACTGAAATTAGACTTACCACAAAACTTGAGTGCAGTAGTAGAGATTTGCAACAAGAACAAACGACGACGACCCAACTACAAATTCTCCTGGCTCCAAGCTCAACAAATTACAATTTCTTCTGTTGTTTCATCCCCATATGCAGCCTGTAGGCTACTATAACTTGCAAATTCTTGAAATAGTTTGAAATTATGAGCGATGAAAGTCTTGACTCTCTGTATGGATTGATTGTTAAACCCAAAAAAACAATAAAGCCCAAATCTTTTGAAATCTATTTCATCGAATTCATTTAGTGAAGAAATCTCAAATATTTATTGTAGATGTATTGAAAAATTATATTAAATTTACAAGTGGATAGAAAAAGTATTAAATATTGTAAAAAGTAGATGGTACAACGGTAATTGACAGCCAACAGATGTTGTAGAAGATTAAAATTTAGAAATGACAAGCTATGAAAGAAAAATTATTCACAAAAATTAAATAAGATGTGACAGCCAACAGCTGTAATTGTAAATTTTGCCATCTACACAGTACATAATATTGCCGCATGCAGGCTGTTCTCTGTTTTATTATTATAGATTTATAAACTCTTAAATGCCGGTTGAATAAAACTGAAGTCTTGTAGTTGTATACGACTCAGGTGCTGCGCATATTTTTATTGTATACATTATTAAAAATGGTCTATTTTTAATAGTGGATGTCAATATGCCAGGTTGTGTGATTTTTTGCCCATCATTGGACACGGTTTAAAATAAAATTTGACTGTATTTTACTGTTAAAAAGGTAAAACACGTCTAAACAGGCATCAAATTCACCCCCTGATCTAAACCACTTCAAAGCTAAATTGGAAACTGAAATAAATTAATTCTAAATTTGTTGTAGGGTCAAACAACTGAAAAAGTGCTACGAAATTAAATTCTGAAAACCGTAAGATCTAAATTCTGATAACCGTAAGGTGCGACTCTGAAATTTCTGAAAAATATGAAAGTGATATTTTTTGAATATGGAAATAGAATGAAACTATAATATTACTGAACTAAGATAAAACAATACATAACAAAATAGGGACTTTCTTAAGAGGGCATGGATGCTGAATCAGGTGTTAGGCCAAAAATAGACAATTGCTGTAAGATTTTATTCATCATCAAATGTTGGGTTTACATCAATATATAATAACCTTGAAATAGCAAGTTGTAAGAGCCTGTTGATATACGTAAATAACAACCCATTGATATATGCAAATAACCACCCGAACCCAACTACATATTTACCCAGTTATTTATTTTAACTTGAAACATTAACTTTATATTAATAATAAACATTAATATAAAGTAACTAACTTATATTGCTAACAATGCAAAGACAACTTTTGGATCACAATATCCAACATCAAGGCTAAATCAAGGACTGTATAGACACTGCCTTGGCCAAAACATAGTTTGAGACATGTGCATTAGAACTTTTACAAAACATGTCGTACTCTTACACCTTCTCTATCACCGAGGAGTATCTATAATATTTTTTCCACTTTTGTCTCTTGAATATAGTATAATTTCTAAGCACCTTGTAATGTTCCCTTTTCCAAACTAGTTCGATTGGCAGACCTTGAGCCCATTCCACTTCTCGTGGGCACAGAGGAAGTGATAAAGGGAAGTAATTGTCACGTTTTTTAGCTATTTTTTTGAGCATTGCATTCTTCTTTAGTAGTTTTCCATATAAAGTTAGGTTGGTTGGGTTAAGAAGATGAAAAGCCAAAGGAAAAATAGAAGAGAAGCATCCTTATGAGGTCGGTCCTAGTTTGGAAGCATTCTAATTGGTTTGGCACCACAACAAGGTATAAAGAGGGGTTGTTTGGCTCATTTGTGCATCATCATCTTGTCTAAAATTAACATTGCATGGTTTTTGGGCTGATTGCTCAACTACTTCCACTTAAGGGTGAAAATCCTTTGGTGTGGCCAACAAGGAGGACAAAAACCTTCCTTGTTTGATTGAAGAATGAAAACTCTTCAATTCATTGAGGATTCTCCATCTTGGGGTTTCCAAAGAGCTTCAAGAAGATTGATTTTGCAGATTTTCAGCTAGGGTTTGATTCTACAGTGATTTTCAGCCCCTCTCCTAGGGGAGTGACCCACCTTGTGGAGGAGTTAGGGGGTTTCTAGGGCACGGCGACATCCAACTCAGCCATCATTGCATTCCTTATATTTTTAGCAGCTGGAATCTATATTTGGACTTCATTTTTGGGCTTGGAATCATTCATTTCCAGCCACTTTTGTAAGGGTGTTCTCTGTTGTTATTTTATTTAATTAAATAATTTCTAGTTGGGGTTTGAAGGCTGATTTCTTGGTTAATATTGGTTCTAAAATATTTCTAAGTGTCCCTACATGTTTTGGATGGTGTGAATGATGCATTTTTGAAGAATTATTGCATTCTCCTTGCTGCTGTTATAAAAATCAGATTGATTGTGTCATAATTTTCAGTTGGCTGCTATAAAATTCAGTTTACTATCTATTGGGGTTTGCACTATTTTCCTTTGTTTTCAGCTAGAGCCACAAAGGGGACATTACACAACCACAATATACACGTACAAACTTACAAAAACCCTACTGGATTTTACACATTGAAGTGATCCCCAAAGTAAATGTAGTGCCGGATGTTGCAATATTTTTGGGCCTTCCCACATTGCATCTTCATAGGGAGGTCCTTCCATTGGAGGGGATACTCTGATAATACCTTATTCTTCAATTTCTTTTCTATGGGGCCCAAAATGTTTTCTAGAATTGTTATAACATAGCATTCATCATATAGAGATGGCAAGGCATGTCATGTCTTAACATTTTACCCTACTACCTTAATCAAATGTGAGACATGAAAACTTTTGAGCACTCAAGTTCCTTAGTATCTCAAGTGTGTATGCAATCTTTTCCACTTGTGCCAACATTTCCAAGTGTGTTTGTTCCTTTTTCTCTAAGAGACTTTTGCGTGTATGGTTATAATATTAGAAAAACCCAATCAATTACCTCAAATTCTTTCTCATTCAAAGTGTTGTTCGACTGAGGCTTCATCCTATCTTGGGCCACTTAAGGTTGTCCTCCAGTTGTTTCAAGATCTGCTGATTTTCTTATTGAAAATGCAGACTTCTGGCACTTGAGAATCTTTAATGGACCAATCAATCAGCAAGGGAGGATCATAAATGTAAAAGACCTTAAATGGAGACATTCCAATAGATGTATGACATGCTGTAGTGACCAATTCTCTGCCAAACTTAACTATTTTGGCCATGAGGGTCATTGATCTGTAAAATATTTTCTCAAGTACCCTTATCTGTCATGTAATCTTTGTTTTCTTATCTGTTTGAGGGTCATGGCTAGTGCTTGAGTTAAGGTCATCCCAACATTGGATCTCAATCTCTAACAATGTTATTTGGGGTATCATGCAACCAATAAATATGCTTCATAAACATTCCAGCAACCTTTGATGCTATATTAATGCCTATAATGTTAGCATATGCAAAGAGAAGAAAGAATACAAAGAAGGCAAACTGCACTGCTCAAATGACACAGGCAGAGGTTTATTTATATTGTAGGGATGATGGTTACATAGTTACAAAACAGTTATCAGTTATAACTGCCCAGAACCGAATGGTTCATTATATATTCAACACCCCCTCTTAATGACTAAACTTTTGTCCCGAAATTTTACAAATTTCCTAAAGCCCATATGTTTAGTCATTACATCTATAGACTGTGCCATAGGTTTTACTTCAAAATCAACAGTCCATGATTGTGTTGCGGTTGTCGAATGAAGAAGAACCGCAAAACAAAAATCTAGTCCCATGAACAAAGGATATGGCAAGTGGTCCACTGGTTCTTTGTTACGTGATTCATTGACTAGTGATGAATCACCAATGGCTGAAAGTGTCAGCCCCATCTCCAGAGTGTTGAAATCAGAACCTCGGAGATGTGGATTGAAAAATCTATTCCAGGCTTGTGTAGCTTGTTGGAGTCTGTACAGAGACTCAATTATCCTGTAATCGAAGTCACCTCGATCATGTCCTTGCAACACCATGTAATGCTCATCCAACTTTCTCAATAAGAGAAATGTGACCATCTGTGCAGTGGGAGTTAGAACCAACTCCGCAATAGTAGGAGAAATAACCATCTCCGTCTCATCCGTCTCAGCAGTGGAAGAAATAACCATCTCTCGCAGTAGTAAGAGTGAGAACCAACTCCTTCTCATCTATTTGCTCATCTATCCCCCTCTGTTGGGAAAGATCTTTCACAACACAATGAGCAAACTGTTCAAGCTCTATTGTCCTTCGAGCAAGTACCTTTGAGTGAGTGGTTGGGTATGCCATCTCACCATGCATTGTCAGTGCATCTAGAATAGTGGAGTCTCCATCCACAACAATCTGTTCTTCGGAATGAGGAAATCCATCCTCCCAAGGCTTGTCTCGCCTCCCTTATATCCGGTATAGTGGATACTCCCTCTACAATAAGTGCATGTAGTTTGACTCGTATCCAAGTTACAGATCCGTGAGGAATGGCTTCCTCCCAAGGCACCGCAGCCTCCCGCATACATGTGCATTCATGTTGATCGTAGCCGGATCAACAAGCCGATATTGACCACCTTCCCCAAGACCAAGGGCAATTATCCATCTCTGTTTCACATTAGAGAGACAACACACTTCTTCCCACAAAAATCCACAAAAAAATTGGGATTTTCATTTAATCGACGAATAGATAGAAGATTGTTTTGTAAAGAATGTACATAACTAACATTCCATACCAATAGTTTATGAGCATTATTCAATACAATGCATATATCTCCTATCCCTTCTACTGCAAGTAATTCTCCATCAGCTAGCACTACTGATTCAAAACAAATATTTGCAGTAAATGAAACATACCAGTCCCTACGACATGAAAAGTGTGTAGACACACCAGAGTCAATGATCCAACAACTAGTACCACTGTCATGCGAGCATGATGTCATAAGACAATAAAGAGCATGCTCTGTCATCCGAATCCCGTTCTTTTGCAATTGCTGCCACATGTTCCTCATCGCATGGCTTCTTGTTCTGCTGCGAAAGATCATACTTCCGCTTCCGCAATCCTTCTTGAGGTGCCCAACCTTGTGACAGTAATAACATGTGACCTGATACCGAGTGGAAGACTCACTAGACTGACGTTTCCACTTTCCCTTTGATTGAGTGACAAGAGCACTCTCTGAATGGTCACAATTAGATTTTGCTTTCTCGTGACTTTGTGCCCTCGTTTACCCATGAATCACGATTTTCTGGGCCTCAAACCACAAAAACCGACTGTATTTGCCTTGAAAAAAACAGCCTCGAATGGTCTTCCTTCTCTGCCCTCGAAAATGCAAATAAGCCAGGATTCGACTTTGTAACCGTCGTTTTTCCTACACGACTGTAGATGCAAGTAGTTTGTGCCCTTTTCAAACTGTGACTGGGCTTCCTCAAACCATTTGCACTCTCCTGTACCCTTCAAGGGCTTCCTCGGGCTGCGAACCTTTGATGCTCTGATACCAATGTTAGCATATGCAAAGAGAAGAAAGAATACAGAGAAGGCAAACTGCACTACTCAAATGACACAGGCAGAGTTTATTTATATTGTAGCGATGATGGTTACATAGTTACAAAACAGTTATCAGTTATAACTGCCCAGAACTGAATGGTTCATTATATATTCAACATATAACAGCCATGAAAATAGAATAGGCGTACATTGTCAACCCATTAACCACTTTAGAAATCGACTTATTTCCTCCCATGTGTGGTAGCCTTCCAATGAAGTTATTTTCGGTTCACAATGGGCAAGGGTTACTTTAGACCTGGAATTCTCACATTTGTTGGGTTCCTTTGGCAAGTTTCGCATACAGCCACAAATCTTTTCACATCTCCTTTGAGTCCATTTCAAAACTAATTACTCTGTATTCTGTAATTTTTCTTAAAGAAGCCAATGTGACCAGCAGTGGGTGATGAATGTAAGTCTTCTAATAGGTTCTTTGTAAATATAGAATTGGGTACAAGATAATGTGTTTTGTTTTAAAATCAGATCACCTGGAAAGATATACACTGTCTCCTCTTGGACCCTTTTTGGGTCTTATAGCATAGCAGCAGCTCTTTCATCTTTTACATATTCAACCAATATCTTTTCTCCATCGTGATTCTACTGTATTTGCATCCAGCTCCGGTAGGCTAGATAAGGAATCTGCAACAACGTTTTTTATGCCTTTCATATACCGAGTTTTGAAATTAAACCCTTATAACTTGTTTATCCACTTTGCTTCTTGTGATTTAATAGATACTTAAACTCTGATAGTCTGTTTGGAGGATGAAATGTTGGCCTCTATTTTTGTGTAGAGTTTTCTATAACATGCAAAAGAGCCAAAGTTTTCCTGTCATAGATGCACATCAATTTTTCCTTGCCTATCAATTTTCTATTTTCAAAAGCAACATGGCACTGATTTTGCATGAGAACCGCCCATATGCCTGGGCATGAAGCATCACGTTCTGCAGTTTCTGCCACAAAGAGTTGTGAAATATCAAGAAGTGAAAATTCAGGGACAGAAGTCATTGCCTTCTTCGTTTGTTGGAATCTAGCTTCTACTAAATCTTTCTGTCTGAAATGATTTTTATTTGTAAGGTTAATGAAGGGTGCCCTCATGTCTCCAAAATCCTTGAGATTCTCCATAGACACCGCACAACCCATTAAATCCTCCCATCTTACATTTGTGGGAGTTGGCCAGTCAAGAATAGCTTAAATCTTTGTTGGATCAGCCTTGACTACTTCCTTACTCATTATATGACCCAAGTATACAAGATCACTCTCCGCAAAGGTGCATTCTGATTCCTCTACAAATAAGGCGCTTAAATTCAAGAGCACTAAAGCAATTTTCATGCATTTCAATGACTCTCAATACTTTTGCCACAAACAAAGATATAATCAAAGAAAACGGGAAGAAAATTATTTAAACAGGGCTTGAAGATTCAGTTTATCATAGCTTGAAATGTAGGTAGTGTCTGGCTAGCCCGAAAGGCATCACTCAAAACTCGTAGTTTCTGTGATAAGTTCTAAAGGCTGTCTCAAACTGGTCACATTGCGTCAGCCTTATATGAAGATATGAAGATTGCAAATCAATTTGTGTGCAATGTGAATATGGTTGCCCAATGCAACACGGGCAACATTTTATCTATATTTGGAATAGGGAATCTATTTTTCATGGTCCTTGTTTAACTGCCTATGGTTGATGCACATATGGAAGGGGCCATCCTTCTTCCTTTTTAATGCCATTGGAGAGGCAAAGGGACTTTTACTAGGTAGTATGTGACCCATTGTAATGTCCCTTCCTAGAGCTGCATCACAAAAACAATGAAATCACACGATCCCAAACTGAAGTATATTCTGATTTTTATAACAGCCAACTGAAAATGGAACAGCAGTGCACGCGAACTGATTTTTAGAACAACAGCTATGAAAGAGCAATAATTTATCAAAACATCACCATTAACATCATCTACAACATGTAGAAACACTTTAGGAATATTCTAGGGCAAATATCACTCAAAACTCAATCACATACACAACTGGAAATTAATTAATTAACAGCAGAAGTACAACTCTCAAAAGTGACTGAAAATGAGGTCTCCAAACCCCAATAAATGCCAAATAAATGATAGATCAGCCTTATAAATATGGAGAAGTCTGAATATCAACTTGGAATGCCAAAACGTGCCCTAGAAGGCACCCAAACACACTCACAGCCAAGTCACCACCCTAGGAGAGTGTGCCAAAGTGATGAGAAAACCCTTGACAATCTTCTCCTTCAATGCCCTAGCTGCCCAACCAGAAAGATAGTCTTCATAGAAGTCCTCAACACCACCAAATTGGAGAGTTTTCATTCTCCAACCTTCAACAAGGAAGGGTTTCATCTTCCTTGCTTGCCACACTAATGGATTTTCACCCCTTAGTGGATTGGAATAGAGCAACCAGCTCTAGAACCAAGTAGATAAAAGTATATATGCCAAAACATGCCCAAAATGAGCCTATGTGACCCCTTATATAACCTTATGGTGGTGCCAAGAGTCCTTAAGGGAAGATTTCCCCAAGACCGACCTCAATAAGAAGGTTATTTCATCTTTTAACTTGTCTCCCAAGCTCTCCAACACAGCCAACCTGCTTTATTGGGAAAAATACAAAGAAAAATATAATTATTAATTAAAGAGAGTCTAAAATATAATCCAAGGGCTTCCCTTGTTCATCTTCTTCTTGCCCATGGGAAGAAGAATGGGCAAGAAGCCTTCAATTGGATCAATTTGAAAAAGGGGACATTACAGTCCTCCCTTCCCGAAATTGCTTGTCCTCAAGCAATTGCAAGTACCCGGATCCCAAATAAATCTCAACTGCACCTCCTTTGTACATGCACAAGAAACAAATTTATTCAAGAAAAAATGGTCTCCATCCATCCTCATGCCTCGTAGGCATGATGATCAGCTTCCTCTCGTGCCTATCAAACTTCCTATTCTCTCTGTTTGGCTGATATGTATCCATGCTATCAATGACACAACTGTAACTAATCAATTTCCCTTTAGGAAGGGAATAGATGATGACTGAAATAAAATATATGAGAGCTAGTAATGACTGTCCTTGGGCTGAATATCTCTCCAAAGATCGAGAGCCTACACTTTTCACTTGGGGAATTCTTCCACCCATCATTTCACAATTGTAGCCGAGTATTTTTCCTCGCCGCTGGGTAGTTTTTATGATTGAGGTAATTTTAAAGAGAGTTGAGTATACCTTCTTCAGTTCAGCTGGTAAAGAAAACTCAGACATGCATCTGGTAACTTTCTGTCCATATGCTTCCATGATGTTGCTTGCCACCATCTCATAATTTCCATTCAAATGATGGATTCCCAAAACTTTAGTAATGTTGTCCCAAACACAGCTGTAACCTTGCATTTTTCTCTCAAAAATCAGAATGTTAGTGGTTGGAAACCACCTTAAATCAGCTACAAATATGCCAATGTTAGTAGTAGTTTGGAATTTCTTCAACCATATGATTGGAAGCTCTTTTTCAGGTGTCTTATAAGTAGAAAAGTAGCTGGAAAAGTTGTGAACAACAGATGAAAGGAAAGTACAACAGCTGTAAGCATGACATCTCTCCAAAAATTTCCACACTATCAATGACATGGGGGTTGGAAACAACCCAACATTGATGGAATATGCCCCAACAATGTCCAAGAACAACCATTTACTAACTCCAATGATTGAAACTACTTGTATGACAACAAATATAAAAAGACCATATGGCTTACCCACTTTCCATATCAAACATCTCGCTGCCCCGGTAATGGTGACTATCCTTATACCTCTGTTTTCAAGTGTGAAGCTTGGTTCCAAAAAGTGATCCGTCTTGCATCTCCAAAGACCATTTGGATTCCAAATCTTCATGTACAAACAATTTGGACTTTGTATGAGAAGATCTATGTGCTCTTTGCCCTTCAACATGTTCTTCATTCTACCCTTATTTACATTTTGGTGTTCATGTTGACCATATATTTGTTGTGATAAACTATGAAGCATTGAACTTGACATATGGTTTGTGTTACTAGGAAACGCAACTGCCCCCAAATCTTGCCGGAAACATTTCGAAACGGAAACTGGTACGAAATGTGCCAAAAACGTCTGGGATGTTTCCGACACGTTTCCTCCATATTTTCAATTTTAAAAGCCAAAAAAAGTAATTTGTAACATTTATTGTTGCTACACCTAATCTACCCACCCAAACTTTCTAAAGACACTTCCTGAAAGCTATATAATGACATCTTTGGTCCATTCTAAATCACTCTTTTTTTCTCTTGCTAAATTCAGTTTTCATTAAACTAACATTTAACATTGTGAAGAGCAAAGAGACATCAAGGAGCAACTTGAAGGAAGAGTTTAAGAGGTGTTACTAAGAGCATTGAGGAGTTTAAAAGCAAATTTGGAAGGAGGGATCAACTTCAAGGAGGAAAAATCATATTTTTAAAGAAAATGTTAATGTGATCAATGATCATGAATGATGTGTGCATAATGCACACATCATTCATGATCATTGATCATGATATCAATATGTAGTTTTAATTTAATAATTTTTAAACTCTACGTAAAGAAAAAAATAAAATGTAACATTTCCTTTGCATTTTTAAATAAAAACTATATGTTGTTTTTTTAAATTAAAAATATCATCCAAACTCTATGTATGCTCTCACCTCGCGCCTATACAGTAAACTTGGTGATCAAAAGCAAAATAGTTTGCGTAGGTTTTTTTTTGGTTATTTTTAAGAGTTTTTTTGTATTTTTAAATTAAAAAATCTAAACTCTGTGTATGCTCTCACCTCGCGCCTATACGGTGAACTTGGTGATCAAAAGCAAAATAGGATGCATAGGGTTTAATAATTTAATTCTTTTTGCTATTTTTTAAAAGTTTATTTTGTTTTTTTAAATTAAAAATCTGAACTCTGCATATGCTCTCACCTCGCGCCTATACGATGAACTTGGCAATCAAAAGCAAAATAAGATGCGTAGGGTTTAATTTTTTTTTCTATTTTTTAAATTAAAAAATCCGAACACTGTGTATGCTCTCACCTCATGTAATGTCCCCTTTTCAAGTCATAATTAATTAATGTAAGACAAATATCCTTTAATCCACTCCCCTTGGATTGTGTTAGCTTATGGATTTGCACGCATGCAAATGACATGCATCAATGTGGGAACAAAGTCCCTCCTCAATGAAGGTGAGGCTGCCTTTAGTGAAAACCAAAACTATATTTACATTTGTACATTCAAAATTGTACGTGGGGGGTGTTTTGGAACATCAATGGAAAGAAAAGTGAATGAAGGAGATGGAATGGAAAGAAGGAAAGGAGTGAAATGGAATGAATTGAAAGAACATGCAAGAGTTAGGTAAAAACAGAGCCTAATATTGCATGAAGAGGAAAGATGAATAACTAACACAAATAAAACGGAGTTTGAGTTAGCCAAACAAGAACGTGTAAAAGGGAACACACATGAGCAAGTAGATAATCAGAGCTTGATCACTGTGAACTAGAACAACTAATAAATAATGTTGATAATGAGATCAAAGATAATATTTGCATGCAAGATTCAAACACCTAACATCTAATGACATAAGAACATCAAATGTTACAAGAGACAATGAATGAGACACAAAGTTCGTATTTCATTAACTCCAAAATGTTTTTCACAAAAGAACACAAAGTTTCTTCCTGAAACAAAGCTTGCACAAAAGTATTTTCTTCTCCTCTCTCAAAGTCACCCTTACAAATGAGCCCCTGACTTCCTTTTATAACCCAAAAGTTGGTTACAAAGTAGTTAGGGTTTTAAATGCACATTAAATAGGGCACTTAAGTGACTTTGACTTTTTCAACCAACTTTTAAAAAGTGACTAAAAATAGAAACCACTTAAGTTAAAAAGTCATTTAAGGAAAAATACATAAATAAAAGAAATGGGTACATGTGGACCCACTTAAATGACTTGGACGCACACGTAGACATCCTAGTCAGCAATGCGCCACCCAGATCAAGACACCTAGGATCAGTGCCTTATCCATTGGGCCAAGAGTCCGCCTATCCCGATCATACGGGAATGAACTCATTGACTGTGCTCTGCAATCCTCCAAATGACAAGAGTGCTGAGCTTGAAACTTGAGCAATTCATCCACCCCTTTGTTTGAGCAATATCCTGGTGTGAGAAAATTTGTCTTCATTTGTATTCACATTCACAATTCTCCACATGCTCCGAGTACCTTTCCATGGTGAATTATTCATTTGTCGCGAGACCGTAGTCGTTACGCCACCTTGGTTTATCAGAATCCAACTTCTGGTCTTTCGCCATTGAGAAGATCTCCAAGAGCCAAAATTGCAATTCACCTCCAATGGTATTACAAAACATGGCTTTAACAAACACCCCATGAATAAATATAACCAGTTATTTGCACTATACATCTGATTTGATGAAGTCGAAAACATTGTCTAGCTTTGCAAACACTTTCTACAAATTGAATAACCTGACTCTTCCATCTCACTGCACAACCTATCTTTTATTGGTTCACTTAACATCACCAATAATCACCAAAAATAACATTTTCCTTGTTTGAAATGATGGAAGCAGTTCTCATATTTCACAACAATCTTGGAAACAAACTCGGTTATAGTGTGTCAGATGCACACAATTGAAGGTTCTTGTCGAGTCAAATAGTTATTCCAAGAGACATTTTTATCAATCAATATGGCAATGCAAACTTCTCATTTATGTGACAGAGGAATGGTTATTTTACTCATGAACATCATTCAGGAATCTGAATCGAAAAATACCCTGTTGCCTTCATCTCGTGGGTAATTGTTAGTGCGATCTATCTCCTCCACAAAAAGTATGAATCATTCTATGGTCTTCATACATAGAATTAAACCAAATTCAAATCATAGCATGGTCTTCATCCATAGGCTTAAACCAACATCTATAGGGATTGACCTTGCCACCATGATTACACTTAACTCTCGTCAATAATCGTTAAGTTTGTTGTAGTGTAATCAGAATTGTTTTTAGCTTTTCAGCTCAACTACTTTATATTCAAGCTTAACCCAACATTTCTGAAAAGAATGGTTTTACCACAATGCTCACGGTTCTTCCTTATTATATAACACTTGTAGTAAGAATGTTTTGGCTTTGCCATAATAAGCACAATTGTACCTTCCAAACGATGAGAAAATACCATTACCAATAAAGACCTAATGCTGCCATGATGATGACCCAGGTTCATGCCCATAACATGTCGATAGACACCCTTAAGACTGATTCTTGGCCAAAGAGCCCCTCGGTATTTTGGCAGTGCATTCTGCAATCTCGGCTCCAATCAACAATTATGCCACTATTGGGATCTTAGTATGGCATAGGTAGCTGTGAGCTACACAATATACTCATTTTTCCAGAAACTAAAAAGATCCTTTATGTTACAATTTGCAACACATAAAAGAAGCCCTTCAAAAAATACATTGAACAACTGGGGCAACCAAGAGGACCTTGGAAAAATGTACAGGTAACAACCATATGAATTCTTCCTTAGTCGTGGATCAAAGCTAATAGAAATAAAGCTAGATAAAATTAGCTTGAAACTACAGTATAATCGTCCATTGAAAAAAACAAGTTTCTCTGAACCTGGTAAAAGAATACTTTTTATTGTCTGATTGGATGTACATAATGGAAGGGTATAAATATTGCCTATTGCCCTCAGAGTTTCTCAAAGAGACCATTTACAAGTAACAAGGATGTAGCATACAAAACGGCCAACCAGGTATTTTCAGAGTTGACCTTCACATTCAATTCATTTCTAGGAGAAAAAATGCTGAGCAATATGAATCGTTTCATTCTGCACCGTAATAAACCTTCATCTCCTGATTCAGGGAAATTTTATGAAGCCTTGAATAGCGTGACTCCAATCCATCGTACACGGCAGTGAATATTTGTTTCCTGCAGCTGCCATGGATCTGAGTTCAGAATAAGGATAAGCCTACAGCTGCATTATGTTTGCTATTTGTGACCTTCATTTGTTGCAGCTTTTAGCAATTAAACTGTAAGCTTTATCAGGGCCCCAGATCCATCCATATGCATTCTTTCTGAAGGCCGATGAAAATGCAGAATATAACAAGTCACAAAAACAATTCATTTTTTCAAACATACTTGCCCATGGTTCGGTCGGGTCGCATTGACACCCGATTATCATTCCTCGTTGATCTTCTGGCGCATGGAATTCTTTTGACATGTTTGTAACAGGTCGATTCAACAATAATCCTTTTCCAAATGATTCAGGTCCATTGTCATGTAATACAGGTGAACTTTTAGGTTTCATTAACTCGCCAGTGGCTGACTTTTCATCATCTGAATTTATTGTCGTTGCATCTTCTGAGCTTTTCCCAATCGATGAATGACTAGAAGCTGTGCTCTTGCAATTTTCCGTATTCTTTGTAGAGGATTTACAATTTTCTTCCCATGAATCCCCTTTTCTACATGAAATATCCTTACCTTTTCGAGACACCACAGTCCAGTCTCCTGAGTTGACTCCCTCTGAACCTATTTCTGCATAATCCAATGATGTTCTAGCAGGGTTGGTCTGCCATCCATCTGAAGAACTTGGAATTATTTTAGAAAACTGTGCTCCGTTCTCTAAAGAGATTGGAAAATCAGTCTCACTACAGCTTTTGTTCACTCTAGAATGAAAAAGAGACATCAACATATCAGTCTGAGCATGGTTTAACTCAAAACAAAAATGCTTATTGGAGTAATAATTTTCTCTGATAGCCTTCTTGAAGACAGACTCTGAAAGAGGCTCGCAATTCTGCCTGATACAAACACGAACCTGTGCAGGAAAATGTGTTTTTTCAGCACTATCCGATGTCCATGCATACGGATTGATGCTTATTTGATCATGAGTTGCTGACTCAAAAATACCATGCAACTTTCTATCACTGTAATTAAAGAGGAACAACGGCATGCCAGGTTCAATGTTCTGCACGTAGGCAAAATGTGGGGCTGGCAGACCGAAAATGAGCTGAGTAACACATTCTCTGAATGTTTTGTGAGAACAGCCAAATATGACACCAGCAAGATCAGACTTATCCAATCTTCTGAAATGCTGTCCTGCTCCTCCTTCCCATGCATGCTGATGACCCCCTTTGCTCTTTATATCATCCACAGTATACGTATATGTTTTCCTTCAGCTGGGCGCGGCCTGTTATCTCCTCCTTTTTTATTTTGGAATTTGGCTGTTCCTTCTCTCTACAACAAATGCGTGGAAGATTTTGTTGGATGTGATAAAATATTATGCCTTCAGAAGAATTAAGAAGCAAAGCTTCGCATGACTTTTTCCAACGGGTTTGATGGAGGAAGTTACGAGAATTAATCCAACTTCCTCTCTTCCCGGGTAGTGGCTTAAGTGCCAGGGGGAAATGGGGAAAGCAACGGACAATTGCCAACGGGAATGGCAAAGTGGGTTGGCAATCCCGTTCAATTTCCCATGTGGGAAATTGGGGAATTTCTGCCCGTTAGCCAATCCATGATTTGGCAATTGGTGGAGAAAATCCCACGTGCGGGAAAAATGAAGAAAATTGCCAGAAAGGGGAAATCCGGGTTCGGGAAGCCAGATTGGCTTCCCGGCAGTTGGAAGCGTAAGCTTACTTCCCCGGCATTAAAATTTGTCGAATGATTTTTAATTTATATTTATTTAATTAAATACTCCTCAAGTGATTTAAAAATTAATTTAATCAAACAAGGAGCAATTAATTAATTAAATAATATTAATTTTAATGTATTTTAACGCGTTTTAAAGCCTGGCGGGAAGAGTTCTTGCCCGAAAAGGACGAAACGAAGACCGAAACGATCACAAAAATGAGACGGTCGCAACGAGGGCAATGAACCACGCAAGGTAACACTTTTCAAAATTTTCAAATTTTTCATTTTTTATTATTTTTAACAATTTTGCGAAGTCAAAATTGGCTGATAACAGATCAAGGGATTTAATTGGGGAAAATCGACTTTCTCTTGTATTTGAAAATTAATATTTATTTATCTTAGGGCAAGCCGAATTAATGAGGGACAAATCAATTTATTCTTTGGGCCAATTAATTATTATTTGGGGTAAATCGATTTAATTAGGAAAGTCGATTCCTATATGTGCTTTTAATTAATATTTATTTCCTCTCTTGTATTTAATTTAAATATATTTTTGGAGGGAATTAATATTTGAAATTGGAGTTTGACTTTTATAGGCCAAGAAGGCTATTTTAAAACATATCTTTCCTATCTAGAGATTGACACCAAAATGAAGGGAAACATCGAGATTCAAATTGCAAAAGCTATAAAAGAAGATGTGGCGTTCTCTTTTTGGCATGTTGACGGTTTGATAAACTTATCTTCATGCTTGAAGAGGGATGTATGCCCAATTGTGATCACAAACAAAGGTGTTTGTAAGCACCACCATTGTTGTGGAGTGTGTGAGATCCTTCTAAGCTTTACATTGATAATTATTGCATAATATAATTAATCTATGTGAGGCGCCATTTTGGAAGCATATGTGCATGGTTTATGAGGGTTATTCAAGAGTTTTTATGGTAATTTTAATCATTGTGAAGCTGTTGATTTATTGGCTCGTGGTCCCCTTTCCTCGGCCACGACTTTCACACGCTTTGTTTTTGTGGGTGGTGATTCTTCCTCCCGGCTCGTGGCTCATGGCTCTCGTAGTCTTTGTTCGGGCTCGGTTCCTCACAGTGTTATGGGCCCACGGTTTCACGGTTCGTGGCTATGTTAAGGCTTTTGTTTCGTTTGTCTCGTGGGTCGACTTCGTGGCTGCTCATAGCTGCTCGCTTTTGGGGCACGATCCATTATCTGCGTTTGATCTTCTATGCACAGGGCCACTCGGTTTGGGGGACTTGGAGACTCTCCTCTAATCATTTCACCTCTCCAAGTAGTCTACCCCTCCACGATGACTCCCTCCACCCCCCTACGGCGTCGTTGGTCTCTGGCCTTGGATCAAACGAACAGGGTCAACAAGAAAGAAGCCTCCCAAACCTTATTGTTGAGATGCTCAGTAGGTTAGAGATTTTGGAATCTTCTAACAGAACTCTTCGAACTGAGGTCTTTGAATTAACCTCTCGGGTTGAAAAGGTTGAAGCAGACAACCTTTCTTTGCACAGGCAACTTACAGATATCATGACTCAAGCTATTCCAACAGGCACTAACGATCAATTACATGCAGAAATTTTAGACTGAAGCATAAACAAGAAGAGATTCAAACCCAACACGAAAACCTCAGAAACAATCTGATTCTTGGGCACAAATTGTGAAAGGCAAGGACCAAAACACTTCTCCCATTATTGTTGTGGAGGAAGTTGTATAGGAAAAATTGGTGGAAGAAAGAAACAGACGAGCTAGAGAGCTCAATCTCAAGGTAAGAGGGCTGCCCACACCCCCTCCTTCTGATCCTTTGACCCTTGCATTTGATTTCATCACAAATAAACTAGGGCTGCGGAGGCGCCTGACAGGCATCACTTGGTCTTGATTCTACCATCTTTCTTCGTTTCAAATCCGCTGAAGACAAACTCCATGCTCTCAGGGCTAAACGGAGACTATTCACACTTCCAGATAAGATCTTCTTTAATGAAGATCTTACTAGAGCCTGGTGGCGAGCTTAAACGGTCCCAGGAAATAGTCATGACAGCTAGGAAGGCAGGTAAATGGGTAGTGATTCGGAACCTCGGACAGTGATTTGAGACTATCTCCTCTTGGGCTGGGCCATAGGTCCAAATGACGGTCCCACTGGGAGAGGCGTCGTAGCAGGGGCATTTCCATTTCATGTTGGAATGGAAACGGGTCTTATTGGTTTTCACCTGGTGTTCTATAGGATGCATTGGGACAACTCGATCTCCTTTTTTTGTTACGGAAACACGTGAGAGCCCCGTTCATCCTCTCTTGGACATTAAGGGGTATTATCGGCTCTCTATTTGCAGGCAAGATACTAGGAGCTCTGGTGGAGTTAGGGGTTCTGGCGGAGTCGGTTGTTTGGTTAGGGACACTCTTCAGGGTAGGATTTCCGTGGTAGCCGAGGACGAGTTTTCTAGTTTTTCGTGGATCGGGGTTAGGCGCAGACCCCATACCTTTCTGGGACATTTTTATCGCAGTATGTTATTTCCCCGTCTCTTCACCCTTTGTCATTGAGAATGGCCCGGATGGGGACCCCTACTTTGACCTTTCTACTGGCATTTCTCAATTCTCTACAGTTGTTGAGGTCATCCTTTTGGGTGATTTCAACGCTCGAACAAAACTCTCAAGTCCCATTGCACGATAGGATTTGTGGATGCTCTTTATACTTCGAGGCGAACCCAAGTTCGTTGGTCTTCAAAGGGAATATGATGATGTGGCAGGGCCCTTGACGACATATGGCCGACACCTTTTACAGATGGGGGAATCTCATGACCTGCTGATCCTTAATGGCATATCTTGTTTCCCGAATTCTCAATTTTCACCTGCAGACCTCACTGTGGTGGCGCGAGTGTAGTTGATTACGTCATGACTACCCCGACCTTCTTCCATTTATCCACCACTTTTCCGTCTCCCCATTCCCCTTACGACCACGGCCCTTTCATTCTCATTGGATACCACCCCCAAGACCTTTGGCCCTCGCCTCTCTCGTCCCCACGCACCACTTTGAGACTCGATGAGGGTGACCCCGTAACCTTCTCCTTTCATCTTCGTCAACTTCTCCCCCCTTATCCCTATTCACTATGTTCCCCACTAACAAGATGTACAACCTTCTTGCCACCACTATCCACGAGGCAGCCTTGCTTTCCTACCCCCATTCCACCTCCAGGCCCCTTGGTACGAGGACATGCCCCATGAACCAATGGTATGATGACGACTGCAAATCCCTTCATCGCCAGCTCCGCATGGCCTTTACCCATGACCTTCCATCCTTCCCCTCCCTCAAAATTGCCTATCGTAATCTCCTCCGCCACAAGAAACATACCTTCATTGCCCATAGAAGGAGGGATCTCCGCACTTCACTTCTGCATTCCCCAAACGCTTTTGGCGTACCATCATTCCCCGACGCTCCCCTTACCCTGGATCTTGACCCCCACACTATGTTCACCCACACCTCCACCCTGTATGATATCCCTGGTCAGCCCTAGACCCAGAGTTGTGTCCCCACCCTCCACCTGCCACATCTTCACCTACACAAATGTTAAGAAGGCCATATCGGTGATGAATTGCAGCAAAGCAGCAGATGAGGAAGGCTTTCAGGCAGAGTTCTTCAAACATGGGATCAACACCATCAACAGACTATTTGGTAGACCTTTTCAATCAGGTGGTGTGTACTGGCTTCCCACATTCTTGGTCCCACCATATTATCCACCCTATCCACAAATCCGGTCCTACTTCTGACCCTAATAATTATAGGACAATTATGGTGGGTCACACTTTCTCCAAGTTATACGCCACCACTCTCCATTTGCAGCTATCTCGAGTTTCTTGAGCAGTACCGGTCTGCAAAGCCGAGAGAAGCAGCGGGTTTGGGATAGGGTACCGGACTATTGACCACATTCTCACCCTTCGTGCTATCATTGAGGAAGCACGTCACCGTTCGTCTAGAGTCTTTTGTTGCTTTGTGGACTTTCGGAAAGCCTTTGACTTTGTTTCGTGGGAGGTCCTTTTCTGCAGACTTAGAGACATTGGTATTTCGAAACCCTTCTTGTCGCCATCACCCGGCTGTATGAGGAGGTCTTGGGTCGCCTTCTTTGGGCTTTCCGACTTCATCAGGAGCACCATCGAGTCAAACAGGCTGCCCTCTCTCTCCTACTCTGTTTGGTATTTATATTGATGAGTTGGAGGAATTTCTCCGGGATCACATACAGGACGGGGACGGTTGTCTTCTTCACCAGGTTTTGATCTACATCCTTCTCTTCGCGGATGATGTGGTCCTTTTGGCTTCTTCTGCGGAGGGGTTATAGAGACAACTTGACGCTTTGGCCCTCTTCTGTGATCATAGACAACTTACAGTCAACCTGGGTAAAACCAAGGTTATGGTTTTCAATGTCGTTGAAGACATTTGACTTTCATTTCTTCTACAGAGGGAGGAGTTGGAGATCACCAACTCCTACACCTATCTGGGGGTTCTTTTCTCTGGACCTCGCTTCAGTCTACGCCCGGCTATTCAACCCCGCATCAACAAGGGGTACGGCTCCCTTGCGATCTTGGAGAGAGTGCTTCCGTCACCACTTTCAGGACACTTTGTCCAAGATGTCTCTCTCGGACTCTCTTGTGAGACCCACAGTTCTCTATGGTTCTGAGGCCTAGGGTCCCTCCCTGCTCGAGTCAGATTGGGCTTCTGTTGAGCATGTTCAGATCCTTATGCTCAGACGGATCATCAGGTGTAAAGAGACTGTTCCTCATAATATCATCCTTGCCGAGTTTGGGGCTCGCCCTTTCAGACTAGAGGTCATCTTTGGTCTCATCTCACTCTTGCACCGTATCCAAGGACTTTCTGATTCTTCCACAGGCAGAGACAGGTACATCTACCTTGCCTACCATTCTTCTGAGGCCATTGCTCTTTCTGACCGTAGTGGCCATGTTCGCTGCTGGTATGCCGGGGTCTCTCGTCTCCTTGGATCCATTGGGATCAACATGGACCGTCTCCCCCTTTCAGTACTCCATGGATGCTCCTGCTCATCTCCTTCCGAGCAAGCAGGACCTACACAAAATCATCAGAGACGATATTTACCGACAGTTCATTCAGATTACTTGGACCAACCCCGTGATGAGCTACGCCCAAAGATGGCCTTCTACGCCAATCACTTTCTCGAAGTCAACAATGGACTCATCATTTGACCCACCTATATCTCCCGTCATTGGATGCATGCTCTCCGCATCTCCCTGGGTCAGTTCAAAGTTGGCTCTCACAGGCTTCGGGTCAAGAGCGATCACCAGTTGGATTGGGCAAGAGGATCTGCCAGCTTTGCTCCCTCCAGGAGGTTGAGACAAAGGAACACTTCATTTTCCGATGCCCCATCTACTATGAGATCAGAGGGAGGTTTCATTGTCTATTCCGTGAACGTCCAACGTTCACGACCTTCTTCAAGTATTATGATCAGAGGTGTCTCGCTCTCTATTTACAGGAAGCTCTTAAGCTTCGTGACGGGGTCCTCCATCCCCCTTCTAGGGAGACTACTACTAGACAGATCACATCTTTCTTTGTCGTGCTCCCGGGGAGAGGGGCACCAAGCGGAGACCTGATCCTAGTGTGGACCCCATTCTAGATCTGTCTGAATCCCAGAGGTGCTTCTTCCCAGGCCAGAGATTTATGGAATCAGACCCGGCCAAGGGCCCCTTCTCATAGGCGTCAGACCACCAAGGTCACCGGCAGCTCAACTCTCCAAGGATCCTAGGCGTCTCAAACAATCTCCAGTTCCCGACACCAGACATCAACACATCACCGGATTCATTCCGGCTGACCTCAAGCGACTGTCATGAGGGTTGGTGTTGAGGCTTTTCCCTCCACCTCCGTCTCTTCTTCTTTTGTTGTTCCCAGGAGACTTGTTTGGGTTTTTCTCACGCTGCTTTTGATTTGCTTTGTATGGTGCAAGTCCATTGACCTATTTTTATGGTCACTTGTACATTTAATAAAATTATCTTATCTCGGATCAAGTCGACTTGCATTGAGGTCTTTTTGGGGTGTGTTTCAATGCATTTCAAAAGGGTTTTGATATTAGATCTGTTTTGCATATTTTTCCAAGTCTAATGCACATATTTTGATGAATTTTGGGCTCTTAAACACTGCTGGAATTTATTCATTGTGGATCTACTTTGGGGTGGGGTATTTTTGGCATCATATTTGAGGTGATTTGATAGATTTACAAGCTGCTGTCATTAATTAATTATTTCAGATCTGTGTGATGGTGTTTTGAGGGTTTGGAAGCAAGAAAAATGGATGATAATACTTTATATATTTTTCCTAACCCTAGGTGACTTGGTTTCAGTTTTGAGGATCAGATTTAAGAGGGTTTCAGAGTGCAGAAAAATCAGATTTATAGTTCATTGGAAAGATAAAATTATTAGCTTTTATTTGCATTTCGTTTCACGAGAAAAATATTGAGTTTGGGTGGAGTTATTAATTTTTGAAGCTTTAGCTAGTTTTGGTGCATATTTATTATTTTCACTACTACTATTAATTTTTGATTTAGTAAGAATTAAATTCCAACTAGCTCTCCCACCTAACCCATCACCTTGGCTCACTACAACCCCATTTGGGTTGCATCAGTAGTGACACTTTGGGTTATTTGAGGTCGAATTAGAAGGGTTTGCTCTTCTAAATTCAATTGGAAATAATTTATTTTCAAGTTTTAATTAATATCCCACAAGGGAATATTACACCTCGCGCCTATATGGTGAACTTGGTGATCAAAAGCAGAATAGGATATGTAGGGTGTAGTTTTATTTATTGTTTTCTAAGTTTTTGTTTTCTATTTTTCATTGTAGGTTTGAACTTTGAGTCTTTGAGATATAAAAACATAAACGACATCTAGTTTAGCTTGGGGATGGATCCCACAAAACAAGATCCTAAAGCTCCTCTTTGGAGACATGTGCAAGTGTTGGAGTACCTTGTTGGTGGTGGCACTCGATCTTGGATATGCAGTCATTGCAATATGCATTTCAAGTCCTCATATACCCGACTCAAAGCTCATTTAATGGGGCTAACGGGAATGGGGATTAGAAAATGTTCCAAGGTTGAAAAGACAAATTTTGGCGTACATGAAAGAGCAAGAGGAGGCTGACTTGCAAGCTGCAAGAGCTAGATCTAAAACCATTCCTTTGCAAAGGAGGGGTTCAGGAAAACCACCCACCCCATCAAACCATCCTTTCATTCAAACTCCAACCCAACCACTTGAAGTTGAAACTCCCATAGAGGAAGAGAGTTTCTCACGAAAGAGAACAAATGGTCTACTAGCTCAAGCATTTGCGAATGAGAGAAGAGAAATTGTTGATGAGTTGGTTGTTCAATGCATTTATGCATGTGGGCTGCCCTTCAATGTGGTACGGTCACCATATTGGCAACAAATGGTGAGAGGTATTAATGAGGCACCACAAGGGTACAAAAGCCCTAGTTATGAGAAGGTTAGAACATCGTTGTTAGCGAAAGAAGTGGACCATATACATACTTCTTTGCAACCAATTAGGGATTCATGGAAGGACTCGTGGGTATATCTATTATTTCAGATGGATGGAAAGATGCTCGAAATAGACCCCTAATCAACATTGTTGCAGTATGCCCTAAAGGGGCAATGTTCTTAAAGGTTGTTGATTGTGAGGACGAAGTGAAAGATGCATACTTTATTGTTAATATTTTGATTGAGGCTATTGAGTCGGTGGCCCCTCAAAACGTTGTCCAAGTCATCATGGACAAAGTAAAAATTGTAGATAAGATAAGATAAATATTAATGTTCGACAAATGACCGCAAAAGTAGATCAATGAAATGAAGAGTACACATGTGTCAATACAAAGCGGAGGAACCAAACGGTTCCCAAAATAGGTATAATGTAAAGGAGTGATACCAAGGAAGAAAAGCACAAGAAGGCGAACTAGAGAGAAGGAACGAACACGCCAAAACCCAAAACATGGGGGGTGGAAATGCCCAAGAAGAAAACAAAGAAGGCCCTCGGAGAGGCAATGAGGAATGCCTATCAGGGAGTGGTAACCCCAACTCTCCTAACATCCGAGACTGATTGAATGAAATTCTAGATAGAATGATGATCAAAAGAAGAGGTGATGAGATGTCAAACCCGCTTTGACGATGATCGTTGTCTCAGACAATGTGGAACACCGTAAAACCCTAGTGGATCTAGTCTGTCTCTTGTAATCGTGACTAGCATGGTCGTGACGATGAGATCTTGGGGAGCGGTGTATGGTCTCTCTGGACCGAACTGATTTGGAGGATGATCCAGAGCAGCAGCAAGGTTGATTATAGAGGGGAGATATGAGCACATATTTTGGACACCTTGTGCAAGTACACTCCTTGAATTTGATGCTGCAGAAGATTGGCAGAATCCCATGGATAGAGGAAATTTATACGGAGGCAAATGAGATTTAGATGTTTGTCACAAATCATCATGTCCCTGTGCTTGGTTTCTCAAGGTTGGAGTTGTTGAAGGTAAGGGAACAATTTACTAGTTTCTAATTTTTATTTTCTAACTTTCTATGAAATTATCAATTGAATTTCTTTTAAATTCAATTTTATACTTTATTAAATTGTTTTAATTTATTTTAATAGGTTGTTGAAACAAGATTTGCCTCTCACATGCTCGTCTTGAGACAACTTGTGAAGGTAAAACAAGCCTTAAACAATATGGTGATTGATGATGTTTGGTCCGTGTGGAGGCAAGGAAACATAGAATGAGCCATCAAGATAAAATCATTGATACTTGATGATGATTGGTGGGCAAAGGTTGAATACTTGCTCAGTTTTACTGAGCCTATTTTATCCATGATTAGATATGCAGACAAAGATCATGCTTGCATAGGGAAATCTATGATGGCATTGACTCTATGCTTGAAAAAATTAGAGACATCATACAAAAAAAAGAGCAAGATCCTGAAGAAATCTTTCTACAATCAAGTTAAAAGCGTGATCATGAGAAGGTGGAATAAAATGACCACCCCATTGCATCTCCTTGCCTATGCCTTGAATCCCAAATATTATAGCAGTGAAATACTTGGGCTACCTGATAGGCAACCACCATATAATGACCAAGAAGTTGCAAATGGAACTAAGACAACATTCCAGAGGCTTTTTCCTGATCCAACAATACACTATGAAATGGGGATCTTTGTCTCTGCGTCTAATGGTAGCATGGGTGAAATGGAGGCATTATGTGACAAGTACAACATGACCCTAGTCATGTGGTGGTATGTACATGGCCATGATGCCAAGTACCTACGACCTGTTGCCATTAAAATCCTCTCACAGGTATAAAATATTAAAATGAAATCAAAAGTTTGTTGTTTATTAATTAAAAAATTATGTTCTTAGTAAATTAATATTATTACTAATTGGAAATTTCTAACTTCTTTTTGTAACAAGTGGCTAGTAATTCTTCAACAAAGCGGAATTGGAGTACATATACCTTCATCCACTCAGCCAAACAGAACAAGTTAGCATCCAAGAAGGCTGAGGATTTAGTGTATGTACATTCCAATTTGCGCATCCTATCACACAAGACTGAAGGCTATATTAGAGGTCCCAACAAACTTTGGGATATTGATCCTGAGGCTAGTGACTTTGATGCTTTGCTGCTACTCTTAGCCAACTTTCACTGCTTGGTATTGATGATGAAGATCCGGGAAGTTCTACACAAGGGATGGATAGTGGAGCTAGTGGGAGTGGAGCTCAGTGGTATTCATGGAGATGATTATGAGGAAAATCTAGATGATATATTCTAGAATCTAGATTATAATCATGTATATATGAAACATTGAAATTGTAACCATGTTGAATGATGAATCTTTAAAACTTCAATGAATACAAAATATTTTGAGTGCTTTATCAGTTATCTCTTATGGTCCATGGACTAAAATTTTGAAAATGAGTACTATGCATATATATATATATAAATTTTAATTTTAATATTTTTTATAATATATTGTACGGATGTTTCTATAACATTTTGTACCCAAGGTTTTTTTGAAAATAGGCATTTCTGCGTTTCGGATCCATACCCGTACCTGTTTCCTAGCAACATAGCATATGATTATTCTTTTCAACAAACTGTCCTTGATAACACCTTTGAAATGGCATAGTGAGAAGAATCAACTCAAGTTCACCTTTCTTTAGATTGTTGACATCATGATTACCTTGGTCTCCAAGTGATCTCTCCATGCTGTCCCGAGCTTTCCTCTTCAACATTTGATTTGAAACAAGCCCTAAAAATGCTGATAGGTGAGTGCAACAGCTGTAGGCAGCCCCAGAATGTTCCAAATCCATCAATGTGAGGCTGTAAGTGGTTGTTTGCAGCAGTCCCAACTCAATTCCCTTGATTATTACCAACATTAAAAAGATATAACAACTGTAATACTGAAGTTTCTCTTTGAAAACTATCCCTATCAACAATTTGGAGGTTGGAAATGATCCAAGGATGACTGAAACTTCTTCAACAATCAAAAGCTTACTCAAAAATCTCTTACTAATCAGCAACTCTATAACTGAACTCACTTGTACAACTACAATTTGGGAATTGTAATGGCTGGACATGGTCTTGTATACACCTGATGAAGTCTTTTTCCCTTGACTACAACCATAACTTGTTGATACATGCATGAGACACCTTCATGGGCCTTAACAAGGTTGTAAAAACCATCAACTTGCCCTTTATTGCTTGCTGTTCCGAAAAGTACAGCAGACTGAACCTTAGCATTGTTACCCAGTAAGGTGCTTTCCTCATGTGCAAACTCTCCAATAAGGTTGTCCTGAAACTTAGTCTCATATGCTCCTTGTTTGACACTCTTTTGTGTGCCTTGAACACTAGCAATTTGGCCCAAATGCTTGGCACCAAACTCCTTGTTAGAAATCTTGTCCTGTCTATCTATTATGGGTTGAATACCCACATTACTTGACTGCTGTTGTAAAACTTCAGACCTGTAACTCAACAAACAAAGGGCTTCCCATTGGCCATCATTAATTTGGTCCACCCGAATGCCTTTTGTATTCAAACCAAAATTTCTCTGAGCACCACTTCCTAAAACTTGTACCAAGCTTTTCTTACATTTATCCAAAATTATTCTGATTTTTTCTTTTCCCAATGACATTATCAAAGATATTGAAATCAGGATTGTCACCCTTCGTAGAACTCAGAATATTACCAGGATCCCATACCCTTTTTGGTTCGTCATCTACCAACATCTCTTCATGTTCTTTACCATGGTCTTCTTGGGACTCCACCTCAAAGCCCTCTTGCAGATCTTGGGTTGCATGCTCCTTAATCTGCATCTCATTCCTTGGCACGTGCCCCACGATTTCACCAAACCCTTATGTCTTCATGGTGCTGTTCGGAAAATCAGTCAAGAGATCCACTTTGGCAAGGGTGATGGGGGCTTTTAGGGCTCCCATGGGTTGCTCTTTTCTCGTGATCAACAACTGAGGTAGTTTTTCTCTTTTAGAATGATGGGCATTTCCATCATTGCACAACGAACTTGGGAGTTTGGCTCCCTCTTCATCAAGCTCCGTAGCCTCTTCTTGCTTTGCCAACATGAAGGGGCTCTTCTCCTCTAGGGTTGGGATATCCTTCTCATGACCCTTGTGCATGGCTCGGGGCTTGGACCAAGTTCTAATGCCCACTCTATCTTTTCTCCATCCTACAAACTCGAGAAAATGATAGGGCATCACGAATAACTTCGAAAGGGCTTGATACTTTTCAAAGCTAGTTGCAACATTGTTAACCTTTGAAACCCTAGGTTCTTCCTTGAATGTCCTTCCCCTATGTAGATTTTGCATGGTGAGGGCAAGAGAGTCCAAGGTGTCTGCTAGTCTTTCTTGCATTTCCATCATTCTATCCATCTTCTCTTCACCTCGCATGAAACCCTTAGGCTGGGAAGACCGAAGCTCTAATACCACTATAATGTCCCTTTCTAGGGTCGAGTCACAAAAACAATGAAATCACACAATCCCAAACTGAAGTATATTCTGATTTTTATAACCAACTGAAAAAAAAGAACAATGCACTAAAACTGATTTTTAGAACAATAACTATGAAAGAGTAATAATCTATCAAAACATCACCATTAACATCATCTACAACATGTAGAAACACTTTAGGAATATTCTAGGGAAAATATCACTCAAAACTCAATCACATACACATCTCGAAATTAATTAATTAACAGAAGTACAACTATCAAATGTGACTGAAAATGAGGTCTCCAAACCCCAATAAATGCCAAATAAATGATAGATCAGCCTTATAAATATGTAGAAATTTGAATATCAACTTGGAATGCCAAAACATGCCCTAGAAGGCACCCAAACACACTCACACCCAAGTCGCTACCCTAGGAGAGGGAGCCAAAGTGATGATAAACCCTTGATATTCTTCTCCTTAATGCCCTAGTTGCCCAATAAGCAAGATAGTCTTCGTAGAAGTCCTCAACACCACCAAATTGGAGAGTTTTTGTTCTCCAACCTTCAACAAGGGTGGGTTTTGTCTTCCTTGCTTGCCACACTAATGGATTTTTGCCCCTTAGTGGATTGGAATAGAGAAACCAACTCTAGAACCAAGTAGATAAAATTATATTAGCCAAAACATGCCCAAAATGAGCCTATGTGACCCCTTATATAACCTTATGGTGGCACCAAGAGTCTTTAGACTTTAAGGGATGATTTCCCAAGACTGACCTTAATAAGAAGGTCATTTCATCTTTTAACTTGTGAAATTTCCATTTTGGGGACTTCCGGAAAATAGCTAGGACTGAATGAGGGTTGATTGAAATTAATTTTAGATGACTGTAATCAGACTTCAGAGGGCTGGATATGACTGAAAATGCACACGGAAACCTGCAATTTTCCCTTCTCAGGGCAGCGACCTGTTTTGGGAACTCCCACTCACTTTTGGATGCCCTAAACTCATTGAAAATATGTCCAATCAAGCTAAAAATTCTGATTAATTACCAACAATCAAAATATGAAGGAAAACTGATTTTTAGTGCCCTAGAATTGAAGATATGAATTTCTATAAACCTTTGTCTCTGAGTTATTTTAAAAATTCATAACTTTACCTAGGAAGCTCCAAAATTCATGAAACTTGGGATCTTGGGGTTTGAAAATATGAATAATGCAAATATCAAATCAACTTGCCCAAATATCCTCCCTAACATGCCAAATCTGACCTACAAGCAATTCACCGCTCTTGGAAATAATGAATTAGTGGCTCAAACATTTGAGTAAATGATTGCTTCACGTTTAATAATTAGTATAAGTCCATCCATGCAAGAAATCATACCATACATTCATTGAACCATATCCAACATGCTCATGATACAAGTCGCCTAGGGCTAGATAGAAAGATATCAGCTCCAAATTCCTTGAGATATTCAGTAATTCCAAATATCCTTGCTTGAGGGTTTTTATCCCCAAGACAAGTTCCACTTTAAGGGTTTTCGTCCTTGAATTGGTCTCAAACAAGGGTTTTCGTCCTTGATGAGAGAGAGAAAAGGTACCACCTTTACCCAAAAGAAATAATAAGATTCAACATATCCATCAAATGGCCAAGCAACCTCCTTTTATAACAATAAGGGGTGCTACAATTCAAATGATGGCCGACCTTATAATAAGTACCTTTTAATTATCTAATTTGTATTTGGAGCCTACATGCTCAAAATACTTTATATTCTAATTAAATAAGTTCTTCTATTGGAGCGCTTGGCTTCCCAATAGGAATATATGATAATAATGAAAATATCTACTTAGAAAATGTCATCCAAGTCTTCCCTTGCTTCTTTCCTTAAACCCATAGGGAGGAAGAATGGGTTAAGGTCTTCAATTCCGCAAATCTCCAAAAAGGGACATGACAACTTGGCTCCCAAACTCTCCAACACAGCCGACCTGCTTTATCGGGAAAAATACAAAGAAAAATATAATTACTAAAATATAATCCAAGGGCTTCCCTTGTTCATATTTTTCTTGCCCGTGTGAAGAAGAATGGGCAAGAAGCCTTCAACTGGATCAATTCAAAAAGCGGACATTACACCCATGCCCGATAATTTATGTATTATATTTTTAATCTTATCTTTAAACAACTTTGGATACCTTAGTGAGGAATAATGATCAGTTTGTCCCCAGTTTGAGTTCAATGATATGTTCTTGTTAGCTTTCTGCTGGTAACTTATGAAATAAATATTTAAAGATGTTTGCATTTTCATCAATAAGCTGTTGTACCTCCTTTTTTGTCACTGTATTTGTGATTTAAACTCACCATGCAAAATCCCTCCGTGAGCTTACATTGAAAGATGAAGCATAGTTTGCCTTTAGCAAGCTGTTACGACATTTTGTTTGCTGAAATTGGTTTGTTGCATTTGGGTGCAGGCCTCCGACAGTAACCAGCTGCTGTCCTTTATCAAACCATCTGAATTCATGTGAAATTTCCCTCAATTACTCAACCATTGTTCTCTAATGATCACATCAACCTTGGCTAGTGCCACCATATGAAAATCAAAGCTTAATTCATAGCTATCCTACTGCAAGTTCAGCTCTTTTATCTTTCCTTTGCACTCCATCATATTGTCACTGGCCTTATATACCAAAATTTCTATTTTATGGGATAAGTTTTAGTCCAACGTAAGTCATCAAATTTGCATCTATCACGTTATGCAGGCTCTTGGAATTGATGAGGGCCAGTGCAGTTCTATGCCTTTCTTTACGTTTTACCCTCAAGGTATGCTATGTGGTAAGTCCCAACATGGCAGCAAGGAATACTGCCTTTCTTCTTTTTCTTGGTCATCTACTTGGACATTTTCCTCTATTTTCAAAAGTTCAACCAGGCAAATCCTTCTAGGTTGATTTTAGGGTACTCTTTTGTTCTCCTTTTTCTGCTGCATTAGTTTTGGGGGCAGTGCTGCTATAAAATGATTTTAAACAGTTTCCAAATATGCTTTCTGTCTGCTGAATGGAAGCTTCAAGAGTTGCTTCTCTCAAAGCTTTGACATATCTCTTAATGGACTCTTTCAATTGATCAATGTACCTAGCAAATTTATGGTTGGGGGAGTTGTCCACCGAAAAGCTGATTAATAGCCCAAAATGCCCTGTTTCATGTTCTTGAAGCTAAGCCTCAAGATTATGATTGAAGGAAGTCACAAATTTTGTGTCAAGTGGCTATTTATGGTTTGCTGTCCCCTTGTAGCTCTTTTCCCACTTTTATTCAATCGTTTATCACCAATCAAATGCTAGCCTTTCAAGATGCAAGATGGCAATCAAAACTTGTTGGTAATTCTCCATATAATTTATTTGAAAAAACAGGACAACTTGCTTAACCAAGCCCTCCTCTTAGTAACTTCGCTGCACACATCAAATTTAGGAGTCAGAATCTTTTCCATGAGCCTCTGATTTATGTGATCCTCACCTTGATACAGCATGTTGTTTAAATAGGTTGCCACCCATTCTATTGTGGTTTCTTGCAAAGGATTCCGCTCATGACCACGACATTCAACCTCTCTTCTTTGATTTTGGGGTACTCAGCGAACTTCTTCATTACCACACACATTTCTTCGTTCTCATCTGTCCATCATTAGTGGTTGCAAGGATCATTTTATTTGATCCACAAATTTATTCATACTCTCTGAGGGATCTCTTAGAACTTCCACGGTGGGGAAATTTCTGATTTAAAGTCATTTTCTGCTTACATATTTGATTATTGATGTCTGCCCATAAGGCCAAGAAAACAGAACTACTACCACTGTTATTAACTCAATTCTTGCTGGCTGCACTGCTTCAAATCCATGCTACAAAAGTAGACAAAAATGAAGTTCTGAAAATCATGGAATTTTCCTGCTGTAAATGCTAAACCCTAGGTCTGAAACTTCAAAACTTAACTGGAAACTGAAATCAGATATTTCTCAATCTGCTGTCTTAAAACTGCAATGATGCTATGGAAATAATTTTTTGAAAATTGCAAAAGTTCATCAGTTTTTTAAGTGTTGAAAAATATGTAACTGATTTTTTAATTTGGAAAGTGGAAAGAGAGCAAAACATTAATATTACTGAAAGCAGATAAAATAATAAATAACAGTATGGACTATGCCTTGGCAGAAACACAGTTTGAGACTTGTGCACTTGATCTTCTTTCACAAATCAGGCCTTACTCTACTATCAAAGAGTTTATCTATAATTTTGTTTCCACTTTAGCTTGTTTGCCTCTTGAATGTGGGATAATCTCTATGGACTCACAAAACTGATCCCAAATGCATCTACAACATAGACTTACAAAAGTTCTTAATAGACCCCATTCATGAAATACACGATTTAAAATACCATAATATTTACAGATGTTTGGTGATCAAGGAGAATGATGATGTTTGCTTAAAGCCTTTTTGATTCCCGCTCAACGGCCCAAGTCTCAACAAAAGGATTTCCATGTATGCTAGATCTTTCATGTTACCATAATGCATTTTGCTCCAGAACCACAAGTTGTATTTATTTGCATACAGTTTATTGTTTGCTCACAACCATTTTCATTTTATGAACCTGGATGGCAGTTGAATACCTTAAAACCAAGCATTTTACGGAAGGTTTGTTTAGACGGTATTAATTCCTGGGAGCATTTGAGAATGTGAAGGAACTGTATAGTTTGTCTGGGAGTTTTCTCTTTCCAAGTCGCATTTCCATGGACAAGCTTCATATATTATTGATTTGATGTTCTTTAGGCTATCATTATCTTTGACCAACCACTCTCTCTGTTCTATGCATTCAGACTGTTATACCACACATCCTCTCGGGAAGAATCTGCTGAATTAAGGCTGGTATGCAATGTTATTCCACCATCATCATTTATCCTAATGAATTGGCAACTTCTTCCTGCTGCATTCCAAAAAGCTTCTATGGTCACTTATATTTTTAGCAGAGAACATTTCAGTCTATTGTCTCGAACAATAGCAACTACATCAAGCATAGATAATCACAAGGCTGATGGTGGTTCTAAAAGTGATCCCAACACTGTACAGGAAGTAGCTCCTCGTATCAAATCTAAAAGGCCTGACAAAACTGCAAGGCACATAATGCAGGTTTTCCTAATATATTACATCATTATATGTGGCTGTTCACATTTATCTGTAGAATAATAGAATAATGATTTTTGGGAGTACATTATTCTCTCTCCATTACAACTTTAGTCTTCATAAATAAAATTTATCCTTAACGTGCTGCGATGGTGCATTTGAATTTTTCCTCTATAGATCCTAGATAAAGAGGCAGTGCAATCAGTAAAAGCAGAGAGGGTGATTCCAGACATCAAGCCAGGCCATATTATACAGCTCAAAGTGGTATGCGCTTATGAATCAGATTTTGTTTCTGTTTCTTCCTTGGCTGCTTATTCGATGCCCATTTATGCTTGATTTGGGTTTTAAAAATATTTGTGAGCAGGAAGTTCCTGAGAATAAGCGTAGGGTTACAAGCCTAAAAGGAATAGTTATTGCAAGACGAAATGCTGGTTTAAATTCAACTTTCAGGATTCGAAGACTAGTTGCTGGTGTTGGAGTGGAGTCTGTTTTTCCTCTGTAAGTGATATTTTAAATTGATCATTAGCCTTATTTGAATAAGGTTATTTGAATTGTGTTTCCACATACTTGTTTTATGACACTCGATAAGAAGTTTCAAGGATGGAATCTCTGCCAAGTGAACTATCTCTGGATGCAGTTTTCTGATCTTGTTTGGCAAAAATTGCCGACTTGCATTGGGCTTGTCACTGCAAAATAATGAGTTCTTTAGAGTTAGTTAGACTATTTGTGTTCAGTATGCATTACTAAATTGTAGTTATAGTATTAAGCATGTTTTGTATTATAGTATATTTTAAATTTTTGTGAAGTTTTAAGCTATAAACTAGAAGTTTTCACTCCAATTTAGACAGGATATTCTCTTTCTAGAAAATGAGCCCATTGACCATGCAATTCTTCTGCTACATCTCATTATCTTCCCAAAATCCTCACACACTAACTATAATAAGAAATTTGAGAAAATGGAGAGGAAGGTTTGTTGTGCTATTCTTGATTGAATTTAAAAATGAAATGGGTGAATACATGGAGTGATAGATATGACCAACCAAATTTCAAAGGTCTGCTGCATTAATAGAGGAGAATATTATAAAACATCCAGCTCAAAGCTTATTACAACTACAAGTGTGAAACTAGAGAGAGCAGTGGAAGGAGAAATTACAGAGAGTTCAAAATGCTTGAACCAAAACAATTATAAAACTATAGATCTTATGATTTTTTCAATGGCATCCAATGGTGAAACAATACTTTCAAACATACTTTTATGAGTATTATAGCAGTTAAGAAAGAAAGAAAAAAATTATGTTGCTGTCCATGTATGACCAGAAGTAGGGTCGATGGGACTTGAAAATACATCCAACTACAATATAAATTTCTTGGGTAGGATGACTGGTTGATGTTTGGAAATGTTTGATTTACTGCTTTGTAGATAGATTTGTAATGAAATCAATGAAATGTGATATTATCTCTCTTTTGAAATGTGAATTTATCTTTTGTTTTTATATATTTAATAAAAATGCACCCGCATAACAACATACCATGGAATGTCTACCAGTGTGGGACTGTGACTTGTAGACAACCTGTAGTGACATCTGGTTCTGATCTACTCTAATGCATACAAATAACTTACTTTAACCTTGTTTGGCGGGAATCGGAATAACGGAGAGAGGAAAAGGTTAGAGAAATAAAATAAGAGAGGCGATGCACCAAGAAATGGTCGAAGTGCTACAAATGTCTATCTTATACACAACTAATCAACAAGAAAATGTATAGAATTAGCACAATCAACTTAATAAATACTCAAAGGTGAGCTCGTCTGAATATGAGAATGAGACTAGAGTAGTAAGACGGAAACAAAAGAACTTTTGGCCTCAAAACCTTACATCAATCACATTGTATACGCTCAGTTTGCATTTACAAGCTAAAGGCTAGAGAATAAGCATACATACAAATATAGAAGAGGTTTTAGACACTGCTTGGGAGCAGTAAGCTTCTAGAAGAAAGCTATAGGCTTGAAACGGAAATAATAGCAGCAACAACCCTGTACTCAAACTCAAAAATGAGAAAACTGAGAATCCGTTTACAATAGAGCCTCAACTCTTTATAGAATGAGAAGAAGAGAAGAGTAAGAAAAAGAAATTAATGCCAACCTGCGAGATCAGAGAAAATTAATTGCAAAGCAACTCATGTAGGTTTGGGTGGTTCAATAAATCTCTGTCAAATATCTGTCCAAGCTGCCTGCAGATTTTCGATGGTGGTTTGTCTCTTTTCATTATAACTACAGTGTTGATTTTAGTTCACTTTTATGTAAAAACTTAGCTACTGTTTTTTACCCGTGAGTTTTTCCCTTTTACATAAACTTTTAAATGAAACTTAGCTAGCTTATGCACTCTCTTTTAAATAAAAGAAAGCTTTTCTTTTAATTAGATTCCACTCAGCACAGCTTCTCTTTTAATACAAGCTAGCTTCCTTTTTATAGAATACATAAGCTTTATAGAAAATAAACTTAGCTCAAAAAATTTAAATTATTTCTTGGCTTGTACTTGCTCTAAATAATCCTTTTGCTCCCTACATGCTTTGGTTGGTGTTAAACTGGTGTTGGAAGTGAATAATTGCAATTTCTTGCTTGTCATAAGAATTCAGACTGCTGTGGCTTGCTGTTATAAATCAGTTTATTGTGATTTGGGTTTGTGTCATTTCCTCCTTTTTCAGCTCAGCTCGGAAAGAGCATTACAGTGGTATTAGAGCATAATCCTCCCAGCCTGTTGGGTAAACATGCAAGGCGGTGATAAGGAATTCCTCTTTTATCAGAGAAGGGAGAAGAAGATTTCAGGACAGCAATCAAAGGGTTCCAAAATGGCTAACAAAAATTCAGAAGAAGCCAAGTTGAATCGACTTGTTGAAGGGAAAAAGAGATTGGTAGACACTATGGATTCACTAGCCCTAACTTTACAAAAACTTCATGGGTCAAGACAACCCAATGGTGAGGGAAACTCTTCAGGGGTTCATAACAATAGGCAGCCCCAAAGGTCAATTTTCAGATTTGCTGCTAGGCCTTTTCAACCTACCTTCCTCCCTAGGGAAGAAGCCATTCCAGAGGTTGAAACACGACATTCGGTGGGCCACAACATTGCTGCCAGCTATGAGGAGTATAGGGCACTTCTAGATGAGATTCGTGATGCCATATCACTTGCAGAGTTCATAGGAGTGAGCAAGGGTAGATCAAGGCCCGAGCCTAGGTCTCAAGCACCACAGAAGGATCTTCAACATGCCTTGAGAAAGGAAGAGGAAAATAATTTCCAAATTGCAATGGTGGAGCATGAATAAAAATTAGGGCTGCAAGCAATGGAGAGAGAACAACCCATGGAAATGAAATGAAACATTTTAATGACGTCCACAAGACTGAAGAGTCTATGGGACCAAAGAAACCGATACATTAAGTAGTTTTTAGACTCTTTGCCATATCAGCTCTTCTATTGTGAATCTTGAGCACTAAACCAACGATCTTTTGAAGTTTTGTTTCTGCAAATAACTCATTTAAGTTGTCCACTTTTAAATCATTTTTAACTGGATCCGGATATCATCATATGCTGAACACTCCATAATGAAATGCCATTCCGTTTCAACAACCCCTTTGCTACAAAAAAGACAAATTCTCCTTTCCCAATCCTCTTTGGGAATAGTCCATCTACCGGTTTCACAACGAAGATGATGTGATCCGGTCCTCAACTGAGCCACTAAAATCCTTGCCTTACTTTTGAAAACTGCCCCTAGATAAGCTTTTTCATCATGCTCCCAAGTGGGGTTGAATTCTTTGATATAATGTGCTTTCTTACGACCCATCTATTATGTCCACATGGCAGTCCTAAACTTCTCCATCACATAATTTTTTATTTCCCTGTTGTTGTCAGGACACTCCTGAAAATTGATGCCCCATTTGTTCATCCATTTGTTGTTCTGTTTCATCCAGGTTTTCTTTCTGCGCTCTAGATTATCCTCTGTAACCATTTTGGGCCAACGAAGATCGTCCATGCTTTCACCTTTTTCAAATAGCTTATCACCGAATTATTGTCGATGCTTCCATCAGGAAGGTGCCCGCTTCAGCTAACAAGATCTCATAAGGAATTGTTGATTTAACTTTAAGAGTACTTGTGATTAGATGTTTCTGGATTCTTTCTAATTGTCGCCATCCATGCTTTGACACGCTACTTCCCCAAACCTCGCAACCGTAAAGAGCAACCGGAGTAACCAACAAACCAAAGAGGGTTTTCTTAGTTTTCCAGTCCCAAAGCTCAACTTTCCTACACCTATTTTGAAGAAGGTAAGATGCTTTCCAACCTCATTTTTGCTCTGCATGTCTCCCAACTCAACTTGTTGTGGAAATCAATCCCAAGATATTTATATTCTGTAACAATTTCCAATGTACTCCCCTAAAAAAGAAAGTTAAATTGTCTCTCTTTTCTTTTCAAGGAAAAAATCATGATTTTTGTTTTGCTAATGTTCACTTGCATCCCGACTTCCTGGCAAAAGAGTTTTAAAGCTTTTAGATGCTCCCTCAATCCTTGTGTTGTTGTTGAAATTAAGATAAGATCATCGGCATACATGAGTAACTTCACCACATACTCGGCCAACTGAACACCCCCTACTTCGGTTTTACATAACCACTCTTCAAGCTTATCAATGTATAAACCAAACAAAGTGGGAGAAAGAGGGCAACCTTGTTTGACCCCAATGTCACTACCAAAACATTCAGACATACCTTCTCTAGTTCTGATTTTAGCTCTGACCTGCGCATAAAGTCTATGTACTATTGCTTTAAGTTCGTCTGGAATCTCAAGTTCCTCCATCCTGTTCCACAATTTGTCTCTAGGAACCATGTCAAATGCTTTCTTAAAATCAACAAATCAACAAAAAGCTTCATCCCCTTGGGTATCCCATACCTTTTCAATTAAGTGCCTAAGAGTGATGCAATGATCAATGGTTGAATGTTTAGATCGGAAACCTGCTTGTCCTTTTCTCTTTTGCCCTCTTTTCGCCCAATTGCTGATTCTACGCTCTATCATGCCCCCAAATAACTTACCAAAAAGAGGATTGATCATAATAGTGCGATAGTTAGAAGGATTATTGATATCCCCACTTTTAAAAAAGAGGAATAACCACACTAGTCGTCCACTCTAGTGCAACCTGAGTTACATCATTGAAGATTTTTTTGATATGTGGAGTGAGCACCTCAACCCCCCACTTCAAAAATTCAGCTTGCAACCCATCAACATCTTGAGCTTTACCATTTGCAAGATTCTTTATGCCATGTTTGATGTCTTCCTCTGAAAAAATTTCGATCGAGGTATGAATGATGGGAGGAATATCCTTCTGTTGAGACCGCTCGTAGAGAGTCTTCGCATATTCTAACCAATGAGCTTCTGTGATATTGTTTTCTATGTGTGTTTTCTTTTGTTGTAGCTCCTTCCATAATCCCTTGGGATTGTGATTTCCAAGAGAAATTAATTGAGACCTATTCACATAGCTTTTTTTTTTTGTTGTACCAATCTCTTGTATTTCATTTTTTTTTCTTTGTTCGCGTCACTTTCCCTCATAGCTCTCTTGGTAGCCTTACAATCTTCATCATACCACGGATTTGTTGGAAAAGTATTTGCAGCCCCCTTTCTAGGCTTAGATTTTTTGCAAGCACTTAATGCCTTGTGAATTAAAGGTATCAACAACTTACTACAAACATAACCCCTTGCCCCCTTGTTTGTATTGCTCTCGATATTATTTCTTGCCATCTGAAATTGTTGTTCAAGGGAAACCACAAAAATTTCTTGATTTTCTTTATTTAAAATGATTTTGCCTTGTTTTGGAGATGTCTCTTGCATGCGATGAACTTGTTTTCCTTGTTGCCGATTTGAAATGGTAACAAGCTTGACCAAGAGAGGATTATGATCAGATTTGAGCTCAATAGGACAATCTCCAATTTCAAACTCGAGCAACCTACAAAAAAAGATTTGAGTGCATATTACATAGTCCACTACACTTTGTCCATTGTAGGTTTTGCAAGTGATATTGCCAGATCTAGGTCAAGTCTTCATGCCATTACAAATAACCATGTCGTATAAGCTACATAGACCTAAAAGCTCAACCCCAAAATAATTCACCCCTCCATTACCATCTTGAGATAGTCTTTCCCAAAATTTGTCCTTTGCTTCGTTAAGCCAAAGTGATTGTCATCTCCACCTTTTTCACCGCCCAATCAAGAGATTGATTATTCGCAATCCTTGCATTAAAGTCCCCCATCAAAATAATTTCCCTAGATACACTAAACACAGAAATGTCTCTTTTTAACAAAGCATATGGGTCTTCCATATTCAAATTTCTTTTCTTATATGTCTTTGAGCCTTTCGGTGCAAAGTAGCAAGCAACCAATCTGATTGTTACCTTGTTAGCTGATTGAGTTCTCATATATTTGTAACTTGAAAGGAGGTTATGAGATGGTTGCAAGCAATGAGAGAGAGTTGGCCATCATGACATGATGAAGTGATGATGGGAACTCTTATTTTCTTTAATGTGTTTGTTCTATGTGCAAGTCCAAGAATGGAGAAAAAAGAAAAGTATAAACAACCTAGAAGGGGGTAGAGAGTATGAAGGAGAAAGAAGACAAGGATGTGATAAAGCAACTGAGTTTGTTATCGGCTCAAGTAAATGAGGGAGAGTATGATGTTGTAGCTGGTGATGATGGGATGAAAGAGATTCTTCTCCAAACATTAGAAGCACATGGTGACAAATATGGAAACAATGATGAGATGGTATCATCATATGACAACGAAAGCATACCTAGGACAACTATGGACCTAATTTTTAGCACTAATGTTGTTGTCATCATAATAATCAGCCATCGCACCACTTCATGGGCACTCACACAAGTGATTTGGCATGGGTTTTTGGTCATGGGAAAGGATATTTTCCAGTTGATGACGGCTAATGGAGAGTTTTTAGTCTTTGTATGGCTACCTACCGCTTCTACATCGATCACATTATTGAATTTTGCATAGGTTTGTCATATTTATATCATTTCTATATTGCTGGTCATAATATTTTCAGTCATGAACAACTGTACACTTGTGCAATTTGAGAGGGTTTCCTTGCATGGTAATGTTAGTGGAGGGGCTCCACTATTGAAGACAATCCTCCCAGCCATCCTAGTGCTGATTTGGATGGAATTCCAAGTGACTTGTGGTTATGATTTGTTTCCAGCTTACATGCAAGTTGTGTTGTGCCATGCTTTGAAGGGATCAACCCACGGTAACATTATGGGACCCATTGGAGCTCAAGGCTATAGTCATGAAGCAAGTGTATGGGATCCTTCATCACAAGAGAAGAGCAAATGGGTACCTCGGGAACACGGTAGTGAGCACTTGGGGCAGCCTCTGGCCTCATGGGAGTATATGAAAGATGTTCTCATGCTTTGGGTAGAAGGCTTCATTGAGGAAGAGCATATAGATGTGGGTGACGGATGGAGTAGACACCATGATAATTGTTGGCAGAGGTTGTTCCACTTGACAACTATGGGATTTAGATGTTTTGGTTATTATAGTATGATGGTACTTGGGCATGTGAGCTTGCATGTAATGTCCCCTTTTCCATGCTAGTCACTTTTAAGGCCTTGGGCCCATTCCACCTTCCGTGGGCCTCGAGGAAGGAAGCAAGGGAGGTGAACATTGCCATTATTGCAAGTAATTTCCTTATTTATTTAATTACTAATTATGGCTTGGAGTGATTCGATTAGGTGAATGGCAAAACGAAAAAGGAACTTCTATCTTCACCTTCATTAAGGTCAATCTTCTTGAGAGCTACAAGGGAGATAAAGAAATATTCTTTTATGAGGTTGGTTTTCTTAAGTGAAGTGAAGATTAAAAAGTGCATTTCCCCCTTCATTAAGAGGTCGTCCATGAAGATTGGGCTTCTAATTCATCCTTGGCGCCAAGAAGGGGTACTTAAGGAGGTTCGAATGGAGGAGGACATCATCTATCATCTATTTTGACATCTACTTGGAGTGGAGCTAGTGTAGCTTTTCTTCTTGCCATCGAATGACGAAAACCCTTCATTGGTCACCTATTGAGGACGAGACCTGTTGGCATGTGTGTCCAACGCTCCCCGTGAGCTTCGTGACATGGACTAACCGCCTCTCGTAGATCCTAACTTTGGCGATTGTAGCGGAGACTAATACCTATGGGTTTTGGTCTAACGGCAATCGTGGTCCAACAAATGGTATCAGAGTGACAGGTCTCGAGTTCGAAACTCACTCGGGTAACGCTGAGGGGGAGATTGTTGGCATGTGTGTCCAGCGCTCCCCGTGAGTTTCGTGACATGGACTAACCGCCTCTCGTAGATCCTAACTCTGGCAATTGTAGCGGAGACTAATACCTATGGGTTTTGGTCTAACGGCAATCGTGGTCCAACAGAAACCCTTCAATAGGATCACACTAGGGAATGAAAACTCTCTTGTGTGTAAGGGTGATTTCACATAGAGGTCACCTTGGTACTTAAAAGTGATTTTATATAGTTGATCTACATTTCCAACCCTAGGTAACTTGCTTGAAGGTTGAGTTTGGTGCCTTCTAGGGCACATTTTGGTACTTTGAGTTAGTATTCTTATTCCTTATAATTTATAAGGCTAGAATCTACATATTGGTGGTTTTAGGAGTTTATTATTTTTCCAGCCCTCGGTTTGGTTGTATGGTTGCTGTAATAAAAATTAATTATAGTTGTGATTTATCATTTGTTTCTCCATATTTTTGATGTATTTGAGATTGATAAATATTGCCGTGGTTGGATAAATTATTTTGGTGGCATTTCAGCTCTATTTGCATGGTTAAATGTTGATGTGAACCTCATATGCAATTTTCTGCCCTAGACGATTGATTTTTATCGTGTATTGATTGTCAAGAGCATTCTTAGCTATTTTAGTTGATGTTTGTGTGTTTGAAGTGCAATTTCAGATTTGGGTTTAAGGCCAAACCCTTATTTCCAGATTTAGCCCTAGAAAGGGACATTACATTGCAATTGCTTGAGGGCAAAGCAATTTTGGGAGGGGAGGACTGTAATGTCCCCTTCTCCAAGATAGTTTGTTTGAAGACCTTAGGCCCATTCCACTTCCCGTGGGCTAAAAGGAAAAGAACAAGGGAAGTTAATGTCATGATTTTCAGTTGCTTTTGTAGTTTCTTATTATTTTAAAGTAATTTTCTAATTATAGTTTAGAGAAGTCAGGTCGGTTGGGAAAAAGGTGAAAAGCCATTTGAAAAATAAAAGAAAAAGGAACTCTTATGTCTCCAAGGAGGTCGGTCCTCTTTAGGAGGATTCTATTTGGTTAGCTATGTAAAGGGGTCACTTGGATGGGAAAAGGGATGCTTTATTTGGAATTTATTCTCTTGGAGTTGGAGCACAAAACCGCTTTTCTCTCTTGCAATTGAGGATGGAAACCCTCTTTGCACTTGGTTTGAGGATGAAACCCCTCATTCCTTCATTGGTGGTCTCACACGGAGGTCACACTTGGTGATTACATTCAGATTTTCCTTGGAACACGCCATTTCCAGCCCATTGTAAACCCTCTCCTAGGGTGGCAACTTGCATGGTGGAGGGTTTTGGTGTCATCTAGGGCACAACACTCCTTTCTTTGCTGATAATTGGATTGTTCCTAATTTATAAGGCTGATTTCATTTCCCGGATTGAACTTTGGGCCTTGGAATCATTATTTCCGGCCATTTTTGTAAGTGGTTGCTGTCACAAAATTAATTATTATACTTTAGCTAGGGCTCTAAAAATTCATTTCTTGGTTTGTACTTGCTCTAAATAATTATTATTGTTCCCTACATGCTTTGGATGGTGTAAAAGTGGTGTTGGAAGTGAATAATTGCAATTTCTTACTTGTTGTCATAAGAATTCAGACTGCTGTAGCTTGCTGTTATAAATTTCAGTTTATTTTGATTTGGGTTGGTGCCATTTCCCTCCTTTTCAGCTCAGCCCAGAAAAGGGGCATTACATGGATTTGCTCCTCCTTGATGCCGAGGGGCCATTAATCCCCCTTGCACGCTTCTTGGGCCGCGGGGAAAGGCACACATCATGGGTTTCTTCGTTGTCACTGAAGTTTCTCCATCCTTGGATGTGAGGAGAGATTCTAGGGGAGTGCTTTGCTTCCACCCAGGATTACCTACCCTGCCCCCTTAGCCCTGGATGCTCCTCAATGAGTATTATTAGGATTTGCATTCGCCCTTTAACAGTGAGAGACGTGACATGGATGATTCCTTTCGTACATGCATTTAGAGAGATGTATGATGGGACTGGCATCCATTCTACCCGATTTTCATCAGCCCATGCTTTTGAGGTGTCTTGCTCCCCCTGCATAGCTATACATATTGGTACCCTAACCACATGGTTTGGGGCTTTATTGCTTTGGGATTATCTCCCCTCATTTTCATTACTTCAGTTCTTTATATTTAGTTAGATTTTGATCCTAGAGTCCTTTTATCATTGCACATTCTATTTTAAGTGGATGTATTCCGAATCTCATTGACCTCTTTTTGGTAATTCGTGGATATTAATATATATTCTTTCTTTCTTTCTTTCTCCACACACCTTTGATCCACTTACAGTTTTCTGGTTACAGTATTAACTGCCTTCAATATTCCTTGAGATTGTTCCAAAGTTCTGTGATTAAACTTGAAGAAAGTGGTGCAAAAATGGGCCTGCTAATAATCATATAAATGTCTATTGTTTGATAGATAATAGATATGAGAAAAAAATGACTGGAGAAAACTTGTGAAAGGTGAATTGTGGTGTCATTATTAGAGCAGAGCTATTCCCCACAATGATGAATTGCTAGTTACCGTGTTGCGGGCATTGCAAATCATTTTAATGCTGTTATGCTTCGTAATGAGTGCCAAATCAGCGTGGTATTAAAACTAGACTATGTATGCAGATTTGGTAGGATCAAAGCTCTTCTCAATTGACATCAAAGATAGGTCTATTCGTCTCATTAAACACCATGAATATTGGATTGGCAGGTCATAACTTTGATGAGACCTTCCGTATGCCAACTGTACATGTGGTAAAGGAGACCCAATCATAGCTAGATGTTTTCCATCCATTGCCATTTTATTGAATATAAGCAAATTGAATTTCAGTAAAGGCAGAATATTATTCTGTGCTTTGCAAGTGCCTTGCCAGTGCTGAACATTAGAAGAACTGTGTACATTTTTTTCAACAATCAATTTAGTTATGTCCATCCTTAAAGCTAATCTAATGCCAAATAAAACCGTACCCATTTCAGCAGCATTGTTCTTTGCAAGTCCTGATATGTAACTGATTAGTACATAATGGATTGGCTCTCTTTGGAGCTTTTGAACCCTATATTTGTATTTAACTTCTCAGATTTGGCTCATCCTGTATTCAAAACTGATAGAAACTTGCCCAAAAAACCATTTGTCTATACAAAGGAATGTATGTTGACCTTAGGGGGACGGTTCATGTTTTACCTTCTGGAATCCTGAGTTTTTTTACAGCTTGTAGACATCTTGTTGATTTATTTCAGATCAAGTCCAATAGAGCAACAAAGGATTACATTTGTCTTTGCAAAGAATCTGCCTCTCCTCTTAGACCAGGACAACTTGGAGCACTCACCTGCAGCTTGGATGTGAGTTAAGATTATATACATTTGTTATGCCAATGAAATGATACTTCTTGCATACATCTGATACTCAGAGTTGACTTTTCTGGAAAGAAAATAGCTGCTGTTTTCAGTACATTATTAGAGTTTGATCACTGTCAAATTCACAAGTAAAGAATTGAGAGTTTTTGCATATTGTGATATTTATTGATTCGGGTTTCTTTTGAGAAGATGAATTCTGTTTTCCATATATTTTCTTCAAATGCTTCCTGATTTTTTTTTTTGATGTAACAGATATTCACCAAATATCAAGGAAATTAAAGTTTTGGACCAGAAGAAAGTGCGAAGGGCAAAACTTTACTATCTCCGGGAGAAGATGGGTTTCAGTGGTAAAAAATGAAACACAAAAATTCACTAGGATGTCATCTTTGATAGAATTTCCATCGTTTTTGGATGGTTACTTCAACTGGCCATAGATGAATGTTTTGTTCCTAAGTCATCAGTGTAAATTGAGTGCTTGCTGCGGGAGAGTTATAATTATGTTGATGAGATTTTGCTCGGATATAGGGAATCATTCAAAACTTATGATGTGAGCTTAACAGGAAGCTGCATATTGTACGCAATGAGATAATGACATTCATTTCAGCAGTTTTTGCTCCTCTTTGTATTTTAAAACATCTGTGACTTCCTTTTTGATGAATGTAGTCGAGGATAAGTGGAGAAGCAGCTTACATTTTGTTTTCTAGCACCAAAAACATTCCTTCAGGTATTCATCTTCATTTGAAGTAGGGAAATCATTTCAGTAGTGTTGACATTAAAGAAAAATAAAAATTAACAAAATTGAAAATATATACAAATATAGAGAGAGATGTCTAATATTCTTCTTGATTGAAGCAAAAAGTCCCGAGAGAGTTGGAAATTAAATGCATTATTGTGCATGTGAGTGGCTACCCAAATGTATCACTTATGGCATTTGCTTTAATTAACCTATTATCCCCCTGTAGTTCACACTTTGGCTAGCTGAATGCACTCCCAATTTTAGTGAGAGGATCAATCACTTAGAGACAAGTTCTCTTAATGTTATCTAGGATGTGAATACCCACCAGATGCCTTCAGTTATCAATTGATATAATTATTGAGAAATATAGTACATGAAGTTGCAAATGCTTCTCTTTCATCTTGTAGAGAACAATGATTATTACCTAGTCAATTAGCGTTGTCGATTAAAAAAATTCTCAGTTGTAAAACCATCAACTCATTGTAACTGTGATTTGATCATCTAATCCATCTTGGATGTTTAGGACTTGAGACCCAAGGCATATGGGCTGTTAATGCTTAGATTTGGTTATGATGATGGAATGTGTGCTATGTATCAAAATGCACCAAGTGGTAATCTGGGCTTTTCTCTACACAATATACAGGTAGTAATATAAAATGTGAATTCAAATTTGAACATGTTCATCCAGTAAAGGTAACAGCCATGTTAAAATGGTTTAAGATGCATGATCTTGAAAATGCTTTAAAATTTAGTAGGTATTGGTGTTTGCTTGCCTTACTATATGTTGATAAGAACAATATAGAAAAACCAAAGATTTTGCTTTTCTCATAATTTTCCAGTAGTACTGTATATTAAGTGAATTTAAAATATTGGAGTGTCATTGGTGGAACCCATAAGTTGGCTGATTTTATATTTCTCAGTAGTCAATTTCTCATTAAGTGAATTTAAAATATTGGAGTGTCTAGGGTCGGATCAAAGATTTTGAGTGCCCTATGAAGTGCTTGAAGTCAACACCTGCTCAATATTTAAAAACATTCTATAACGATATAATATCAATGTCTGAAAAATAATTCAAATTCCAAATCTGTTGTTTAAGATAGTATATGCATATTTTCTTTACAATTCCCTTATCGTGGTATATAATAGCCTAATAGGTTATTAAATTTAATCACTATCAAATCGTGATTTTTGATAGATTATGGTCAAAATGATACAAGATGCTATTGTAAAACACATTACATTTATATTAAGTGAGGTCACTCCCATAAACGAATTTGTTTCAACTACTTATCTCACAAATCCAATTGTACTTGTGTGGTTACAACCACCACTCTTCTCTCAAACATATTCTACGTGAGTTGTTAATACAACTCAATCGCAATATTCCTAATAGATGTCTTATTAATTAAGTAACTCACACACTAATCATATTCCTTTCATATATAATGGAGCACTAATATTTCCTAACATTCCCTCCCTTTGTGTGAACATGGGAGAAGAAAAAACATATCTTGCAAATGTTGCTCCTTGAAAACACTAGTTAGACCAGGTACACCTCCATCAAGTTGTCTCCTTATCCTTGGAAAGACGATGCTACGACCCAAATACCATTGAGGTTACTAGGCATTGCATTACGAATCTCCTTGGACTTCTAGAGCTTCCATGAGCTGAATTTCTCGAGGTTGTAGAGCCTCGAATTTCGAATCTCTCCTGGATTCCTAGAGCTCAAAACTATCTAGACAACAATCTATATTGAGTGTATCTTGAAATCTTCTATTGCCCCCAAGAGTTGGATTTTTAAAAATGTTTCTTCTCAAATGTCATGGTAGAGAATTATTGAATACATCACAACAACAAAACATGAAAACATGAACACACCGTAAACACACATGCTGCCATATTATTGTGTGACCTCGTTGCTAGTGGTTGATGAGACATCATAGCTCAATCTCCTTCCTCCATTGCCTCCATCCTCCAAATAGGATATTGCTTCCACAACAAATGTGATCTTGATACTCATTTGCAAGTTGTTTTTAGGAGAAAATACTCTCCCCCACACGAATGACATGTCTATTACAAATAAGATGTTCATTTCAACCGATAATGTGTTTGTATACAATTGAAGCAAGCAAAAAGATAGTTATTTTTATAAACGCTTTGATGATAGACTAATTTTACTACTTACAAAATTCAATTAAAGATTGGATTTATTCAACTTAACATAAAAAAACTATAGACTTTTGATAATGACATACTTTACTTTCGATGAATTTAACACGAATAAATGGTTGACTATGAAACATATACTCAAGTTGACAATGACACCACATTTGACAATATTGACCTTTTAATGATAAATCTTTAATAATGGACTTATGAAGACTATTATGACATATATCTATAGTTGAAGCTATAAAACATGCATTAAAAAGTAATAAAACCAAGACGTGACTATGAATCCTATACAAAGTTGCACCTTGTAATTTTTATATTTATTTCAACTCACATGCATGGTGCTTTGACAGACTCGACAAATTTAGTGCACGTATAACAAACATAATAGCATAAAGATCATTATTTAGAAGACCGTTCATCACATTGGATGGATATGTGAATTCTTGTGTGGAAGAATGAATTGCCAATAATAAAATTATATACATGCATGATACAATGAAGACTGCCTAGGGCTATACAACTCTAGATCCGTTTTTAGCACACCCACGACTTTCTATAGATTTGAATAGCATTTGTACATGCAATTACTTCACCTTGCTCCTCGAACACAATAATCTATGCCTTGATAAAGCCGTAACACATATGCCCGAAGCCTTATTCTCGTTTGATCTATGATGCCTTGTGCATGAGTAAGGGATGTTTGTATTTCCTCTTGATTACTATGTTACTCCATAGGAGATGTTATCTACAAATGATTGTCTTGGATATGTTAGTTGTTTATGTAGGGTTGGATTTGTAGATTGTAGTGCTTGGATTCTTTGAATTATGCAGGTTTATGGATTGATCACCCACTATTGCAGGTAGAACTCATTTGGGTTGTCTTTACTTATGATCTTGTTTTGCTTTTGCATATTCTAGTTTGACTTGTCTTGGTCAGTTGCATTGGTGATTGCATGGATAGATGGATGGAGAACATGGTTGGTTTTACAGGTATGGCTATGGATGCAATAGAGGCTCAGTACTTCAGTTTGAGTGGGAGCTCTTGCAAGTGTGTTAGTCATGATGGCTTATTGCATGAGGAGCTTGGTTGGATTGATTTCCGATACCAACAATTGGTATGGTGTTATGATTCAGTGGGAGCTTTAGGCTTGGTGTCATGGATCAGTTGTATCTTCGTGCAAGTTTGGTGAGTCATGGTTTATCTTCTTAGTTTTAGAAGATGGTTTGATCTTCCTGGTTTTATTGATGAGAGAATTGTTGATGGAAAAAATAGATGGTCTTCATGGTGTGTAGAGGACGGTGATGTACAAGTACATTTACAGTACAAAGGTTCGACAATTTATCTCCAAGTGGGATATTGTTAGGTTGGAGCTAAATAGCTTCACTGGAGCATGCATTACAAATTGGGTTACTGAGTGACCAGCATTGGTCAAGCAATGACCGGCGATGAGTCGCTTATCAACTAGCATGGGTCGTGAAGTGACCAACATAGGTCGTAGTGACCGGCATTGGTCGTAGTAACTGACATCGGTTACCTGTGCGGGAGTGTTTTATTTATAAGTCACGGGATTTAATATAGCTTTTGTTTTAAAGCAAATCTATTAGATGTAATTGCATGGCTATTATGCCCTAAGTTTTTCTAGGCTTATATAAGTTAGAAAACTAGGGTTAGAGGTGTTAGATGTGAAGAAGAGCATAATCCTTGGTTGAAAGGATGAAGAAGAAAAAGAAAAGAAAAAGCAGATTGCATGAAGACAAGAGCTTTCATAGAGAGAAACTTGAAGAAGGAAAGTGCAGGTACACTGTTGGTGAGAAGATGGTATTATCTTCTACTATATTTCCTTTGTATTATTTAGTCTCATGTAATGGCTTGCATAGTATGCAAAGCACTTAGTGTTTCTTCTTGTTAGATCCATAGGTTGTTGTGAGATCTTATTATTGCTCATTCTTGTAGATCCACATGTTGTGAGATCTTGTATTACAGATCCATGAGATCATGATGTATTGTTGATCCATATGAATCTAGTATTGTAGAGGAAGTTGTCTTCATGTTTGCACAAGTTGATGCAGTGATGATGGAGAGACTTATTTCTTGGTGCACGGTTACTGGTTGCACATTGGTAGACCCTTCTAGAGGTCTTGTTTGTAGATTCATAGTACAATGAGAGCTTGGTTGCACAGTGGTAGATGTAGGGTAGCTTCAGGTATGTGAGATCTGGTGGTGTTTTAGAGGCACGGTTGTAGTGCACTCAGGTAGATCCGGTTAGAGATATGGAGGAGACATAGGTGGTGGTATGGAGGCACAATTTAGTGTACTCAGGAAGATCCAGTTGGAGATCTGGGAGGAAGAGATACTCTTGTAGAGATACATGTACTCTTATGTAGAAGAGTTGGTTTATAATCTCTTGTTATATTATATATATGATATCTCTATCTTTGGTGGACGTAGCCCACATTGGGTGAACCACGGTACATGTTGTGTTATGTGTGTGTACTTTTGTGTGATTTGGATTATTCTTGTTTATACTTCCACTATTGTAGATTTTGTGGGGATTGTTAGATCCGTATTTGTATGTTTTGGATTTGATATTCTATAGTTGCAAATGTTTCGCATAGACCCATCCCCAATAACTCAAAAGTAATATATATGATTTTCAAATTCAAACTCCTTGATTCAAACTTATAGCAAATATATGACTCCCAAAAAAAAGACATCTATCTTTCTATCTTGTTGCTCTAAATAGATTGTTTCTTCCAAGGACAACTATACAAAGCTAGCCATACTGTACATAGTCTATCACAAAAAGAATACTATTTATGCAAAAATAAAATAAAAAATTTTGAAGCTTCCCGCATCGATCAGCTTCACGAAGACCTCAAGGAGATATTCTATTCATCCCACATAGACTTTCCGCATCAATCAGTCTATAAAACAAAAGCAAAAAGAAAAAGATAACTTTTTCGTCATGGACTTTCCTATTCTGATCTTGGGTATCTTTGCAAAAGAGACATGTTGTCTCACACCAAGGTTATGCTAAAACAACCCATTTCACCTCACCATCTTTTCTTTCTCATCTTCCACCTACTCAAGGGACGTGCGAAAATGTGAAATTTCGTGGTCATGTGACTTTCTTCACCCTTAGAATAGTCAATCGTGCAACGCATTTAGGGTCTTACATTCATAAGTCAATCTTTGATATGATAGAATCATAATGGTTCTTACTAATTAGGCAGATTTTTGTCTCCTCTTACCGTTCACCTCTTTTCTTACTTATTGATCCTCCTTCATAGGACCAGACCTTCGACACCTACATTCTGGGAATTCCTCTTCCACCAAAATCACCCACACCTATTCAACATAGACGACAACCATGCCTATTCAACCTATACTCAATCATGTCTAAATGACTTAGACTCAACCGTGCCTAAATGAACTAGAATCAACCATGCATATTCAACCTATACTCAACCATGCCTAAATGACCTAGACTCACCCATGCCTAAATGACCTAAAATCAATTATGCCTAAAACCTACCGACCCATTCATCTCCCTTATCATATTCTTCCCTAGATTATGGGAGAACTACATCGGTCCGAGGATCTTTTCGTCGGGGTTGTGTAGGCAAAGCACCGAAGGCATGGGGCCCTTGGAGGTTAGCTCAGCCACTTTTACCCCTAACCAATTTTCCCCCTTTATGTTCACATTCTACCCTAGTTAGTTTCCATTTACACAAAAACTTGGAAATTAATATATCATAAAAACATACATACCTACCATTTTATCACCACAACCATATTCTACTTAAATCATTTCATATTTTCATAGTATTAATTACTTGGAAATTTAACTGCAACATGCATATAATACATTATTTCCATAAGATCAAGAACTTCAAATTACCTATGTTCCAACATGCCTATACCTGACCAAACCATGCCTATACCTGACTCCACCATACCTATACCGACTCCATCATGCCTAAATGACCTAGACTCAATCATGCCTAACTCACCTAGTTCCCATGGTACACAATAACAATGGAAATTAAAAAGAGTACATCATCCATCCAATAATAATCATCAACTATATAAAGAGGAATGTATGTGTATCAATACATATATACACAGGGATAAATAATCAAAGTGTCTCAAAAATATCATATACAATATCGCAAAATATTTGACACGCATACCGATATATATAAATCAAAAATCATCATACAAGTATCACATGTCATGATCAATCAACCCCACATGAGGCCCTCCTCTCCACTCTCACCCATCTCCTCATCTTGCCCTCAACAGGGTCGGGTCTGCGAGAATTGGTAACCTCACCTGACCTTGTCTCGGGGTCGAAGACCCCCTGTGCTACCTGAGCTGTGAGTCATGGACCCGGTCCCCACACTACTACTGTTGGGCCCTATACTTGGCATAGACGAAACACATCGATTCTTGCAGTGGCTAGATGGTCCTGGTAATAGCGAGCCTCGTTTAGGGAATCCCTGAACCTTTCCATAGATATGGTCTGGGGCGGTGCCATCGGCCTAACTACCACCTGTGAACTCTACCCTACCAATAGAGGACCCTATCCGGTGTACCGATGCTCGTACTATGGGACCCTGTCCCGTTGCCGTGTTGGTATCTCGTGTAGCTACTTGGGTGCTGTAAGGTAACAACTGTGTGCTCGAGCGGCTACCAACTATCCTGTAAATAAGTAACCTACACCTATAGCGTTGCTACTGCGTGCACCATCCCCGCAGGAGCACCGTGCACTGCACTCGTGCTCGAGCACAGGCGTAGTCGGTGACTCGTAATGTAGTCACTTTCCTGTTAAAGTAACTACATATGCTTCAGTGCTTGATGTTAACCGAACTCCTAGTGCGGTCACCTATCCCTATAGGGCATCCCTCTGAACCATCACTGTGGCTAAGTCCAACTAACCTAGCCGTGGTGGTTGATCCGTAAACTTCTACTTTGGAACCCTACAAAATCACACAATTATGTTGTCCTACTTTCAACTTTGGAAAATGACAGTTTGATGAAGATTAGAGCTTTAGTGACTGATTAACTAGTGCTTAGGACATAATTGTAGAGAAATGCTAAAATAATTCTACACACAACACAAGAATTTTTATCCTAGAAACCCCCAATCAGGGAAAACCAGTCGAGAAGGGCAAATGATCTTTCTTCCCACTTGTATTTGTCAATTAATCAAATTATACAGACATAATAAGTATGAAAAGAAGCAACAATGTAAAACTCCTCTCCAATTACTTGTTTGCTCGGTTTCTTACACCTAGCTCCTATAATTCCACTCCAAAGATCAAGAATCTTTGCTCACTTGCTCTCATGTTAATGCTCTACTTCTCGATCTCTCTAGATCTTCAAATCCCCAATTCTCTTGATCCTTTCATGCATTTATAGGCCTTCCCATGTCATGTGCACTTTGGAGGATGTGAAAGGGCATGGAAGGTAAGAGACACATCGGGCGCTTCAAATCCGTGTCCATTCGTGCTCCATTCTTCTTTTCATTCGTTCAAGTATCGGGACCATCGCCCTACGCAAACCGGTGGTTTCAAGACCGCCGCCCTAGCTGGGCAGCAATTAAAGGATTGCTGTTGTGTAGGGCGGTGGTTTTGCAACCACCGCTCTACTACTGAGTGGCGGTTCTATCCAAAACCTCTATTTACCAAATTTTCTTCATTTTCTTCAACTCTCCTTCTTGTTCTTTGATGGAACCGATGAAGTGGTCTCTTTTTCTGGAACCCTATGGATCATACCTCCCCTACTTATGAGGCTTTTGGTCCTACAAAAGCTTAGTGGAGGAGTGGTAGAGGAATCAACTCCCTCTCTTGCTCCTTCGAGTACCACTGGGTCTGCTTTGGTGTCTTCTCTCGTCCAACCTGCCAAGACTCTGTGGATCTCTGGTTTGCTGCTCCAGTGCTACATCCTCCTTCGAGTTGCCTCAAGTACCATCCTCTTTGGAAGGAAGCTTTTGTATCTTTCCTTCTTTGTCATACATAAATGACGTTAGTAGGTGCGAGCTCTTGTAACTTGCTATCATGTGTATCTCGCATGACGTGTGGCCGAAGGTTTCTTTTCGAACTGCTTTCAAGTATGGCGAAGGTCCCATACTATAGTGGTTTAGTCCTTCTTGCTTGTCTTTGTCTCTTGAGATGGATTGGTTGAATCCTCTCCATGTACGTTGTTGCTATAGTCACCAATGTTCCTTGTATCTCCTCTTCTCCTTGTTGTCCACGGTCAGGTCCAATGAATCCATAGGTAGATATGGTGACTGCATAGTGGAAGTTTGTTTTTCTCCTTCAATGAGCATTTCCTATGGTGGCTTCTTTTGTAAAAACTAACAAGTGCTATCCAAAATATCCGTGCTCTCAAGTCCATTTTGCTTTTCTTCCAATAAAAGTAAACAAAAATGATGATTTTCGTGAATAAGTCTTTGTGATTGACTGACACTTACCATATCCTTATTTGATTTTCTCTGGTGTGCCCAGATGTTAAAACTGACTCCGTTCTTGACCCATCTATACTGGTTCTCCCTCCTTATGAACACTACATCCCTGGCATACAAATAAGGACTTCCGAAGACAACGTCAAATGCATCAAGTGGAATGATATTAGCCTCTCATACATCAATATATTAGGTTTTTATCCCAAACCGAAACTTACACTTTCTTGTAACTTGTATCTCTACAGCCCTCTTCACCCATCCCAATGGGTATGGACGTGGATACGCGTAAGTCTCTAGGCCAATTTGTTCTACAACCATATCTCGAAATCAAATTTGACTAAGAACTAGAATCTACTAAAGCATTTACCTTAGTCTTCTTGATTTAGATTATGATCTCGAAAAAGCTTACTCATTTCTTCTTCTTCGCTGCCCCGTACATGTTAGTGGCCGTGCATCCCATCCTCTTGTCTACATCCATTCATCCTCAATCTCCACCTCTCCTTGTGTTTTCACAGTGGCCATGGATTTCTTGGAATCCCGGGTTCGGTGCTTTGGGTCAAATTTGGATGTAACTTCCAACATGCGGTGTCGGTATGTCCATTTATATCACAATTCTTACATAAATTCTTAGGATATTTGCTTGCAATCGGAATTTTTACCTTTCCATTTACCTCTCGCTACTTTTCTTCCGTTGTTCTTTCTCATGTTGATCTATTGACCGGTCTCCTTTGGCTGTCTCTCCTTGCTTCTTCTCGTCATCAATGTAGTATGCTTGTATACAACCTTCATTGAGATCCTTGGGCTTCGTGGAGATTACCTTCCTTCGAATGTGAGTGTGAAGTCCTCCCAAATACTTGGTCAGAATGTCCTCATCCTCCAAGTCCATATTTAGCAACATGGCTTGTCTCCAAAACTCCATAGTGTAGACTTGAACGCTTTGACACTTCCCTATCGAAAGTATTGCCACTTAATCATCATTTCAGTTTTATGGCCAATAGGATATAAGTTAGCTCTAATCAATTATTTAAAACCTTTCCAAGTACTGATAATAGGACATTTCTTCTTCTCACAAGTGGCTAGATGGGTTTCCCACCAAACCAGAGCATGACCTTCCATTTTGAGACGTGCAAAGGTAATCCTTTGTGCCTCAGTGACATTATGCACACTAAAATAGACTTCCAACTATTTTAGCCATTTATCCAAAGAATTATGCATCTACTTGTCCTTCAAAATTCTTTATTTCCACCTGTGTTTCAACTTTAAAAGGTGTATGAGCATATTTTACCTTTTTGCTTGTAATTGGCGTCTCTTCTTCACACTCTTCCCATTCTTCCTCTTCATGGATCTTTCTCATACCAAATTTCTCGGCTAGTGCTCGAACCACTGAGTCTATGGAATCTTGCTTAATGAAGTTGTCTTTTGCATATATCTGAAACTTTTCTTGTTTTCTATATAGTTTACCCATCATGGTCTCTAAAGATCTGGACTCTCTACGGACCAAGTTCTCTTCCTCAATTTGAGCTCGAATTCTCTGTTTCCACTTCTTCGTAGAAATATCTCGGCTCGCAAGGTAAAACTTCTTCATAGAAATATTTGGCTCCCAAGGTAAAACTTCTTCGCCTTTGGACCTTGTCACTATCATACAAATCACAAGAAAGAATCGAATACCACAGTCTTGGATATATAATCATCTCTGATACCAAAATGATCCGTAAACTTCTACTTTGGAACTCTACAAAATCACACAATTATGTTGTCCTGCTTTCACTTTGGAAAATGACAGTTTCGATGAAGATTAGAGCTTTAGTGACTGATTAACTAGTGCTTAGGACATAATTGTAGAGAAATGCTAAAAGAATTCTACACACAACACAAGAATTTTTATCCTGAAACCCCAATGAGGGAAAACTAGTCGGGAAGGGAAAATGTTCTTTCTTCCCACTTGTATTGGCCAATTAATCAAATTGTACAAATTACAATAAGTATGAAAAGAAGCATCAATTTAAACCTCCTTTCCAATTATTTACTTTTCTCGGTATTTTACACCTTGCTCCTAGAATTTCACTCCAACCTTTGAAGAATCTCTTCTCACTTGCTCTCATGTTAATACTCACTTCTCGATCTCTCTAGATCTTTGAATCCCCAATTATCTTTCTCCTTTCATGCATTTATAGGCCTTCACATGTCCTCCAGTGCACTAGAGGATGTGAAAGGGCATGGAAGGGAAAAGACACGACCGGCACATCAAATCCGTGTCCATTCATGTTCCATTCTTCTTTTCGCTCGGAAGTATCGTAACCGTTGCCTGCGTAGACACTGGCGGTTTCGGACCACCACCATGGTTGGGTGGCGATTACATGACCACTACCCTGCATGGCAATGGTTTTGTAACCGTCGCTCGCACAGAGCAACGGTTCTACCTAGAACCTCTCTGTTTACCTAATTTTCTTCAACTCTCCTTCTTGTGCTTTGATGGAACCGATGAAGTGGTGCATTTTTCGGATCCTATGGATCATGGGTGCTCTACTTGTAACTCCGCTTCCCACCACTATCTATATGCCACAGTGGTCCCTGCATCATCCAATCTCATATCCACTGGTACCTCCTCTTGTCTTGTGGGGTTTATGGGCCAGGGTGGAGACAAAGGTCTCTCCACATCATCCTTGCGGTATTGTGGGAAGGGTGGTGGCACATCCTGTTGTAATCCAAATTAGCATCAAACTTTGTGAATCGAGATCATCTCGTGCTCGTTGACACATCTTGGTCAGTATCCACCACACTAATCAGAACTCTCATAGCTCCTCAACCATCCCTCTAAAAGCTAAAAACCGACATAGGGCCACCAAACTATGTCCATTGCATACAAGCCCTCCATCTCCCTCGTAGTATACTACGTCATGAGCTGCCTCCTCTACTCGAGGATGACCACCTATGACCACCCACCTTCTCAGAATCCCTGCCCTTTATCCCCCATGATGCCAATCTGGTATTGGTAGTCCTTGTGGCCGCACTACCACAATATGCTCATACACCCAACAAAGGCAAAGAGGAACATACACAGATGTCATAGTGTCACATCCTCTGGTAGGCCCAAAACTACCCGTATAACTACACTAAATATGCGCAGTTCCCATACAAAGTAGACTCGATCCTCGATCATATCCTGCAATGCTCCCATCACCATCCGGGAAACCACCACCCTCTCGAATTAAGAAGTGCATAGCGCCCCACCGCCACCATCATGAAACCGCTAATCACGTCTCCTATGAGTGTGTAGTGTACAAATACCCATAAACAAGATTGGTGTTGTGCTCTATTAGGTCACTCTCCATCTCTCAAATACCTCAATCATCGCCTCGAAGGTTTCATCTGCAGATACCAAATATATTGGCTCACTAACAATTGGTAGTCGCAGAATCTTGTATACATCCTCCATCGTGATGGTCATCTCACCGGTGGGTAGATGAAAGGTGTTGGTCATTACATCCCATATATCAATGAACGCGACCATGGTACTGTGATCCCGTCAGATCCGCCTGTAATGCCTAATGCCCACCAATCGAACATCTCACATATGTGTCCACTCGTCCTCGAACGCTGGGATGCATCTCGCCTTAATAACAATGGGACATAGTCCCACATCATCAAGCCCGATGTCGTACTTGCATCCATACCACTCAACAATTTCAAAGACTAAACTACTTTTCCCATTTCTTTACAACCTAATTACCCTACCTATTTATTTCCTAACTACCTCCTTGGCCTATTATTTCTTCTAATTTAGCTTACTAAGTTCTCATAACCCATTCCATCAATGTGACCTAATCTTTCTCTATTATCGCCTATGTTTACCTATATTTCCCTTATTCACTACTAATTTACCCTCCAATTTCATTTTTACCCCATTTTGGCCTTCTCAACTTAACCTATTCAAACTAAGTCACTTTTCACAGTGATCAACGTCGGTCACATTGACCGATACCAATCACCCTAAATCGACGTCGGTCGATTATTTTCCCACCGATGTCGGCATGTCAAACCAACGTCGGCCGCGACCTACCCGACATCGGTCTCTGGTTTGGCTCCAAATCCGAACCCCCATGCCCCCAATTTTCTAAAAATTTAAAAACAAGCCTAAAACCTACCCAAAAACCACCCAACCCCACCCATTTCCATTTTACACCCTAATTAATCTACATTGCACCCACCCCATACCCAAATTCTTCCATTTTTAACTACATTTTGAATTTTTAATTCCCCCATTTTATTTCATTTTTTCCTACAAATTCAATCACAAAGTTGACCCTAACCTTACACCTCACCCTCATGACCTTATTACCTATCACCCAACCTCGAATCAATTAGGGCATGTTTTTTCCCCTATCGTGGCCTTACCTACAACCTTACCTAAATCACCCAACATAACCTTACTCATGGTGACACTTGAATTCGTTTGCTCATTATGCCTTGCAATGTTGTTACTCGTGTTATTCAGCCTACTAACCTTACCTTACCTAATGTCATGTTGTTTATCCTGACCTAACATTTGGTGCCTTGGAACAAACCTATTGCCCATTCCAACACCTTGCCTAGTTGTGTTTCAAGACCATATCTTATACCTTGGATACCTAAACCACTTCAACCTTGTTTGGATAAACCTATCGACCTTTGACGACGTAGAGTTTGCAAGCTCTTCAACTTGGTACCTTATCGTAATCTATACGTAGTGTGCGTTAGAATGCCACTACCTATTACCCGACCAAAAACACCCTTACCTACAACCAACCTACCCTCATTTTCATCACTTACCCATTTATCAAACCACTCACCAACTCCATTTAAAACCTCATCAGTTCTAGTTTTGAGGGGATCACCTCCACCCACACTTGGGGAAACCTAACCCTCACTCATACTTGGAGCACCAACTTCATGTTTTAGTCGGCGTTGCTTATCAATACAAGCTACACAACAAAAAGGGGAAAATGTAGACACCAAATTTGGGTCACACTCCCCTTGGTCCCCTTCAATTAATTAACATAACACATTTAACTAATCATGACCCCTTCATCCCATATTAATATTCATCCTCACATTATTAATTTAATTAATTATTTTAATTAAGTTAATTTCATCCTCGCACCTCCACCTCATCATGACACCTCATCTTGTACCCATTTAAGGGGCATTTAGCTCATAGTGACCAAGTCATTACTCTCAAAGCATTGATCCATCACTCCCAGTGTTGAGTCACTACTTGACCTAACTAACTAAGAATTCTTCCTAAACCTAACTGGACTTCTTCTAAGATCTTCTTGCCTTCTCTCACGAGAACTCTACTTCCCTAAGCGGACCCAACAAGGAAAACACACCAAATATGGGAAGATCTGCCTATTTTTGGTAAATAAGACTATTTCACCCTAATCGACATCTCGTCACCTAAACCACCATTGGTTCCTTTATATAGAATTTTACAACCCTTTACCCATGTTGGTCATTCAGTTATTGGAGCCTTATTGCATTCAAGCATGAATCTTCAAGCCCTCCTGCATCTAGACGATGAACACACACAACCACAATGTAAGACAAGCAATCGGTTCTCCTTCCAGAGCGTGGGAATACTCACGAGAGCACATAGGTTGTACTGCCATGGCACTGGACCCAGACATCTCTTCTTCGATCAACCACCAACCACCTCCACTCACAAGATCTGCAACATACCAAATAAGTATTGTGATTTTATTATTTGTGCTTATTTAAGTATAGATCTTTCGTTTCTTTTGTATTTCATTCTTTCCATTACTTGTATATCACCTTCTTCCCACCAACCCACTATTCAATCATCCCAAGCCTTTACACCCTTTCCAATCTCCTATTCAGCATCTTCTTAACAATACGACAACCTTATCAACACCACCTTCACTCTATGTGCAATCACAGAGAGGTCCAAACTCCCATTTTTAACATTTGAACTGAATTGCCCCTACGACACCGGTTAGCCAACCGATGTCGGTCTATCTCCTATACCGGCATCGGTCGACCAACCGATACCGGTCTTTGAGACTAGAAATTTTTCCTATAACAACGAGTTAACAAATTCCCCAAAACAACTCAAAACCTTGCCTAATTTCACCCAGACCTCACCTACAACCTCTACTACACCTACAGACCCAAACCAACCCATTAATCATCCGGATTTAATTCTAACCATTGCCTGTTGAGTTAAATTCACTTGTTGTATGTTAATAGGAGATACCTAAATCTTATCAACTACAATAGGAACTGTTATTTCTTACATTAAATTGTATTAAACAGAGGATTGACAACCATTCAAGGAAGCATCACGCTTCCCGGATCTAGCCTTGCTAGGCAATCCTTTGAATCTTGCTATTTAATACTATTTGGTGGTCTTGTTGTGTTTCTTATACAAGTCGTTCCTCCTATCCAAAGGGAAGCTCACACAATCATCTTGGATCAAAAGTCTACAGCACACGCAACACCTTCTACTCTCCACATAACACATGTATTGCTCCTATACCCATTCCCCACTTATCTATTTTATCGCATTTACTTTTGAGGTGAAACACTAGTAGATGCGGAGGAATCTCTCCAGTGGCTTCCCACTCAGTGTTATTCTCCTCCTCCAGCTCTTTCTCAACCTCATCCTCTTCCTCTCTATTGTGTGTGGGTCCTGCCTCTATCAGAAGGACCTGGTTGGGCATAATGGCTCCCCCATGAAATTTGGATTTGGAACAACCTGTCGTGTGCCAATCGAAACTCCAGGAGTGACAATGGTCCACTCTAGCTTGCCCCTCGGGAAAGATTTCATATATCGGATGCCACTATATACCACGGGCATTCATTGGGAAGGAATTTATGTAAGGGAGCCCAAACTACTAAGGCATCGTAAGTATGGGATGAGTCTATAATCTCCCAGTCTTGTCCACTAACTATGTCGTAGAACTACATGTAATCAAGGTGATGGTATCCTCACCCCATATGTCATCCATGTCTTGATATGGTTGCACTATCATGTCATTTGTGGTAAGTGTAGAAACTAGCTGATGTGGTCCTCTCGAGTAGAGAAATATCAACCCATCTCATAGCTCTAACCGCCCGGGATCTACTATCCCAATGCCCCTCTGATAGGGAATCATGTGCTTCTAGATCCAGCTCATGACCAAGGTAGGATGACAAAGGGATTTCCCCTTTATTCAAAAAACTTTGTACAAGTCATGGTATGTAGAACCTAGAATGTCAACACCCCATGGAAAAATATGGTCATGTTGCTTGATACTTTGTATAATAGGTGCCCAACAATAAATTATATTGTCTCCACCCTTATTTCCCTTCTAACGTGAATTCAAGATACAAATAATGGCCTTATGCAAGGCAAATGATAGGAGCAGAGGCAAATAATATCAATCTCATCCCATGCTTCGTACTGTATTAGGTGCATGTACATCTCCCATATATGTGGCCCAATTGCAAGCTTGTACCACTGAACCCACGCTAGCTAAAACAAACTTCCTGCTAGTGATAGGAACCCCCAAGATCCGGTAGACATCCTTCAAATTTATTTTCCACCCCCGACTCTGGAAGATGGAAAGTGTTCTTGTCTCGCATCCTAGTAGGATAATAAGTCACACAATAAGTGGTCAAGGGCGAACCAACTACGCCCGAGAAATCCTCCAAATCCTAGACCTCTGTAGCAAATACCTCTCTACTGAGTCATTTCTCCACCCGATATAATCCCCTTACAATCAAACCAATGAAAAAGAGAAAGTTATAATCATTTAGATGCATAATGAGCTCACCAAAAACATCATAAAAGCAATTAAAATAATTTTTTCCATACTTGGAAAAATTTAGCAAATTGTCCTAACGGTTATGCAATCGACGCTCTGTGAAGAGCGGTGGTTGCGTAACTTCCACGGAAATCGTGTTTTTATTACATGCTTAGTAACAATTGTGTAACTACTGCAATGGTGGTTGTGTAACTTCCACTCTATCTTTGAGCGGTGGTTACATAACCGCCATGATAGTTTAACTCAGTAAATCTTGGTTCGTACCCTAAGGTCCTAAAAAGTCACAAAACATGAAAATGGACTGTTTTGAATAAAACCAATTACAAATCATATGTGGTGCCCCCCTTGTGGTCATTTTAACTAGGAAATTATCAAAAAAAAACCCTACGTAATTTTTTTCACATTTTCTACATTTTAGAGTGAAAATAAATAAATGCGAGATAACTAACCCAATTTTGAGCCGTTGCTCCTCCCATTGGTTGTGTTGCCATCGTATCAAGATCCTCTTCGTTTTGACTTTACTCTCGCAAGAAACTGTCATAGGTAATCCAAAGCTCAAATTTTGCTAAGTGGGTAGGTGCAAATGATTTTCTATAAATAGCAATTTCAATATATATAACATGTTTTTAACATTGTTTCGAGTGTGTGTCTTATAGAGTAGGAGAGTCAGTGTGGTATATCTCTATCCCCGTAGATATGGTAAGTAGTCTTGTCATTTTAGTTTTAATATTTTGTCAATTATACATTATATCTGCACTTGATTCTCATTTTCTTCTTGTAAGTAGCGGGAAGCTTGGATTGGTGTAGTATCAAAACACAAGTGTGTTAGGTATAATTTCTAACTTTCCCATTTGGGAGCACCATACTCGGACTTCATGTTTTACGCCTCTTCATGGCTAAAATACTTCTCGAGGGGGTAATATGTATGCACCCAAATTTTCACAATGCCACATTATTGGAACAATTCAAATCCCCAATGATGATAATTTCGTTTCTAAATTAAAATGGTGTATCCAAGTCAAACTTTATCACTTACAACATGTTCTTGTAGCTTAGTTTTCCTTAATTATATTTTTCCTAGCTTTTCCCACTTTCCTAGTTTCTTTTTTAGCCTTTTTCCTAGTAATCTAACCTTAAGTTAAAGAACCGCTTTGGCGGTTACGTAACTGCCACGACGGTTGTGCAATTGTCGATCTACCTTGAGAGATGGTTACACAACAATTTTGCGGTGGTTGGGTATCTGCCATTTGATATCTTGATGGTTTTATGTGCATTTACCTAAGACTTTGCTAGTGTGTTTTGAATGTGTGTTGCTTCTTCTCAAGTTGATATCTCGCATGTTTCTTGAGTAAATCAATTACCATTGAGCTTGTTAGATGTGTATAGACTTCTTCTCCTTCACTTACTATTATTAGTAAGTTAATTTGCCCCTTCCCATGGTGATTTGGCACTTCTTGGTTGTCAAGTGTGTTGCACCATTTCCCTGCCAACTTTTCTATAAAAACAAAGATTTTTCCCGAAGCGTTGGTTGGAGTCTTTGAATTGGAATTGCATTGTTATGCTACCAGAATCTTGCCAAGAAGCACACAAGCAAACACAAATCTTTTTCCTTGTTACTCTCTTGCATTGCTACCAGACTTCCTGCAAACCAACTAGCTCTAGCACTTCTACATCTTCTTCTTGCATACCAACCAACACAGTTCCCTAGAAAACATTGGATTCACCATTGGAAAAGAAGCTGGGGGGATGAAAAAAGCACAACAAACACCGAAATTGTCTCAGTTCTACACTTCCAGGTTGGGGGTGTAATTGAATTCTTTTAAAGCTTTCTTTGTTTTAGATTAGATTTCGATATGTAATCAATTCAAACATTTATTTTAAGGAAGTAGAATTTGTAATTAGCTACATTTCCTGTAAGTAGCTTCCATTGAGGATTTCTTCTCATCTCATCCCTATGGATTTGTTTGGGAAGGATTCGGAGGAAGTTCTTGTGCACAAAGTATTTCATTTCTTCATAATAGAATCACCTGTAACTTTATTTTGTTCATTTAGTCGATTGTGTTTGCAGACAGGAGCAAGGCTTCTATTGACAACTTCCTTCCTGCCTATCCCTGTGGATTTTCAAGGGAAGTGAGTTTGAAGAATCTTTTGTGTCTGTGCATTTGTTTTGATTTCTTTCATTTAAAAGATTATGTAGATTTAGTGTTTTACCTAGGAAGTCTCACGGAAGAAATTGCTTCTAAGAATCTTTCCAATCTTCCCATGATTTTGAGGTAGAACTAGAAGAAATCATATCCAAAATTACAAATTAGAAAAATCCTTTGTTGTTATTAGATTAGATTTAATTCATTCTACAATAGGGAAATAACCACATCTAGTTATTTCATTGTTTAGTTTATTTTTTTAGAATAGAAGTAGTTTCCATTTAATTAGAAGCAATTGTATTGTCTATGTAGCTTTCATTTATTTAATTCCAGAAAACCAAGAAAATCCTCAAAAACATAGATTAGATTAATTAAATTTGTTTATTTGTCTTATTCCCTTTCATTTAAAATCTTGGAAAATACAAAAACAAGTAGACTAGATTTAATTCATTGTTTCAATTAATTAGTTTCATTTCTTTTAATTAATTAGTTGCATGTAGATTTAATTAGATCCAAGGAGAGTAATCAATTTGGTTTAATTTAAATCTGTTTGCATTCTTTGGTTAATTTAGGAACATAGACTTAATTAGATGGGAATTAACACAAGCTCCCCATGTTACCTTAGAGGCTTAGGTTACCTGAACTTGACCTTAGTTTCCTTTGGTTTCTTTGTGTGCTTTGTTTGTTTCCTTAGATTATTTGTTTGCATGTCCACATGACCATCCAAGGCCCTGACAACCTAGACAAAGAGTGTGTGATCTAAGAGTGCCACAACCCAACATTGCAACACAATTGACCGACATAGATCAAGGCCTTAGGCAACTCATATTCCAAACCACCCCAATTTCACCAAGAATTATCTCACAATTGATAGCCTTGAACGACGAAGCGGATAATGCTAATGAGTTCTGACACAATCATCCTAGTCGAGACTAGATCCCGCAATCCATAGATTCTTCCTTCCCACACGTCTCTTCTCACACCTTCATGACCTTGTCTAGAGATTTTTACGGGAGAGACACATGATAGTTCACACGTATTCCACAACCCATTTAAGGTATATTTGGCAATTCTGACATTGATCAAAACCTTTGTGCAACCATTATCCTTGACCGTTCCATCTCACCCAAACAAGTTAGACAACAATTCTTTACTTTAAACAAGTAAATTCCCATAGTGCCCATAGAAGACATTCGTTTGTCTTGATCTGCCTTTTAGCCATTCTCACATATTTTCACATATTCCTCCTATTCACTCTATTTATCCATTCCATAGCCATGTTTCCATTAAATATCGGTTGTCCCAAAGACAACCTTTGGAGGTCGAGTGTGCCGTAGAGTCATGTGTTCATTCTTGGACGTACAGTTCCCCCCCTCAATGACAAAATATAACAATAATTCCCACCAAGCTGACCAATACTAATGTCAACGATAAAATATAACATAAAGCAAGGTGGTAATTGGACATCCATACCCAATAGCCTTTAACATCGTTAGCCCCTCAGGTATAATCAAGGATAATACTGAAAAATAGTCGTTAGGCCCTTGGTGAAGAAATGGGGACATTATAGTCCTCCCTTCCCGAATTTTTCTTATCCTCAAGCAAATGAAAACTAGGATGTTGTTAAATCTTCTCTCCTTCTTAAGTAACATCTTCTAGTGGTAAGTATCTCCACCGAACTAAGTACTCTATGATCACCTTGTTCCTGAGATTCCTCTGCCTCACCTCAATGATAGATTCAGGTTCCAAGACTAGCTTCCCCTCATCGTCTAATGGTGGAAAATACGTAGAAGGCACAATATGTTTCCATAGTTCCTTTTTGAGGTAGGAAACATGAAAAACATTGTGTATCTTGATATGCTCGGGAAGCTCCAACTCATATGTAACTTCCCCGACCCTTCGTGCTATCCTGTATGGTCCATAGAACCACGGTTTTAGCTTATCAACACCGCTTTGCTTAAGTGAGGATTTCTTGTAGGGCTGCAAACATATGAAGACTAAATATCCCACCTCAAAAGACATATCTACCTTGTACTTGTCTAGATAAATATTCTCATGATTATGTGCTTTTCAAGTTTATCCTTGAGGGCCTTCAGGATGTCCTAGTTTTCTTGTAATCAATAACGAGCTTTGGGATCTCGACTATCTGATAATATTAAGTCTGCGAATGATGTAGCATCATACCTATACAATTCCCAAAAAGGATCCATGCAAATTCTCATATGGTAGGTGGTATTGTAGCAATACTCACCCATGTGTAGCCATCTAATCCATGCATGTTGATGTCACGTCACATAGCTATGTAAATAGCCCTCTATCCACTTATTGACTATCTCCATCTTCCCATCCGTTTGTGGATGATAACTAGTGCCAAGAGTCAATTCCATACCTGCAAGTCTGAAAATATCCTACCAAAAAGTGCTCATAAATATTTTGTCCCTGTCGCTGACAATGTTTTTAGGCAAACCATGAAGCCTAAAAATACTTGTATAGAATATTTGAGCCACCTGTGGTGCCTTATGCCCCTTAGGCATAGAAAAGAAATGGGCATACTTGGTTAACCTATCAACCACCACATATATACAATCATGCCCGTGTACTGAGGGAAGCCCTGTGATAAAATCCATGGATATGCTCTCCCACTTCTGCTTTGGAATAGGAAGAGGTTGTAGTAGTCCTGTTGGAAAAGAATGCTCGGCTTTGGTTTGTTGGCAAACCACACACTCTCTAATATGGTTAAGGACGTCATCCTTCAACCCCTTCCATGAAAATCTCTCCCTAATGTACCTATAGGTCTTGAAATACAGGATGTCCCGCTAGGGGTGTATTCTGCTGATGCGCTCAAAGGATCCACTCTTTCATATTGGATTTTGGTACAAGTAAAATCCTATCCTTGTAGTATATGAGGTCATCCAAGATCCTGTATCTATCATCTTGTATAATGCCATCCATGAACTCACATGCAAACTAATTTTGGAATACTCAACAAGTATGTGAGCCTTCCAATCTTCTGAAATATCAAACATAGAATTAAGCATTGAAGTAAGGTAAGGCCTTATAGACAATGCATCAACAACAACATTATTCTTACCATTGGTGTACGTTGTGTTGAGGTCATATTTTTGCAGCGTATTCACCCATCTCTATTGGTGGTCATTGAGATCCTTCTACCTTAGGAAGAACCTCAAATGGTTTTGATCCGTAAAAACCAATTTTTTTCCCAAAAGTTATTATCTAAAATTGGCCAAAGCATGCATAATAACAAAGATCTCTTTGTCGTAAATCGAGTACCCCATTTCCACATGGATCAATATTAGACTCTCGTAGGAAATGGGGTGCTTATCCTAATAATAACTGATCCAATACCCTCACATGATGTGTCACATTCAAGTATGAATGGACGAGAGAAATATGGCAATGAGAGAATGGGACATGAGCTCATCACCCCCTTAAGATGATCAAAAACCTGTTGTGATGATTCGACCAAGCAAAACCCCTTCTTGGTTAAATCTATCAATGGTGCATTCAAGCAAGATAATTTCTTCACAAACCTCCTGTAGTATGTGCATAGCCCTAAGAACCCTATCAATTGTGTAGATTTCATAGGCGGTGGCCAATCCAATATCACGGAATATTTTCCCTATCAACCTTGACTACACCTCCACCAATCACATATCCCAAATATAATAACTTTGTAATAACAAATTCACACTTAGAAGCTTTCATGTATAGAGAGTTATCTTTTAACAGACCCAACACCCTATCAAGATGTCTAGTTTGATCCTCCCAAATCATGTTGTAGACCAATATGTCGTCAAAGAAGACCAATAAAAACTTCCGCAAATGGTGTTTGAACACATGGTTCATACAAGATTGAAAAGTGGTTAGTGCATTAGACAAACCGAATGGAATCACTAGAAACTCAAAGTTACCATAATGGCATCGAAAGACATATTATGCACATCCTCCTCTTTGACCTTGATCTAGTGATATCCGAATGTAAATATATTTAAGAAAAATAGATTTCCCCATGTAGCTCATATAATACCTCATCAATGCATGCATGACACTTTGGATACTAATTTTTTTGTCTTCTTGTTCAATGTGTGGTAATCTATGCACATTTTCATGGTTCGTCCTTCTTCTTCACCAATACGATGAAGAAGTAAATGGGTGAAACTAGGTCTAATATGCCCCATCTCTATGAGCTCATGTATAGTCCTCTCAATCTCGTCCTTAAACCATTTGGGATGATGGTAAGGAGTAGTAACCACTGACTTGTTCTCCTCAAGCTCAATCACATGCTCAAATCCCCGTCTCAGAGGCACACTTGGAGGTATATCACCCAAATCTTCACTATGTTTGTCTAGTAGGCCCTAGACATCTCACGTGGTACTTTGGTCGACCGTCCTCTAACTTATTAGTCGTAACTTTTATCCCAAATTCGCCCTCTGGAAAATTTGGTCAAGACAACTCCTGCATATAAGGAAATTATGAAGGAAACGACTCAAACCCGCAAGCTCACATTCCAGGATGACAAACAAGGTTGCAGGGAGACTCTACAATGGAGTGGTGGGGCCTGCGAAGGATCAAATGACCCTGTAAAGTAAGAAAGAGAAGAAACAACTCTGTTAAGCGAACGTGTGCCTTAAATTCATCAAACAAGTTATAGGTGGGCTCGGAAATGAAGGAGCAATGTCACAGAGAATCCAAGAGCAAGAAGGAAAAGAAGCGGTGAAGTTTCAAGGTCTTCGGGTTCAAAACCATTCAAGAAAGAATCCAGAATCGACTAAGTATGGAAGAGCCAACAGAGAGAGCCACGTGTCCTAGCAGCGCTTCTCCAAAGATGAATCCATAAAGGGGAGCCCAAACTTGCGCCAAGCTTCCACGCGTCTAGAACCCCAAAAGTTACAAAATGGCCTACAACTGACCATGAGGGAAAAAGTCGGCGTTTGAGCTTGAGTCAAAGCCAAAGCGGGGAGTTAGAGGAAAAGGTAACAAATTGCCTTTGGTCTAAAAGGCACAAAGATAAAGATGGAAGTGCATCCCCCATCCAACCAAAGTGTGCCACGTGTCAGCGAAGTTTCGAGGTTGCGGGAGTTTTTGAGTTTTGTGTTTTACGCAAAGGGGTGGAAAGATAAATTGCGGACCCCAAGCCCAATTTTTCTCTAGTCGATCGACCGCCATGTGTCCCATATAAAAAAGGGACCCATTTCTCAAGTTGTTTTCCCGCCCTCCTGTACTGGCACCCGTACAAACTTTGAAGGGGCATATCTTTCGACTCAGGGCTTGAAATATTGGGAATCTGACACCGTTGGAAATATCTCGGCCTCGCCCATGCCATGGAGGTCTAAAATTTTAATTTTGAGGAGGTAGGTGAAGAAAAATAGAGGAAACATCTTCGGGCTTTTAATGCGGGATCTTGCCTCAACAACCGGATCAGATTTGATATGTTTTGCCGTTTCCTTTTCCTTGAGGCACCGAACCAAGGACCGATGCAATAAAGACAAATTTGGGGGAGATTTCATCGAGAGAGGCATTAACAACAGTAGTTGAGCTTCAATTTTCTTTTCCCACTTCTCTCTCTCTTTCTTCTCTCTGAATTGAATCTATAAAGTCGGGGGCAGGATTCATTGTAAAAGGTTGTTCATTCTTCTTTGCCTCCCCTCTTCTTTTCTTCCCAGGGTCGAAAATGGAGTTTGAACCTCCTTTCATGGCTCTGTAATGGCATTCTCTTACCTCTTGCCCACTAACGATGTACTATGTGAACTTTTGGAGCAATAAAATATGTTTTGTGATGCATCTGTCCATCCTTTGCTTATTTTAATGTCTCTCCTCGTCATTCGTTGTTGCGGGGTATAGTGTGCATATTCGATGTTTTTGCGAGGTCTGAGAGTTTGTGTTTAGTGGGTTTTGAAGTGGTGTTCTGTGTGAAATCTATCTATGGTATGTGGTGCATCTTGTCCACCCTCTCCTCTGCTCACCTCTCTATTTTCAGTAAGGCGGTGAGATTGTGACCAGCACTCCCCTTTTCTTGGTGCTATCACCTCATTAGTGTAGGATTTCCATTTTTATGCACCTTCTCTCCCCTGTCTCCTTGACATTGTTAGTATAGGTGTAGTTAGACGTCATTTCTACATTAGGAGTAGTTTAGCATTAGGATCGGGAAGAAGAAGCGAATTTCTCAGGAGGGCCATCTCAAGTCGTGCAAGTCCCACGGCTTGAGAGATGGTCCCATGTTATGCAATCACGCCGAGATGAGTCTCCGCCTTATAAAAGTAGATCTATAACTCATTTGGGGGTGATGTGATTTCGCACTAACAATAACCAAACACTGTATTGCCCAATCCACCCCATTGTGTCTGTAAATCTTCTCGTTCCACTTGGTCGTGACCACCCAGGTGCATCTATAAATAATCCCCTCAAGATCATTTTCCTCCATTCGAATCTAAACTTAAACTCCATAGTCGAAAGTTAGTCTAAAACTATCCAAGAGATTGAAGCCACTTTGGACTCCCAATACAAGGTTTTTATCTTTGATACAACAATATAAAATTCATCGAACTATGTAGTTACCCATCGTAATACTCATTTGTGGGACTTGCTTACATGCACCTCATAGACTTTCCATTGGCTACAACCACTTTAAAGCCCTCAAAATTCTCTGTTTGCGAACCTTGTCTCTCAACCAACAATGCATCAATAAAGTTGCGGGTAGCCCTACTTTCGATGAGCACCACTACTCACTCACCCTGCAAAACTCCTCTGACCCTGAATGCCTTGTACCTCGGGATACTAGACAAAGTGGAAATAGTCACTTGAGGGAAAGTCTTGTCCTTGCCCAAAACATCTCTATCTCCATCATCCAATCCCTTAGTCTCCACGATCCTCATCTCCATCACTGTCGTCCTCCTCAAAGACCTCAATGAATTGGACCTTTCCTTACTATGTGTAATCATGTCTAGGAGTCAAGGTGTACGGTAATTGAAACATAGTTTCTTTCACCTCAACTAATCTCTAACCTCTCGGGATATGAATGGTTTTGTTGTCCAAATTGTACACCCCTTGCAAAATTTGACAACTTCTATGATCCGGACTTGGCCATTTTATATGAGCATGTGACTTGTGGATGACTGTCATTATCAACATCAAAATTCGGTCTAGAGCGGGAAGAGGAAAGGCGTAACCGGATGACATCGGTGTCAACTATTACTAATCGACACCAGCTACAACTATTCTTGAATGGTAACAAGAAAAGTGTTACCAGCCGATAACATGTACGGTTGTTACCGGATGGTAACAAAGAAAATGCTCACACCGACAACACCTTTGGGTGACATCGAGTGTCAAATATTCTTGAGTGACACTAATTCTGACTATTATCGGCCGATAACGAGAAAAGTGTTACCAACTAACATTAGATACAAATGTTACCAACCGACACGAGATACAATATTCTGGCCGACATAAGATACAATGTTTCTAGTCGATAACATAGGAATATGGATGAAGGGACTTGGATTAGGTGAGGTAGGTGGGTGAAAAGATAGCTCAACAACTGGTTTTAATGAAGTATGACGCCCATGTCTTCTTCTTCCAAAAAAGTACCCTCGAGAAGTGAATTTGTATGGCTTCCCATACCTCTTTTCAGAGAATTGAATATAGATTGTCAGTTAGTGAGGCAAATCCAAGTTTCTTTCTCTATATAATGTGATAAACCCCTCATTTGTTAGAAAGACTCTACGTAATGCAAAGGAACTCTGTCAAAATCATTCCAAAGCTATTGTGAGCTAAAGGCCTCGAATTTGGGCTTTTGTAAAGGATTTTGCCTTGTGCCTATATTGTAATGGATTGTGCATGTTTTTAGCAATAAAATTGGTATTTTGTGGCTTTTTTCCCTAATTCGAGTTGTATTGCATCTTTTTCCTTCCATTATATTTGCAGGTATATTGTGCATGTTTATATCTATTTGCAGGACCTTTTAATTTGTTGTGCTTCAGGAATATAGGGAATTAAATAATGTCTTAGACTATGGCACCTCCATTTGCCCTATCTTACCTTGTTTGCTCCCTATTTTTCCCACACTTGGACCGTCTCACCCTTTCTTGGTGCATCACCTTCACTTAGAGTAGATTTACTTTTATGCATTTTTCTATCCTGTCTCCTTGGAAAGCATTAGGGTAGGATTATTTTAGTTTTCCATTCTCTGCACTTTGGAGAAGTTGGCACTAGGTTAGGAGAAGAAGTCGATTTTCCGGAGGATTATCCTACTTGCAACATCCCACACTGCAGGATAATCCCATGTTATGTAGGTTACACTGATTGCCTCACATGCAAATCATAAGTGATCGGGGTGTTGTAATTTTGTATTAACAATTTTCACATGCACGGTGGGACGGAAGTAAATCTTTGATTTATCAAGATTGGATGTGCATCTTGGTGAATTTTCAGCTTTTGGAAGCTTTGTAGCAACACATCTAACGACTCACATGATAGGTCTCATTGGTTTCAATAGTACTAGTGGACCAAGTACATGAGAAGGATCCAAACTCGGTCCAGAGAAAAGAAGAAGGTGTCTTTGAATACTTGCAGTTATCACCAGGAAGAGGAAGGAGAGGAAGAAGAGTACAAAGGTCTCCATCTCCACCAAACAAAACATTATCCACACCTCCACCTGGTCGACCCTTCCTTAATCAACTAGGGTTCTCAGGCCAATCAAGATGGCGCATTAGCCACCACCACCACAAGGACCACCAAATCCTATGTCAACTTCACAGGAAATAGTCCACTTGCCCTCAATGCCCAGAACCCTATTCCAGTTGCAACATTAAAAAATATTCCCTACTTCACAAGGGAGAACCACACGACTCCCACTGACCATATTCAGGATATTGTAAATATCTGTACCATTCATGAGATCAATGAAGTGGATGTTGTAGTTAAATTGTTGGCTTCCTCTTTCAAAGGAAAAGCCTTGTAATGGTTCAATGCATTTCAAGCCAACAAGGTCCATTAGAAATTGGGATAAAATATGTGTAACCCTTTGCAGCCAGTTTGGAGAAAGAGGAGATAATTTGTCCCTATTGGAGTAATTGATTTGACGATCAAGAGGGCCCCCAATGAGTAGATGGCTGATTTCAATTTTTGATTTCAACAGACGTGGGATCGGATCCCGATTCTCGTAAGGCCAATCGTCGAAGGTGCATTTCTCTATTTCCTTAAAGCTTTAAATTCTGATATATCTGATATGATACAATCTATGGGAGGGATAACCTTACTAGATGCTTATGCCACAACTATTAGAGTGAGAATTGTCTAATCCAAGCCGGTAAACTAGCACCTAGGCCACCTATGCCCCTATATCCAGAATTGGGAAACCCCTCTACTAGTCAAGTGCCTAAAATAGCCCCTATCCTAGCCCCTAGAAGTCAAATCAACAAAGTGAGGCTTCCATTTCTTTGGTAAATTCGCTCAAATTTTAGGAGAGTGAAGAAAATGTACAAGAGGTAGTCAAGGGCATCAAACCTTTGGGAATGAGTTAGTGGCCATTAAGAGGCAATAAGCCCAAAATTTCAAACCCTTTCAGCCTCAAGATCAATATTAGGCCAGACCCCATATCAAAAAAATGGACCACACATTTGAAGCGCTAATTAGAATCAAGGGCAACCTCATCTTTGCCAAACCTTCTCAACCTTATAATCCCAATGCAACATCAACATCAAGAGTTATGGTCCCAGTCTAGAACAATATGGCACAAGAATGTGAATGGTACCCTCCATATGGCTACTATTATGATCAAGCAACATACTTCCAAGATCCATCAAATCAGGCCTTAGTGGTGCAAACCATTGGCATGCCTCAGGAGGTGAGTCAAGAAGAAAACCAACAACAAGCAAGTCAACAAGAGGCTCCTCCAACGGAAACCACATTGATGAATTGGCAAGTAGAAGATTTTTGTGGAATCAATCAATCTCCTTTCTAGGGTGTAGCTGCTAACACACGATCAAAGAAGAGGAACATAGAGGAGGGAAATCATCTAGTACAGTTGTTTCTCATCCCACTCTCATACAACAAGGATTTAGTAGGAAAAATGTAGTGCTTAGAAAATGGTGGGGGGCACGAAAGATTGTCTACTATGTTTTTAAAAAAATAGGAGCACATGTTGGTATTTTAGTTATTTGACCCCTGACCATTTTTAAAAAAATTAGTAACTTAGAAACTAGACTCAAAATGCTACAATTCATGTTCTTACAACATCTTCCAATTTTTAGTGTAACTATTTCAACTAACTCGTACAAGTTAAAGATTTTTATTTTAAGAAAAAAAAGTCTACTTAAGACCCCCTTTTGGCCCCCAGTTGGTGCACTCACCCCCATGTAGGGTTCAAGTTGGTCTTGCCTTCTCAGGATATAACTCGGGCTTTAGGACAACTAATAAATGTACAATTAATTCTAGATAAAATCCTATTTTACTCACCTTTGATGTTCCTCCCTAAAGATATCAACCCTCCTTCAAATCATCACATTCCTTGGATAGCTCCCAACTACTTTGGAAGACATTCCATACTATCGTAGACCTTCGAGCCTTTGTGTTTGATCTTTGTCAGGAGCTTAACTTACTTTGTAACCACTTCCAAGGCTATCCTTTACTATTTCCTTCTCACTAGTTGGATTCCAAAAAATAGTTCACTTGAAACCTCTAAACTCTGGAGGTCTAAACTCATATGGTCTTGATATTTGTGAGTTTCCCGATTATTCAAGGCTCCAAAATGTGACTTGAGAACACTTACTAACCTCTAAAAGGTGTTACTCAACCAATCAAATATCTAGGTCTAATTATCTTACCTTAGTATAGCAATCGAATGATCCAAAACTTGCCTAAGTCTAAATAACTCACTTTTTGCACTCTATCGAGCTAATTCCTCTTGCAATTACTTTCAAGATCAATTTTTGTGGTTTTCTACCACCCTTTACCTTCTTTGGTTTATGCTAAAAGTCTTATGGTGAATAGTTGTTAAAAAGTGGGTTTCCTTTATAATGACTCTACCTTTCTTATCCTCTACGACTACACAAGAAAATTGGTAGAAATTTCTCCCCTTTCGATGAATGATTTCCCTTACTCCTTTTGGAATCCCTTTGTGACACACTAACAGAGTTATCTTTAAAATTTGAGGAATTTTGATCTGTTGAAACATGTTTTATGTCAATTTTTCCTCCTCAATGCCCTAGAACCGGGGTTTGTTCCTCTGTACAAGCCCAAGAGGTTTAATTCAATGGTTTCTTAGCTCAAACTTGATCTTCTTCGGTTCTACAAAACATGGAAGGTGTGCTAATGTAGGGCTACTATAACAAAGAAAATTAACTCATGACACAACTCCATACCTTTGACAACTCGTTTTTGACAATGAATGTTGGCTAAGACACTCTATTTCTGCCCTTATAGTAGTCTCAAGTAACTCAATGAAAGCAATCCCAATTCATTCACCATAATTTAAGTTAGTTCTTACCTGCATCATGGTCTACGAGAAGATAAATTCCATTGTTTGCTTTCTCGGGTTAACAAGTTACACACCACAATCACCTAATACTGTATGCATGCATTCAACTAACACCAAAACATGTCTTGGAGCTCCAATCCTTCATTTCTTTGATTGATCAATACATACCATTGTTCAAAAATGGTCTTTATCCTCACCACACGAATCCCCTCTCGTAATTGCCCTCATGATTACATGCACAAAGTCACAAGTGGATGTTACTTATCAAAAGGTGTAAGTGATTGCTACGTAAGGTTACCTAAAGAGGAAGCTCACTACAAACTATGAGTTCTGACCAAAATATCTCTCTAATGAGACTTCACACTAGATTAGGACTCAAAACATACTAGAAATATTACTAGAACCCCTACAACTAAACAAAAGCCAAAAATGGCTCAAAAGGAATTCAAAAATTCAAATTGTGAAAATGGAAGGAAATTCCATAACTTGAAAGTTTGACCTCAAGAGCCCAACATGACCACTTAAGTGACCCCTAAACACCTCTAAAGACTAAAACAAACCAAAATTTGATTTCAACATGCCTAAACTAACCCTTGTAGTGATGCCCCTGCATCAACCTATATCATAAGAGAAACCCTAATTGTAAATGTGCATGAAATTAACAATAGAAGGAACCCAAGAAGGAATTTTTGTATCTAACATATCTAGAGTTGGAAGTTAGAACGCATGCAATTTTTCCTATCTACAGGCGATCACAAATGAGACTTTACATTAAGACCAATAAGTCAACCTCTCCATACAATACACTAATGGCTACTACATAAAGATTGATTAGCGTTTTTCTATCGACATTGGTAATATTGATTGACCCCCTTTCTCTTTAAAGTGATTGACAAAATTGGCATGTGGCCCATATGTGTCAAATTGTAACAAAGAAGAGTTTCATATTAGTTCCCCCAACATTTTCCCCACCCCCTGCGCTTCTCTCTCAAACTCCTTCATTGCCCCTTTTCCTCCTACTGATGTTTCTTGCCCTCAAGTTTAAATTCATCACATCCCCTTCAACGTCTCCACTACATTGTTTATATGTGATTGCTAGTTTTTTTGAAGTTTTAGCAAGCCTTGAAAATAACACTATTTGATGACACTTGAAACTAAAGTTAAAAATAGATACATTTGTGTATTACGTTAAACTTCTTCATCACATTCCCATTGACATCTTCATCGTATCATTTATCAAAGGCTTAATGATTTTGGTGAAAAGAGAGAACCGACATCTTGTGAGGACTTCTTAGAGACAAGTTGAAATGGACGGGGTATATACAACAAGCGAATAAGATTGGCAGGAGAATAGAGGGAGGAAAGGATCGGCATATGTGAGTTGTCATGAGAAGCTGTAGAAGACAAGCGAGGCTATCCTAAAAGCAGGGGACTTCTTGAGACACAGACACACACACACACACACACACACACACATATCTAGATGAGGATTTAACATTTGATCAACAAGAAGACCGACGTGAAGGAATGAGAGAAAGTGAAAAATGCAAGAGAGACTTGAAAATGGGCACAATTAAGGAATGGAAAGGCCCAAATCAATGATCATTGGTCAAACAAGAAATAGGAATCCAAAGCCCCACGGAATCCCATGCACATAGTAAGTTGGAATTGTAGGGGATATCTGTGGAGAAGAGGACCCGGTTTGGGGCCCATAGCAGAGGGGAAAGATATTATTATTCTTACAGAAACACATGAGCACGATGGTTGCAAAGTTCTAGATTTCGAGGGGTACAAGAAAATTTTAGTTTGGAACGAAGGAAGTGAAACATGGAAAGGACACGGGGGAATTACAGTGCTAATCAAAGAAGCATGGTTAGGGATCATCAAAGTGGAAAAGGAAGATGTAAATAAGAAATACATTTGGCTGAAAAATATCAGATAACAAGGCAACAATTAGATTGGTTGCTTGCTACTTTGCACCAAAAGGCTCAAAGACATATAAGAAAAGAAATTTGGCTATGGAAGACCCATATGCTTCATTAAAAAGAGACATTTATGTGTTTAGTGCATTTGGGGAAATTATTTTGATGAGGGACTTTAATGTAAGGACTGCAAATAATCAATCTCTTCAGTTGGACAGTGAAAAAGGTTGAGATGACAATCTGCTTTGGCTTAACGAAGCAGAGGACAAGTTTTGGGAAAGACTATCTCAAGATGGTAATGGAGGGGTGAATCATTTCAGGGTTGAACTTCTAAGTCTATGTAGCTTATACGACATGGTTATTTGTCATGACATGAAGGCTTGGCCCAGATCTAGCAATATCACCTGCAAAACCTACAATGGAAAAAGTGTAGTGGACTATGTAATATGCACTCAAAGCTCTTTTTATAGGTTGCTCAAGTTTGAAATTGGAGATTGTCCTATTGAGCTCAAATCTGATAATAAACCTCTCTTGGTCAAGCTTGTTACCATTTCAAATCAGCAACAAGGAAAACAAGTTCATTGCATGCAAGAGACATCTCCAAAACAAGGCAAAATCATTTTAAATAAAGAAAATCAATAAATTTTTGTGGTTGCCCTTGAACATCAATTTCAGATGGCAAGAAACAATATCGAGAGCAAAACAAATAAGGGGGCAAGGGGTTATGTTTGTAGTAAGTTGTTGATACCTTTAATTCACAAGGCATTAAGTGCTTGCAAAAAATATAAGCCTAGAAAGGGGTGTGCAAATACTTTTCCAACAAATCTATGGTATGACGAAGATTGTAAGGTGGCAAGAAGAATTTATGAGGGAAAGTGATGTGAACAAAGAAGAAAATAAAAAAATACAAGAGATTGGTATGACAAAAAAAAGAAAGCTATGTGAATAGAAAAAGGTCTAAATTAATTTCTCTTGGAAAACACAATCCCAAGGGAATGCGGAAGGAGCTACAACAAAAGAAAGCACACATAGAAAACAATATCATAGAAGCTCATTGATTAGAACATGCGAAGACTCTCTATGAGTGGTCTCAATGAAGGATATTCCTCCCATCATTCATACCTCGATCGATTTTTTTCTAAAGGAAGACATCAAACATCACATAAAGAATCTACAGAATGGTAAAGCTGAAGATGTTGATGGGTTGCAAACTGAATTTTTAAAGTGGGGGGTTGAGGTGCTCACTCCGCATATCAGAAAAATCTTCAATGATGTAACTCAGGTTGGGTTCCCACTAGAGTGGACGACTAGTGTGGTTATTCCTCTTTTTAAAAGTGGGGATATCAATAATCCTTCTAACTATTGCACTATTATGATCAATCCTCTTTTTGGTAAGTTATTTGGGGGCATGATAGAGCGTAGAATCAGCAATTGGGCGAAAGAGAGGGAAAAATAGCAAAAGGACAAGCATGTTTCCGATCTAAACATTCAACCATTGATCATTGCATCACTCTTAGGCACTTGATTGAAAAGGTATGGGATACCCAAGGGGATGAAGCTTTTGTTGTTTTGTTGATTTTAAGAAAGCCTTTGACACGGTTCCTAGAGACAAACTGTGGAATAAGATGGAGGAACTTGAGATTCCAGACGAGCTTAGAGCAGTAGTACATAGACTTTATGAGTAGGTCAGAGCTAAAATCAGAACCAGAGAAGGTATGTCTGGATGTTTTGGTAGTGACATTGGGGTCAAACAAGGTTTCCCTCTTTCGCCACTTTGTTTGGTTTATACATTGATAAGCTTGAAGAGTGGTTATGTAAGACCGAAGGAGAGGGTGTTCGATTGGCGAGTATGCGGTTAAGTTACTCTTATATGGCGATGATCTTATCTTAATTTCAACAACTCAAGGATTGAGGAGCATATAAAAGCTTTAGAATTCTTTTGCGGGAAGTCGGGATGCAAGTGAACATTAGCAAAACAATAATCATGATTTTTTCCCTAAAAAGAAAAGAGAGACAATTTAACTTTCTTTTTGAGAGGAGTACATTGGAAATTGTTACAGAATATAAATATCTTGGGATTGATTTTCACAACAAGATGAGTTGGGAGACTTGCAAGCAAAAACGATACAGGAAGGTTGGAAAGCATCTTACCTTCTTCAAAATAGGTGTAGGAAAGCTGAGGTTTGGGACTGGAAAACTAAGAAAACCCTCTTTGGTTTGTTTGTTACTCTAGTTGTTCTTTATGGTTGCGAGGTTTGGGGAAGTAGCGTGTCAAAGCATGGATGACGACAATTAGAAAGAATCTAGAAACATCTAATCACAAGTACTCTTAAAGTTAAATCAACAGTTCCTTATGAGATCTTGTTAGCTGAAGTGGGTACCTTCCCGATGGAAGCATCGACAATAACTCGGTGATAAGCTATTTGAAAAAAGTTGAAAGCATGGACGATCTTCGCTGGCCCAAAATGGTTACAGAGGATAATCTAGAGTGTAGAAAGAAAACCTGGATGAAACAAAACAACAAATGGATGAACAAATGGGGCATCAATTTTCAGGAGTGTCCTGAAAACAACAGCAAGGAAATAAAAAATTATGTGATGGAGAAGTTTAGGACTGCCATGTGGACATAACAGATGGGTCATAAGAAAGCACATTATATAAAATAATTCAACCCCACTTGGGAGCATGATGAAAAAACTTATCTAGGGACAATTTTCAAAAGTAAGGCAAAGATTTTAGTGGCTCAGTTGAGGACCGAATCACATCATCTTCGTTGTGAAACCGGTAGATGGACTATTCCCAAAGGGATTGGGAAAGGAGAATTTGTCTTTTTGCGTGAAAGAAAGGGGTTGTTGAAGCGGAATGACATTTCATTATGAAGTGTTGACATATGATGATATCCGGATCCAATATAGAAAGCGATTTAAAAGTGGGACAACTTAAATGAGTTATTTGTAGAAACAAAACTTCAAAAGATCACGGGTTAGTGCTCAAGATTCTGATAGAAGAACTAATATGACAAAGAGTCGAAAATTGCCTAATGTATGGGTTTCATTGGTCCCATAGACTCTTTAGTCTCGTGTAGTGTCATTAAAATCTTTCAATTCAATTGATTCAATTCATGGGATTGCTAGTTTATTTCACTTCTAAAGTTTTACCGAGCCTTGAAATTAGGGAGACGGCTACCCTCCACTGAAAATGCACTCATGTATGTGCATTTTGTGGCCATGCCTACCATCCCACATGCCATGCACCATGATGTGGCCATTTTTCCGAAGCGTAGGAGGAGGTTGCGTCATTGTCCTTTTCAACTATATGATATTTTTAATTTCTGTTTCATTGTCCTTTTTCTTGTGAGTTCTAGTCAATTGTGTGGATATTCCAGAAGACGAAGCCATAGCGAAGTTTGTCAACACATTGACTATTAAAGCAAGGAAATCTCAATTTTGATTTTTGTCGGGGATAGGGTGGGAGTTCAGTTGCTTCGCTGCTGAATTTAATTAGCTGCAATAACTTGTATGTTAATATATGTAGTTTATTTAGACTCCCCATAATTACATACAAAGTGGTAATATGAGATGTGTTTTATTTCCAATATAGTAGATGGGTTTGACACGGTTTTGTGATTATTATTTGTGCTATGTCTACGTGAGTCGTTGTTTTGACTCCATGTAAAATTTTGTATGATCTACCACACAAAAACTAATTTCCTTTACAAAAACGTAAAATTATGTATTTTTCTCAAAGTAGTGTTGATTGTCAAATTCTTAGCGTGATTGTGAGATTTACTAGTGTTGATTGTCAAATTCCTAGCCTAGTTGTAACATTTATTATTTTCGAATATGAATTGCCAAATGCTCATCACAATTTTAATTTATGACTATTTATGCGAGAGGCATTCTCATTTATATATATATATATTGAGTGGAGGACTCTGATGTCGTGCCCGTGAAATTGTGTCCGTGATATTTATTTTTAATTTGTAAAATTCGTGTGGGGAAGTTACAAAACACTTTACTAATTTAATTTAATTGGTTAAATTCTCAGTGTGGGGAAGTAAATAATTTAATTTGTTAAATTCTCGGGTGTGGGGAAGTAAATAATTTAAAGGTAAAAAATATTTTATTAAATTAATTTTATAATTTAAAGGTAAAAAACACTTTGGTAATTTAATATTTTAAACACTTTAAAGGTTAAATAATTTAAAGGTAAAAAATACTTTAGTAAATTAATTTTTTAAATTATCGGGTTAGTAATTTAATGTGTTAATTTAAAAACTATAATGTTTAAATAAATAATTTTTTAAACACTTTAGAATTGAATTTTTAAACACTTTAGTAATTTACTAATTTAATTTAATTCTTAGGGAAATTACATAAATTAAAGTGAAGAGGGTGTGGGGAACTAAATAATTTAAAGGTTAAATAATTTTTTTAAAAAAATTAGTAAATTAATTTTTTAAATTATCGAGTGTGGGGAAGTGAATTATATTTAAAAATTAAAGTAAATAAATTGTTTAAATAAGTAAAAATACTTTTAATGTGTTAATTTAAAAACTATAATATTTAAATAAACAAATAAGTTTAAATATGCAATATATTATTAGGTAAATAATTTCTAATTTAACTTTAGTAATTTACTTATTTAATTTAATTCTTTTATTACACAAATAAATGTGCTAAGTGAAATGGGTATTATGCGGTAAATGGATAAATTTAATTTCTTTTGAAATGGGTGTTGAGTAAATTTAATTTCTTTTGAAATGGGTTATTACATGGTAAATGGGTAAATTTATTTCCTTTTGAAATGGGTATTGGGTAAATTTAATTTCTTTTAAAATGGGTTATTACATGGTAAATGGGTGAATTTAATTTCTTTTGAAATGGGTATTGGGTAAATTTAATTTCTTTTGAAATGGGTTATTACATGGTAAATGGGTAAATTTAATTTCTTTTATTGATAATGATAGGGTGAATTGGGTATTACATGGTAATAACAAAAATCCTTTTATTGATTACTTCCCTAAATTTAATTTCTTTTATTAATTGATCTATTTGGTTAGTAAAGGGTATGGTATTTTATTAATTAATAAAATGGGTAAATTTAATTTCTTTTATTGATAATGATAGGGTGAAATGGGTATTACATGGTAGTAAAAAAATCCTTTTATTGATTGCTTCCCTAAATTTAATTGATATCTTTGGTTAGTAAAGGGTATGGTATTTTATTAATTAATAAAGTAGTGAAATGGGATTTCAAAGTAAAGGGTATTACACAGTAAATTCAATTGTATTTTATTTATAAGGTTAAATATTTTAAAGGTAAAAAACACTTTAGTAATTTAATTTTTATAAGGACCCTCCTTTTAAATAATTATATAAGAATATAGCTGGTGATGATCATTATGACAAGGATGATCATGAAAATGTCAAAAAATACTAAGATTATGATGAAATGACAACCATATCGAGGACGATGAAGATCATTATGACAAGGATGAGGTGAAAAATGACAATGACCATGGTTAAGATGGGGTAAGGATGACATTTATGATGTCTATTACTATTACTATTACTATTACTATTAATATAATATAATAATAATAATATAGTGTTAATAATAAGAGTTTTTTATTTTTATAAATCATAATAATATCAATTTTAGTAGTAAGATTAATATTGATGATGACAATGATGACGGTGATGACAACGACAATGATGGCAGTGGTAGTGATAGTGGTGATAATAATGACGAGGATGATGATGATGACAATGATTATATCGATCGTAAAAAATGATGACAATGACTATGATAACGATGAAAACAAAAACAACACCAAAGACGATGACGATGAGGACAATGATGATGGTGGAAATGATAGTGGTGATAATAATGATGGGGATGATGATGATGACAACGAAGATGACAATGGTGATGAAAATGATTATATCGATCATGAAAATGATGACAATGAAACAAAAACATTAAAGACAATGACGATTGTGACAATGACGACGATTAAGATGACGATAACGACGATATTACTAATAATATTAATAAAATTATAACAATAATGTTGTATTAATAATGATAATAATGATTATGATGATGATGAAAATGATGACGACAATGATGGTGGTGGTAGTGATAGTGGAAATAATAATGATGAGGATGATAATGAGGAAAACGAAGATGATAATGATAGTGACAATGATTATATCGATCGTGAAAATGATGGCAATGATTATTATGATGATGAAAAAGACAACATCAAGTACAATTACGATGACGACATTGATGGTGGTAGTAGCGATAGTGGTGATAATAATGATGAGGATGATGACGATGACAACTAAGATGAAAATGATGATGATGTCGATGAAAACAAAAATAACACTGAAGAAAATGATGATTATGAAAATCACAACAACGATGATGATGATTGTTTTAATGACAGTGATTAGGGATGATCTTGATGATGAAAAAGACAATGATGATGACATTGAAAACAATGATAAAGACAATGATTATGATGATGATGAAAAGACAACACCAAAGATGATGATGATTGTGATGATGACAACATTTAAGATGATGATATTAATAATATTGTTAATAAAATTGTGATGATGATGATGATGAAAATAATGACAATGATTATGATTATGATGAAAATGACAACACCGAAGACAATGACATTGGTGACAATGATGGCGATTAAGATGATATCAAGACCATGATATTATCGTCATGATTATAATTGTCGATATAATCGTCGTTAGATCAAGATCATGATTATCATCTTCACATTCATGCTCATTTTCATCTACCATCATCATCGTTATTGGCACCATCATTATCATGCATATTAAGGGTTATAGGTTTACATATTGTGGAATAGTTGTCATCCAATAATGTTGTATTAATAATAATAATGATTATGATGATGATGAAAATGATGATAATAATGATGATGATGACGACGACAATGATGGTGGTGGCAATGATAGTGGAAATAATAATGATGAGGATGATAATGAGGAAAACGAAGATGATAATGATAGTGATAATGATTATATCAATCGTGAAAATGATGACGATAATTATTATGATGATGAAAAAGACAACACCAAGTACGATTACAACAATGACATTGATGGTGGGGGTAGCGATAGTGGTGATAAAAATGATGAGGATGATGACAACTAAGATGAAAATGATTGTATCAATCAAGAAAATGATGATGATGTCAATGAAAACAAAAATAACACTAAAGACAATGATGATTGTGACAATCACAACAACGATGATGATGATTGTGTTAATGACGGTGATTAGGGATGATCTTGATGATGAAAAAGACAACGATGATGACATTGAAAACAATGATAAAGACAATGATTATGATGATGATGAAAAAGACAACACCAAAGATGATGATGATTGTGATGATGACAACAATTAAGATGATGATATTAATAATATTGTTAATAAAATTGTGATGATGATGATGAAAATGACAACATCGAAGACAATGGCGTTGGTGACAATGATGGTGATTAAGATGATATTGACCATGATATTATCGTCATGATTATCATCGTCGATATAATCATTGTTAGATCAAGATCATGATTATCATCTTCACATTCATGCTCATTTTCATTTGCCATCATCATCGTTATTGGCACCATCATTATCATGCATATTTATGGTTTAAGGTTTACATATTGGGGAAATAGTTGTCATCTTTTTCATTTTGATCATTCTCATACCATGATCTTGATTATCACGATCATGGTCATTGTCATTTTTCATTATTATTATTGTGACCCTCATTATCATCGTCGATATAATCATTGTTAGATCAAGATCATGATTATCATCTTCACATTCATGCTCATTTTCATTTGCCATCATCATCGTTATTGGCACCATCATTATCGTGCATATTTAGGGTTTAAGGTTTACATATTGGGGAAATAGTTGTCATCTTTTTCATTTTCATCATTATCATACCATGATCTTGATTATCACGATCATGGTCATTGTCATTTTTCATTATTATTATTGTGATCCTCATTATCATACATGTTTAGGTATTCATTTCCCCATCATCATGGACATCATCATGATTATCATTGTTAGATCATGATCATGATTTTCATCTTCACATTCATGGTCATTTTCATCTTCCATCATCATTTCCCCCATCATCATTATCATGATTTTCATCTTCACATTCATGGTCATTTTCATCTTCCATCATAGTCATTATCATCACCATTGTTATAATGCATATTTAGGATTTAAGGTTTACAAATTGTGACATAGTTGTCATCTTTTTCATCATCACCGCTATCATTTTCATAGTTGTCATCATTATCCTCATCATCATTATCACCACCATTAATACCACCACCATCAACATCTTTGCCATCATCATCGTCGTGAATATTTTTTTAATTATTATGTGCATATTGATATTATGTTAATTTGTAAATACACTAAATATTACAATCATCTATCGTGATCATGAGGTAAATAAGTTAGGTATTGTTTTATGAATAATGCAACTCCCGCGGTTGCTACTAGCATACCTATATTTATATAAATATATGTAATATATGCCGAGAGGTATATATTACATATATTTATATATTATATAAATATATAGGTGCCTCGTGAACTTCACCTCTTGGCATATTTTACATACCATGTTTTGGTTTATGTTTACTATGTGTATGTAAAATATGCGAGAGGTGAAGTTCACGAGGCACCTATATATTTATATAATATATAAATATATGTAATATATACCTCTCGGCATATATTACATATATTTATATAAATATTTAGAAATCACACACAAATCGTCGTGAATTCATCTATCTTAGTTTGGCTATAACTGGGTTTTAACAAGTCGTGTCATTGCTTACAACCAACAAATATGGGTTTGGTGATTAAAATCACATTTAATTAAATATAAGTTGTAATTGTTTTTACGCCCTTTTGTGAAGGATGGTGGACACTGCGGCCTTGTTTGGAGACGGCTACCCTCCACTATAAATGCACTCATGTATGTGCATTTCTGTAGCAACACCAACAAAAATACAACACGCCAAATATCTTGTGTTTGAAGATCTGCCTAAGTCTTGCTCGACGGCCATTTGCAATTAGCCACTTCTTCCCTTCCCAAAGCGACTCCATTCAAATCTCCCTGCAGCAACTAAGGAAACACAAATCAGTGTAAAACAATTCTCGAACCCTAACAAGTAAGAGTTGAGTCTTTTACAAGAGATAAAACTTTATTTGTGTGTTTTTGATATGGGATCATTTGTATTGATATAAAGGATTGTAGTATGTTAGGGATTTATATTGTAACAAAAAAAGCATCATGTTGAAATTGTTTTCATTTCTCGTGCAGCAGCTAATACCTATGCAGAGACAAGCATTGTAAACGATGACATGTTATGGGATGGCCCCTCCTCGCCACCTCGACACTCACTGACAGTTGATGGTTAGTTGTTAATGCCTTCAATCAATTAATTGATGCCAATGATAATGTTCATCACACATATTTATGATTAGGTGGCATTGTGTATTCATGTGTACAATGATATTGAAAAACCTAGTGTATAAATAAATAACTTTCTATAATGTCTTATACGTCACAAGAACTCCTAAAACAGTTGGGGCTGGTGGTTTGATGATAGAAAGTGATTCAGATTTTATGGAACACACATCCAAAGAATTCTTGAAGTCAGTCTTCGATACACGACTGAGTACAGATGAACAAAAAAACATTCTTTGAATGTGTTCAAAGGTTTAGGAGAGACCTAGAAGCATCAAATATGTTGGATGTTTCTTTCAAAGGAGATGTCAATGAGATTGCCACCACCCGCATGCGTCCATGGTTTAGTGCGAGTAAAAACGCCACTGCAATGTGAGTAAGAGGCTAGTCATTGTAGAAGATTTGAACAATCACGTTGAAGACTACGAATGCTTCCAATTTCGATGGCAATCATGCAAAGAGGAGACAAACCACACAAATGGAACATACAAGTTAAAACATTGAACTATTAGTGTGAACTATTTGCAAGAAATTTTAATTATGGAGGCGAAGAATAACATATTGATCATTTTTTTACGAGTGGTTCAAATGCGGTGAAAATTGACTCCCCACCGCCACTTATCTTTCAAAGCAATTTAGTGTCTGCGCAAGGTGTGTATTGAATGTCCTTAATATCATAACATTTATTTATTGTATGTAAGGTAAAAATCCTTTGATACCTTGTCTAATATTTAATTCATTGTGTTGCAGATGCAACGGATATGCAAAGAGATGTATCTTACGGAATGAGCAGGTTGAGCTTTGGAAAGTAAATGTATGGCATGTTGAGTGGGCCTAAATTATAATTGTAAACATTGCCAATTCATGTATATGAGATTGTACATTGTGTATATTTAAAATACATAAATATGGAACATGTACAACTGACCTACTCTTTGACTATTTTTAGAGTATTTAAAAAGTGCTTGGTGGTGTTAGCTAACGTAGAGCCGCTCATGTAATATATGGATGGTATAAAATATTTTAACAAACAGAAAACTGATGTAATTATGATGAAATGATGTAATCAACAGAAAAAATTATCTTGTTGAAGTTTAATTGCTACTATCAAAGTGCTAAAAAATAAACCTTTTTCAACACTATATAAAATATTTCAACACTATGAAAAACACACGGTGTTTTTAGCACTTTGAAAAACGTGATCCTGTTCTCCAAAAGGTGCAACCCGCGGTGCTTTTCCTTCTTGTTGTAAACATTGACTCCACATCAACTACTTGTCAGGTGGAGAAGGGTTGAGTTTTTCCAATGCGATGGAAAGTGGGTGTGTTTTCCACCACGTTGAAAACGCAGTGTTTTTCAGCACTTTAAAAAATTCGACCCGTTCTCCAAAAGGCGCAACCCGCGGTGCTTTTCCTTCTTGTTGTAAACATTGACCCCACATCAAGTACTTATCAAGTGGATATGGGTTGAATTTTTCCAATGCGATGGAAAGTGGGGTGTGTTTTCCGAGTTGAAAAACACACGGTGTTTTTTAGCACTTTGAAAAACCCGACCCCATTCTCCAAAAGGCGCAACCCGCGGTGCTCTTCCTCCTTATTGTAAACATTGAATCAACATCAAGTACTTTTCAGGTGGATAAGGGTTGAATATTTCCAATGCGATGGAAAGTAGGGTGCGTTTTCCACCATGTTGAAAAATGCATGATGTTTTCAGCACTTTAAAAAATGCAACCCAGTTCTCCAAAAGGCGCAACCCGTTGTGTTTTCCTTCTTGTTGTAAACATTGACTCCACATAAACTACTTGTCAGGTGGAGAAGGGTTGATTTTTTCCAATGCGATGGAAAGTGGGTGCGTTTTCCACCACGTTGAAAAATGCATGGTGTTTTTTAGCACTTGGAAAACCCAACCTCGTTCTCCAAAAGGTGCAACCCGCGATGCTTTTCCTTTTGTTGTAAACATTGACTCCACATCAAGTACTTATCAGGTGGATATGGGTTGAATTTTTCCAATGCAATGGAAAGTGGGGTGCATTTTCCACCACGTTGAAAAACACATAGTGTTTTTTCAACACTTTGAAAAACCTGACCCCGTTCTCTAAAAGGTGTAACCCGCGGTGCTCTTCCTCCTTGTTGTGAACATTGAGTCCACATCAAGTACTTTTCAAGTGGAGAAGGGTTGATTTTATGCGATGGAAAGTGGGGTGCGTTTTCCACCACGTTGAAAAACACATGGTGTTTTTCAGCACTTTAAAAAACCCAACCTGTTCTCCAAAAGGCGCAACCCGCGGTGCTTTTCCTTCTTGTTGTAAACATTGACTCCACATCAACTACTTGTCAGGTGGAGAAGGGTTGAATTTTTCCAATGCGATGGAAAGTGGGGTGTGTTTTCCACCACGTTAAAAAATACACGGTGTTTTTCAGCACTTTGAAAAACCCGACCTTGTTCTCCAAAAGGCGCAACCCGCGATGCTCTTCCTCCTTGTTGTAAACATTGACTCCACATCAAGTACTTGTCAGGTGGAGAAGGGTTGAGTTTTTCCAATGTGATAGAAAGTGCGGTGTGTTTTCCCCACGTTGAAAAACACACGGTGTTTTTCATCACTTTGAAAAACCCGACCGCATTCTCCAAAAGGCGTAACCTGTGATGATTTCCTTCTTGTTGTAAACATTGACTCCACATCAACTACTTGCCAGGTTGAGAAGGGTTGAGTTTTTCCTATGCGATGGAAAATGGGGTGCATTTTCCACCACGTTAAGAAACACACGGTGTTTTTTAGCACTATGAAAATCATGACCCCATTCTCCAAAAGGCGCAACCCCCGGTACTTTTCCTTTTTGTTGTAAACATTGAATCCACATCAAGTACTTTTCAGGTGGATATGGGTTGAATTTTTCCAATGCGATGGAAAGTGGGGTGCGTTTTCGACCACGTTGAAAAATGCACGGTGTTTTTCAACACTTTGAAAAACGTGACCTTGTTCTCCAAAAGGCGCAACCTGCGATGCTTTTCTTTTTTGTTGTAAACATTGACTCCATAAATAGTACTTATCGGTGGATATGGGTTGAATTTTTCAATGCGATGGAAAGTGGGGTGTGTTTTCCACCACGTTGAAAAATGCATGGTGTTTTTCAAGCACTTTGAAAAACCTAACCCCGTTCTCCAAAAGGCACAACCCACGGTGCTCTTCCTCCTTGTTGTAAACATTGACTCCACATCAAGTACTTGTCAGGTGGAGAAAGGTTGAGTTTTTCCAATACGATAGAAAGTGGGGTGCATTTTCCCCCACATTGAAAAAGACGCACGGTGTCCAAAAGGTGTAACCGCGGTGCTTTTCCTTCTCCTTGTAAACATTAACTCCACATCAACTACTTATCAGGTGGAGAGGGGTTGAATTTTTCCAAAGCGATGAAAAACAAAGTTTGTTTTTTGCCACGTTGAAAAGTGCACAGTGTTTTTCAGCATTTTAAAAATCATAATCCCATCCTCCAAAAGGTGTAACCCACGGTGATTTTCCTTCTCCTTGTAAAAATTGAATCCACATCAACTACTTATCAGGTGGAGAGGGTTTGAAGTTTTCCAAAGTGATGAAAAACAAAGTGTGTTTTTCACCACGTTGAAAAATGCACGGTGTTTTTCAGCATTTTAAAAATCACAATCCTATTCTCCAAAAGGTGTAACCCGCGGTGCTTTTCCTTCTCCTTGTAAACATTGACTCCACATCAACTAATTATTAGGTGGAGAGGGGTTGAATTTTTCCAAAGCGATGAAAAATAGAGTGTGTTATTTGCCAGTTGAAAAACGCATGGTGTTTTTCAACATTTTGAAAATCGCAATCCCGTTCTCCAAAAGGTGTAACCCATGGTGCTTTTCCTTCTCCTTATAAACATTGACTCCACATAAACTACTTATCAGGTGGAGAGGGATTTAATTTTTCCAAAGTGATGAAAAACAAAGTGTGTTTTTCGCCACATTAAAAAATGCATGGTATTTTTCAGCATTTTGAAAACCGCAATCAATCTAATGGTGGTGATGTGATAGCAGAGACGTAACTCTCCTAACTCTCCTACTAACATTATGTTGATTGCTTGTGGGATGAGTGTTGATGCTTTCTCGAACTTCCCATGTTCTCCTCTATGACTTCATTATCTAAAAAAATCTCATTCAAATGCTTCTAAAAACACAACCTACTACCCCAAGTTGGATATGCCTCTTGAGTACATCTTAGATTTACTTTTACAACTCTAAAACCCTCATTCATTAAAAAAATCATAAATTGGCTAGTAGGATTGACAACATATGAACCCAATAAACCATTATCTTTATACTAGTAGGGGTGATATCATAATAGAAGTGGCCCTTCTACTAACATTCAAAAACTTAATCTCACATCAAAGGTAGTGAAAACAATCCTTATGTCAACGGAGGTGGAACATTATGGCTAGTTGGTTGTGGGATGAGTATGTTTTATTACTTAGCCTCCCCCTCTCCTCCTTTTTGAATTCATAATTAAAAAATAGCATACATGCTTCTTAAGTCCATCTTTTGGAATTACTTCTATAGCTCTAAAATCTTCATTGATATAGGAGTGAATCATTAAACAATAAAATTAATTTTATGACTCTAAAATCCTTATTCATATATGAGTGAATCATTAAGAAATTTAAAGATAACAATTGCACATTCACCTAAAATCCTCATTCTTATAGGAGTGATTTATTTAGCAATGTCAAGATCATAGGTGCTCAGTCATATAGTAGTGAATCGTTGACTTAAATATAGTGGGCACTCATTCATCTAAAATACGAGCATGTTCATATATGAGTGAATAGGTGAGCAATTTAAAGATACTAGGTGCTCATTCATAGTTGATATTGCTTCTACAACTTTTAAATAGTCTTTCATGTAGAAATGAATCATTGAGAAATTTAAAGTAGGTGTTCATTCATATAAGAGTGAATAATTGAGAAATTTAAAGATAGTAGGTGTTCATTACCTTAAATGCTTGATAAAAACATTGAGTATGAATTTAATAATAAATAAAATAAATATGAAGATCAAGGAGATGTCTTTACCTTTAATGCTTAATCAAATATCGAGTATAAATGTAATAGTAAATAAAATTAATAGTATTGTTCTTTTGTCAACAAAGTCTTAATTAAGACTTAGAGGGTCATATAGGAGTAAATCATTGATAAATTGAAGGTGATATGTGTTCACTACCTTAAATGTTTGATCAAAACATTAAATACAAAGGTTAGATAGTAGTTGTTCCTTACCTTAAATTCTCGATGAAAACATTGAGCATGAAAGAGGTAATCAATGAAATCCATGTCACAATCTTCTATTAGCAATATAGGATCATAAAATTGTATTGTAAATACCTTATAGTTTATCATGTTATAGAATTCTATTATTCTAATCTTTAGAGAGTGGGTGACATAATTAATTTATATCAAGGAGCATTAATACCAATTAAAAATAAAAGATCAATATATTTTATGTTGATCCCTTTTTTCGATTGGAAATATACTAGCAATTGCACTTGAGGGACAAGTAACGCCAAATGGGATGTAAATGCAATGTTTTTATGGAAATGTATTATTATGTAGTAGGTGATATGAAATATCAATATATACATAGCTATATGTTTTGGAGATGGAGAAGAAGTAATTTTGAAATGCAAGTTCATCTCTTTATTTTTTTCACATATATCTGCAAAGCTTTGGACATGTGTTTGTAGAACTCAAGTGTAAATGTAGGAAAGACATGTAAGTCTATAAATGAGCACACTCATGATATTACAATAAATTTGATAACTAGATCGGAACATAGGGGACATTACCTCTTGACACACATTCTCCCCTAATACTTTAGCTCTTTTATCTTAGGCAAGTAAAATCCTATTTGGCTCAATAATCACAAGGTAGAAGGATTCTAGTTTCCAAATTAAATTTATTAATAGATGGATGTTGTTTTACAAATTAAATTCATCGAGAATCCTTGAAGCTCTTTGAAATTTTCTTGTAATATTAGTGGTAAATACAAGAGAATTGGAATCAAAATCCGCACCTAATATACCATATATAATTATTTCCTAACTATCAAAGCATTTTTAGGAGTGGAATGGTATAATTTCAAATGTTTGAATTAAAGAAAATTTCAAATAACAAATAGAAACTAACCTATGAAAGGAACGATTGTTAGATTATTCCAAGCTATAAGATTTCATATGCTAATAGAACATCAAAAACAATGAATTACATTTCTTCTTGTTGTCCATTTTTGCACCCTTGCAAAAATGGGACAACTTGAGAGATTGGGACTTGGGAAAATTCACATAAGTTTGAAGAAGAATATGAAAAATAGGCTTCAAAACTTCATACTTAGCCAAATTTGAGCAAAATGGATAAAATTGGTAAAATTGGCTTTGGGGTACTTCATTCTACTTTTTCCTAACTCCCTAGTCCAAGAAAAATTCAAGGAGTTAGTGAAAATTTGGAAAAAAAAAAAATGAGAAAATGTGAAAAAGGCTTATTTTAATGTATTGTGGATGTATGGGGTATGGGTGGAACAAGTGCAAATGGAACTAAGGTTCCCGCCCTTGGTTTAGATCTGCAATACAAAGGGGCCTTTGGAATGTGGACATTTCAACTTTGGGAGACCCACAGGGTACAAGTTCCTTCGGGGCTTGAGTTCCCCAAAAGTTGACTTGCCTAATTTTTTAAGGAGTTGGGCGAGGGCAAGTGTGATGTGGAGAAATTGGAAGTTTGGGGCCTAGATGGTAAAAATTTTGCAGGGTTTATAGTTCCCCACAATTCTGAAATCATTGCAATGTTAAGGAGGTTGGGAGTTATTTTTGTGTGGGCAGGGAAAGAGGAAACCCCGGTGCTTTTCCTTATTGTTGTAAACATGAATCCACAATATAAACTACTTGATGGTGTGGAGAATGGGTTGAATTTTTGATGCGATGAAAAGCCTAGGATGTGTAACTTGCCACATTGAAAAACGCACGGTGTTTTTCAACAGGGGAAAAAGGTAAAATGAACATTCTAAAAGGGACTATGACTCCCGGTGATTTTCCTTCTGTGTTGTAAACATTGAATCCAAATCAACTACTTATAATGTGGATAAGGGTTGAATTTTCCCAAAGTGATGAAAAATAGTCGTGTACATCATGAAATGTTGAAAAATGAGTTAGGTGTTTTTGAATAAAAAAAACCATGATCCCGTTCTCAAAAGCGCGACCCCGGTGCTTTTCCTTCTTATTATAAACATTGACTCCACATCAAATACATTGGGGAAATGTGGATATGGGGTTGAATTTTTCAAAGCAATGAAAAACATTTGTTGGTGTGTAGATTCTCTTCTTTCTCTTGAAAAATCGCACGGTATTTTTTTCATTTTTTGAAAATACAATCTTTGTTCTCCAAAAGGGAAACTTGTGAGTTGGTGACTCATTTTGGACATCTTGTTGTAAACATTAACTCCACATAAAATACTTATCATGTGGAGATGGGTTGAATTTTTCAAAGTGATGAAAAATAGGTCGTTTTTGCCACATTGAAAAAACGCACGGTGTTTTTCAACACTTTAAAATGTGATCCCTTTCTCCAGGGGCAACCCACAGTGCTTTTCCTTCTCATTGTAAACATTGAACCCACATCAACTACTTGTCATATGGATATTTTTGAAGTTTTCCAAAGCGATGAAAAACAAGGTGTATTCGCCGCATGTTGTTTAAAAATGCACGATGCCCTTTTTCAACACATTTTTGAAAAACGTGATCCCATTCTCCAAAAGGTGTTAACCCTCTAGTTTGCTTTTAATTTCTTGTTGTAAACATTGACTCCACATCAAATACTTGTCATGTGGAGAAGGGTTGAGTTTTTCCAAAGCGATGAAAAATTAGTTCGTGTAATCCGCCACATTGAAAAAAACCGCATGGTGTTTTTCAACACTTTGAAAAACATGATCCCGTTCTCCAAAACGGGCAATCCCTTGGTGCCTTTCCTTCTTGTCATAAACATGATCAATCCACATAAACTATTTATCAGGTGGAGATGGGTTGATTTTTTCCAAAGCGATGAAAAACAAAGTGTTTATTCTTCAGTTACCAAAAAACGATGTATTTTTCATTCACTTTGAAAAAAGTAATCCCGTTCTCCAAAAGGTGCAACCCACAGTGCTTTTCCTTCTTATTGTAAACATTTACTCCACATAAACTACTTGTCATGTGGAGATGGGTTGAATTTTTCAAAGCGATGAAAAATAGGTCGTGTATTCCGCCACATTGAAAAACGCACGGTGTTTTTCAGCACTTTGAAAATGTGATCCCGTTCTCCAAAAAGGACCAACACCATTTTGGATCCGGTGCTTTTCCTTCTCATTGTAAACATTGAACCCACATCAACTACTTGTCATATGGATATGGGTTGAAGTTTTCATCAGCGATGAAAAACAAGTCATGTATTGTTCCGCCACATTTGACATTAAAAGAAATGGTGTTTTTCAACACTTTGAAAACGTGATCCCATTCTCCAAAAGGCACAACCCATGGTGCTTTTAATTCTTGTTGTAAACATTGACTCCACATCAAATACTTGTCATGTGGAGAAGGGATGAGTTTTTCCAAAGCGATGAAAAAAGTCGTGTAATCCGCCACATTTCCGCATGGTGTTTTTCAACACTTTGAAAAACATGATCCGTGTTCTCCAAAAAAAGGCAACCCTTAGTGCATTTTCCTTCTTGTTATAAACATTGAATCCACATAAACTACTTATCAGGTGGAGATGGGTTGAATTTTCCAAAGCGATGAAAAACAAAGTGTGTTATTCGCCAAGTTGAAAAACGCACGGTATTTTTTTCATCACTTTGAAAAACGTAATCCCGTTCTCCAAAAGGTGCAACCCGCAGTGCTTTTCCTACTTATTGTAAACATTTAATCCACATAAACTACTTATCAGGTGGAGAGGGGTTGAATATTTCCAAAGCGATAAAAAATGGAGTGTGTTTTCCGCCACATTGAAAAATGCACGGTGTTTTTCAAAGCATTTTGAAAAATGCAATCATGTTCTCTAAAAGGTGTAACCCGCGGTGATTTTCCTTCTCATTGTAAATATTGAATCCACATAAACTACTTATCAGGTGGAGAGGGGTTGAATATTTCCAAAATGATGAAAAACAAAGTCTATTTTTTGCCACATTGAAAAACACACGGTGTTTTTCAACATTTTGAAAAATGCAATCCCGTTCTTGAAAAGGTGTAACCGCGAGGATTTTCTTTCTCCTTGTAAGCATTGACTCCACATAAACTACTTATTAGGTTGAGAGGGGTTTAATTTTTTCAAAGGGATGAAAAAAAAAGTGTGTTATTTGCCACGTTGAAAAATGCACGGTGTTTTTCAGCATTTTGAAAATTGCAATCCCATCCTCCAAAAGGTGTAACCCGCGGTGCTTTTCCTTTTCCTTGTAAAAATTGAATCCACATAAACTACTTATCAGGTGGAGAGGGGTTGAATATTTCCAAAGCGATGAAAAAAAAAAAGTGTGTTTTTGCCACGTTGAAAAACACACGGTGTTTTTTAGCATTTTGAAAATCGCAGTCCTATTCTCCAAAAAGGTGAAACCCCGTGGTGCTTTTCCTTCTCCTTGTAAACATTGACTCCACATCAACTACTTATCAGGTGGATAGGGTTTGAATTTTTTCAAAGCGATGAAAAATAGAGTGTGTTAATCATCGAGTTGAAAAATGCGCAAAGTGTTTTCAAACATTTTGAAAAACACAATCTTGTTCTCCAAAAGGTGTAACCCGTGGTGCTTTTCCTTCTCCTTGTAAACATTTACTCCCCATCAAATACTTATCAGGTGGAGAGGGGTTGAATTTTTCCAAAGCGATGAAAAACATAGTGTGTTTTATAACGTTGAAAAAATACATGGTGTTTTTCAACATTTTGAAAATCACAATCCCGTTCTCCAAAAGGTGTAACCCACGGTGCTTTTCCTTCTCCTTGTAAACATTGAATCCACATCAACTACTTATCAGGTGGAGAGGGGTTGAAGTTTTCCAAAGCGATGAAAAATAGAGTGTGTTATTCACCAAGTTGAAAAACGCACGGTGTTTTTCAACATTTTGAAAATCGCAATCCCGTTCTCCAAAAAGTGTAACCCGTGGGGATTTTCTTTCTCCTTTTAAAAATTGACTCCACATAAAATACTTATCAGGTTGAGAGGGGTTTAATTTTTCCAAAGCGATGAAAAACAAAGTGTTATTTGCCACGTTGAAAAATGCACGATGTTTTTCAACATTTTGAAAATCGTAATCCTGTTCTCCAAAAGGTGTAACCCATTGTGATTTTCCTTCTCCTTGTAAACACTTGACTCCACATAAAATACTTATTAGGTGGAGAGGGATTGAATTTTTCCAAAGCGATGAAAAATAGAGTGCTTTTGCCACGTTGAAAAACACACGGTGTTTTTCAGCACTTTGAAAAACACAATCCCGTTCTCCAAAAGGCACAACCCGTGTGATTTTCCTCCTTATTGTAAACATTGACTCCACATAAACTACTTGTCAAGTGGAGAGGGTTGAGTTTTTCCAAAGCGATGAAAAACAGTCGTGTATTCCGCCACGTTGAAAAAAACACATGGTGTTTTTTAGCACTTTCAAAAATGTAAATCGGTTCTCCAAAAGATGAAACCCACGATGCATTTCCTCCTTGTTATAATGATGAAATCCATATCAAATAATTATCACGTGGACAAGGGTTGGTTTTATCGAAGCGATGAAAAAATAGAGCGATTTTTAAGACACGTTGAAAAACACAAGTGTTTTTCAGCACTTTGAAAAACGTAATTTGGTTCTCCAAAAAGTGTAACCCACAATGCATTTTCTCCTTGTTGTAACGATACAATCCACATAAAATAATTATCAAGTGGATAAGGTTTGGTTTTATCAAAGCGATGAAAAAATAGTGCGAGTTTTAAAACACGTTGAAAAACACACGGTGTTTTTCAACACTTTGAAAAACACAATTTGGTTATCCAAAAGGTGAAACCCACGATGCATTTCCTCCTTGTTGTAACGATGCAATCCATATAAAATATTTATCAAGTGGAAAGAGTTGGTTTTTTCAAAGCGATGAAAAAATAGAACGAGTTTTAAGACACATTGAAAAACACACGGTATTTTTCAACACTTTGAAAAACGTAATTCGGTTCTCCAAAAGGTACAACCCATAATATATTTCCTCCTTGTTGTAATGATGTAATCCACATAAAATAATTATCAGGTGGACAAGGGTTGGTTTTATTGAAGTGATGAAAAAATAGAGTGAGTTTTAAGACACGTTGAAAAACACACTTTGTGTTTTTCAACACTTTGAAAACGTGATTTGGTTCCCAAAAGGTGCTGCAACCCCGGTGCATTTCCTCTTTTTTGTAACGATACAATCCACATAAAATAATTATTAGTTGGATAAAGGTTAGTTTTATCGAAGCGATGAAAAAATAGAGCGAGTTTTAAGACACGTTAAAAAATACACGGTATTTTTCAGCACTTTGAAAAATGTAATTTGGTTATCCAAAAGGTGCAACCCACGATGAATTTCCTCCTTGTTATAATGATGCTATCCATATAAAATTTTTATCAAGTGGAGAAGAGTTTTTTTTTCCAAATTGATTAAAAATAGAGGAGTTTTAAGACACATTGAAAAACACAGTGTTTTTCAGCACTTTGAAAAACGTAATTTGGTTCTCCAAAAGGTGTAACCCACGATGCATTTCCTCCTTGTTTTAATGATGTAATCCACATCAAATAATTATCAAGTGGAAAAGGGATGGTTTTATCGAAGCGATGAAAACATATAGCGAGTTTTAAGACACGTTGAAAAACACACGGTGTTTTTCAGCACTTTGAAAACGTAATTTGGTTCTCAAAAGCGTGCAACCCACGATGCGTTTCCTCCTTTTTGTAACGATGCAATTGACATCAAATATTTATCAGGTGGAGAAGAGTTGGTTTTTCCAAAGCAATGAAATAATAGAGTGAGTTTTAAGAAACGTTGAAAAATGCACGGTGTCTTTCAGCACTTTGAAAAATGCAATTCGGTTCTTCAAAAGGTGCAACCCTTTATGTTTTTCCTCCTTGTTGTAAAAATTGAATCCACATCAACTAATTATCAGGTGGACAAGAGTTGTTTTTATTGAAGCGATGAAAACATAAAGCGAGTTTTAAGACACATTGTGTTTTTCAACACTTTGAAAAACGTAATTCGGTTCCGCAAAAGGTGCAACCCATGATGCATTTCTTACTTGTTGTAACGATACAATCCACATCAAATAATTATCAAGTGGACAAGGGTTGGCTTTTCCGAAGCTATGAAAAAATAGTGTATTTTTTGACACTGTGAAAAACACACGGTGTTTTTCAACAATTTGAAAATTGTAATTCGGTTCACCAAAAGGTGCAACCCACGGTGAATTTCCTCTTGTTGTAATGATACAATCCAAATCAAATAATTATCAGGTGGATAAGGGTTAGTTTTATCGAAGCGATGAAAAAATAGAGCGAGTTTTAAGACAAGTTGAAAAACACACGGTGTTTTTCAACACTTTGAAAAACGTAATTTGGTTATCCAAAAGGTGCAACTCGTGATGAATTTCCTCCTTGTTGTAACGATGCAATCCACATAAAATATTTATCAAGTGGAGAAGATTTAGTTTTTCCAAATTGATTAAAAAATAGAGCAAGTTTTAAGACATATTGAAAATAACACGGTGTTTTTCAACACTTTGAAAAACGTAATTTGGTTCTCCAAAAGGTGCAACCCACGATGCATTTCCTCCTTGTTTTAACAATGCAATCCACATCAAATAATTATTAGGTGGACAAGGGTTGGTTTTCTGAAGCTATAAAAAAATATTGTGTGTTTTTCGACACGTTGAAAAATGCACGGTGTTTTTCAACATTTTGAAATACGCAATTTGGTTCACCAAAATGTGCAACCCATGGTGAATTTCCTCCTTGTTGGAAAAATTTAATCCACATCATATAATTATCAGGTGGACACGAGTTGGTTTTATCGAAGTGATGAAAAAGTAGAGCGCGTTTTTGACACGTTGAAAAACACACAACACTTTGAAAAACACAATCCGATTCTTGAAATGGTGCAATCCATGATGTTTTCCTTCTTGTTGCAAACATTGAATCCACATAAACTACTTATCAGGTGGAAAAGGGTTGAATTTTTTCAAAGCACTAGAAAATAGAGTGAGTTTTTAGACACGTTGAAAAACACACGGTGTTTTTCAGTACTTTGATAAACACAATTCAATTTATAACAAGGTGTAACCCACGATGCATTTCCTCTTTGTTGTAATGATGCAATCCACATCAACTAATTATTAGGTGGACAAGGGTTGAATTTTTTCAAAGCCATGGAAAACAGAGTATGTTTTTCAACACATTGAAAAATGCACAGTGTTTTTCAGCACTTTGATAAACGCAATTCGGTTTATAACAAGGTGTAACCCACGATGCATTTCCTCCTTGTGGTAACGATGCGATCCACATCAACTGATTATCGGTGGACAATGTTTGAATTTTTTAAAGTGCTAGAAAATAGAGTGTGTTTTTCGACATGTTGAAAAACACACGGTATTTTTTAGCACTTTGATAAACGCAATTCGGTTTATAAGAAACTGCAACCCACGATGCATTTCTTCCTTTGTTGTAACGATGCAATCCACATTAACTACTTATCAGGTGGAGAAGGGTTGAATTTTTTCAAAGCAATGAAAAATAAAGTGTGTTTTTTGACACGTTGAAAAACACATGAGTGTTTTTCATCACTTTGAAAAACGCATTCGGTTTATAAAAAAGGCAACCCACAATGCATTTCCTCCTTGTGATAATGATGCAATCCTCATCAACTAATTATCAAGTGGACAAGGTGTTCATATAGATTAGGCTCTTATTGGTACATGTACCTTATGATTTTATTGAATTTTGATTTTTTTCTTATGTTTGTGTGAATTTTAACACTTTAGAGTTTCTATTGTCTCTTTTCAACTTTACATTTCTCTTAGCAACACTATATTATTCTTTGTTTGGATGGTTTGGCCATGCTTTTCCCCACTTCTCTATGTATTCTCTCTTCTCCTTAATTTTCTTTTTGCCTTGTTTCCTAATGTTTTTTTTTCAACTTTTTGAAGAAATATAGAAGTATGGTTCTAGCTACCATTGACCATTTCTAGGTTTCAAGGGGTTTTTGACCTTTTTGTTGGTTTTTACACTCATTGTGTTTACACATGTGTGCCAATTATCGAATATGATGACAACATGGGTATAAATTAGTTACCAAAAAGTATAAGTTTTTTTATTTTTTGATGTTTAGAAGTTTCTTGTTATGTGGAAAACTTTATTTTTGGAAATCTACTTTTAGATTGGAAGTGTAAGTTAGAGTACAAGTCTTTGGATGTGCACTTAGACAAGTTTAATGATTCGTCCCCAAGAGGTAGGGCATAATTTCTATATTTATATTAATTTAAATTTAGTTTAATCTTGATCCATTTCTACTATTAGAAGTGATTGGGGCGCCTAGGTTCACTAAGATGCATGATATGTGTGCATGTGTCACTTGACCTAATTTTGGCTTCTTGTATGTTGACCATATATTAGTAGTGGATGATATTTGGCATATTGAGTCTATTTTTATTATTCTTTAATTTAATTTGGTTTAATTAAGAGGTGAATTTATTATTATTCTCTTTCTTTTCATGCAAGTTGTGACAAGTCCTATTGTAATGACTATATTTGCCTAGTTTATTGTTGAATTGTTCTAATACAAAGTGGAGTGAATTTTCCAAGTGGTCAAGTTTTTGCAATGTGTTTAGCTCTGATTTTATTTGCACGTATTTAATTATACATACAAAAAGATTTAAATTAATTATTTGAATTTTTACCTTGCATATTTTGTTACCAATCTCACTTACAAGAAAACTTGTTTAACTGCTAGTTATTTTGTGAAAGATAGGATGATCACTAGCTTCATTTAGAAAGTATTTTAGATATCATTTGCATTACTTCTAAACAAAAAAATTCACCAACATGGTCCTAATTTGAACTTGTATTTATTATTAAAGCATCTAGATACCAATAAAAGAATTTAAGAATTAAGAAAATTCTAGCATATATAACATTTATTTCTTGTTGCATCTATTGAAAGAATAAGGGTTGGAACCCTTGCATTACATTGGAACATTTTCTAAATTGTATTATCCTTGTGTTCCCTAAAGGGGATTGATTAAGACATGTCCCTCAATATGTTGTTTTAAAGACATGTTTTATGAATGGTTTGATTTAGATATGACCCTCAATCCACCCCTCACTTTTTTTTCTATTTGTTAAGTTGTTGCGAGTTGATTAGGGTCTTAAGAAGTATAGTTGTTTCCTAACTTCTTGCATGGAATTTTGGAAAAGTAAGTTTTACGGAGGTTACAACTAGGGAATATATTCAGTAAATCAAATTCACAAACTTTGACAACTTTTAGAACCGTGTTGCTACAATTATGTCTATGATATAAAAGGAGTTCTAATTTTTTTTTATCAAGGTGCTCCATTTTGTTTGATTTTTGGGTTTATTTTTCTTGAACATGTGTATGTGTTTTCCATTGCTTGTTCTTGTTGATTATCTTCAAATTTGTGATAACTATGCATCACTCTAAAATCCTATTTCTCTCCAACATGATATTCAAATTCAAAAATTTCTATATACTTAGAATGTAAATAGTTAGATGTGATTAAAATTAATTTTCTAATTTATTTTTATTTATACTTAAAATGACTAATTAAATGTTACTTTGATACATTTTTAATAAATTATTAGAGAAATATCACTTTCCACCTCTACACATTGTTTTGTTTTAGTGAGACATTGAATTTATTATAATAAAATTAACTTGAGTTGAAATACAAGTTAAAAACTTCTCAGGAGTCTACTCAAAATTAAACTCTAAATACTATTCTATCTATCTAAATTATCATTTTTAGTTTTAATTAGTTTAAAACATTATTTTTATAATAATTTTTGAATCGATTGTTTTTTATTTTTATTTAAAGTAAAAACTTAATTTTTTAAAAGCATGCACATGGCAAGAAACATTTCAGCCAACACAATGTTCTACACTCTACTCATCAATATAGTTTGATACAAGCATCCTTTGAATGTAGTGTATGCGCAAATTATAGGAGTGAGAAATCAAAAAGATCCCTATGTGCAAATGAAACATAACAATCTCCAATAGGCCACAACGCCTATTCTCATCTTCTAGTGATAAGGATTATGAACTTACAAAATACAACCAAATTTTACTATACATCTCCAAAGAATCACCTATCAAAACTCTTGAAAATGCTCTCGACTTTACATATGTGCATACTACACAAATCTTCGCAATAAAATGATTCTATCACAATACCTAAAAGCAAAAGGAAGAACGACACAAAAACAATTGTATTCATGATATATCCTAGAGATTCAGGATAAACATGTTCAACATGGATATTTTGTTATATTTTCCCCTACAAAATGATGTTTAAGAACCTTGTGCGCTGATTCAAGGGTGTTGGTACTCTTGCAAAAGGATATTATTATACATAAAGAATTAATGGAGACCACTGAGGACAGAACCACCATTCCATATATGTCCCTTCCACAAGCACACTCGCTTTGAACGTAGTGGATCTGGGATCTCTTCAGGCTTCTCACTGATACAATTTACAGTTTGAATTTCTGTCTATGTTCAAGTAGACGACCTTCTCTTGTTACCAACAGATAAATTCAACCCTGTAAAAAAATATAACCATGTGAGTGATAGATCAATCTTTTCTGCTCTTGGAGTTAATCACCATCGCCTATCCATAAAAATAGTAACCAAAATAGATACCTTCTATATCATAGCCTTCAAGATTTTCAGGTACAGATCGACTGAAATCCAGAAGTCCTCTCCAAGTATCCTCAGAGATACTATGTTGTTGATTTTTCTAGTTGAACAAAACTAAACCAAATTACCATGAATTGAAACAGAGAAAAAAATTGAAATTATAATATAATGAAACAATAAAGTTTGAAACCACTTTCAAAGAATATGAACACTTCCCCATATGGATGTTCGTAGTCTACAATTTAGATGCCCCAATGATATTTACCAAAAACTTGCATTCCTCATTCAGAAACATTACACAAATCTCATTTCTAATGTTGTCATACTATTCCTATCTTCTACCTAGGTCAATGAGTTCCCAGCTTTGGAAGATGGTGACAATCAATTTCTACTCCACATATTAAATCCTAACCCCTAAAAATTGATTAACATATAACCACAAGCAAGGGTAGGTAATTTATTACATGACAATAAGGGATATCCTTATCCATTCTAAGGTAGTCCAACAACAACATTGCAATTTCGGTGGAGTAATCAATATTCAAAGAAAATCCAAGCTTGGTAGTGACCCAATTAGCATAAACAAAAGAAAGATTATGGCCATGACATATGTGGATGGGAGATGTTGCCTTGAAATATTATATTATGCTAGACCGTGACATTCTCTTGTAGACACAATAAGATCATGTATTGGTCCTGTTGTGGTGGTGATGCGATCATTTCTTCTGATCTGATACAGACGTGTGACAACATTGGTTTCCAGCCTCGGGCTCCAACTTTCATCTTCACATGCACATAAAGAATAAAAAGTAATAGAAGCATCGAAACCTACAGTATTCCCTCTGTAAAAGTGATGTGATCAATTGTAAGAATCCATCGTAACTATGTTTTTGTGGAATGCAAAAAATACAAGATATCCTTCAAAATCAAATCCGTAAAGAGTGGAGAACATTAAGGGCAGAATGCTTGCAGCTAGAAATCTTTCCTGCAAGCTTCAATGAAAACCATCGCTCCTTCCTGCGAGTTACCCTGTCCCATGTCTATTGTAAATTGAAAATATTTTGGGTGGGCAACACAAAAGATAATTTAAATTCAAACTCAAAATGTCATGTCTCGTAAACACATTGATTGCCACGTCAAAATGTGGTAATGTGGTAAGGAGTTGGGTAGTGTGTCACATCATAGTTTCCAGCGTAGGGGAAAGGACCCCATCTCCGAGCACCTTAAGTTGCCCCTGTTATACAGCCACGTAGATTGACAACTAGGACTCCAAATCAGCAAGACTGGATTCGTCAACATTTTATGAATCTTCAAATGTATCTTTGAAACCTGTTCACAATTTGTATGACACGTGGAAATAGAATTCCATGCATGCTATTAAATTCGACCCAATATAAATATCAGACCCATCACCGCCACCATTTTATTCACCTGACAACACGTAACGTATTGGGAAGCCGCGCGTTTGATCTGGCAATGAATTTACAGTGCTTGGTATTAATGTGTGGAACAGGTGATTAATATCTCCACCGACTCCCCTTAATTTTCCATCGCCCTCCCATTAACTGTGCAAGTATTCCCCATTAACTGCGCATTCAAGCCGAAGTTACTGTTCACGAAATCGTGATTTCTAAGCAACTGGAGCAGGGAAAATAACAGCGATGCTCCCCAGCTGAGAAGGGCGAGCGGAGGAGGAAGATCAAGCGCTTCATGCCAGCAAGTTCCTGCCATCAAGTTCATGCCAGATGATGCGAGCAAGTTCCTGCCATCTTATTTATCTCATGGGATTATTCAGAATGAACGTTTATGCCAGATGATGAGGTGAAATATTATTTGCCTTTTTATCATGTTTTTAACTATTGAACGTTCCAGTCCTTTTCTTTCCATTATTTTCTACTAACTCGGCATAACGTTGCCAGCCACCTGCAGGCAAGCTAATTGTTTTATATTTACAAGTCAAATGATTACAGTGGCGTGTTCTATGCTTAATACAAGCTTGGTGTGGATCTACATTTACAAGTGGCTACATGCAAAATATTAGATGTGTTATTTCATAATACATGCATATCTTCATAATTAGATTTCTTGCATTGGCTTCACAATACATCATGGTCGATTATAGTCTGTATGAGGGTGTTCCTATTTTCCTAGTAAACAACAAAACAACAAAACTAGACTACTGTCTTTTATTACAACATATAGTAACTCTCACTTTCTTGTTAACCCTGTTTATAAAGTAGAGGAGCATTGCCCTCGATCTTCTCCATTCTGCATCATGTTGGTTTGCAATATCTAGTTGGTATATGATGAAATACAGGATATGAATTGCAGAAATATCGTTCTCATAGAAAACACATTATGCCAAGGGAAGACGAAGTTGCAGGGAGGCGAAGCAGGCAGCATTTTGACCCTACTTGGACTATAACTAAACAAGATGTGCATTGGAGTCACAAAGGGAATCCTGCTTCTGGACAAATTCTTGCTTATCCGCCAGTTCAGATACAGCCCACACCACATGGAACTCCTATTGGTCGTCCTCTACTACATGTATGGGGTCATCCCACAACAGATCAGTCAGGTAGGAATATGTGGCAGAAACCTCCAATGGGTACTCCTACAACATGGCAAGTACAGGATGGCTCTTTCTGGAATCACCCAGGGGTATTTTTTTCAACCAGTTTTCGTTGTTTTCTTCCTATATTTTCCCATGTTTGAATTTTCTATGTTTCTTTATATTGCTTATTTGGTGATGGAACTAGTATCTGAGACTGATACAACTTGCAGGTATATGTTGATGCTTGGGGTTGTCCGTCTTTGAAAGTTGAGATTTCGTGGTCTTCCCTGCACACTAGACATGAGTAAAATTCACTACAATAAGGTGATCCTACCAGACACTTTTTAAATTGTAATACAAATTCTCATTGCACATTCAAGGATCTAACACATGGTGCTAATTTAAATCGCAACTATTTGATTTGGATTTCATTTGGAATCCACTTGTAATTGAAAAATGAGAACAAGTGATTGCTCGACAAGTTCTTGTTTTTCATGTAATGTTCTTGTTAAGGTAGTAGAAAGAATGACAATGCAAAGTGATGACGTGAATGAGAATGAAGACCACAATTTTATTGGGAAGGTAAGGTCATCTGTGACCTTACTAAGGCAATGATCTGTTTATCTTAATCCAAAATCTTTTGTCTACAATTGTTTGTCTGTGAGATGATTGAGTTGTATTCCAGTTTTATATGGTATATTTTATTTGCATGCGTTAATTATGTTTGCAAATGCTGGCAAGGACCCATAAAATGGGAGGCAGCATAAAAAATACATATATGGATAGTCCTGACTTCACACACAAGAAATAATATATTATTTTATATTCATTTCGATAGACTTACAAAAATTTACATTAAATCCGACTTCCAAAGGATTAAAGTCGGTCTAACATTTATCAAAATCATATATACATATTCGACAAAATCAGCCAAAACTTACTAAATGGGTAGATTTTTTCTATTTCTTTGTAATATTGGACAAAATTTATAAAGCCAAACTCAACCGCTGGACCAAAATCCTGGAAATGCTTGAGGCTGCTCTTCCACGTGACGTGGTATCTGATGTGCTAGCATTCATAGATTGGAGAACATGAGGTAGCATAGTAGCAAGAGCTTACCGAACATCTGTCAAAGTTCTTGAAAGTTGGCCAATTTGACCAAACATTGCTTGCTCTAATTTTCTGAAAATGTCTCTTTGTTTGAAGGAGAAGATGGGCAAGCTGGATTGGTTATTGATAATGGAAGAAAAAGAGGATGAATGTGTTATACATGTCCAACAAAATGTGATCGTTGATCGGAAGGGGATTAGAGGGACTACTCAAACGTCTATTTTGTCGATCAGGCTCCTTTTGTGCTTGTTGCCATTCCTTCATCCTTTTATCATGTTCTTTTGACAGTCTGGCTTGTTCCCTTTTCAACTCCTTCTCATTTTTTCGCTGCAACTTATCTTCTTCTTTTTTCTGCCTTTTCAATTCTCTTTCCATTTTAAGTTGCCCCTTCTTTTCTTTTTCTACCAACATGTGGGCTTTCCTTTCTTCTGCCTGCTCCCTTCTCTTTGCCTTCAAATCTTCAATTTCTCTTTTTCTTGCTTCTTGATCTTGAAGTAAATGCAAGTATTCATCAGAGGTAAGTATTTGGGATTGCCTACCAATTCTAATTGCTCCATCACTTAGCCGCACAGGGTTGTTGTGAACCCTCTCAATTGGTAGCTTTAAGAATTTACTTACTGATTGGTTGTCATTTTGGGTGCAAACCACCTCTTCAGTGTCTTGTGTGGCTATGAAATCAGCAACTTCGAAGTTACCTTTATCCATATGTTGTGTGGATAAATTTGGGGCATCTAATTGGGATGTATCACGTGCCTCCCACTCCAAATTATCAGCATAATAGTGTACCACCTCACTTGGAAGAGGCAGGGGAGGGGATGGCATTGAAAGAGAAACTTCCTCATTGTTGAAATCAATTTGCATGTTGAGATTTATGGCCCCTTCTTTAACCCATTGAGGTGGGTGAAATTTGTTTGTGTTGGCAAAGTCAAGCTATCATCAACATCCGTGGCTTCTTGTGTTTGGCTCACATGAGTTGTTGAACTAACATGATCATCTTCTTCATTGATTGTATGTGGCTGATTTAAATCTTTAGGCATGCCAAAAAATTCTGCCTCAACATGCACTTCCTTTGTTTTTGTGCATCCTCATTATCGACACATTATTCCTAATTTCTTCTAAACAACGTTCTACATCTCCATCTTCTATTCCCGCCATCCTCAATATGTTTTCAACAATTTGCCACCTCGTCTTCTTCAACATGAAAGGCTTCACTTGGCCTCATATCATTAGAAACAACATTACGATCAAGTGGCCATATACCGTCTACGAAAACTTTGCTTTGATGTTTTTAGGAGTAAGTGCGAGTTGGAAAGCTTGATTGCTAAGTGTTGCCAATTCTGTCCTCCCGATTTCAAGACTGAGTTCTTTGCCATCCATTTGGACCTCATTGATTTGAAGTAGTTCTTGAATGGAGAGAAAACACTAACATCTAATGGTGAAGTTTGTGACCGGTATGAGTGGCAAAGTCACAAGGTCAATTCCTAGATTTCTAGCTTCTTGGATTGTGCCAAAAGCTACATGGCTGCCATGACCATCAAATATTAGAAGATGCCTATTTGTTGGTGAAACTCCGCCAGGCACAGATCTTGCAAAATGATGCAGCCAATTCAAAAACAGCTCCTTTGTCATCCACGCATGTGGTTGCGCCATGCCATGCATCCAGTTCACATCCACTATATAGTTTTTAAGTTGTCTCTTTGCCTTAAAAAGATAAAATCAGGAATGCTTTGTCTGCTACATTAACACAACATAATACATAATCCATTCTCTACTTTTTGACATAATGTGTGGAACACTTCTACAACCTAATTTAGCAATCACACGCATGCCACAATTCCTTCCTGCTTGTAGACACAGTTTCATCACAATTCCATATTTTATTGGGCCCATATTGATTTGTTGTATACATTTTTGCAAGTTATCATGAAAGCAAAGAACGATTCTTGGTCGTAACATGACCGTTGCTCTATCTCTATCAAGGCCCTCCGCAGTTCTTATTGTCAAATCGGGATGGCGCCTACGGAACCCATACCACCATGATTTTCCTGGTAGACCATCATTGAATGGATTTGGTCTGCTTTGACATATATGAGCTACATAGGCCTTTAAGTGAATGACTTCAAGACCATGGCCAAGTTCAGCCATATCTTTGCACCATGTCACAATTTCCTGCTCTTCATTCTCTGTCAGAACTGTTGGAGGTCCCAACCTCTTAGTGGTTCTTTTTCCATACAACCAATCAGTCACGTTTGTGGCAGGGATACCCCACTTAGATGCTGCTTTTCTTGTTGACATTCCATTCTCCTCCACGTCCCTCATGGCAGCCTTCATGTCTGCTTCTGTCCATTGTCCTCTTATGTATACTTTCTTTGTTATAGAAGACCCTCCAGTTACTTCAACATTTGGGTTCATACTAGTGTTCAATTCAGGTTCATCTGTAATTCTGATATTCTCATCCACAAATTGTTCTTTTCCTTTTGATGAATTGCTCCTTCGAGTGGAAGACATATTTTTCTGAGGTTGTAATTGAGCAGCGTTATCCATGCCTGAATCTTGTGATTTGGCTCTTGAAGGATTATTCTTTCTGTTGGAAGTTTTGGTTTTTTGAGCTTGTGTCCCAGCAATTTTATCTTCATCAAAAGACAGATTTGTAAACTTTGCCCTTCTTTGCAAGTTGCTTCTCAACCTTCTCACTGGTCCTTTGGATGTCCGCTTTGCACGTGCCATTGTGAAATACAAGGAACTTTGACAAAAACAACCGCTGTAGAAAACTGGACCTGCCTGCATTGCAATGAAAACTACGAGTGAATGCACAGTTAATGGGGATTGAATGCACAGTTTATGGGGGTTGAATGCACCATTACAGGGACGGTGATGGAAAACTATGGTGAGTCGGTGGAGATATTAATCCACCTGTCACCGCTTTAATAGCAACCACTGTACATTTACTGTCACAACAAATGCGCGGCTTCCCACTAAAATACGTGTTGTCATACCATTTTAAAAACAACGGTGATGGGTCTGATATTTATATTGGGTCATTTCTAATAGTATGCATGTAATTCTATTTCCACGTGCCATACAAAATGTGAACAGGTTTGAATGATACATTTTAAGATTCATAAAACATTGACAAATCCAGCTTGCTGATTTGGAATCCTAGTTAGCAGTCTACGGGGCTGTGTAACATATGCAGGGGCCTTTGACCGAGACTATTTAGCAAATTTGGATGCACTATGTATATGGAGGTAAATTTAACACCGTATGAATGTTTACATCTATTACTATATGTAGAATTTTAGAGGCTGCGAAAAAAGATGTGGCTAGTTCAGAAAATAAATACATTTTTATTTTGAATATTGGAAAAGCAATATGGCTATTTCAGAAAATCAAAGAAATCGCTATTTCGGATTTTATCATTGCTTACGGCAAAAGAGAAACACAAGTGAACATTAAATTAATTATGCACACGAGTGAGTTTTAATTTGTAGATATAGTATAAACAACATGAATTTGCAATAATGAAGTTGTTCATTCTTGCAAATTTAATGATGTTTGTAAACTATCTACATATTCAAACTTCCTAATGTTCATAACAAATTTAATGGTTAAATGTGAGATCTAAAAATGTTTGGAGAAAATAAGAGACAATTTTTAAAAATAGTGCTTAATACAAAAGGTGAACAACTATTGCACCTGGAAATTTCTGAAATATTTTACTATTTTGTATTTGTGGAGCAAGAAAATCAGTCCTGGAAGTTCTCTGTTCTTCTGTAGCTGTGCAGTTGTATCTGTGCAACAAGAAATTTGATGCTGGAAAAATGTTCTTCTCTATCTCTGCAGTTGTATTTGTGCAGCAAGAAAATTGATGATGGTAGAGATGCTGACCTGTATCTGTGCAGTTGTATTTGTGCAGCAAGAAAAATGATGGTGGAAAAGAGTGAGTCTGTATCTGTGTAGCAAGAAAATTGAACATGAAAAAGGGCAGCAAGAAAGTAACAAATGCATACGACTCATCTCAATTTATAGATTTCATTGCTTTGAATTTATCTTTTGGTAATCTGGCATTGTTTTCTATTGGCTGAGAGGGGTTGGCACGGATTGATTGAGAAATAATGAAATTTGAGCCATTGGATTTAAAACTCTTCTTGATCAATGGATAGATATTAAAGTGGATGTGAAAGATTTTGGTGGGAATTGGGAATTTGAGAGGGAAATGTATCATTTTTATTTTAAAAAATTCGAATTACAGTTGTTTTATTGAATGTTGATTTTTGAAATCTGCTAAAAATCTATAATAAATGGTGACTTTTTCTTGTAAATGGTGAGTCTTAATGATTTTTTTATGTTTGCAGGTACCCCTATTAATTGTAGAAAAGGCACTGGAGGTTGGATAAATATAGATGAACAATGTTTGCTCAAGGACATGTGTATTGATAAGGAATGGATGTATAATTGTGCAAAAAATAATAATATTTGTACATGTTGAAGCCCATCAGCAATGTAAATGGGGTCAGAATAGTAATGGAGATGATATTATTATATTCATGCTGGAGTTTCTAAACTTTAAATGTGACCCTCAAGTTGTAAGGAATGACATGTATTTATGTTTAAAAATTAAAACATTTGCACATCTTAAAATTGCCAAAGAAAAAAGAAATCATGTACAGTTTTATGTAATTTTTTGGTTGAGTATTTGGTGAACTTTGTATAGACAGTAATATTTATTTGTGCCAAAATAGTCTCGGTCAAAGGGCCCTGCTCGGAGATGGGGTCCTTTCCCTGGGGGGTTATGGGGATGTCGAGTGCTGGTTGGATGCATAGACGGTTCTCTCAGGATTTACGCGCCCGAATCATTATCGGTCAACAGTAGTAATAATAATAATATTAGCAGCAGACGAATTTCTTCCGATGGTGGCAGTGATATCATGGAAGCCGAACCTTACGTTCTGGAAAAGACTTTGATTGGATTTTGTAAGAAAGCGGTCATATGCATGGATGTGTTACAGTCACGAAGCTTGCTACTCTCACTCTCAGACGCCATAACACTCCATAGATTACCGGGCCTTGAGGTAGTTGTCTACATCGGAAAAACCAAGGGTTCCTCTTCCTACGCTTGGGATGACAAACGCGGTTTCCTCTGCGTAAACAAACAGAAGAAATTGCTCATCTATCGCTATGACGGTAAGGAAGACATGTATGTATTTATGCATAATGTGCTTCTCTACCTTGGGAATCTATTCTATACTTTTCCTCTTTGAAAAGGCAAGACTTGCAAACGCAGGGGGTTTTTCTATGAAAATAAATAATTGAAGATCCACCCTCGGGTCGGGCTATAAATTTGACCTCGCTGCCTTTGATTGGGTCTTTGGTACTCCAGTTTTGCATAAGAACAAAGCTATGGCTTTGTCCGCCATAGACTGTACTCATCTTATGCATGATAATCAGATCATTTCCTTCATGTCATTTTAGGAAGCCGGGAGTTCGTGGAAGTGAAAGAATTCGCTGTACCGGACATAGTAAAGTCGATGGCATGGTGCGGAGAAAGTCTTTGCTTGGGAATTAGGCGTGAATATGCCATAATGAATACTGTAAGTGGTGCCTTTTTTGAGGTGTTTCCCTGCGGCAGGATCGCCCCACCTTTAGTTGTTTCTCTTCCTTCCGGAGAGCTGCTCTTGGGCAAGGTACACCTTTCACCCTCATCTTCTTAAATTTACCATTCTAATAGCATTGTTCAATGAATCTGTACATTACTTGAAATTTCGATCTTCCAAATTATAATTCTAATCTTACTACTGCACTAAATTTTTCTGCTGCATAGGCTTCTTCATTTATGCATCACTTTCCCACTAACACATCAACAATTAAACTATTGCTAACTATTTTAAGCTGGGTTAATCTGAGTGTGTGTCACTGAATCGAGAAATCTGCAGAAGTTAGTGTGGAAAACTTTGTCGCATCATCAATTTACATGCAGGGCTAATCTTAATACTCTTTTGATCTAGGATTTGAGAGGAAAGCCTCCAATCACGTATTCAGGCAGTCAGTGTATCCAACTAAACTTAAAGGAATTTGTTTCATTACTCTCTCTGGTATCCTGTTCTATTCAAGAACGAAACTAATACATGTGTGGGTAGTTGAAGGTCCCCTTGCGTCTGCTGTGGATGGAGGAACAGTTGATGTTAGAAGTGGTGATCACTTTAGATCTGGAGTGCTGCCCGACAAGGGGGATTAGGGACTACATGGCATCAGTCCCTTAGGAGGGATAATCTTCTCGTGTTTGGATTCTCATGGCTACTTCAACATGGAGAATGTAATGTCTTATAACATTATTCAGTGGTTGGAGAATATCAAGAAATGGGGGAGTTAATTGTTTTTGTGAGATATAAGCCTAATAAATTACATGTGTTAGTTCCTTCATAGTTTGGTTTCTTTTAATTTAGATATAAGTGGCCAAGAACGGCGAAGGGGACTGAGTAAATAGCTAAAAAAATGCACAATGTAATGCTTAGTGCATCATCTCCAATAGATGGATACCGAGGTTAAGAAGGAGCCAAAAAAAAAAAAAAAAAAAAAAAAACTCTAAAGAACAAAACCATGAAGCGTATGCAATGCCTGAAAATTCAAAGCTATACCAAGCAACTATTCTCCTTATATTCGAAGTTGAGAAAAAATCAGTGACAGGGGTCAAAGTTCATGGTACGTATTGAAAATAGCTCTGGTTGTTATGCACGCAATTGAATATCAAAACTCCCATTCTAGATAGGGGAACAAAACTGAATATGGCTATTGTTATAATGTACAAAAATAAATCTTTATTCAGTTTTCCCATTCTAGAACTATTCATGAACTTTGTGGGCCTGAGCATTTTGACGAGAAACAAAATTTCCAATTGAAATGTTGACATTAGACAGTAAGTTTGTCTCCTGATACAAAATGATTTACTACTGGGTATAAAATGTCTAATGAAGGATATAAAATTATCATTTCATCTCATTAGAATTGTAATGATCGACTGTATCTCAACTTCAATTGGCTCAAAAAACATATTTCACCGCCTTAGATATTGTAATGATGAATTTTAGCTCAACTTGAATTGGCTCAGAAAATGAAAGTTTTTGTATCTGAGCCAGTGAAGCTTCAATGCACAAGGCATGCACAGGCTTCTTAACATTCTCCGAGTTTGAACCTCGACCATCGGAGGGGCTCCCTGCACTGACACCACAGTTCATCATCCCCAACGTGCACAACTGTTCTGGTCGCACTCAACTTGCATGCAATTGCGAAGACTTAGGGAATACTACAACACAGATATGAGAGCAGGGTGTCCAATGCTTGACAGTGCTCCTGCTTGTGCCTGATAAAGCCCAATTTCCATCACCTTTGTGTACCCGTAAGAGGGTTAGCCCTACCTAACTAGGCATTGGCTCAGAAGGGACGTATTAGAAGCAAAGACCATTATTTCCAAGGCATAGTCTTCATTTCATGGAGCAAAGTTATGGAGAAAGTGTATTTACTTTTTTCTCTGCAAGCTATTGAAGTCGAAAGTGAAATTCATAAAGCCTTTTCATGAATTTGCACTTAAACATTCAAAAGCTGCTTTATTCTCCCTGCTGGAAAACTGGTGCAATTGCAGCAAGTAGTCCCAGTTGGCTTATCAGGCCAAAATGACAGTGAGAAAAAAGAATACCTAAACAAAAATTCATTAACAGTTGCAGATGAAGCAGAAAAGAACACATTTTGTATTCATTGATTTCAAGCTGTCTATCACAAGGTCAATTTCTATAGACTTTTTACAATATTAGTTGGCATTACAATGCCAAATTGTACCAAGGACTACTCGAACATCCAAAAGCTGCTTGATTCTCTCTGCTGGAAAATTGGTCTAGTTGCAGCAAGTAGTCCCAGTTGGCTTATCAGGCTGAAAGAGCGGTGGAAAAATGCAACCAAACTTAAAAAAAAATTTGCAAACAATGCCAAATTGCACCAAGAACATGGGAGCTGGGTGCTCAATCATTGTTGGAGCTCTGTCCACTTAAAGTCCCTTTCTAGAGAAAACACTTACAAGAAGAGGAAAGAGTGTTCTCCCAATCTCTTTACCAGCTAGCTTGATCAACCTTTTATTTGTATTAACCTAAGCATTCATGCTTCAACCAAAGCAATGTCTTATGTATTTATCATCACTTTTTAAAACTTTGTAATGCCCCTTTCTAGGGCTAAAACTGAAAATAAGGGTTTGACTTTGGCTTTAAATCCAAATGAATCAAATCTGAAATTGCACCTTCAAACACACAAACATCAATCTGAAACAGCTGAGAATGTTCTTCAAACAATCAACACACAATATCAATCAACCCTCTAGGGCAGTGAACTGCATATGAGATTCACATCAACATTTAACCATGCAAATAGAGCTGAAATGCCACCAAATAATTTATCCAACCACAACAATATTTATCAATCTCAAATACATCAAAAATATGGAGAAACGAATGATAAATCACAACTGTAATTAATTTTTATGACAACAACCATACAACCAAACCGAGGGCTAGAAAAAATAGATAAACTTATCCAAAAATCACCATGGCCTTATAAAATATGCAAAACAAAAATACTAGCTCAAAATGTGCCCTAGAAGGCACCGAAATCAACCCTCAAGCAAGTCGCCTAGGGCTGGAAATGAAGATCAGCTGCATAAAATCACTTTGAAGTTCCAATGTGACCTCCGTGTGAGATCACCCTTGCACACAAGAGGGTTTTCGTCCCCTAGTGTGATCCTATTGAAGGGTTTCGTCCTCAATAGGTGACCAAGGAAGGGTTTCCGTCCTTCAATGGCAAGAAGAGAAGCTACTTGCTCCACCTCCAAGAGAAATCAATATCCAAAATAACATAACCCTCCTTTAGCAAGTCGAACCACCTTATATAGGCCTTGAAGATGTCAATGGGCAAATAGAATCCTCTAGAGAGGCTGACCCCTTAATGAAGGAAAAGAACATTAAAGTCACCATGTAGGCCTCCACAAGACCGACCTCCATAATGAAGAAATAGAAATCCTCCTTGCATTGTTTGACAAGTCTTCCACCACCTAGTCGAACCACTCCAATGCCATGATTAGTAAATAAAATAATTAATTACAAAAGTACAACACTTACAACCATGGCGAGTTCCCCTCCCTTGCTCCTTGATGCCCACGGGAAGAGGAATGGGCATAAGGTCTTCCATAGCGAACTAGCTTGGAAAAGGGGACATTACAGTCCTCCTTCCCAAAATTGCTTGCCCTCAAGCAATTGCAAACTTGGATGCTCCAATAATTTGGATCTTGTACCTGTCAAATGAAAGAACTCTTGCCAACACAAGCTCATATGCCCAAATACCATCATACCAAGACAACTAAATCCCATAGCTGTCAAGTGGAACAACTCCTGCCCACAATGGTCATGGTGTCTACTCCTTCCATCACCCCTATCTATGTGCTCTTCCTCAATGAAGCCTTCTACCCAAAGCATGAGAACATCTTTCAACATAGTTTGCATGTAAGCTGAAAATAAGTCATGACAACCATAAATCACTTGGGATTCCATCCAATTCAGCACTAGGATGGCTAGGAGGAGTGTCTTCACTAGTGGAGCTTCACCATTATCATTACCATGCAAGGAAACCTTCTTAAATTGCACATGGGTACAACTGTTCATGACTGAAAATATTGTGACCAACAATATAGAAATGATACAAATATGACAAACCCATGCAAGCTTTAGTAATATGACTGATGTAGAGGTGGTAGGTACCCATACAAGGGCTGAAAACTCTCCATCTTCAGCTACAATCCCATATGCTCCTCCATTTGCTTGGGTGAGAAACAAACTCAGCTGCTCTTTCTTCCTTAGACCTATACTTGCAAAGGCTTCACATTCTCTATGCAAGTGATGGCTGCCCACCAACATCCTTACGCTGCCCAAAGTACAACTGTAACCTTGTACTCCATTCAAAATTAGGAAGGTAATGATGTGAATCCTTCTCATGACAGCTGTTCGTATGATACCCTTGATAGTGCCCTTCATCCAAGAGGCTGAAAATCACACAGAAAGGGAGCTGGAAATATTGTGGACAACAAAAGAACAAATGGTACAACAGCTGTCATAATAAGAGTCCTTCATAAAATACATCCATGATAGCAATCTAAAGGCAGGCAATAACCACACATTGACTGAAAATGCTCCAAAAACTGAAATTTATCCCATTTCATGACTGTCCTTACTTGTGTGGCAGCAAACAAAGTATGGGGCAAACTGAAAATGCGGATAACAACATGTTTCAAATCCCACAAGTTAATACACCTACTTACCACCATACTTCCAATATCCGGCTGGGTGATGATGCTTTGGGCAGCAAGATAGCATCCATCTTGCTCATCTTCATACACAACAATTACTAATTCAACATTTACTTGAGCATGCTTATCACTTGGGAACTTAAAACCCTTATGTCTTGACTGCTGTTTTGAAAATAAAATTGTAGATTTTACCTCATCATGTGTTGTCCATATACCTTGTGTAACACCCTTGACAGTTATTATTTTCCTCCTTTACATTTCAAGTGTTGACATGTGATTTTCCTTATAAAGATGTGTTCTTTTGAATTTTGGAGATCATGCTTGATATGGATAAATCATCTTCTGTTCTTAAGATCCTTTGACTGAATTGGAATGGCTTTCTTAAATCCATTTTTCATTTCTTGTAGGTGGGTTACAATCTGGTTTAAGAATTGTAAACTTTTCTACTAATCTGACTCATCCTTGGATCAATTTCAGTGATCCAAGGAATGTTTTAAAATCTGCTCTATAGGATGAATGGTAAATCGACATTCCAGGAATTGATAGACATATGACTGAACTTTGATGGATACTAGTTCTTTGATTGTTGTTTGAACGAGTTCTATTCAATGGTATGTCATGCTTGGATCTTTTCAGTTTGATTGTACCGGACAATGTTGACACAAACTAACTGTAGCTGTTCACGGCATAGGAAAGATCCGGAGACCTAAGATAGGTAAAGATAATTACTACCTAAACTATGTTACGTAACAGAGTTCCTATTCTAACCTAAAGCTTCCTATTCTGCTTTGATTCGGTTGATTGGCATCCTAAACTAATACTACCAGGTTATATTATGATCTAACCTAATGCCTAAAACTATAGTAATGAAAAATTAACCTAACCTAAGTGAAAACTACCTTAGGCTATGTGTTAAGACCTATTGTGGTAAATGTGTTTGGGTTATAACCTAAGGTAAATATATATACTACAAATTACCTAAGGTCTAACCTAAACAATTTAATCTACCCTAAACTAATGGGTTTGAATGGGGAATTAGGTGGTCGCATACATAGTGGGCGACGGTTCCAAGGCATTAAAAATGTTGATAAGGTTTTAATTGTTGGAGGTACTACCAGCTTTGGTAGGGGTTAGTGAATTTGGCAGAGGCTTAGGTGGAGGCTCCACTAAAATGGAATTCTTTGTTAGATTTGATTTGGCAATGACTAAGCATGAGAGGCGGTGGCAAAGGAGGATAGGCGGGAAAATAGGAGTTAAGGGAATTAATTGTTTTTGGTCTTCGTGCTCAAACTGCCTTGGAAGGCATGCAAACGGTTTGGCATGTGGTTGTTTCACTTTGCATGGTTCGCAATTTTCACTCTGCATGCTCACTGGTTTTTCGAACCAGCAGATAGAACTACACTTGATGGCTATTTTTGAGGTTTTAAACCTAGTTTCAGTTTGTGGAATATATAGGAGGCATGATGGAAAAAGAACATGGTTATTTGATTTTTCGTGGAGAAAAGGAGAAGTTTTGAGCTCGGCTGGAGATTCTTTTCGGGTTCACAGAAGTTATCAGGCATGATAGGCTCTAAACTTTAACATCTCTTGCTTTCCTATAAATGTCTCATTAAAACGATTCTGCTCTATGAGATTCTCGGTTTTCATATTTTGTCTGGTTATTTACTTATGGGTTTATTAAATCTGTGTTTTTGGTTTTGAATTTCATGGTAAATAGAGTTCTGTTTAGAAACTTACCATGTACAGTTCTTTAAAAATATGAATGCATGCAAAGATGTATCTCTGTAACTTGGCTTTTTAATGTTAGGACGGGAAATTGAAGTATTTTGTTTAGATAAATCTTTCATTCTTTGGTGGATGTGGTTCAGAGTTTTGAGATCTTTGGGTTCTGTCTAAACTTGCTGGAATTTGTGTTTTGTTGATCGTGAGCTTGAGCTGAACTTGTGTATTAATGGATCTTGTATTCGAGCTCGTTTTAGATTTGGAACTGGTTCTGGTTTTTGTGAGAACTATTGATTTAGGTTCTTGTTGTACTGAACCATGTTGGAATTTTGTATATCTCTGGACTGTTGTCGAAGCACGTATAAAGCTCGTTGCTTATATCTTAGTTCCATTGAGAGATAATATGGGACTCTGTAACCATGCTTTACATTCTTTTGAAATTTGAAATAGTTTTTGTAGATTAGTAACTACAAAGCATTCGTATTTGTTTCATGTGTGGACTCTGTACTTTGTGGGAATTCCTAGTCCTACTTGAGCTAGTATTTGGACTTCGTGTTTTCTTATAAAACTGTGCAAGAGCTGTTTGTTGTTCTGAACTGGAGTTTGGAGACCTAGGTAGCTCCGAACTGTTGTTAGAAGTTTGTATTTGATCTTGTACACGTATTTTATTACTCACGTTTCCTGAACTGTTGTTAGAAAACTTTCGTTCTTTAGGATCATGATTTTTACACTTGTATATGACCGGACAGTTGTTGAAGTCCGTAAATGGTTTTGAGCATGTGTCTTCCTCTAGTGATCTTTTTCACTGTTAATACAAGGTTGTAATGTACACGACACTTGCATTTTGTTATTTTTGTGGACTCTGAACTTAGTGGGAAACCTTAGTTCCATTGAGATAGTCTTTGGACTTCGCGTTTGATTTGAACTCATGTAGGAGTCACTTGTGTTGAACCGTGTTTATATTATTGGAAATAATCAGGGCTTTGATGACGCCGTTTATGGCTCTGTACCTGTGTTTTATGTAGAGGAATTTCAGACTGTCAATGGAAGTTGTTTTTCTTTGCATTCGTACCTGTGTATTGTATAGTTCTGAACTTTGTTAGGACTTGAACCGACTCTGTTCTGGAACTTGGGAGTTGTGTTCTATTTGTTATAAATGTTTAAAAATTTACAACTCTTTTGTCGAGTTTTTGCTCAAGGTAAAATTGGGAGAATAATTGGATTACTGTGGGGAAAACCCTCCAAGATATCGAAGGAAAAATGTTCTCGTTTGATGAATAAAATTGTTAATTCAGTTTAAGAATTGTTTCTTCTTTCCTGACATGTTGATAGTATTTAAATGGGAGTAGTCCTTTCTCTCAGTCCGAGGAAACTTGTATCTCAGACCTCTTAGAATAGACTCTGAGTTTCTTTTATGAGAAGAACTTAGTAATTTAGTACTGTATACTGTTATGGAGGGATTACTTGAATTTGTTCTTTAGTTTTGTATTATAATTGTGAACCAAGAACTGGTTATTCTTTTTGTAATGCAAAAATGAAACCTGACCTTGGGATACTAGTATGAATTGCTTGGCCTTCCTTTGCACAATCATTTGTAGGATTGATGTTGGAAGAGGTTATTTTATTTGGTTTTCATTGAACTGTAAATGACAGTTTGTTGGCAGACTGTTGTTTTGTAGAGCCTTGCTTGTTGGTTTGAGATGAGTGAGTTGTCTCTGGCACTCTATCTTTTTCAGAATTATCTTTGGATGATGAAGAGTAGAGAGTAACCCTGTATGAGTTTGTCTTGATATTTGAACGTTGTTTCAAATCTCCAAAAGTATAACTTCTATATTATAAGTAGATTTAAAACTTACAGGTAAAACCAATTGATCCTCTATTCTTTCTTGGATTAAATGAAATTTTGCCGGATGAATATCTTAAATAGGGTAATTCTCTTTTGAAAGAAACAACAAACTCATGTTTTGAATTTGTTCTATTCATTGATGTGTAGTGCTTGAGCATAATCGTAATGGTTCTTCTTCTTGTGTTTAGGAGATAGATGAGTCATCTTAATATGAACCATGCTCTAACTGTTCTTTTGCTTGAAGCAAAGATAAATGTTGTTTTTCTTTTATGGCAGATTGGGAGCAATGAGATGTTATAATATGTTGTTTGCCTAATGATAATTAATGGAATCAATTAGACTCTATTTGTAGGGTTGAAATGGTATATAATATTCTGTTCCTTTTCATGAAAGTAAAAATTAATTGTTTTTAGTGTACTTCTTTTTCGTCGCTTTTAATATATTGATTATTGATGTAATAATTGTCTCATTAAAGCGAGTTGTTTTAATGGAACAATTATTGGAATGCACTTCTTTTTAAGGCTTAGTGCTTATCATGCTCAGTTCATTGAACTGACCCGTGTTAGCAATTTTTGCAGATGGACTTCGTAAGTGATAAAGAAGGCAAAACTTACATGATACATTGGCTGATTTAAGTCTATTTCTTGTGATGAACTCTGATTTGTTCTTGAGACTGTATTGGAAAAGAAAAGTAGTATTCTTTTATAATTAATACAGTTGTTATGCAGTTTACCTGAATGCATAAGTTTTGTAAATGTAAAGGTTATAAAGATAAATTGAAAAGTGGAAGATTACCAGTATTGGTTGTGTAAATACTTTGCATTTGTATGAAAAAGATGGGTTCCATCTTGTTGTCAATCTTCATATTATGTGTATATTAAATGGTTAAATTTTAACAAGATTGGATCAAGGGATTAAGTTCAATCTCCCTACTTATGATACAACTTGTAAAGTTGTAGAATGTGATTTTCGTTATATAAACTATAAATCATAGTAATGCAAAGTAGGATGAACATACTTAATAAAAGGAGTGGTTAAGGGTAGAATAGACCCTAGCGCTATACATATAATGAAAGACTCTTCATCTTTCATAACTGTTCACAAATCATATAGAATTGATAACATGACTTCAATTTATCAGACTTCATTTGTTATGAAGTCTAATTTATTTTGGATATCTTTTGCGCTTAACTTTCTAAAAAGTTAATGTACTTTTTACATATGAAATATTATAACACCTATGCTGATTATGCTTAACCGACAATAACTATATATTCAAAAAGTAAAAGCGGCAATGATATAACAAGGTTCTTAAAGGGCTAAATGAATCAATTTAGAAAAGAACTTATGGAATGTTGGATTAGGGATTAGGTAGGTGGCTGAAATCTGTTTAAATAATCCAAATTAATTAATCTATTAATAAATTCCTTGGGTATGTACATCTCGATGAGGTTGTTCTGTAGGATGTTGGCACACGCCAATTGCGTAGGCTGTACCTTCGAGAAGGTTAGGATCTTCTCAAGGATACAACGATGCAGTCGACATGTGGCAATACCCTTCTGCATTGATCATCTAGATCTACACACATTGGACTTGATCTTAGTTTATCTCTAGATCTGGATAGTAGCATGGTTAAGATATGGAGTAGCCTCTAAAACTCGGGGTACCTTGGCACACGGGGTTGACTTAGGTCGACCCAGTATGCCAACTTACCCTAAGTTTTGGGAGCCTCCCCTTATCATAACATATGTTGTTAACTCGAACTAGGGTTAAACCTTGGGCAAGTGGACTGACGGAAGTCAGTGAAGGACATTCTAGATAACAATAGAGTGGGGTGAAGGACGTATTCGGATTGACGAGTATGCCGTCAAGGAATAGTAATACAAACAGTATGTTAGAAATCTTTGGCCAAAGTATCGCAAGTTGCTGGTTGTGTTGTCCTATGTCACCTAGTCTAAGGCTCGTGATGCCGATGAATATTGGTAACAAATATTCAGATAGGATCCTTAGACAGATCACTCATTACCCTAAACAGGGTAAGAACAACCAAGTATACGTAGTATACAAAGAAAAGTATTCAATACTTGATGTTTAACATGAATAGATCGGTAGTTTACCGAGTCATGAAATGAATAGATTGGTAGTACACCGAGTCATTACAACTGCATATGGTTATCTGTTATATGAATGGTTGATAAAGAATGTGTGATCTAAATTATGAATTTAGATCAGAGAACATTATTTTAAATTTTTGTTTTTTCCTTGTTTATAAAAGTCTTAAAATGGGAATGTTACACCTTGTCTTCTTTCAAAAGTTCTTTCCTTCTTCTTGGCTGTAGCAACTTGAGGAGTTCCCTTTGTCACGCTTTGAAGCACAATCTCTAGATCATCAAGCTTGAATCTCAACACCATGGTTTGGTAGTTTTGGGTAAATTCGCCCAAAGAGTGTAGCCATTGTACTCCAAGAACCAATTCCATATCTTCATTACAATTTGCATATAAATCATCACTTACCCTATGCTTGCTTTCAAACATAAATTTCATAGGCTCGGCACCTACTCTCATGGTGGCAATTAAAATGTTGGGCAGGCTGGAAATGCATGTGAAGACAGTCCTAAAGTTGGGAACAACTCCCAACCCAACCCATGGATCACAATTTTTGTCACCCAAGCTCTTCCCCACCATGCAAGGTTGATGACTCATGATCACAAGATTCCATTCTTACCATGCGATGCTGAATCATCCAATGAGAATAAAATTTATTTGGCTTACCCTTTTCCCACACCAAGCTTCTTGCTGCAGCAACTCTGATTATCTTGATAACCTTGCCTTGGAGTGTAGAACTTGGCTTCAAGGAACACTCTAGGAGTAAATCCTTCACAACTTTGTTAGGATGCATAACAAGTTCAAATGATCCTTCATAAAATTTCTTTTTAACTTAGGTAACCAGTATAAGGTATGTTCAGTACGGATACGGGGATCCAATATGCTAGTACGACAATTTTTGGGGGCACTGGGTATGGCACTTGGGATGCGGCGGTACAATATATATATATATATATATATATATATATATATATATATATATATATATATATATATATATATATATATATATATATATATAATATTTAAAAATATAGCCAAATAAGCAAAAATTCAGCCTTATACATGAATAGAGTAAACAAATTATTAATTAAGTGAAATAGCCAAATAACATATTAATAATTCAATGCATTTTGTCGTGATATTCATTGATCGAACTTCGAGAAAGTACATTGTTCAAACTCCAAATGTTACAATGTCCAATTATAATCATAAATAATAACAAAACACATAAGCTGGATTGGAATTCGGCTATTATTAGCTCCCTTCAAATCGACACTTGATTCCTTTGGGGTTTCTCTTATTATTCCCACATTAGTCTTACTTGCTAGTGAAGATACTACCACTTGCATTTTTGATCCGACATTACCCAAACTCACCTCAATTGTTGCACTTTCAGCCATTGTTTTAGGTACTTTTGTGAATGCCCTTGTTTTACCACAGTGGAATCATTTACGTAATCCCATCTATTGACCTTTATTGACCCCCAAAAAAATTGTTGTTTTTTTATTGTGGGTACGACAGTGGTAACGTCAATAGTACTAGGTTATGACGTACTCGAGTATTGTTGGACGTACCTTGGTTGTATTTTGGAAGCATCTTTGTACCCATATTGCGTCTTGGGTATGTACGTACATGTACCCGTACCCATGCCATGTAGGGTGCGACTGCTTCCTAGTTTCTAACGTATGCATGGAGTAGCATTATTGAATTCAACAAGGACTTCCTCTTTCCTATAACTCAAAGAATCTACCGGAACCCAAACTGTTATGTTCACATAATTTTGAACATGCACAAAAGGATCTATGTGCTCTATGTTACTCAACGAGTTCTTCACATTATGTAATGTCCCCATTCCTTCACCGAGGGCCTAGTGACCATTTTTTAGTCTTAGCCTTGGTCATACCCAGGGGTTAACGACGTTGGAGGCTATTGGGTATGGATGATTGATTACCCCTTGGTTATTTGTTATATTTTTCTGTTGGCATTAGTATTAAGCAACTTGGTGGGAATAATTGTTATATTTTGTCGTTGAGGGGGACTCATGGTACTTTATTATTCTATTTCTTCGTTGGGGTCACTTAAGTCACTTTTAGTCCCACATGGAGCTCCCAACTTGGAAAAAGGTAATGAAAAGTTATAAAAGGAGGTTTGGGGGAGTGATAGAGCTCATTCTTACACTCACACATATTTTGGCATTGAGCAATTCTTTGTTTGCATTCTTCTTGCTTGTGGAGTAAAATCCCACAAGAACCCTAGCTTCGGTGGTGAAAGATCCACCCTAGTTTGCTATTTTGGAGCCTATTCAGAGCAGATATTTAGGAAAATTTTACAAAGATTTCAGGAAGGATTTTCAGAGGGTTTTAGAGGCTTTTTTAGCACCAGGGTGAGGAAATTTCAAGGGTTTGCATATCAGATTATTCCCAGTATTTACGACAGAGTTTGGTGCAGATTTTGGAGGCATTTTGGTGGATTTCCAACCCCTTCTATAGGGTGACATCAACCCTAGGGATTTGCAACAAGTTTTTCTAGGGTTTCTAGGTGCTCATTTTCAGATTTGGATGTTGGGTTCATTTCTATATAAGTTGTAGATGTTATTTCTAGAAAATCATATTTTTATCCATTGTATTCACATAGTTATGAATTTTTGAAGTTTTCCAGCAGTTTAGGGCATTCTGAAAATTACTGGCAGTTATATATTATTCAGAAAAATCCAAAAATATTTTCTAGTCTTTGTTATCATATTAGCAAGCTCTCTATAAAATTTCGTGTGATTTGGACAAGTATTTTGCAAGATATCTATAAATTTCAGTTTGCTGCCCTAGTTGGTTTATTTCCAGAAATTTCAGAATATCATTTGCTGCAATTTTTTTATATATTTTGTGGATTTTAAGTGATATCCCACAAGGGATATTTCACATTAGCACCAACTATATTATGAGGCATCAAACATGACATATGATCATTCTTTTCAACAAGTTGCCTACACAAGTATGACAACAACATAGGAGGAGGCAAAATGTGATCATTTTTATCATAACTTGGGCTGCCAACAAGGAGCTCACCCTTATTTTGTTGGTACTTGTTTAGAACATCTTCGGAACTCTCTTCTAAGTTATGAACTCCCTCAATCTGTCCATCATTGATCGCTGTTTGGGAAATTCCGGCGAATTGAAGGTAATCATGAAGAACTGAAAGTGCCCTTCCTTCATGGACATACCCGTTCATAATGTCATTCTCATATACTTCAAGCGAATCTGATTTTTCTTCTCCATTTTTCTGCCACATGCCATCATTAGAAATCAATGAATCATTACGGCTGATATTTAGTTAATACAAAACTAATAGTGACTTAATGAATATCAAAGGATTATTACCTTTCAACTCGTTCTTCATGATGTCCTTCTTTTTCCTTGGCTTGCGCTTCAAGATTTTATTAAACCCTTGACCCTTCATACTGCTGTTCTGAAAATCAGTCAATGGCTCATCCTTGGAAAGAGTGATGGGTACTTCTAGGGCTTCAATGGGCTGCTCCCTCTCAATGCCCAACAACTTTGGTTGTTCTTCTTCTTCCTTGATCATGATGGAGGGATTCTTTCCCTCAAGGGTTAGAACATCTTTCGTATTTTTCTTGGGCATAGCTTGGGGTTTAGACCTTGGTCCAATTCCCATTTCACCTTTCTTCAACCCTATAAATTCAGTGAGTGACATGACATCACGAATCTCATTCGGAAGAGCCCTGTACTCCTCATAGATGGTAGCAATACTCTTCTATTGAATGTCTTGTTCCCACCTCCGGAATGGCTTCTTCCCTTGGAAGGAAAGTAGGCCTAGTGGTTGATCCATAAGCTGATCCTTGGGGTTGCCGTGAAGTGTTAACTCTGGATGAGCTGCCCTCACCATTATGAGGCCTTGGTTCATGGAATTTTTGTAGGGTTAGGGCTAACAAGTCCATGGTGTCCGCCAATCTAACTTGCCCTTCAATGAGCTTATTGATTTTGGCTTCCTGTGAATCTTGGTGGGCCATGCTAAGCTCTTCAACCGACTGATCTGAATTCTTCTTTCACAATGAAACCCTCCAGGTTGGGAGGATCGAAGCTCTGATACCATTGTAATGTCCCTTTCTAGGGCTAAAACTGAAAATAAGGGTTTGGCCTTAAACCTAAATGAATGAAATATGAAATTGCACCTTCAAACACACAAACATCAATTTGAAACAACTGAGAATGCTCTTCAAACAATCAACACACAATATCAATCAACCCTTTAGAGGCGTTGAACTCGCATATGAGATTCACATCAATATTTAATCATGCAAATGGAGCTGAAATGCCACCAAATAATTTATCCAACCACGACAATATTTATCAATCTTAAATACATTAAATATGGAGAAATGCATGATAAATCGAGCTGTAATTAATTTTTATGACAACCACCATACAACCAAACCGAGGGCTAGAAAAAATAGATAAACTTATCCAAAAATCACCAAAATGTAGATTTTGATCTTATAAAATATGAAGAACAAGAATACCAGCTCAAAATACTAAAATGTGCCCTATAAGGCACCAAAATCAACCGTCAAGCAAGTTGCCTAGGGCTGAAAATGAAGATCAGCTGCATAAAATCACTTTGAAGTTCCAATGTGACCTTCGAGTGAGATCACCCTTGCACACAAGAGGGTTTTCATCCCCTAGTGTGATCCTATTGAAGGGTTTCGTCCTCAATAGGCGACCAAGGAAGGGTTTTCCGTATTTAAATGGAAATACGAGAAGCTACTTGCTCCACCTCAAGAGAAATCAATATCCAAAATAACATAAGCCTCATTTAGCAAGTCGAACCACCTTATATAGGCCTTGAAAATGCCAATGGGCAAATATAATTCTCTAGAGAGCCCCCTCCCCGTCCTAATGAAGGAAAAGAACATTAAAGTCACCATGTAGGCCTCCACAAGACCGACCTCCATAATGAAGAAATAAAAATCCTCCTTGCATTGTTTGACAAGTCTTCCACCACCTAGTCGAACCACTCTAATGCCATGATTAGTAAATAAATAAATTAATTATGAAATTACAACACTTACAACCATGGCAAGTTCTCCTCCCTTGCTCCTTCCTTGATGCCCACGGGAATAGGAATGGGCATAAGGTCTTCCATATCGAACTAACTTGGAAAAGGGGACATTACAAACTCTCCCCTATATTTGCTGTTTTCCCAATGCTTTCATCACGAAGTACAAGTTCAATCTTGTTCTTAGAAATCACATAAAATGTTTACTTTTTTGCTTTTAGAATAAATTAAAATATACAAATATGTTTCTCAATTAAGTAAAAGACAATTTTGCGTTCTTTTCTAATAGAATTGTGGGTGTTGAAACTTGAAACATGCCCCCAACCCCACGTGTGTAACAAAAGGATAAGAGAGGAGCACCAAAAAAATAGTAGCATCGACATTAGACCTATGTTGAAACTACTGAAAGTTTCACTAAACACAAGTCTAAATACATCATACCCTAATACAACTACCAACCAATCTACTACTCTTCAATGAGAAACTACATCTTACTAACTTTGTCTCTTTTTGGGTGTGAATTGATTGTATGTGAGGTATGCTTAATACCTCTAATGCAAGTATTTGGATGAAAGAATGAAGTAATCAATGTGATAGCTATAGGGGTCCCATATAGAGAGTTCACCCCTTCCATAAATGATAGGGCGGCTTCATCCCAACCCCCTATATGGTATGGGAGTGGGAACCATCCCTCGGCCTCTCTAGATATCGGAGCACATCCCTCATAAACTAGCCTAACCACACACCCACCCCCCACCCGTAGCCCATGGAAAGAGATTTGATTAAATCGGTGACCCTCGACATCGGATCGGGAGCCCTATCTCTCGCCCCTTCTCCCTTCTCTCTCCGAAAAACCCGACCAGGCAGAGCTATCTTCTGCCATAGACACGAGGGGTCGAGCCATATAGATAGAGTTCGAGATCTCTCTCGGTTTGAATCCACACCCACGAAGTTTGTAATCGACATATGTTGTGTTGCGAAACTCCTATGAAATTGTTGGCTAGATTTTATGCATAGCTAAAACCTAGGCAGTCATGAGATAAATCTCCCTTATTTACCAGTGAGGCTCCCGTGTAAGATGTTTATCAATCTGGTGAGTATGAAACTTTAATAACTATTTGCGGGGGTTTTACTTTAATCAAAAAGCTCATGAACCATAGCTAAACAATTCTGCAGCAAGTAGCTATTTATGAAGTATTTACAGAAGGGGGAAATAATGGAATTTAGGAAAGAAGAAAGGAAGATATGTAATTCAACCAATAGTTTACAGAGTTGGTCTCATACATATAGATTAAATAAACAAGTAGATCTCACAATATTCAGAAGCAAAGGAAAAGAAAAGCTTCTAATCTAAATCTCAGATAACATAGTTTATCTAAAGATCCACACAGTAAGAAGCAAGCGCATCGTGGACACAAAGTTCTCGGACTGCCTTTATTCAATTCCTCAACTTTCACAAAAATGACATCAAGGGCTGCACAAAGTTTGGAACTCAAGAATGCTGATTAACAAATTGTGATTTTTTAACCCGTAGGTTCTTCCTCTATTTATAGTGTATAGAGGGCAATTACAAATAGAAAACTCAATTGAACTATAACATGTGGAAGTTGTCGAGGAAACACAGCGATCTTTCTCCTAGAATTCCTCTCTAAGTGACATGCATTTGAAGTTTAAGTCAAAGTTGTGCACATCTGCCACTTATCTTAGTGAACCTTTTCAAATAACTTAAAGTATTGGCTTTTAAACCAATAACTTTAATCTCACAATTTCATCCGGGAACATAGGAAATAAGAAAAAGAAAAAAGAGAAGAAAGAAGATCTACCAAGCTGTAAAACCCTACATTTTTTATTTATTTTGATATTGAATATACTTGTCGAACATGTAATTCAACATTTTCCCATCTATTACCAACATCTTGCATGCTGATTGCAATCACCACTGGTCGTGCTAGGATCCTCAGGCAATTGAGTTGTGACTGGAAACGTTGAGGCTTGAATAATCTCGTTACTTTTAATTGCCCACATGAGAGATGTCCTTCCGACTCTGGATCTGTCAATTAAATCAGTGATGAGTTTAGGGCCTATGTCTGTATCATTGATGTTAGCAAATCTGGCAAGATATGCATGAATCTGCTGATCCTTCTCTTTCATCATGCTTCATCATGCCTGGAACAATCTTTGTCTGAGCTCTTTTTCTTTTAATTCTGCCGGAATCCCTTGTAATTGGCTCAATTTGTGCAGATCTGGTAATTTTCTCTGATTCGGAAGAGATATATTCAACAGATCCAACATTGATTTGAACTTCCTTTCACTAATATGAGCACCTGTGATGAATACTTGCAATTAATTCAAACAAAGATGGAGTCCATGGCATGAATACTTGATTTTTATCACTAGAATCTACATATAAAGCCTGCTGCCCTAAAATTTGAGACTTTGCTTGCATGGAAAGCAAGCAAATTTTTATTTAATTCACTTGGGCACTTATACCAACATGTAGACAATCAGAATAACAAAAATCAATCTATTCCAACCCTATGCGCCAAAATGGAAGTGTTGGCTAGATTTTCTGCATAGCATCAAACTTAGGCAGTCATGAGATAAATCTCCCTCATTTAACCGGTGAGGCTCCCGTGTTAGATTTGTCAATAAAAATGTGTTATTATCTATCAGGGGTTTTACTTTAACCACTTAGTTCATGAACCATAACTAAGAAGTTCTGCAGCAAGTAAGCAGTTGTTTAAGAAAGGAAAATTATAGAAGAAGGAAGTAAAGGAAATACAGAGAAGAAATGGGGAAGATGTGCATCCCAATTAGTAGATAGCAGAGCTAATTGCATGCACATAGAAGAAACTTAATAGATATGAACACACAGAATTATAAAACAAAGGCAGCTCTAGATCCAGATCTATAATAACACAAAGTTTACTAAGAGATCTAAGATTAAAAGCAAGAAACAAAGTACACCGTGACACAAAGTTCTCTCCGGAAACCTGCTCCTTTGTATTCCTTTGCTCCAAGTTGCTCTCGGGGTTCAAAGACAAAGTCTAGAATACAAGATTGTCTTGCTTACAAATTCGATCGATCATTAACCCGAAGGTTCTTTCTCTACTTATAGAATATAGAGGGCGATTACAAGTTGGAAGTTTTAGTTGAAGTGGCACATGTGGAAGTCGGAAAGAAACAATCTGGCAATCTTCCTCTGGAATTCCTCTTTGCGTGACATGTATGATTTGCATTTGAAAATAGAAGCTTTATTTTGCACATCCGCCACCTATCTCAGTAGTTGACTTCTTCAAGTAATGGCTTTTAAACTAATCACTTAAGTTGTATAATTGAATTATCGCTTAATTACTTTGTCGAAGGAAAGAAGAAGGAAGAGGAAAGTTGATTTTGTCGGAGGAAAGAAGGAAGAGGAAAGCTGACTTTGTCCTTTTTCATGTCTACATGCAACTGATTCAAACTAGATCTGGAAAGAAGATGGAATTGCAAGTAGTTGGAATTGGAAGCAAGCTGGAATTTTGCCTTCGCATTGTCTTCTCTTTTATCCTTGAAGGTTTTGCAGTTCTTCTTTTGTACATGCATCAATGCAAGGTTGGCCGTAGATAACTCATCATCCTTATTTTTAATTGCATATGAGCAATTAAAAATTCTGGAAAGCACTCAGGGTGAATGAAAATTCAATGAAAGCTTCAACTGGAAGATGAGAGCACATGCACAAGATCTTGGAAGGAATTTTCCACGCACTGTCTTCTTCACGGGCTGCATTCGAAACAAGAGGATGAAGCCTTTGTGCCGGAAGCTTTTGCAACTATGAGATCTGGATCTGGATCTGCATATGGATTTGCATTAGCAGATGCATCTCGCATCTAGATATGGATCTCGCACTGCGCATAACAAATTTAAGCAAGTCGGGTGTGGATGGAAAAGCTGCAGCTCGAATAATTCCACTACTTTTAATTTGCACGCATGAGTGAAGTTTCTCTTGCACGCATGAGTGAAGTCTTTCCTGCTCTGGATCTGTCTATCAATTTAGCAAGAGGTTCTGAGCCTAGATCCGTGTCTCCTATGTCTGCAAGTTTGGAAGCAATGCATGACTCCATCGTGCTTTCTTTTTCATCTCCCTTCGCCATGGCTTTGTCTATCTTCGTCTAAATAATTCTTTTTCTTCTAACTTGGCCGGATTTCTTCAATCTGCAAAAGTGCGAGATCTAGACAATTCTTTAGATCCAGAGGATATTTGCAATGTGTTGGACATTGATAAAAACTCCTTTTCTTTTGTAAAGCACCTGTAATGAATTCTGAGCTCTTGTAACACTGTGAAAACAATTATGTAGACAAAGATCAACCTCCTCCAAAACATACGCCGAGATCGGAAGTTTTTAGCCTTGTTAGCACTTTGTCGAACAAAATCCTTCCTTTAATGGGGCGCACTTTTCCTCTTGGCTGCAATTCTTTACCTGTGAATTAAATAATTCACCCATATGGCTGCCCATGCTTATATAACCTTCATAATTCTATAATTAATAATTGCCCTAACAATTAAAGGCAATTAATTAATTAAAAATCATGTTTTTCTTTTAAAAAAAAAAACATGTTTAAGGACAACCATCTAATAAATTAAATTAATCCAATTTAATCCTTCACACAACACTTCACTTAAGCTTCACAGTGTGCTTTGACCATAGCCACTGAAAATAGAAATTAATTTAATGTTTTAATGCCTTAAAAAACATTAAACAATTCCCAAATGGGGCGCACTTTTTGAGAGGAAGAGGGCAGCCACTAAATAAATTAAATTTAATGCATTTAATTCCTTTCTTTTATTCCATCTTTGACTTGTTGACCTCCTCCAAGCTTGGGCGCACTTTTTGAGAGAATAGATTAATTAAAATAATCAATTTAAGGCTTTTATTCTCTCACCAAAGGGGGCGCACTTTTTTGCACATGTAATTCTATTTTTAAGAATTTTTTCATAATGGGATTCTTTACCCTGCAAGGCAGGCACCAAAATCCCATGATCCACTTAAGTGATTTGACTTTGACAATGGGATTATTTACCCTGCAAGGCAGACACTAAAATCCCATGATTTCACTTAAGTCACTTTCCTTTTATTATATCATGGGAATTTTTACCCTGCAAGGCAGGCAATAAATTCCCACCTGCCTGCAGCCTCTATTTTTCCCACTGCAGCTTAAGTGACTTTTATAACACGGGAAAAAGTACCCTGCTAGGTAGGTATAAAATTCCCACCCTGCTTGCGGCTTATATTTTCCCATTGCAGCTTAAATCCTTTGTTTTCCAAAAATGCGCCCATCCCCGCAGGGGCTTTTCTGTGCACGACTTCGCTTTTTCCCAGTGATCCAGACCTCCGATGGCGACTTCCTCCGGGCATAATGTGCGTATATGTTTTCCAGCTGCTCCAGGCCAAAAATCGGGCTTACCCGGTAAAGGAATTGTTCCAGAGAAATTTCACAGAAAACGAAACGGGACACCACAAAAACACGAAAAATTGCCAAAAGTTACAAATAAAGCCCAAAACTTATTCCAAGTTAAAACCCTTCTGGCACATAGGAATAATAACATATTCGCTCATAATAGAGTTAAAACGGAGCGCAAATAGCCTCATACGGGGCTCAAAATAATTAAATACAAATTTCCCGCAGACAAATCCCGACGACAGAATATAACAACTTTGGGCATCTGGGTATTTGGCGAAAAAGGCTAATATGGCTCTTTGGGAATATCTTGACGCAATACAAGAACTTTCAGGCAATAAAAACACAAAACGACCCATTATTTTAAAAGTACGAAAATTTTTCAGATAGGGTAGTCGCAGATTTCAGGATGAAATCTGGGTGACACTGTGAAGCTTCGGCCATGGAGAACACTCTTTAATGCAAAATCCTCCTTCCCCAGCGCGAAAACTGTCCGGGCTGCAAACTTCATCAAAAAGAATTAATTGCTTCTCCTTATGGCGTCCCATGCTTATATAGCCATCTTGCATGCTAATTTTAATAATTGTCTTTCCCTATTTTTGACAATTTAATTAATTAAAAGCCATGCTTCTTCCGATTTGGGCGTTCAAGTATGCATGTTTTTGGTGGTTTTTTTAAAGAATTTATTTTATTTATTTTTATCATGCATCCTTGACTTCTTTTTAACTCATGTATTTGCATTGACTTTCCTTCCATTTATGGCGCCAAACCGGGTAGAAAAACAATTAATAAATATCATTAAATGCATGGTTTAATGCTAAGGTGGGTTGCACTTTTTGGCAAGGGAAACAACTAAAAATATGAAGTCAACTTGATGGGAATTTCCACCCTGCACTGCAGCTCCAAAAATCTCATTTTTCACTTAAGTGATTTGTCCTTCATCATGGGAATTTTTATCCTGCAAGGCAGGTATGAAATTCCCGCGCTGCCACTACCAAAATTTCCACAGTGACTTAAATCATCTCCCAAAAAGTGCGACATGCATGGAAAATAACCTTCTTTGTAAAAGTGCGATTTGATGGGTGAACAAACCTCTTTGATGGGTAAAGTTAGCCTCTTATGCAAGCGAGAAATTTCGCCGGTGCTTTAAGTGATTTTTCTTGATAATGAGAATTTTCATCTTGCGTTGCAGGTAAGAAATTCTTGCCTGCTTGCCACCTCTAAAATTCCCATTGCAACTTAAGTGACTTTGACTTGATGGGAAAAAGTAACTTGCTATGCAGGCAAGAAATTCCCACCTGCCTGCCACTGCCAAAATTCCCATTGCAGCTTAGATCTATTTATCCCAAAAAGTGCGACTTGCCTAGGAGAGACTTTTTCTGCTTAAATTCATTTTTTTGGTCAGAAGTTTGCCTTCCGAGACTGATTCCTTCCATTGTTGAGGCCATAAATGACTTCTAGATGTTCCAGGTAATTAAATAGGCTATACAGAACAAAGACCGGATCGAGGGGAATTTAATAGATGAGGCGTGGAGAAAACCGAAAACAAAAGCAAAAAAATAAAAATAAAACGAAAAAGCGTTGCGAGAGTTACTGAGCATAATTGCTCTGAATTCATTCCTGGTAAAAACCGTGTTGAGATGTGAGAATACTGACATGAAAAACTTCAACAGGATTCAACTGCAGCACAATTCACATTAAACGGAACTTTATTTATTTAATAAATAATTAAATAAAATTCCCGCAGACAAAACCCGACGGAGGGATAAAATGAGTTTTAACATCTGGGTATTTGTTGAAATTGGCTCGTATGATTCACTGGAAATATTTTAATGTAATAGAGATAACTTCAAGCAATAAAACACAAAAAGACCTGTTATTTTAAAAAGAAAGATTTTTTTTTGTAAAAGGGGTAGTCTCAAATTTCAGGGTGAAATCTGGGGACACCAAAAATCGAGTGGTTCAAAGCCTACCTATATCTAGGGCGGGCCAACTAGTTCATATATTGGGGCCGCCATCCAGCAAGCCCTATATCTATATATGGAGTGAGTAGATAGGTAAGTGAGTAAGTGGGTAGTAAGTGAGTAAACAAGATAAGTATCTATGTCTAAGAATAATAACCACATAGAAATAAATAAATTGAATTAATATCAATAGTGACCAAACTAGACCAATGAGGCTTAGAAAGTACATCCGATTACTATAGAATAATACTAGGGTAGAAAAGAGCTCAAAAGTGGTGACTAAAGCTAAAACACTTGAAAATATGAAAGCACAACAAAAGGGGGTGAATCCAAGCTGGGTAAGCCTAATCATAGAGAACAAGTACAAATATAATTAGCCAATTGGAGAGTGGAGGCCCCAAGAAAAATAAGGGAAAGAAGAAGATGAAAATAGTATTGGAAATCCGGGAGGATATCGGTGTATTACCTTGTCCATATCAAGGCTCGAGTGGAAAGGGAACCAGGCATCGTCATCCACCCTCACCACATGTCTGATTTAGGATTAGATAATATCTTGTTCGGACCTGAGGAGTTTTTTTTGGGGATAACACTCTAAATTGCTAGAATCTAGATGTGTTATATGCGGAAGAAAACATTAAATAAGAACTTAGGAAAAATAATTAACAATTGGAAACGACACGTGTGAAAGATATAGAAATGTAACAAAATTATATTAATGTGAAGGTTTCGTATATACTTTCTCTCAAATGAGATAAATGGATGTCTATCTTTGTCTTGCTTAATCTATCTCTAGCTATCTAGTTACATACATATGTATACATGAGGGAGAGGAATTACCATGCAAGATAAAACAATTGCTCCAAGAGTGACTCTTTACCTTCTTCTGGTAATGGCTGAGACATGCAAAAATAAATGTTAAATCTGGCCCGCCCCACTAAGGGTGGGAACAAAGGTGTTGCTGGTACTCGGGGATACTATGTATGGAGAGTTAAGCTCTGTGGTTCAGGTCGTAGGTGTTTGGGACCATGATGTACCCTCTGATGTATATTGCATGAGATTTGGTGCCCTTTCGAGATGGTGCGCTCATTCAAGGTATTTGGTCAAGGTAAAATAGTGGTGTTGGTGGTACCAAGGACCATGAGAGGTTGTTGTGTTACCGCAAACCATAGAAAATGATTGAGCATTACGGTGTCAAGCCAGGAATAACGGAATGACAATGCACAATATTTGGTGCAAGCCAAAATTGTATTCACGTTAATTCAAATGAAGAAAGATTACAAACATATATAGCCAAAGGATGGCTATTCATTTCACCTTCCAAGAAGACTCTTCATATTCCTATGAGAACTATTCATCTACCACCACAAGACAAAAGATTGTGTACATATTACATCTAGGATTGATTAATATTACATCCCTCCTTAATTTACAGGGGTTGTTGTGAGACCAAGCTTTCCTTCGAACTTTTCAAAATTCTCTCCCAAACGCTTTTGTCAAGATGTCTGCTGGTTGCTCTGCAATAGGGCAATGTAACAATTTTACACTGCCATCTTTCACATAATGCTGAATCAAGTGGAATTTTGTGTTGATATGCTTGGTTTGGTCGTGAAAGACTGGATTCTTTGCCATTTGAATTGCAGATGTGTTGTCAACCATCAATGGTGTTGATGAAACCTGTTGTTGCAATCTGAAAGAATCCTTTTGAGCCACAAAATTTCTCTGGTTGCCTTTGAAGCTGCCATGTATTCTGCTTTTGCTGAAGAAATCGTTGGCACTAATTGCTTTTGACTTCCAACTAATCATTGATGTTCCCAAATTCATCATAAAACCTGAAGTGGATTTCCCATCTTCAAAATCACTAGCATAGTCAAAATTTGAATATCCAACCAGTTTGAAGTCTCTTACCCTAGAGTATTTGAGCCCAAAATTTATGTTCCTTTTAGATATCAAAGAACTCTTTTTGCTGCTACCCAGTGACTTTCTCTGGGTTGTTGCATGAATCTAGAAAGAACACCAACAACAAAAGAAATATCTGGTCTAGTTGTGGTCACATAGATTAGACTTCCAATGAGCTGTCTGTATTTAGTGGCATTTACCAAATTTGTGGTATCTTCTGATGTCAATTTCAGATTTTGTTCCATGGGCATATTGAGAGGTTTGCAATCTGGCATTCCGAACTTGCTAAGAATTTCACCAATATACTTTTGTTAAGTGATGAAGATGTGCTTTGGTTTTTGAATCACGTCATACTCAAATAATAATAAAGATAACCCAAATCTGTCATTTCAAAGCCTTTCATCAACTCTACTGTGATCTTTGCAATGTCTATCACATTATTTCCTATGATAGCTGATCATCCACACACACTACTAGAAATACAACTTATTGGTCACCTGTTTTGATAGAAAACATTGCATCTTTAAACTCAAACTGCTTGAAATTCATGTTTAAAAGGCACTCAATGAGATTTTCATACCATGCTCTTGGGGTTTGTTTCCAACCATACAACGATTTTTCCAATTTGCACACTTTGTGCTCTTGGTTGTCCAGTGTAAAACCTTTTGGCTAAGTCATATACACTATTTATTTGAGATCACCATTCAGAAATGCAGTTTTCACGTCCATTTGATGAACTTTCTATCCATTTTGTGCTGCCAAAGCCAACAAAGTTCTAATGGTAGTCCATTTCGCTATAGGTGCAAAGGTTTCTTTGAGCATACCCCTTTGGAACAGGCCTTGCTTTATGTTTGTTAATTGATTGATTAGCCTTATATTTGTTGTAGAAGACCCACTTGCAACCAATTGGTTTACAACCAATTGGAGGATCAACCAATTTCCAAGTTCCATTTTTCACCAATGCATCATACTCATCTTTCATTGCTTTTCTCCAAGACTCATGCTTTTCAGCTTGTTTGAAAGAGGTTGGTTCTGAATCAAACAAAACATTGAGTTCTTCTTTTGGAGAGTCATTCAAGGTGATCTTTTCAATCTTATTTTAAATTTCTTCTAGAAACTTGTCAGATTGTTGTGTGGATGCATGCACACTATGAGTGCCAATTTTCCCAATTTCATGGGACAAACATTTGTCAATGCTTGTGTTGCCCATTTAGGCATCTCTTTCTATGGTTTTTGTGCCTCATTTTCTTGATCAACTCCTTCACTTTCTAACCTTTGTTCTTGTGGCCCTTGTTCATTTTCTGATGAAGTTTCATTTTCTCCTTTAGGGGCAGATTCTTTCTCTGTTATAGGAGACAAGATAGAATCAAATGATTCCCAATTGTATGCCCCCTCACTGTTTGGAATTTCCAAATTACTCTCCTTGTAGACATCAAACTTTGCATATTTGTCAAGTTGACTCAATTGCCGATCAATGCTAGCTTTGTCCTTTGCAATTTCACAAAAGACAACATCTCTTGTGACAAGAAACTTCTTGTTTTTCTCATCGTATAACCTGTATGCCTGGAGGATTCAAAGTATCCCAAGAGGATGCATTTGTGACTCTTATGGTCCAACTTATTCCTTTTCTCCTTAGGAATCAATGTGTAACAAGTGGATCCAAAAACCCAAAGATGTCGCATTGAAGGAAGATGATCACACCACATTTCATATGGCATCTTCAGTTGAAGACCTATTGATGGTGATCGATTGCAGAGGTACATTGTTGTTTGAGTTGTTTTGGCCCAAAAGTGTAGATTCACCCCTTTGAAATACAACATTGCATAAACCATGTTCATCACGGTTCTGTTCATCCTCTTAGCTACTCCATTTTGTTGAGGAGTGTGAGGAATTGTGAGATGGTGTTTGATCCCATTTTCTTGAGATAGGATTCAAATGCTTTTGAAGTGAACTCAACACCATTTTTAGCCTTGAGTGCTCCAATGCGGGATCTAGCTTCATTTTCAACCATTGTTCGAAACTTTTGAAACTTTTCGAGGGCCTCTAATTTTTGTTTTAAAAAAATCCAATTCATTATGTTGTAATGGTCGATGAACAACATGAAGTGCTTGTGACCACTAGGAAAGAGAATTGGAAGAGAACACAAGTTTGAGTGAACCAATTGCAAATTTCTGTCGGCTTTCCATTCGACTTTTGAAAAGGCCTTCTTGTGTGTTTACCCAAAATGTTTCCACACTTTTAAAATTTTGCAAGTAGGGTAAGCAAACCTGCAATGCCATTCTTTTGCAATACACAAATGTTATCATAGTTCATATACCCAAATCTTGCATGCCACAACATACTTGTAGACATTCCATTTTCAACGAGATGAGCGAAATTCTTTGAAATTGATGGTTCACCCCGAGTTTGATCAAATTGCTTTTCTCAAATCAGTCAATACAACTTCATTGCCACTTTTCCTTTTGATATTGACTTCCGCATTGTTCGGAAAAATGGAGTGCCCTTGATGATGAATAAGCACCAAGGACAAGTTTCGTTTTCAACCGAGGAAGTATAATATCCCTTTGGGATATTAATTAATTATTATTAATCTACTTGCAAGAGAAGCAAACTTAGAAGAGAAACCCTTCTAGGTTCACCTCAACTAACCCAATGTCGGCTTCAATGCAACCCAGATAGGGTTGGAGTGAGCCAAGGTAAGGGTTCAGATGGGCTATCTAGCTGGAATTTACACTCCTTTAACCAATAAACTTTGCAGAAGTAGAAAAATAAATTAAAACTGCTGAAAATGATTGTAAACTTTGAAAATTAATAACTCCCACAATCTTTATCCGATTTGAATGAAATAACTTGCAGAAGAATGATAAAATTATGCACTTTCCAAAGAACTAACAATCTGAAATTTCTGATCACCGAAAACCCTCCAAAACAGCCCCCAAAATCTGCCTCCAAGTCATAGGGTTAGAATAAATGCTATAAATTAATTTCAGCTCATACAACCCTTCCAAAACACTCAAACAATCAACCCTTGATCTGAAATAATTGATTAGACACAACAACAAATAGATCTAGCATAAACAACCTCAAAACATGATAGATCAAACCCCAAACCAAGTCGATTTGCCTCTAATAAATTGCAGCAATAATAACAGTCACAAAGTACCACAAACCCTTCACAAAAATGCAGATTTATGCTTCAAATAAATGCGCCAATGCTCTAGACAAGTCGCCAAAGCTAGAAAGGGCATCACCAACAAGTAGATTTGCAAATCTCATGAAAATACTTCAATTGAATATCAAACTAGCACAATAACTCCCACGCAAGAGAGAGAGAGAGAGAGAGAGAGAGAGAGAGAGAGAGAGAGAACATTAATGGGCATGCATCCCAACTCCAAGCATGGAGTGAAAATCAAATGATCAATTCAACATAAGTCCCATAATGAATCCAAGCTCTCCTTTTATAAACAAGGAGGCACAAAATTTGAAATCCCTAGGAGAGGGAAATCATTAATAAAAATAGTTTATCCTCCCTAGGTGTGGCGTCCCCTTTTCTAAGGGTCATTTTTAAAATTTAAAAGCCACCTAAAAGTTATTTAATTAATTCCCCTTTTAATTTTGCATTGTGGGAATTAAATTAAATAAATTACATAATTAAATAATTATTGCTTTATAATATCAAATGATAAAAATCACTCCCAGTGCAATAATATTTAATTATTTAATATAATTTTTTTCCCTTAACAACCCAAAGCCCACAGGGAAAGATATGCTAAGGGTCTTAAAAATGGGAACATTATATAAGGTATCGACATTTTAAAGAATGAAATTTGGAAGCCCCAGACACTTGAGTTGAATTGTACTTTCCTTTCCTTCAGTCGCTGAAACTTGATCAATTTGCAGTATATTGAACCATGACTTTCCTCAAAGAAGTCCTTTTCAAAAGTCATATGTTGAGTGGCACTAGTATCTAGGACCCAAGCATCAAACCATGTCATACTCATTGAGACATTGTTTGCTTCATTTGAGTTGGAAAGCACATATTCACTTGTGAATTGGACCGAGTCTAGTTCTTTGGTCTTCTTTTCTTTATTTTCTTCTTTTTGTTTGTGATAGGCTTCAATTTTCTCCCATGAAGTCTTGCATTCATGAGCCTCATGGCTCCCTTTTCTTCCACAACATTTGCAAAACAAATTTTGTCTATCATTTTGCTTTTCATTTTGTTGCCCATTGTTCTTACTATTTTTGCCTCCTCATCCCTTATTCTTCCCTTTGCCCTTATCATTTCCATCATTTTTGGAAGATGAGGCCTTATTGGAGGAAGAAACCTTGGAAGAATTACCCTTTTGATGGGCATAGCAAATGCTTTCTCTTGTGGAGTCAGTTTTTCTTCCAAAAGCCTTTTCCCTTTTAGCCATCTTTTCTACTAATTGGTCAAAGATGAGTCTTCAATTGATTGCTTGCTTGTAAAGACTCCAAATAGGTTGCATATGTTGGAAGGAGGGCTTTTATGAATGTTGTCATGTATATGTCAATTTTTACACCAGTGGCATCAACATCATGCTTGATAACACAAATTTATGAGGCCAAACTCATCACATCACCATTTTTCAATTCAAGATTGAACAACTTTAGCTACAACTATATGATCTCCAACTTTGAGTGAGAATCATACAAGTCCTTCAATTTGCTAAGTGCTTCCCATGGAGTATTGCACCCTTGAATATGACAGAAAACTTCTCCGTCAATTGAGGCCCTTATCAAGGCCAATGCTTTCAAATTCTTGTGCTTCCAGGCTTGAATTTCTTTTGCATCTTTTGGTTTTGTTGGTTGTACTTTCTCGTCGCAAATGTCAAACCATAAATCATTGAAGATGAGAGTGTTCTCCACTTGCCAAGACCATTCTAACTAGGTGTCTTTTCTGGTTAGTGTTGTGCCAACAATTGAGTTCATTTTGTAACAAAGGGAGGTGGATTGGTTCCTTACCACTTCAAAAGGTGCCCTTTTTCTTTATAGCACTAGACTGATTTATAAAACCTCTTTATATGCTTTCCCTTCCTATATACCCATTGATACGTGGAAGGAGCTTGTCCTTTCTATATACCCTTTGGTACGTGAAAGATATGTTAAAGCACGCCAAAGTGTAAAAATAGTACGTGGTACCTAGGTAGTATGTGAAAAGGATTCGCTCTATCTATGACACCCGCTTAGCAAGAAAACCTCGTATGTGGGCATAACTTCCCTATATACTTGGTATTCCTTACTTTTGGGATTTACGTCTAGTGATAGATGTGAATGGGTAACAGAGGGAATAGGAAAATGAAAATTCTACTTATTTCTCCCATGTGATTTATAGGGACGATGCCACAGATGCTGTTGTTGCAATTATATTAAGGTATAGATGCAAAGTGGTTTGATCATGACGACATTACTCCTAAGTGCAAACTAGAGGCACCATTGATACCGAATGCTGTAATTTGTTTTAGTTTTGCACAATTTGTTTTGTTTTTCAAAGTTTGCTTGATTTTGAAGAAAAAATTGCTTGAAATTGATTTGCACAATAAAAATCCTCGAATGAACTATGCTATTTCAAAATTAATAAGGGAGAGGAGCCAGTGGTTGTGCATCCTAAGTTGAGGGGTGTATATAGTCATATAAGTACCATAAAATTTGAGAAAAAAAAAAAATACCCTTTAATAGATTTTGTTATTTTTAATTTAAATATTTTCTTTTGAGCATTTATATTGTATGGAAAGTGGTTTTTTAAGGTATTTAAATCAAGTAGTTTTCCATACAAAGAAATTTAGGGTGGACCATTTCTAGGGAATTATGTCATGCATTTTTTTCACTTATGTGACATCATTTGATTGGGTGATTTGATGTGACTCATTTTATTGACTACTTTTTTTTTCAAATTTTAAGTGAGAAATTGACATGTACTAGTCCTTGACTTTACATCTACCCTCACCATTATTGGTCCATGCTCCACGATTGGCTCCTCTCCCTTATTCCTCCCAAAATTATTGCTTTTTCAAATTAAAAAAACATAAAATGGAATTTTCAAAAATAAATACTTAGCTGAGCATTTCTCGAAGGTGTCCTCCTCATCCACGTGGCCTCTGCGCCTTTGAAAATGAAAATCTAACACAGCAGTCTTTGTTTAATTTTAAATGTATTGAAAATTGCAGCCAACTCATTAATATTTGACAGACCTCCTTCAATGCTTGAAAAAATGAAATGCCACTCACATGCACTTGGAATGGATGTAGCACCTTTGGAAAGAGATTCTTGTTATGCACTTGGAATGGAAATCAATGCACCTGGAAAGACTAAGACTCCATGTTCCAGTATAAATTTGATGCCAATGCCGTGTGTCAGGCTCTAACGGAACAATGTCATTCAGATCAATGAAAAATGATGCAGGTCTGAAGATTAAAATGCCTTAATACGAAGGAAATTTGTCAAAAACAACCAATGCTGTGAGAATTCTACATGTCCAACGCACTTGCAGCCAATAAAACACAAATTTTGCTAAATCTATGACTGTCTTCTTATGAGATTGTAATGCCTCATGTGCAGCCAACGTTACAACAGCAGCAGTTTGTGGCATTCAAGTTCACCTTAAAATAACTTCCTACAAAGCAAAAAAATTCAGAGCAGGTTGTACGGATGAAAACAAACTTATGGAGGAAGATAAAATAATTGAAAAAGCCTGTGCTCTGATACGAATGTCAGGCTGGGAATAATGGAATGAAATGAACAATATTTGGAGCAAGCAGAGTGGTAGAAGAATAGTTCTCATAGGAATGTGAACAATCTTCTTGGAAAGCGAAATGAATAGCCATATTATGTATAGTAATATTACGTACTGGAGACCAGGAAATTGGACTTTGGTGCTATCGTTGGGGACAATTTTGGAGTTGCTATGTGAATCGTATCCATATGAAAATCTCTTGGGCTGAGGGGGCCTGGTTGGACAATCTCAAGAGGAAGCATGACATGCCCCTTGTGGTCTCTTCCATCGTTTATATTTGGCAAGACTTCAATGGTGGAGAACATATTGGTGATGTGTGCCAACCGTTGTACCCTAGGCTGCTTATGAGAATTAGAAGTGGACCCATCGATGCCCGCTATGTATGTAAGAGGTTTGGGATATCCTAGTATCAACACGCAGAGGTAAATTTCATCCCACTAATTTGTTACCATTAGTGTGTGGACCAGCCAAATTTTGGGGGACGCTTAACATTTTCAACATTCGACATAGGTTGAAAAGACGAGGTAATCCTAGTTACCTTGGAGGTGTCTTATATAAGAGTGACAACCTCTCAAAGGAAAAGGGCCAAGCACCTCGTGTTAGGATAACATATGATTGTTTATAAGAACCTCTTGAATCATTATACAACAACAATAGCTCCTGGATCTCGTGGTAAGTAGCACATATGAAAATAAATGTTCCGCATTCCACCTTATGGAGACGGCAAATATGATAGATCCTATACCCAAGAGGAATAGGTGGTTTGGCTCAAATTGTAGGTGGTCTAAAAAACCCTTTGGTGACCAAGATAAATCCTCAAGCCGGGAAACCAATGGTGTTGAAGATAGTTGGATTAGATGGTAATGCTGTGTAAACCTTGTAAAAATGTTTATAGTAAAAAGAAATCTTGGGGATGTGGGAAGAGGTCTATGTGACCACAATATATTGTTGGTAAATGTCCTCCTTGGCATCTTTGTTAATCTTGGCATCGCTATTGATCACTTCCTCCATTTAGATACTCATTGGATGCCCCTCACCTTCTTCCCTTTAGAAACATGATGAGAAAACTAGCCTTAATATGCCAACATTGTTGATGTTCAATGATTCCTAGGGAGGCAACTCTCTTTCAAGGATAAAGTGCCAAGTAGGGGTATAAATGATGTTAGAGTTCGTGAAGAAAGTGATCCTAAATATATACTCCAAACAAAGGGGCTAGCAATGAATTTGATTTGGACAATTTACTTCAAAACTATCTTTAGCAATGGAGCATACGTTGGAGCATAAATGTTTGAACCCTCTTAATATGTGCGAGCCCATGGGCCCCAAATATGTGACCCATATAGAACTACGGGTTTAATAAAAGCATGGAAGAGGCATATCTTTGAGGGGATATAGAAGAAATTTATCTAAAAGCATTGTTGCTCCAAAACAGATAGTGAGAAATATTCCTTAGAGGGATTCCTTAGAGAGACGCGATTGAGAAACGTGTCAAATTCAACGATGGGCTAGTAAGTTGGGAAAACATAGGAGACAAGGTCATAAACTCAAGACCTCACCATGTTGATGAACAATAATCCTTGTAGCAAATAAGCCATAGGACAATGAAACTTGAACTCGAGAAATTAGAATTGAAAGCTGGGATCCTTCTTTAATGTTTCTGAAGCTGTACCTAAAATAAGTTTCTAAGGAGGTCGGTCTTGGGGAATCCTCCCTTAAAGACTCTTGGCGCCACCATAAGGTTATATAAGGGGTCGCATAGGCTCATTTTGGGCATGTTTTTGACTAATATAATTTTATCTCTTTGGTTCTAGAGCTGGTTGCTCTATTCCAATCCACTAAGGGGCGAAAATCCATTAGTGTGGCAAGCAAGGAGGACGAAACCCTTCCTTGTTGAAGGTTGGAGAACGAAAACTCTCCAATTTGGTGGTGTTAAGGACTTCTACGAAGACTATCTTGCTGGTTGGGCAGCTAGGGCATTGAAGGAGAAGAATATCAAGGGTTCTTCATCACTTTGGCACCCTCTCCTAGGGTGGTGACTTGGGTAGAAGTGTGTTTGGGTGCCTTCTAGGGCATGTTTTGGCATTTCAAGTTGATATTCAAACTTCTACAAATTTATAAGGCTGATCTATCACTTATTTGGCATTTATTGGGGTTTGGAGACCTCATTTTCAGTCACTTTTGAGAGCTGTACTTTTGCTGTTATTTAATTAATTTCTAGCTGTGTTTGTGGTTGAGTTTTGAGTGATAATTGCCCTAAAATATTCCTAAAGTGTTTCTACATGTTGTAGATGATGTTAATGGTGATATTTTGTTGAATTATTGCTCTTTCCAGATGCTGTCTTAAAATCAGACTGCTGTGCACCGCTGTTCCATTTTTCAGTTGGCTGGTATAAAAATCAAAATATATTTCATTTTGGGTTTGTGTGATTTCATTGTTTTTGTGGTTCATCCCTAGAAAGGGTCATTACGAGGTTGTTCAACATTTTAGGAGATAATGTAATTCGGGAGTTTGGGGAGGTGGAATCTAAGTAATCGGGAATTCATTTCGGGAACTACACCTTTATGAGGGTCGGGAGGCTTCTTGATGGAGTTCTACTTGGTCAAAAGATTGTTTTTAAAAAGGAAAGCTTTCAAGAATGTGTGGTCTTGTTTGGTTCTGTTATTTTAATCTTCATCAATATGTTCTTTAGTGTAAGCCTTAAGAGGGGGTATTAAAATATAAGGCTTATTTATTAGTGTTAGTTTCGTATTATTAAACATTAACTAATAAATTGTTGAAACTACTTCAACCAGTTTGTAACCATCTTTCACATAATAAAATGATGGAAACACAATGCTAATGTGTGCATTCCGGTTTCTCTTCATCCGTTCTTTGTCTTGAATTTGGTTCAAAATGAACACACAAGAAACAAATTAATAATTCTTCTATTCAAAGCACATAGTTCGAGAGAACATTATAGAGGCTATTATATAGCCGTATAGGTAGCTAAACAAATTCCTAATAAATAGGAAGAACAAACAACAAATAACCCGTTTAATTGTTTTACGGGTCTAACAAACTCTATGAATAATATATCGTTGAAACAATATATTATAACAATATAAGAGTAATATTTTTCACAGCGTTGGTAAATGATATTTACCAATAATAATTACCCTTGTAATTAGTAATTACAAATAGATATGAGAGCACTAATTTCCTAACATTCCCCCTTAGTGCGAACATGGGGAAAACACCATCTTCAACCAAGCAACATGCCACTCCATAGCCTGCACATGGTCTCAATCCTCAACATTGACTGTGGGAACTACATCATCCAAGGACCGATCAACCTATTAGATGAATACATGAATCGGGAACGTTCAACCAATTCACATCAACCATCAAGTCAATTTGATCAAGAACACTTCCTGCAAAAGTCTCAATGGTACAAATCTCCATGTCATCATCATCACAGGGGAAAACACAGCACTACACACAAGAACATGGATGCTCATATGTTCTTATTCATCATACACAAAGCAAACAAATGTCACTAAAGCAATATGCGACCTCTGAGGTAGTGACGAACTCGAGGATGCTTGATTGTCCTCTTCGCCTCCGTTGCCTCCAACCTCCAATGAGATGCTACTTAGAAAATAATGCTTTGAGGCTCCAATTTGAAATATCCCCTTAATTTGAACAAGTCGAACATGGGATTCCACCAAAAATGTGATCAGAAACAATTTTTTTTTTTAACAACTTTTACATTGACTTTGACAATACAAAGACTTACAACTTGATTTTTAAAATGACATGCATTTTTTTACTTTTGGATTTTAATAACAAAAACCAAAAACTTTCAAACCATGAATTAAAACCTAAAGCCACCTTAATAAAACAAAACTTAAAATAAACACTTTATTCACCAATAACCATCCTAAACACCATAGTCACTCCGGTGGCCCTTTATGGGTGTGAAGTCTCGGGAAGTAATATGTCAAAGCATGGATGGAGACAGGTAGAAAGAATCCAAAAACATTTAATCACAAGCAATCTCAAAGTTAAATCAACGGTTCCTTATGAGATTTTACTGGCTAAAGCGGGTATCTTACCAATGGAAGCTTCGGCAATCACTCGGCTAATAAGCTATTTGAAAAAAGTGGAAAGCATGGACAATCATCGTTGGCCCAAAATGGTTATAGAGAATAACCTAGAGCGTAGAAAGAAAACTTGGATGAAGCAGAACACCAAATGGATGGAGAAGTGGGGCGTCCACTTCCAGGAGTGCCCTAACAACAATAGGGAAATAAAAATTATGTGGCGGAGAAGTTTAGGAAAATCATGTGACGAGAAAATATTGGTCGTAAGAAAGCGCAAAATATTTCAACCCCTCTTGGGCTCACGATAATAAAGCTTACTTAAGGGTGAATATCAAAGGTAAGGCTAGGATTATTTTGGCTTAGTTGAGGACCGGGTCACATCATCTTCGTTGTGAAGCGGGCAGATGGACTATTCCCAAAGAAGAGCGGGAAAGAGAACTTGTCTTTTCTCGCAGACGGGGTTGTTGAAGCAGAATGGCACTTCATCATGGAATGCTCGGCGATGATGACATCCGCTTCAAAGATTCGAAAATGACTTACAAGTGGACAACCTAGATGAGTTATTTGAGGAAGCAAAGCTTCAAAGGATTGTTGGTTTTGTGCTCAAGATTCACAGTAGGCGAGAGGATTTGGAAAAGAACTTGGTTTCAGCTTAATGTTTCTGCTTTTTTTTGGTCCCTTTGACTCTTCAGTCACGTGGACGTCATTAAAATCTTTCATTTCATTTAATTTCACTTTATAAAAGTAAAATAAAATATAAAAAACTATGTGGACTCACAAAACATAAACTTACGTAATACCTTTTATGACGGATGAAAGACTTAAGCCCACGTGGAGAGTTAAAGTGTCATCAAAATGTGAAGTGCTCGCATATTGGGAGGACTTTAAACATGGACCCGCAAAAACTTGTATTTGTATTTTTAGAGAAAACCAAGAAGGATTAAAATACCACGGGATATGACAGTGGGCAATTTAAACTTGGGCATAGAAAACTAAATAAAGAGCTTGGGAACACAGCCAAATACCGCGAAGACAAATGACTTAGACTATTAACCATTGACATGAATAAAGGTGTGAATCATCTGAGTGATATATTCACACGACTTTGTGACTGTTTATGCATGATCTAAAAGCAGCTTGACAGTTCAATCCTTTCTGTCTCCTATCAGATCAGACTAGAAAGATGTGCACACAACAATTACTAACCATGAGCTGGTGCATCAAATGATTCACGAGGATCTGTAGCACATTGAATCTGCCAAAGACTCAGATCTCCTTCACTACCTTAGAGCGAATCTCCAAAAAAACCACAGACTATACATGCAGAGGCAATAAATGAACTTAGTCCAGTGAGAAGGTCCACGGCCAATAAGCTGAAGAGAAACTCAGTCCAATTTGGAAAAGAGAGGAAGATACTGTTTTCATAATTTATCCCTAACTGTAATCTGGCTTTTTCTCAATTTTGGACAGATTATCCCTTGCATCGAAATTAACAAACCCACAAAATATCTCAAGAACCCAAATTAGGAATTTTGAAATACGATCTCTTTATCAGTGCCTCTTAAAAGACTTTCTACTCCATCACAGGTGCAAGACCAAACTGTTCTGATAGCAAATCTTGAATTTGGTTCAGAACAAACACACAGAAAACAAAATAATAATTCTTCTATTCAGCACACAGTTCAGAAAACATTACAGAGGCTATTATATAGCCGTATAGGTAGCTAAACAACTTCCTAATAAATAGGAAGAACAAACAACAAATAACCCGTTTAATGGTTTTACGGGTCTAACAAACTCTATGAATAATATATTGTTGAAACAATATATTATAACAATATAAGAGCAATGTTTTTCACACCATTGGTAAATGATATTTACCAATAATAATTACCCTTGTAATTATTAATTACAAATAGATATGAGAGCACTAATTTCCTAACACTTTGTACATTCTAATCTTTCTTTATTCTTTCTCTCTCTGCATATTCTAACATTTATTACTTCCATTAGCTGTTTGAAAGTTCACAGCATATCAAAGCTCAATTTCAGCCCTGGGCCAAAACCAAAGCTGCAGGGAACCAAACTAAATTCTATTACACCAAACATCAACTTTGGCACAGGTAGAGTACCGCACGGAGCCAAAATCCATCATTGAGCTAGTGCCATCCAACCAAAACATGAATAGATATTAGTAAAAACATGAAAACATCATGTGAACATAGGCCTCCCTATGGGGAAGTCTTGCAAGGCCATGAGTGTGACCGATCGCTGCAAGCTGGGTGTCCTGCTTCTTGTATCCTTCAAAAATTCCTTTTTAGTGCCGGTGTGATATTATGCAAGACTCGCAAATGTTGACCTGTGACACCAAATTTTCTGCTGGTCTCACCTTTCAAGGGCGACTTCTTAAACACTTGATAGCGATAGGGGATTCCTCTGTAATGAAGACTGAAGGAATAGAAAACTCTGGCAATGGGCACCCAGTTTCAATGATAATCCTATATTGGGACTGTCGGGATTGTATTACTCACTGATTTCATGTGGCCACCCACATTTTGAATCCCAACCATTCCCATTATTTGTGCATAGATCTGTACAACTGCTTATCGTATTTCCTCTGACGCTGCTGCCTTAGACCAAAATTTGAGCTGTGCTGTGATGAACACACAATGCAAGACTCAAGACTGATTGATTTTTATTCATTATCAAATAAACAACATGGTTGTAATATTTATAGATATTTGCATAACCAACACAGGTACTTAAAATTGGAATGGCACTGGCCGCAAAACTATATCACAACTATGCCCTAACAAACTATTGACTTAAGTAATATTGATTACTTATATTACATTATTTCAAATGATGAATTAACATACTAAAACTAAACCTAAAATGGTGCTTCTGCATTGGCCATTGGATTGGAGCTTATGTTTTAGAAACAGGGTACAATTGGTTATAATATTTAAAATCCATGCCTTCAATTTCTGGTCTTTGATTTTATTTCCTATTTTTCACTTTAATTCATCCTAAACAGACATTTTGTTCCTCTTAAATCAGTCGTCCGGACCATCTTTGCTTAGTATGTATTTGAATTAATTTGATATTTTTTACGATTTCTTTGCTGGGCACATTGAAAGTGGACCATAGGATATGCTTCGTGAATTGTCCTTCCTGTCCCAATTACAATACACTCTTCTTCCTAGCAATGACGCCATGGCTAGAATGTAATTACTGTAGTTGTAGAGAAGAAAATTCAAAGGAATCAAAAGGTAGATAGTGCAAATGGCACACACAATGGCTATGCCTATGCCTCGATACATTACCCTGTTGTCATAAGTTTATGAGGGGCCCGGGGGTATGTATTCTGTGATGTCATTTCGAAGCTTCGGGCTAGATTTCTGTGATGTCATTTCCAAGCTTGGGATTTTCCCAATTAATATTTGTGGGAAAACCATTAACCAATGTGCTTTCATGTGTCTCTAAGACAAGGGAAATATATTGTGTATTTAAAATATATGTCCCTTACCTAAACAATAGGGGACGCCTTAGGCTACGCTCCTCCCCTAGGACTTAAACACACAGATGACACCATGTTTTCATAGAGCTGCTAACTTTAGTTCCTTGGTCATCTTGTAGTACAAATTTGTTAGCTAGGAAGTGCGTAATTTTATTGGCCTCTCTATATCAATGAGAAATCGAGAAGGTTTCAAACTGTGCAGGCAACCTAGCAGCATTATTGATGAGGTTATTCAACCTCCTGTTGGGTGTTTGGCCTTAAGCGCCCAAATTATGATTTGTGAATCACCTTTGATAGCTAAGGAACAAATATTAAGGCCCACGACCAACCTATGACTTCAATAAGTGCCAAGGATTCTGCCTCATTGTTGGAGCTTGCTGAATGTTAACCGAGAAAGCCGTAATGGATTCATCCAACTCATTGCTTTGTTTAAGTCTCCTTTAAAAATGACATCAAAGTTATATTAGGTTTCTAGTAAGGTTTATGAAGCTGTGCAACAGCGTTTTACTAGTCTGACTTGAAGTACTGTCCTGGTGCTGGGTATTTACTACTATTCTACCATATTAACAAATTTCTCCCACACCTGCTCATACATCAACTGAGTCACCTAGGCCACTATCCACCAGACCACCACTGTCCTCTTCAGTGGTTTCGGTCTTTCAGATGGTCAATCATAGATTATAGACAATCTTAAGGGCATAATCAAACTGTTAGATTTATGATTAAAGCATGTGTTGTGTTTTATATGTTTGTTGTTAGTATAAGCTTGAATAAGTTGTATGGAGCAATGCTTCTTGTATGAGACACCCCCTTTGTTCTAGATTAGTTAAATAATACTTGTCAGTGATATTAGAAAAGTAAGTTATTCAGGTATATTGTTAGTTGGGCTCGTAAGTTGGTTGGGTTCTATTGGAAAACTTCCATGTAAGCTTATTTAAGCTTGGAAAGCAATGTAATAGTTGAATGAAAATTTTACACTGTACAAACTTTGTTTCAAATAAATAAATTGTAGTGTGTTATCTTCCATATATTACCCGTGTTCATGCACTAACAATGGTATCAGAGCCCAATGGTGGCTATTGATCCTTTAGGAGAGAGACATGGAAGAACTGTGATCGTCTAAGAGTGAAGAAGTATTATTTTATTTTCTTCTTTGATGAAGTTTTTCTAGTTTTTATTGGAAGGCTTTGTGATGCTTGCTGGAAGTTTTCAAATATTCCATAAACTTGAGAAAATTTCCCGGAGCACTGTTTGCATATTGGAAGTCTAACACAGTCACTAAAGTTTGAAGTTTTTGTTTTTGTTTTGAAACATTGTATTTATTTAAAATAAAAATAGAAATTTGTGTTCCAATTCAGCAAGGGCGCTGGAAAAGCCTGGAAAAGTTAGATTCAATATTTGAAAAGTTAATTAAAAAAGGTGTTGGAATTTTTGCTGGGAAGTAGATATGGCATTGGAATTCTAAAAAAATGGCTGGAGTTATGCTTGAAGTGTAATAATCTATTTGGAGCCTGAATTTTTATATCTAACATTTGAATTTCTACTGGAGGGTGTTTAAACCTTGCTGAGGTGTGATGGAAAATCACCAAAAAGCTAGTTTTGACCCAGAAGGCTCCGTATGAGGAAGTATATTTGCTGGTAAATATTTCAATCTGGTGTATAGGGTTGGACGGGAGTTGAAAATAGAGTATGACGCTGGAAAGAGCATTAAAACGAGTGATTGAAATCTGACTTTTCAATCCTGTGTGGCTCAAAAGGTGTGGGTCCCAAAATATTTATTGTTGGGTTCTTCTCATTGCTGGTAAAACTTATCTACTGCCGCACACTTTTATCTGCCATATGACATTTACTTATTTTTATTGTGAGCAGTCATAAAAGAGGGTTTATGTACAAACTTTTTGTTTTATAAATCTCAAATCCTTATGGGAAAGTCGGTAAATTTCATCTTGTAAAGACATTGTCACATTGAGAAGGATAAAGGTTCCGAGTTCACGTCATTTTGCCTTCTATTTTGTTAATGGTGTTTATGAGATTAAGAAAACCACTGTACATAGTACGAGGTGAAATTAGATCTCCAAAATACATTTGATTGAGTTGGATATTATCCCTCTTCTAAAATTAGCATTTACCAGCCTATCAGTTATGAGTTCAAACCTCCACAGTGTCAAAAACCATTTTTTGTAGAAAGAGCAAATTGAATTAATTGTCAAAACCAGGGAAATCAGTACCCACCATCACATTTGTTGCCATATCTTTTTCTCCAGCGATTATTTTCTGCCCAAGTTACCTTTCTAAAAATTAGACTTGGGCAATTTTCCAATGAGTATAAATAGTAAGGGATACATGCTGTTGGATTCATATATTCTAATCCCCATAAAACAGACAAGTTTGCTGAATTTGCATTGGAGGGATAACTCTACCCTGCAACTAGTGGAAAACTTGTTTTTAGCATAAATTTTGCATATGATGGTCAAATCTGTCATATGACCACTTGTTTTTCATGGAAAGCAAATACTGAGAGTATCTACTTAGACAGTTTCTGATTTTTGGCACTTTTAGATACACGTTTTACATATTTATGGAGAAACAAGGAAGTCTAATGTTTAATGGGTGCATTTTTGGTGTAAACCGACACCTTGATTTGCTTCAGAGGTTGATGTGTTTCAAAACCATGGATGTCATATTGTTTCTCGCTGCTTGTGCTGTTGGAGTTGATGCAATTCAGGGTTTCCAGGTCCCTAGGGATCTGATAGGCTGACAAAGCCAATGACACACCCGTCTTGAGCGAGTTGCTAGGGCCAAGAATGACCTATGCTATAGTGGCAATTTTGGTTTTGGCTTGTATTATTTTCTTGTATTTTACTTTGTTAAAATCATTGATACGGAGCAGACGGAGTGGTTGGAGTGCTTTTCTTGGTGCACAACTCTTCACCTCTCGCTCAATAGGGGGAAAACATTGTTTTGTGGCCTTCGATTAGTCATTGGTGATTGTACGGTTGATGTTGTTGCTAGTGCAAGGGGTGTTGATCAAAGGGGAGTCAATAGTGTTGGGCATCGGGGAGATATGCCATACAAATGTACCGCACTATCATTGGATGGGCTTCTTTGTAGGCCTAATGTGGGTTGATATAGTTGAGCAAACTTTGATCATGCTTATCTACCGTAGTACGGTACGATGGTCGAGGGGATGGGCATGACATGTAGGGTGTTCATCATTTGTGTCAAAAATTGCTTGGTTAGTAGGTTTTGTGAGGCGAGTGACACTTTGGTTGCTTAGTACCGGGATGTACAATGCGCTAGCTTGTAGGTTGCAATGGAGATTACTTGAAGACTTCAGTATCTTGTTTCAGATCTTCTTCACTTGTAAACCTTTGGATTAGGGTCTTATTTGTTAGATTTATGGTCCAAAGTATGCATTTTGTTTTATATGTTTGTTGTTAGTATAAGGTTGAATAAGCTGTATCGGGCATGCTTTTCGTATGAAACACCCCTAGTTCTAGATTAGTGAAATAATACTTGTTAGTAATATTAGAGAAGTTTATTTAGGTATATTGTTAGGGCCCGTAAGTTGGTTGGGTCCCGTTGGAAAACTTCCTCTGCAAGCTTACTTAAGCTTAGGATGCAATGTAATAGCTGAATGAAGATTTTACACTATACAAGCTTTGTTTCAAATAAGTAAAATGTTGTGTGTTATCTTCCATATATTACTTGTGTTCATGCGCTAACACAAACAACTATAATAAATGCCATTGTGTTTTAATTTATAAGCATTGTTGATAGATAGAGCAATAGGGTTATCTCCATTATTATAAGTCCTTTGTGACAATCCTCCTTGTGGTTATGGCTTTAAATTTTGGTGGGGCCTTCCTTTATTCTTGGAGGTTGTATAACATACACGAGTATTGAGAGCAATTGCTCACCAGCCATTTGATTCTGTGGTTATATATGTATAATACATAGCTATGTGCAGTACATCAATGATTTGCACATGATGTCGAAAATTCCCGTTAATAAGGACATGTATGTAACCTTTGGACTTAAATGTTTTAGCAACTTTAAGTGCAAAGATAAAATTTCATCCCAAAGAGAATAAAACTGGCAAAATAGTTTTTTTGCAGTATAACTAAAATCAGAAAGTCTTTTTGTTATTTTTATGACACATTATCCTAGATAACAGAAGGATGAAAACGCAGCTACGGGGTATTGTGAGCTGTTAATATTGAATATGACATGATATGATATGGTGGGGATGACTGGTTCTAAAATGGAATCTATAAATCTTGGTTGCTTGTGTATTCTCATCAAGATAAAGACCTGTATCTGAAGCTATGAGTAATTTAAGATATGGGAGTTTTACTTGCAGTTCCAATATTTGCTCTCAATGAGCGGGAAGTTCCTTGACAAGCCATGGCATTAACGCATTAAAATTTCCATGTTTTATAATGAGTAGAACTATCAAACGGTCAGTTTCATTTACTGGTTCTACGTCTGATTTTTCAGTCCTAAGGTATTACGGGTTGATATGTGCAAGTTATATATAAAGGGCAGAGGATTACTTGTTCCAATTAATCTACAGATTTATTACCATATGTACGATACCCTGTAGATTAGGTTAGTCATTCTTAAACTGTCTTATCCTGAAGTTATCGTCTTTTCTTTGACATTCATACATTAGAATATGTCAAAATTACATTCGGTTTAATCCTTCATTGTAAGATATTTTAATTTCATAGCTATAAAGTGCATACTTAAATATCGAATTTTGCTGTTATTTGACAAACCATAGAAGAAGACAATTATGTTTCAGGCTGCTAAATTTCAAATCAAATAATTTGGTATCCTTAATGTGTACTCATGATCTGAAAACCAAATTTAACTAGCAATTGTGCACACACATTTTTTTTGCTTTGTATTGATTTTCGATGTAAAATTTGAGCATTATATCCTTTTGTATTTTTAATAAAAGAATAAAAACTGCAAGTACTGTGCAAATATTGAAAGAAATGAAGAGAATTCACCAGCAATTTGACGCAAGAATTGATAACGGAGTTCGGCGCTTGAGGCCTATGTCTCCGGGTCCGGTTGAATGGGACCGATCTATTAAAATCTTGAAAATAATTCTTTACAAAGAATTCTACAAAATTCTGACCTTCTCACAGTCTTCCTCTGTCAAAAATAACAGGGGTTGCTTTTTACATCTCCTCCAAATTCCACTCCTAGCTCAAGTTATGAGCATTACAATAATTTTACAGTCCCCCAATGCTATACAAATAAAATATCACTCCTTTTATATTGTTTCTAAGCCTCCTAGCATGCCGGCTGGGCGCTTATCCTTTTACACGGCCCACCCGGGTTCTATTCTCCTCCCCATGCTTTTGACTTATCTTCTTGGGATCAATATCCCACATTTGGCGCATAAAATCTTGGAAGAGGTTTTAAAAGGTAGGTGGGCGCATGTTTTTAGTGGCTTAAGAGCCACCTTAGCCGTGTAAAGAGGCGCATTGTTTGGGCTGGATGTATATGGCGCATGTATATGTTATTTTTAGGCGCCAAAAACAATGCACAATATAAGGCGTGAGAAACAATAAGGATTTGGGTTTAATGCGTGGAAAGTGGTATAAAATGCGTGGAAATTAATACAAAATGCGTGGAAATGGTTAATAACAAATAGGCGTGGATAATTTAAATAATGCATGCCTAAATGTCCCACATGCATGGCGCAAAGGCAATTATAGGAGTTTATATACACAAGTTGGTTTAATGATTAAATGAGAAGGAGGCCAAGGCACCCCTCCATAATCGAGTGTGTCGAACCTGGCTGAGGGCCCCCAGCCAGTAAATAGCGGGGTCCATTTGTCCGAGAACGAGTGTCCAAGACCGGCGTTCCAAAACCCATTTTTTTAGTACGTCACACAATTCGTCCACGTGTCGCAATATAATCGAAACACTTGGCGAGCGTGCACACGTCCAACCTGCACAAAACTCCAAATTTTGCCAGTTGCCCAAAAATTTCAGCGGGCTATAACTTTTGCAAACGAGCTCCGTTTCCTGCAAACAAGATGTCGTCGGAATCGTATAATTTTTCTCCACGCTTTAAAAATGACTGCAACTTATTTTGAGAAGATCTTAGATCGGTGTTTCTCTGTGAGGATCCTCTGGATCAACTCACTAGTTAGTTACTAGTGGTTAGTAAGAATGCATTATTAGGCGATCAATTGTTTTCATTGGACAAAAATTTCCATAGGAAACAGACCGTGTAAAGATATTCTTTATGTCAGATGATACACTTAACACACACCCATACACATATACACATGTCACACACATACACACACACACACATATATTCATATTTATATAAATATATATATTTTGCTGTTATTTGATAAACAACCATAGAAGACAATTATGTTTCACGCTGCCAAATTTCAAATCAAATTATTTGGCATACTTAATGTGTACACACTAGTTAGTTATTACTGGTTAGTAAGAATGCATTATTAAGTGACCAATTGTTTTCGTTGGACAAAAATTCTATAGGAAACAGACTGTGTAAAGATATTCTTTGTTTTAGAAAATACATTTACACACCCTGCACGCGTGCACAGACACATTCACATATATATAAATATATAATGAATATTACATAAACCTTCATATTGATTATATAATTCTTATTCTTTATGTCAGATTTTTTAGGAATAAGTTTTTCATTGATTTATAGGAATATTGTTTTCTGGAGTTTTTTGAAGAGAAGACTCCTGTTGCCTTTAAACGGTAATAAATATTTTTGTGTACCGTGCACAGGATAACATTGGAGTCTTTGTAGACCAGAATGGTAAACTACTGCATGAAGGAAGGATTTGTTGGTCTGAAGCACCTGCCTCTGTTGCTATCCATTTGCCATATGCTATTGCTCAACTACCATGGCATATTGAGGTGAGCTAGTTATTCTACTTGAAGCCTTGATTTTTTTCGCAATAGTTCTTTCTTTTGATTGTTAGTTGAAAATGTACCAGCTTTACTGCAATGATATCTTGTCTGATTAAACGCGAGTTTTTAATCCACTGGGCATAATTATTGCAGATCAGATCACTAAGAGCTCCTTACCCATTGGTTCAGACATTTCCCCTCCGGGATGTTCATCTTCTTCTGGCAAGCAGCAACTGTGTTATTGCTGTGCTAGAAAATTCTGCTTACTGTCTTCTCCCAGTTCCAGTTGGTGCGCAGGTATGACTTGATTTAATTTTCCCATTTTCTATTTGAAATATTGCCATTCATACCATGTAAGTTGCAGAAATATGATTTTACATATTGTTGTCTTATGGGCAAATTTGTTGAATTATTTACTGTCTGCATACTTTCTCCGATAATTCCTACTTATAAAAATGTGAAATTGAGAGGAGTGTTGCATTTAAGCCTAAAATGTTGCAAGATGGTGTTAGTACAGTTCAGGGTCATTGAAACACAGTCAACTACCCGTCCATCCAGCAGTGCAAAACATTCAACACAAGAACACAGGGTCCAAGACTCCAACCACATGATTGGAAGCAAGCATTGTATTAAAACTTTAAGTAATAGAAATTTCCAAGTTTATAACCTTCTTCCAGGACAAGCTTATTATGAAAATTAGAAATCTAATGCTTAGAGCATGGTCCCATGGAGGGGCTGCAGCTCCTATTTTCTTGCAGTGGAAGGTCCCATGATTATTTTTAAAGCCAGCTACAGGAAATAATAGAATCTAGGCCTAAAAATAGGAGCTCCACTTTTTTGCCCCCTAAACTTAAGAGGTGGCTGGAGAGGGGGGGCTGGGAGTTTCCCCTACAGTTTAGGTTGATTTTTGTCCATGTGGAATATAATATGCATTCCCGCCATTATTTTTTGGTGATTTTAGAGGGAAATATGATTTTATTTACCTACAAATAACCATAAAAATCCAATGGGATCCTATAATATCTCAGTGGGTATTGTTGAGGAAACTAATAAAAAACCATGGGACCTTAAAATTGCTAAAATGCTCCTAAATTTTCTCAGCAGCACCTGCTGAGATATTTATGGAGCCCCCTTCCATGGGACCATGCTCTTACAAAAGTTTTTATAAAAATGAGGTGTTCTCATACGCTCCAGAGTCCCAACCTTTCCTTACATTCGATTTTCCAGAAGTTCTCTGACTAAGACTTATATTCTTGTAGCTAAACTATCTATTCACAGAAATATTCTTGGCTGCAGAGGGTTTGAGAACTGATAGAATAAAATAATTTTATTGTAACTGTTCCTACTCTCCTTTCTGGAAAGAATCTTTCCAACATGCAAATGTCTCCGCCGTTTCCGGCATGTAAATATCTCCGCTGTTTTGCGGTATGTTAAAAAAATCTAGTTGTCAGCCTGGGAAGACTACACTACTTCACAGGGGCCACACCTTGTTTTGTGGGATTACCTGTTAGTGGTAGCCAGGTAACCTGCCTATGGAAATTTTAGTAGCTCGATTTTTAACGAATTCTCTTGTGAGTGCTGGACAGGTGTCTGTTAGCATAAGTAGGGATGGGCATCACTTTTAGAAATAAAACATAAAGATGGTTTAGCCTGATTTACTGGTTGAGGTAAAGATTTGCTTAAATTAATGTATGAAAGGAAGAATGACAGGAGAATATATGTTAAAAGACGGAAAAAATTATTTATTACATTATTCAGAATTGATTTCCTTTAAAAATTATTAAGAGTTTATAAGACTATAAAGAAATTATAATCTATATAAGAATATAAAGAGTTTATAAGACGAGAGAGTTGGAAAAGAGATGTATTCAAACTAAATTGAAAATTAAAAGAATAAAAGATAATAGATTTTTATGCTTTTATAGTTTATAAATTATAATTTATAACAAATAATTTTTGAATGGAATCATGAAAACATTTTGCTTCATATATCAAGTCATATTTTATGAATTATGATATTTATATTTCTCATCTAAACATCGATAGAGTTTCATCCAAAAATATTTGTTATAAGAATAAAAGAGTTTTTGCTTAGTTAAAAGTGAATGCGTGTTCTTATTACGCCGATGTGTATTTTTACAATGGCAGCTAGGGCTGTAATGGCATGCATGGTTCACTTTTATTCTCGACATTAAATTTGACATCCATTTGACCATCATGTGACAATTCATCCTTAAATTTGACCGTCACTTAAATGTTTTTTCTTTTGTCTTGGAGAAGTCAATCAAAAAATAATAATAGCTTGGCCATAAGGTAATCCTTGGGCCTGTTCCTTCCCGAATAGATTTTTTTGAGAGTGACACAATCGTGTAGTTAAGTTGATGCCATTTTCTCCAAATTAGCAGAAATTGACAAAGAATGTAGTCAAATTACTCATCAATGTGGTATGTGTAAAATCTAAGATAAGAACCTTGAAATTGAAATTGGCATATTTGAGATAAACACATTTATTATATTTGATATTTTATTATTATTTTTTGGTGTACTTGTTACTATACTAGCATCTCGTTGCCGCATTCAAATTTGTGTTCGAATTCACTTGACGATTAAATTCGTGAAAAATTCGTTGGTAAAAAAATCAGTGATTATATTCGTGATTAAATTTGACTATGAGAAATATACATTTTTATTAAATATATAAAAACGAAAGATAAATTCACACTTCAAAAGAGAGATAATGTATTTAATTGAAATGTATGATAATAATAATTATCGGATAATTATTATTATCATACATTTCAATTAAATAAATGATTAAAAAAATATATAAACACCTTCAATTTAACGATATAATAAATAATTTTTATAAAATACATTATATTATATAATTTTTATCCGCCTAGTATATTTTTTATAAAATATATTATATATTCTAATGATAAGTTATATAATAAAATACATTATATTAATATATATTTTATTATACATAATGTTATACTATTTTAGTCTTTAGATATATATATATATATATATATATATATATATATATATATATTGAATGAAATTTTAAATATAAATAAATAAATAGTTAAGTTGAATATAGTTAAAAAATTTAAACGTCACAACTTTGAAATTTAATATATTTGTAAAAAGTTTAATATATTAAAAATTTAAAACTTAATAAATTAATTTATTTAACATAAATTAATATGCTAAACTAAACCTAAACCGACATTGCATTTAAAAACAAAGCAAATAAAAAATAAAATAGAAGCAAAACCGTAAACCCTAAATTGACATTAAAGAAAACAAATAAAAATAAAAATACATGCAAGAGATGAAGTCGAATGAAACCCACCCTGCACTGCGAGCTCCAAAACACCGCCGAATCAGCAATAGAAATCCATCAAGCTTGGATGCCAAGTTTAGTAACAAAACACCAATGGCGAATGTATCCTTTTAGCAATGAAATCCTAAAACGCTACAGGCAGAAACCCTAAAATGCGGAAAGGAAAAACCCTAAACCGAAAAAACGACATCCGGGTCAGTAAACACGAATTAAATCGCGATTTTCAACGATTTTTTTGGGTTTATTAAAATCTGCCGAATTTTGAATTTTTCCTTTAGATTCGCAAATGTGGCAACTTAGACTAGCATAAATATCTTAAATACAACTATCTAAAATACACCGAGTGTAATGTCCCTTTCTAGGGCTGAAACTGAAAAAGGAGGAAATCACACAAACCCCAAATGATTAAACTCAAATTTTATATCAGCCAACTGGTTTTTATGACAATTGTAAATCAACAGTCTGATTTTTATAACAACTTGTAATTAGTGAGAAATCACCCAAATATCATCAAAGAACTCATCAACAACATAGGAAAACACTTTAAGAAGATTTTAAGCCACTTTTCACCATGAAACTTGATCAAATACTCAGCTGGAAAATTAATTTAGAACAACAGAGGTACAACCAATAGAAATGATCAAAATGGAGGTCTCCAAACCCCAATAATTACAAAAGATGATAGATTCCAACCCTATAAATTATGCCAAGTCTGAATATCAAAGAATAAATGAGTTATGTGCCCTAGAAGACACCAAATCACACTCAAACCCTAGTCGCTCCCTAGGAGAGGGGCTCCAAAATATGCCAAAGCTCTTTGTAGGTCTTCTTCTTGATGCCCTAGATCCAAATCAGCAAGAGAGTCTTCAATAAATGCCTTCAATTTGCCAATATGGAGAGTTTTCGTTCTCCACTATGCCACAAGGAAGGGTTTTGTCTTCCTGGATGCCACACAAGAGGGTTTTCATCCTCAAGTGGAAAGGTATTGAGCAATCAGCCCAAAAACCAAAATAGTAAGTGTATATGCACCAAAGATGATGTGCAAATGAGCCCCTAAGACTCCTTTTATATCCTTAGGTTGGCGCCAAGAGCCATAAGGTGCAAACCGACCTCTGAAGCTTGCTTTTTCTTCTAAATCTTTGTTGGAATCCCAGCCGACCTGCCTTAGGGAGTAAAACACCAAAGAAAAACATTAATAACAATAAAAGAAAATAAAAATGAAACCCAAGGACTTCCCTTGTGCAATTCCTTCTTGGCCACGGGAAGAGAAATGGCAAGAAGTCTTCAATTGGTGCTAGTTTGAAAAAGGGACATTACAAAAATATCGATCTTAAGGTGCCTATGTTAGATTTTTTATATAGGTTAGATAGGTTCCTCAAGATTGCTATCTCCCGACGTATTTTAGATATTTATATTTAAGATATCTATGCTAGTTTATCTACAAAATTTTATTACATCGGAGGTGTCCCTTATGGCGAGAGACTTTGTCGAAAGTGTCAAGCCTTTCCAAAGCAAGACTCCTTCGACATTTAATTATCTCTGCTCTTTTGAGTATGTTAAAAATATCTTTACATAGAAATAGGGGAAAGACGGGGCTCCCAAGGGGCGTCATGCTCGTGCACAAGGAATTAGTGCCCAACCTTGTTTTAGAGGTTGACGACAAAAACCCAATTTGTTGCCTTTGTTTCATATATACTTTCTCAAGTCGGCACTTGTAATATCCCTATTATAAATATTTTCAATATTCTGATTTTTTTGTAATTTTTAGAGTATCAATGCTGATATAAACCCTAAATAATAATAAATCATTGAAATATGCAAAACTGAAAATACCCAACTGCAATATTTATTCAAATATGTTGAATATGAATTTATTACATCAAACCCTAACCTGAAACTGCATAGAAAGCATGAAAACTGAATTTTCTCTGAAACCCTAGCTGAAAGAGGAATTTGGAAGTACGGCACCTCTTTGGAAAGTACGGAAAACCCTCGTAGCAATAATAAATCCTTGTGAGTGTGATGTTAGTAGAATTTTCCTTGAAAAGAATGATGCCAAGGTTGGAAGTGTACTATAGGTTGTATAGTAGACTATAATTGCAAGTACAACAATGAATAGTGATGCCATGAATAGTGACATCAAGCTGAAATGTCACTTCTAGAGAATATTTTATTAATTTTCTGAACTATTGCAGCCCCATACACAACCATAAATCAGCCTGTCTATACTTGTGTGATGGATTTCCTCTGAATCTAAAAGCTCTGGTGTAATCTTTGGATGGAATTGCCAAATGGGTGTGAGGGTTTTCGTCCCCAAGCCCTGACACATGAGGGTTTTCATCCTCTGTGTTAAAGATGGAAATTGCTGCCCCAAACTTGCAAAACCAGTGTTTGTGAAATTGTTCGAATGATTAAACAAATCAAATTTTCTAATCAATTATTTTAATAAGCTCTTTTTCATCCAAAACCCTAAAAGTAATTAAAATTACTTTTAATTAGATATTCATCTTTTTCCATTCTCTTAAAAAAGTAATTAAAACTATTTTTAATTAGATATTCATCTTTTCCTTTCTCTTAATTATTAATTACTTTTGGCCATGTAATTAATATTTTCTTTTTGGCTCCTTTTAATAATAATACACTAAGTGTCCTTTTTCCAAGTTATAACTTAAAGTACCTTTTTGGACAACTTAATGAATTATTATTATATTATTTCCCTTTTAATCCCCCTTAGCCTACGGGAATAAAAATAGGCTTCGGTCCTCCAGTTTAATTAATTTAAGAAGGGGGACATTACAACACTCCTCAATACTCTCAAAGTGGGTGCCACTATTCTCATCATGCAGGAAATCAAAATGGTGGTGTTGTTGGAGCTGATACAGAAGTGCGTTGTCTCCCAACTTATCATGTTGGGTGTTACGCCCCTCGGGGAGGAGCTCGAGGATGCTCTTTGGGTAGGCTTCCTTGAGCCAGGTTTGGCCAGGTCTGAAATGTTCCGAAAATGTACAATTATACAACATACATCTTTCTTTTACCAAAGTTTAATTTGATCGTGGCATAGTTAGATTTTTTTGGTATTAACTATCATAATTTCAGCTAACAGAAGATAAGGGCATCCTCGCGAAACATTGAGTTCACCAAATGCAACCAACAGGTGTCGAATCAGATCAATTTACATTTTCTATCACACTCCACGCCTATGCCAAAATAGGTTATTTGAATGTAGTATGGACATCCACCAAAACATTATGGAGGATGCAGTTTTATATGATGTTTTCGTTGCAAGTATCCTAGTAGGTATGTATGCAAAATGTGGAAGCATGCATAAGACGTCAAAACTACTTGACAAAATGCCTGAAATAAATATGGTTTAATGGGCTACAATGACTACAAGATAAGCTCAAAATGGGTTTGTTGAAAACACCTTGGAATATTTCAAGCAAATGCAATTGGCAGGTGTAAAGACAGACTCCACAACCTTTGCCAGCATCCTACCAACCGCTGTCAAAATGGGAGCTTTAAAGCAGAGCATGGAAACCCATCAAAGCATAATGTAAGCGTATTTTTGTTAGATGCACATCAAATGTAGACATGTATGCAAATGTGAAAGCATACACAAGGTATGCCAACTATTTGACAAAATGCCTTGACAAAATGCCTTAACAAAATGCCTTAAAGAGATGTGGATTTCATGAAATGCCATAAATGTAGGATATGCCCAAAATATAATTTGCAAAGATGATACTTGGAGTTGTCAAGAACCTTCAGAGTATGTGTTGACTGCCACATTGCAACCAAGTTTATCTCCAAGATTTTGGAAAGACAAATTGTTGTGAGAGAAGAAAATCGGTTCTATCATTTCAAAAAAAGGACAATTTTCTTCTACAGATTATTGGTTGTTATGTGAAGCAATTTGTAAACATAGTTTGGCATTATACCAAGGTATCTCGTGCCAAACCTGCAGTGATAAAGAAGGCACCAAGTTTTATTTCTAGTTTCAAAAAAAAATCTAGGCGTTTGGAGATTCAGACCATGTTGTTGACTTCATAAAATCATAGATATTTATACAACTTAGGAAGTTTGATTTCATTCTTTCCTATGAAATCATTACTGGGAAAAATAATTTAAGCAGATTTGGTCAAAGTCGTACTCTTGTAGGGAAAATTTTCCTCACTTTGGTCATGTTAACTAGAAAAATTGAGCAATTATAGTGAAAGCAAGGTTAAGAACTGTCGTGACAAGCTCTTTGCTTGTTTTGGTTGTGTCAATTTAGGGTATTGCCCATGTTGATTCGGTGGTAAGGTAGATCCTTGTATGTTGGAACTTGGATCATGTGTTCTAATGTCAATGCTTGATTGTTTTTTGTGTGTCATAATTTGTAAATTAGGTTAGTTTTTCTGGGATTGCTTGAGCATAACATTTTAAACACGGTCTTCTCGAACGTTTGTTTGCCTTTGTTTCATAGAGTTTGTTTGGGATTGCTGCATCTTTTATGTGTTTGCAAGGGTTAAAGTTGTTGGGGGTCATGACTAAGGCTTGCCTTTTTGGAACTCTAGCAAATTTAGTGGGATAAAATCATAGTCACTAGGAGACAAGTATGGGGATAGGTCTTGGGGATGGGGACCTAAATTTATAGATATTTGGTGTGGGTGTTCTTGGAGTCCGTTAAAGAAATAAAATAGTAATAGTTATATAATGATATGTGTCCTGCTCCTTATTCTTTTTCTTGGTTGCAAATGGAGAACAGAGGCACTTCCGTTGAGGATGGCTCTGTGCTTCTCCCATGGATCCTCACTAGATCTTCGAGATAGAACTCCAAACAAGATTCAATGAAATTATGCAAACCTTAGGTCTTATATGTTATAATCAATGCAAAAATGTGGCTGCAGATACCACCCTCCATTTTCTTGTTGCGAGCATGGGACTTGGTGTTGAGAAGGATACGATTGATATTTTTAATGAATATCCGAAACATGACCTGATCTTTGCATCCTTAAATGTTTATGGCCCAACTTTTTCCACCACTTCTCTTTCCAAAATATTTACAACTGTAATACTTGCCCACAAAACACAACTTGAAACCTAGATTGTAAATAATATGAAATTAATTTGAAAGCTAAAAATTTATTTTAAATTTTAAATTATCAATTGTAATGCCCTTGAGAACTAATTGCAAGTAATGTAAGTGAAACACCAAGTGAGTATTGTTTAGGAGTTGAGTATGCATGTTAGCATCATCAAGTACTAACTTTAGAGCAATGTTACCTAAGACTCTGAGACTCTGAGACGCGAGGACGGAGTTTCTTGGACGGAAAAAAATTCCAAAATTTCGGGACGTTGGTGGGACGACTATTAAAATAATATATAAATGATAAATATTAAAAATATATAAATAAATTTTAAAAAATTTATGAATATTTGTTCATATTTATATATCGATCCACCATGTGCATACGAGTCCACGTCTTGACATCCATATAAAATCTCAACAACATACCTATAACTATACTAATGTTATGTCCATATAAATTTTAATATTAATATGTATACTACTGGTTTTCATAGCATGTTGTGATAGTCCACGTGCATTTGTGCTCAAAAATTTCGTATTCATATATCATTCTGATTCTTAATATGTCTTTGTAATACAATATAGTCGGGTTATGGTTAATGGATAAACGTTTTTAAAGAGAAAACAAATAAATTAATTAAATTTTTTTAAAAACAAATTAAAAAAACCTAGAAGTCCCCGAAATGTCCTAGGGCGTCCCTCTTTTTCCCGCCCTTTCTAAACGTGGGGGCGTTTCCGCCTCGCCCCACCTTTGTCCCCGAATGTCTCTGGGACATCTGGTTTTTAGGGGATGTGTCTTGCGTAACACTTGCTTTATAATGAGTCTTTGTTACTTTATGACCCATGATTCATAATCCATAATCACACCCATATTAATTGTGTTGAAATTGTAGGGCCATCACCACCATTTCTCTTTCCAAAAGAGTAACAAGTGCAATGTTTACCCCAAAAATGCGTTGGGGTGATAATATTAAGTGGGGACACCATTTAGGTGGGCCACCACTTCACCCCTTATTTTAAAAGTTTATTTATAAACTTTGGTTTAATATTGTCGGCTCCCATTCCACATTAGGTGGATGTTTTAATTAATTTTTTGATTTAATTTAAGAGTGAAACGATGCACCCATGTGCAACCGAATCACCCACCCTATTTAATAGGGTGATCCCTCACGAAAGTAGGGATTGTATGTGTTCGTGAAATATTATTATTTCAACATTGTAAATTGTTGTGCAATTGATTTTTGTGGGACCAAGGAGGAAGTGGAGGTGTTGGGTGAAATCTTTTGGTAAATTCTAATAAATGGGTCTTATATATTCGAGTGGGGTTTTTACCTACGGGTTTCCCCACTATAAATCCTATGTCAATGTGTTCTTTATTGCTTTGTGGTTTTTATTTTATGAATTTACTTTGTATTTTTGCATTTATTTTGAATATCTCTACACATAGTTAAAACTATAATCCTAGACTAAAATTTAATGCTTGGATATTTAATATAATTTAATTTAATAATTTATTAATTATTCCATTAGCATTTCGACATGGTATCGAGCCGAAGTTTTATGTGTGTGCGAGAAAATTGTGTTTTGGAAATTTGAATCGTTTTTTCTTACGGAAGAGCAAGCTGTATCAGTGCACAAAATTGGATTATTGTTTCAATTCTCCTGTTGTAAGAAAATTGAAAAATATTAAATATAATATATATATATATATATATATATATATATACGATCAAAAAGCGGGCTTCACAATAGTGAAAACAAATTTATAAAATTTATATTCAAATAAAATCATATAATTCAAAGCTTTGTATAAACCCTAAATCATCGTGAATAATTGAAAAATCAATTGGTTTTTGATTTAAAATACATGCTCTTGAGCATAGTTCGCATACTCGTACTCGGCAAATACTTGGCAAACCAAAAAAATTGACTCGTCGAACACTTGGGAATACTCAACAACTTAAAAAATACACAAATTTCTTTAAAAAACATAAATTTTAAGCAACACATAGCTCTAAAATGTATCAAATAAGTCCATAAAATGTTGGAGAAGTGTTTTCTATTAGATTTGAATACAAATACAATACAAAATCGCATCATCATGCAAATACAACAACCGATAATTAATATGAATTTATGATGATTGACATTGAAAAATATCATCATAAATTTCATATCTATGCAAGTTACAATATACAATAAGTTACAATTTACATTTTCCTCTTCCCCGTTCGAGAGAAATATTGGGGAGAGGGTCTAGTGCCTCTACTAGGCCCCACACTTGGTTGCGTCTCCTCGCTCCTCCTAGAAGGTTGTGACTCTGGCTCCCGGACGGAAGTAGATGGTGGTGGTTCTTTTTGCATATTGGAGATCACCTCCAAAGATGTCATCCAATCCAATATCTCCTCCAGTTGCTAGTGCTTCTCCCTCCATAGCTTCCCTCTCAAAAGAAGCAATTTTGTCCTTTGTGAACGTAGGGATTTCCTCTTCTCGCCCAGTCCACTTGCTGTATGGATCTATCTCATCCAAATCAATAAGATTTCTTGATGTGGCCTCCACTTTTCTTGTGTGAAGCCGGAGATTGTATTGCACAAAAACCAAGTCGTTGAGTCGTTTTTGACTCAACTTGTTGCGCTTCTTCGTGTGAATGGCCTCAAACAAACTCCAGTTGCGTTCACATCCAAAAGCGCTACAAGGTTGAGATAGAATTCTAAGGGCTAGCTTTTGAAGATGAGGGGTATTCCTCCCCAATCCTCCCACCAAGAACCTACAAACAAGATAATCAAAAGTTTATAAGTAATTAATAAAATCAAATCTGTAATTAATAAGTAACTTGATAAACATTCTAATTTTTATTACCTAGTGTTTGTGTGGTTCTCCCTCGAATAGCTAACACCGAAGAAAAGAGCCTCCCCGCAACACGTTTGTAATTTTGTAGCTCTAAAATGATGAGGTCCCTCGTCTCAACATTTGGTATCATCCTCTCAATACATGTTGAAAGGCCCTCCATAACCTCTCCGTTCACATCTGTGAAGCCGTCGAAGAAGAAATACTTGGGGTTGAGGTAGTACCCGTTGCATGAATAGGTTGGTGGAGTTGATTGTTCCACCTCCGATCAATAATCTCCCAAAAGGGACCATATCTGATGATATCCCCCTGTAATAGTTTTGGATAGACTCTTTGGCCCTATCCATGGCCTCATAAATATACCCCATGGGGTTTTGCTCCCCATCAACCAAACGCAAAACCCTCACCAACGACTCTGACACCTACACACAAATTAAAATGTAAGGTTACAAACTTACAAATAAAGTAAAAAAGTAAAAACAATATATTTATAATTTAACAAATTAAAATAAAGGAATGAAATATAAATCGAAGTTTGAAATTACCTTGATGATCTCTATAACTCTCTTTGCAAAGATATCATCAAAAACTATCTTTGCAACCCTCTCTCCATCCGCTTTCTTTGAATATCATGAGTCACAGCCATGCTTGACTCACAAAAATTTGTTTCAAAGATGTCAACAAAATAGAAATACTTTGCAACGTCAAGAAGTTAGTCTGAGAACCTTGTGACACCGGCTCGAACAAGTTCTTTCCCCTTTGTGTGTTCTCTCATCAAGCTCTAGAACCCGAGGGTGATTGTATATGTACTTCGTTATATTTCTTGCATCTTCTACAACTGGCCTCACCCAATCAATTTTTCCTATGTCCTCCAAAAGAAGGTCAAGGCAATGAGCTGCACAAGGAGTCCAAAAGAGTGATGGATGTCTCTCCTGTAGTAGTCTCCCAACCACCACATATGTTGTTGCATTGTCTGTGACAACTTGCACAACATTCTGTACACCAACCTCTAATACAATTGTCTCTCAACATAACACTCAAATTCTCTGCATTTTTTACTATGTTAGAGGCATCAATAGACTTCAAAAACACCATCTCACCATTTGAAGCCGCTAAAAAATTAATGAGAGTGTGGTTCCTTCCATCCATCCACCCATCTGAAAGAATGGTGCATCCGTATTTGTTCCATTGTTTCTTTTGCTCTTCTAGAATTGTAGTGGCATCTGTGCAATTGCACCCTGTAGCAATTTCCCACTCAAATCTTTTGGAGAGGGTGCCTTGTACCCTTTCCTTGCAACTGTCAACGCTGTCACTAAGTACTCCCAATATGGGCTCTTTGCCACATTGAATGGCAGGTTGTTGTAGTACTAGAAATTTGCACATGCTTTATCCACTTCCTCGTGCATATCCTTGTTCTAGCTTGTACCTTGCAATGAAGGTTGTGCTCCAGGTGTGTTCCTTGGCACAAAAAAAGTTCTGTATGTCTTTGCTCGAACTCGATGAAGATGTGCCTCTTCCGGCTCTTCCGGTTTGTATGCGTGGACCACGAGTAGAAACCACAATTGTTGCCGCATCATCCTCTGAATCCTCTATCATTGTAGCCCAGGTGTAATAACTTCTGCTATGGCTGCCTGCACCCTTTACCTCTCTAGTTTCTTCTCCTCTAGCTCTGCCAAATTTGCTCTCATCTCTCGCTTTGCCTCTTCCGTAACATTGGGGCAAACCACAACATCTCGCAAACAATAGATGCAAGGTGATACTTCAGACGATTGACGCCTCTAGACATTGTTTTGCCACAGAAATTGCAAACAACAAAATTTGCAACTGCTCCACGTACACCATACTTCCAAGCTTTGGTACGGGCATTCACAAGAACGGTTCTTACTAGTGATGTTGACCCAGATGCCGAGCCTGATGCTATTGTTAACCTCTAATTTGCAACACAATGCACATTTAAAAAATTAGAAAAACGTAAGCTTAATTAAACTAAAAAAAAATGCTTGAATAACCATATTTCACCGTAATTTAATAAAAATGATATACCTACGGTTGCAAATGAGTATTAAAAATTTAAAATGCTTCGCAATCACAATGAACGCATTTAAAATTACAAAACATAATCAATGAATTGATTACAATACGTATACATAAAATTTAAATAGTTTAGAACGAACCTTTGGCTGCAAATGACTATAAAAAATTACTAGCATTCGATTTTATGTTACATGTATTTAAAATTACAATATGAATCTATAAAACATAAATAATATACACAAAATTTGAAAAAACTTGAAAGAATAAAAAAACTCACCTCCAAATGCAATTCTCCAAATTCTCTTTTCGAATTCTCTCCAAAATCTGCTCAACACAAGCAATGCAAGCTCAAATGGTTGTGTGAGTGAAAATTTAGTGTAGGGCCTTAAAAAGAGCAAAAACCGTGTATTTTCAGCGTTTTTGAGTGTGAAAGATGTGTTTACGCGTATATACATTGTCTCTCTTGAGTTAAATGCACGGACTCACCGAGTCAAAAATGACGAGTATTTTTGGCGATTACTCGTTTGGCAGAATTTTTGGCGAGTAGTACTTGCCAACTCTAAGCGAGTATTTTGGCTGTGCTCTTGAGTATTTGGATTTAACTTTGTATAAATCTATAAAAAAGCTATGGTTTATACCTTGGCTGCCCCTATTTTTCTTGTAATTCGGTTCAGACTGACCCTAGCCACCATTGTAAACTTGAAAAAAATTTGGTTGTAGAGAGGAAAAATGCCTCTCATAGAGAAAATACAGCCTGAACCCCTGTTTTTGGTGTTTAGATTCCTCCATTCACCCTGAAAACGCCTAGAAGAATCTTTAAATTACCTACAAAATGAAATAAGCATCAATTTTTATCAATTATAACCCTAGCTGCTGTTTCTTTAACCAATATACAACAATAAATATTAAAAACTCCCGATAATTGCAAAATCATTGATGCATACCCAAGGCACCTCAAATAAGCGGGAAAATCTGCATATATCTTCCAATTAAACCCAGGCACCTGGTTTTCTGTATAATACCTACACTAAATTGTGAAAACACAACTATAAAACCACAGGCGCTTGATATAAATCCTATATGGTTTGATAAATTGTTAAAAAGGCAGTTGGTGAAACAATTTTGTCGTGTTGCAAATTATGTGCTTCCACCAATGGTCACATAGCTAAGTCCCTCCTTGTGAATGGGAAGGCTCCCATTATTGAATGTAAACTACTAAAATTTGTTGGGTGGCCGATATGCCGGGGATCACATAGGACAATCCATTGAACTTGTGGCAAATGCTTGACAAGGTACAAGGGAGGAATTCACATTGATGAGAGGTAAAGGGGAGTTGGGGAAATAAGGAGAGATAGGGTTATTGTTGTGAGTAGGCACTAACATAGTTCACATATAATAACTAGAGTAAGTCCACATCCAATTAGAAGAACACAATAATGCGAACCATGATAAGACAACAAATCATAGACACAGAATTCCATGAATTCATTTATCAAAGGAACAAACACCTTTCTTGGTTTTACAAGATTATCATATATGCAAAGTTGGAAAGAAAGAGTAGAGGAACATAAGCCAATAAATAGAAGAATTACAACTTTTATTGCTCGATGTAGAAGTGGTAATTTCAACAACATACATTCAATCAACAATTGCGAACTCCTTGGAATGGAAAAACCATTCCAATTTATAGCATTACAAATGGTCTTCTCATCTTCCCCACATGACTTTTCACCTTCCCTCATTGCTTGTGATCTTCCACATACTCTTAGGAATGATATTAAGTCCTTTTCTTATTTTTGAAAAGTGACTTTTACACTGCAACATTGAATTACTTAAATGAATATGACAAAAGAGTGAAAAAGTACATTCTTAATGAAGGAATAGAATGTTAGAGAGAGGAGGATAGAAAAGAAGAGAGATAAGATAAGATAAGATAAATATATTAAATGTCCAACGAATGACCACAAAAGTAGGTCAATGGGACTGCAACCATACAATGAACGCGAGTAAAACTCCAGCTAGAGGACCAAAAGGTCCCCAAGAACAAGAAGAAAGAACACAAAGAAGAGAAGAAGGGGAGAGAAGAAGGAGAAAGCCTATTGTAATATCCCCTTCTAGAATAAGTTAGGAATTAATACAAATCTGATCACACACACTGAAAATAATTAATTTTCAAACCCTAACTGCTGCAAACTTCAAAAATTCATATCTTTGGCTAGGGAAGTCCAAATGAGCTGAAATTTTGGATAATGGACCACAAAAATATGAGGAACAATATGCAAAAATCAGATTTTGCACAGCCAACCCGAAACCCTAATTTTGACCTAAAAAGTAGGTCGCCCAGCACTTTTAGGGCACAAAAACTCCTCCAAAAATTATGAAATCAATTTATCCTTATTCCTCCTAATTTCTACAATCACATTCAATATTAAATTAACCCCAAAACTGCAGATCTAAAATAAATACTAATTTATAACAACCGGGAAGCATGCAAACAACTGAAATCTTCTAAAATTGATAACTCCTTCAATATTCCATGTTTTCTCTTCAAATAAAATGCAAATAGTTCTATAAATTAAGATCTTTCCGCAGAAATACAGATCTGAATTTTATGATAACTGAAATCCCTCCAAAACAGCCCCCAAAGTCCCCAAACCGGGTTTCAGTTAGGGTTTGAGTAAATGGCATAAATGATTTCCGGCACTCAATAGCCCTTCAATACACTTAAAATAGCTGCCCAAACTCAACAAAAATAAGCCAACACAGATCAGATTTTGAATAAAGCTTGTTCACCCTTAAAACATGCTAAAAGATGCCCTATTCAAGTTGCCATAGTTAGAATAAAACCAGCAATAAGCAACAGATCTAAAACCATAAAACCCTTCATCATATTCAATAACATGCAGATTTTACTCTCAATAAAAGGCGCAAATCTAGAAAGAGAATCACCAACAAGTAGATTTGCAAATCTACTAAAAATAATTCAATTGAATATCAAAACCTGCTCACTAACTTCCCACGCAAGAGAGAGAGAAAGCATCAATGGGCATACATCCCAACTCCAAGCATGGAGCATAAAATAAATATTACCATAATATAAGTCTAACAATGACCCTAGCACTCCTTTTATAAGCAAGGAGGCACAAACTTGAAATCCCGTGAGAGGGAAATTATTAAATAAAAGCAGTTTGTTTTCCCTAGGTGTGGCATCCCCTTTTTAAAAGGGTGATTTTAATATTTAAAAGCCACCTAAATATTATTTAATTAATTCCCCTTTTTAATTTACATTTTGGGAATTTAATTAAATAATTACTTGCTCCATAAATATTAAATAATTAAATAAATATTGCTTTATAATGTCAAATGATAAAAATCACTCTCTCTTAGATATTATAAAATTATTTAATATAATTTTCCCCTTGCAATATCCCTAAAGCCCACGGGGAATGATAGGCTAAGGGTCTTAAAAAATGGGGACATTACACCTATAGAGGCATGTTGAACCCGAGACAAGAGGAGGAGGGAGGGAAAGGGGAGGGAGAGGAGGTAAAACAACTCCTCAACTAGAACCCCAACAACCAATCTAGAAGAAGCTAGTGATGTGTTGGAGACGAGGTAAGCTGGACTTGTGGAGGTTTTGAGCATTGATGTCCGAAAGAAGGATGAACTCTCTGTGCTTGTCTGGTGGATCTTAATGACCATCTCGCTTGGCCTTGATCTTTTTAAAATTTTCGTTCTTTTCAAGTAACGGGTCGTGTTTGGTGTTTGTTTTGCTGCCATTATCGCATTGCTCTAAGGTATCCTCAGAGAGTGATAAAAGGCAAATTCGTCAATACCCACATGTTGAAGCTCACTCGATTCCTTCGCAAAGCTTTATTCGAAAGCGTTTTATTTATTTTTATATTAAATAAATAAAGTTATTTTAAAAATGGATTGAGCTAAAATTGGAGGATTTGGGTTATATCAAACACTTCACCCCATCATTATTATCATAAAACATTCACTCGGGTGGGAGAATTTTTTGCACATTTGATTGGAGGAATTTTCGAGCAATTGCCCCCAACCTCTTTCGGGTTTTGTTTTTATTTTTATTTTTTTTGTTTGTGTTTTTGTCTTTCCCTAGTTTCTGTCCGACAATCTTCGTAGCCAATTCATTCTTCATGCCAGACCTTTTCCCGGGCCTAGGGTTTTGAAAAGCTATCCAGTGTTTTTAATTGTTGATTAATTTGTCTAAAGGTGACCAAAGATTAGGATTCCTTCAAGAGATTGCAAGAGGATTGCTTGGTCCAAAAAGGTGCAATAATGGATTGTATGAAAATAAGGAAAATATTGCCACCAATGCGTAGAGCACGAGAAAATATGCACTTTTAGAAAAAATGACACCTAAAACAGAGCCACGAAGTGAAAGTTATGGCACTTGCAAGTTTTTGCTTCTACATTTTCTGGACCCTTTTCAAAAATGGAAACTTTTATTTTATGCTTGTGTTTTTTCGCATCGAAAATCCAAAAATGGAAAAAAAGATGCTTCTTAGACCAAAGTGTGGAAATTGAAGCTGCCTTATAGGTCCAAATTTAACGCTGCCGTGACTTGTGATTTTTCACGCAAAAGTTTAAGTGAAAGAGCCCATGCAAGTCGCACTTTTTGAAGCTGCCCTTCCACTTGAATTTCCACGCAAAACATAAAAGCAATTCACTTATGCAAGTCATGGAAATTGGAGCTGCCCGGCAGGTTGGAATTTAACACAATCACTTAAGTGAAAAGTGTGAATTTTGGGGCTTCTTGGAAGGTTGAAAATTCACTTTTTTGCCCTCTTTTTCACACAAAAAGAATTAATTCACCCATGCAAGTCGCACTTTTTGGGGCTTCTTGGAAGGTTGAAAATTCACACTTTCTTGCCCTCATGTTTTTCACACAATTTTTAGCCAAAAAGTGCAACCTATTCGACATAACTTAATGCCTAAAAGCTGATTTCTTTTAATTATTTTTTAGCAAAGGTTGGCACCAAAGATAGGGAGGAAGTCATTGCATGCAAAATTCCTTTAGAAGCTTGTGCATGTACTCCAAATCTTCCAGTTGAAGCCTTCATTGAGTTTACTTATATTTTCCTTCACCCAAAGTGCTTTCTAGAATTCAAAATTGCTCATATGCAATTAAAAATAAAAGGTGATGAGTTTTGTTTGAATTGTTTATGGAAAGTATTTTATTGGTGCGTGTACTAAAGAAGAACTACAAAAGCTTCAAGGATAAAAGAAGAAGACATGTCAGAGGCAACACCCGCAAGCAAATCATAGTCAGTTGCTTCTGATTCAGTTTGGTGAGAATCAAAGGCAAAGAGTCAACCGCATGCAGGAGAAAAAGCATCTCAGATTCAAGGCAGAGATATCATCCAAATCATTCATGAGGCGGAAGTGCAATACAAGTTGGATCAGCATGCAGAGTATGGAAGAACAAGACTGAGAGTGTTGCAGTTTTCTTCTAATTTCTTCCCTGTTTCTTCTTCTTTCTCTTTTTTTTCCGACAAAGCAATTGAGTAATCAATTGAATTGTAAGACTTGAGTGATTGGTGTAAAAGTTGTTATTTCAAGTTATTGGAAGAAGTCAATTACTTGGAAATAGGTGGCAAACATGCAAAATAGAAGGTTCTATTTTCAGTTGTAAAGCATGTATGTTATGCAAAAAGAAAGTCTAGTAGAAAATACTGCCAGTTGCTTCCCTTTTCATAACTTCCACATGTGGCAATTCATTGAAAGCTTCCTATTTGTAATTGTCCTCTATGCACTATAAATAGAGGAAGAACATTCTTAAGTTTTCAGACTTTGTGCTGGATCCTTTTCTGTGAAAGCTGGGGAATTGAATAAAAGGTGGATTTTCGGAGAACTTTGTGTCTACGGTACTTTGCTAATCACTTCTATTTAAGGTTCTAGATAAACTTCGTGTTATCTTAGATCTAGGTTAGAAGCTACTCCTTTTCTTTAATGTTGAATGTTGTGATTTTTCTTTGTTTATTTAATTTGTGTGGATGAGACCAACTTGTTATCTATTTGTTAAATTCATCATATCTTCCTTTCTTCTTTGCTAAATAGTAAATTCTATTATTTCCCCTTCTGCAAAATATTCCAAAACAGTTGCTTACTTGCTGCAAAATTGCCCAATTGTGGTTCACGAGCTGTGGGAATTAAAGTAACACCCGAAAATAGTTATTAGGATTCACCCTTACTAAATTGATAAACATCTTACACGAGAGCCTCACCATTAAATGAGGGAGATTTATTTCATGACTGCCTAGGTTTTAAGCTATGCATAAATTCTAGCCAATAGTTTTGTAGTTTGCCAACTAGCTTCAACTTTGGTTTCATGTTACACCACCTATTTCCACCTTGTTCATGCACTTCTCAATGTTTCATCATCCTATATCATCAATCTTGCTAGGTTTTTAGTTTGACGTTTGCAATGCTTCTTGTTCTGAAACACTAATTAATCTTCTTTGTGCCCTGTTCTCATCTTGTTTTACCTTGAGCTTACACCTATTGTCTTCTAACTTTCTCACCGTCATCTATTCCTTCTAATCACCCAAAAGACAAGGTATTCAATTACTCTTATTTAAGAACACTTCTTATCCTTGGGCAAATTTGCTCCTTTAAGCTCCTGAGTATGACTGTGACAGGACAGTTAAAGACAACTAAATCTTGGCTTGTATAGGATTTCTCACATTCTTCAAGGCTTTCCTTCACCCTAACAACCTTCTTAAACATGTTTAGACAACAATTTTCTTATGGACTTGTTTGTTAAGTCATTGGTTTTCCAATAAGGGTTATGACTGTCCTAAGTAAGTGGAAGACTGTACATTCCATTTCCTTCCTTGTAACTCTTCAGTGATCTAACTTGTACAATGTTTTTATGACTCTCTGTCTCTTTAGCACCCTTTTTCCAACTGTTCAAGGACTGATACAGATCTCAAAAGCTTGGACTAATGACTTTGCACCAAGAATGTTCCACCTAATGTCTTCAAAACTGGGCACACACAGTTGGGCCTGAGATTCACAGTTTTAAATGAGAATTATTCCTCCAAATGGTTTTAATACTTCACATTGTCCCTTAAAACGACAAGCACCTCAAACTTATGGTTCTCATCAACTTTTTACAGGTTTCTAGGACACCTTTTTAGCAATATATCGTTTCCTTTGCCACAAAAACCCTGGACAGGGTGTCTTAGACTGAGAGAGAAAGTTTCTTGATCAGTTCCTTGTTTATACTCTATAAAAGGTTCTTGACAACTCAAAGATATTCTACAAACTCCCTTACAAACCTAACAACCTTCTTCAAGGTGGAAATACTCTGCAATCATAATGAATGACTTCCAAATTGCTATCTCAGTTCACATAGGACTGTATACCCTGTTTTCTGCAATTTAGACTCTATTGATTACCACAGATATCTAGATTCTTGTGGGTTATTCCATACCCTTATAACGACTTTCATTGTTGACCAATTCTCTTTGCCCGACTATAGCTTCCATGCCCATTGTAACCTCCATGCCCGACCACGACGTGTGTATGCGTTGCTCTCCATGCTTCCCTCCCGGTCCTTTTTTGCCCTCCTGTCCACCCTTTCGACCTCCCACTCTTCTATTTCTTTTTTGTATTCATTCTCTTCCTTTTCATGACTATTCTCCTTCCCACGACGATAAGGGTTCCTCTCCGGCTCCTGCGACGGTTCTGCAACTTTCATTTCCCTCTCGATTTTCTTTGCTCTCTCGCGACCTTCTCTTGTGTGCCTTGGGTTTTGCTTGGCCCACACAACTTCGACGAGCTCTCCCGACCCTGCCTTTAACCCTTGCTCAACTGCTGGCCTCCCTTCCTTCGTGTTCATGTTTTTGTGGCTTCGTGGCCCTTTGGACTGCCTTCGCGAGATTCAGTGGACAACCGTGGCGTCGTGGCTGGCCTTCATGGGGTTTCGAGAAGAAGCTGTTGCATCCCACCGCAATACTGTCCCTCCCACAACATTGCTAAGCTGCGGATATTTATGCCCTCACCCATTTGTTCGGTTCATTTGGGTGGCTCCCTCGACTCTCCCTTTCCTTAATCCCACTACACAAAGACTCTGTCCCTCCCATGCCTATCGCTAAGCTCGGCTATTTATGCCCTCACCCATTTGTTCGGTTCACTTGGGTGGCTGCCTCAACTCTCCCCTTTCCTTAACCCCACTCCAAGAAATTCACCCCCTAACTATGTCTCCTTCCACTCCGGTGATACTGGGTAGGGTCAATTTCGGACGGAACGCGAACAACACGAGGGAGGACTTCTCGGTATCATCGAAGAATTACTTCATAGGTGGAAATCATAAAATCGTCCAACAAGGCTCTTTCAACAAAGGTTTTTGAGCTCACTTCACGATTGAAGAAGGTGGAAGTAGACAATATCTCCCTTCGGAGATGTAATGTCCCTCTTTTCGAATAGATCTCATTGAAGACCTTTGGTCCTTTTTGTCTACCCGACGACCAAAGGATGTGTCAAGGGTGACTAAGTTTTATTATTTTATTATATTGTGCAAATATTAAAATAAAATATTATAAGTTGCACATATAATAAATAATAAGCTTATTAATAAAATAAAAGAGTCAAATGTAAAAATACAATTATTTTTAATTGTATTTACCATAGGGAGGTACAACTTGTCCATGTAATGGGAAAATAGGGAAATGTGACATTAGCTTCCTTAAAAAAATGCAACTTGGACAAAGGAGGAAGAATGGAGTTTTGAAAGAATAAAAATTATTACTCCTCCCAAGAAAATGCGACCTAGTCTAAGGAAAATTTGGGGCACATGTCTAGAAGAAATCACTTGTTGTGATTGGTTTAGTTGAAGGTCCCTTTGGGCCAATTTTCCCTTTAAAAGGAAGGGTCGAATTAGAGGAGAGACATCATATGATCATTTTATCAATCTAGATTTTTATTATCAGATTTTGCATTGTCAAGAGCTCTTGCTTTTATCAGAAATTCCAAGGACGAAAACCCCTTGTGAATTCTACCTCTTGTGGACGAAAACCCCAAGGGATTGATAGGGGATTTCACTAAAAAAATTTCCAACGTTGTTCATCAGATTTCAGGTTCATTTCAGCAGTGTTTGTGAAGAGTTTTGAAGGTATTTTCGGTGGTTTTTAGCAGTAGTTGGATTGATCTGTTGTGGGTACTTGTGGCAGCAATTTCAGAGGTATTTCCTCAAAAATATTTGTCAAATATTCTCCATAATATGGTAAACCAAATCGCTGTATTTTCATCATTTTCAAGTATATTTTGAAGGTTTTCAGCAGAATATTAAGCGAGACTTCACATTTGATTTCTGAGTTGTTTAGCTGCAATAAATTCAGTTTTTTTCATGAGATTTCTAAATATTTTGGTAATCATTTGAAATCGAAAATATAACTTTTGGGTGTCATTTGCATTAAGATCTATCTTAAACCCTAGTCGCATTTTTCAAGTAAATCCAAATCTGCATTAGGTAATTGCCATAATTATCATAGATCAAGTATTTGGTGTTTTTTATTGACCTAGAGTTGTTGGAAAACAAGTGAGACCCATTTAGGGATCTTTCGGGAGATCAGCGGCAGATCCCACATCCCACCCTCTTAACAACGTTAATGACGAGCTGCATGCGAGAGATTCGGACCTCAAACGCAAGCAAGATGAGTTCAAAACCCAACAGGAAAATCTCAAACAACAAACATGATTTGTAGGCCCAAGTAGTTAAAGGAAAAAGCACACTTCCTCCTCCTCTGGTGGCGGTCGAAGAAGTGGTGTGTCAAAGCGATAGAAGAACGAACTAGACATGCTTTAGGGAACTCAATCTCAAAGTGAGAGGGCTGCCCACACCTCCCCCTTCATCAGACCCGATGGCCATAGGCTCGACTTTCTCACCGAAAAATTGCAGCTTCCCGATGTGCAACTAGACAGAGCCTGGCTCGGATCGGACTCAACGCTGTTTCTTTGTTTTAAATCAGCGGAAGATAGACTCCGTGCACTCAGAGCCAAACGCAAGCTATTCTCCCTCCCCAATAAAATCTTCCTTGTGAAGACCTCACTAGAGCCACAGTGCCGAACTCAAACAATCTCGGGAAGTGGTGATGGCAGCTAGAAAAGCATGCAAGTGGGCTGTTATTCACAACCTCAGACCGTTATCCGTGACACCTTAGCCCCGGTTGGTCTCTCGGATCTTGTTCCAAATGACGGTCTTATTGGGAGGGGCGGTGAAGCAGGACCATTTCCATCGCATGTTGGAATGGTAATGGATTATTTTGGTCTTCTCCGGGTGTACTATATGACGCTTTGGGCTTGTTGGATCTCCTTTTTGTCACTGAGACTCATGAGAGTCTTGTTCGCCCTCTCCTAGAAATTAAGGGGTTCCATTGGCTTTCGGTTTGTAGGCAGGAGACTAGAAGTTCTGGTGGTGTCGAGATTCGAGACGGGGTTGCTTGCACAGTGGGAGATACTTTCCAAAACAACATTTCGGTGGTCGTTACGGATGAGTTTGCTCGCTTCCTTTGGGGCAGGCTCAATCGGACCTCACCCCACCTTAGAGACTTTTTCTTTGCGGTTTGTTACTTCCCCCTGCTTCCTCTCCATATGCCATTCATAATGGCCTTGATGGGGATCCCTTCTTCGACCTCTACACAGGTATCTCTCAATTTTCTGCTATTGGGGAGGTCATTCTTTTGGGGGATTTCAATGCATGGACCAGAAACTTCCATGTCCCTTCTCATGACAGGACCGGTGATGTGTTTTGTACTTCCAAGGTTGATCCTGACTCTATCGGTCTTCTAGAGGGTGTTAGAAGACTCAGTAGGACCCTTGACTTCCTATGGCCGACATCTCTTACAGTTGGGTGAGTCTCACGGGCTGTTAATTTTGAATGGTATTCCATGCTTTCCTAACTCTAGATTCTTCACCTGTACACCTCATTGTGGAGGGGCTAGTGTTGTGGACTACATTCTATCTTCCTCTAACCTGATTCCTCACATCCATCACCTTTCCATCTCCCCATCCCCCTTGCTGATCATGCTTCCCTTTCCTTCTCCCATAGGATAACCCCCCAGGCTCTACCTCATTTCTGTTGCTCCCTAGCCTACTATCCTAAAGTTTGGTGAAGGTGACCTTGTAACCTTCTCTTCCCACCTCCGTCGACTTCTTCCCCTTGAGCCTCAGTTCACCTCGTTCCCCACTTGCACGAAATACAACCTCCTTTCTTCCATTATCCACGAGGTTGTTTCTAGGTCCTATCCCCATGTTACCCTCACCCCATCTAACAAAGAAATTTGTCTTATGAATCAATGGTATAATGAGGAATGTAAAGCCCTTGACCGACAACTTTGTCATGCTTTTGTTCACGATCCCCCTGCTTTCCCTCTCTCAAGTCCGCTTATCGCGACCTTCTTCGCCACAAGAAACACATGTTCATTTCTCGGCGGAGACGAGAGCTCCGTGAGTCCCTCTTACACTCCCCCAAGCATTTCTGGTGTACCATTCTCCTGGCGCTCCCCTCTCATGCATGACTTAGATCCCAACTCCATATATACCCACACGTCCATCCTTTACGATGTCCCCGCCCAGCCCAAGATTCATGTGGTTTCGCCTCCTCCCATTTGCCACATCTTCACCCACACATATGTTAAAAAGGCCATTTCAGCCATGAATAGCAGTAGGGCAGTGGATGAAGAGGGCTTTCAGGCGGAACTTTTCAAACATGGGATTGGCATTTTGAACAACTATTTAGTGGATCTCTTCAACCAGGTGGTTTGTACAGGATTTCCAAGTGCTTGGTCCCACCACATTATTCACCCTATCCACAAATCGGGCCCTACCTCGGATCCCAACAACTATAGAACGATCATGGTAGGTCACACATTCGCCAAGCTTTATGCTACTGTCCTCCACATGTGACTATCAAAGTTTTTGGACTAGAACCCCTGCGCAGAGTCAAGGGACGGGCGGGGTTTTGTCCAACCTACGATTCTACGAATCGCATCCTCACTCTTCGGGCCATCATTGAGGAAGCACGTCACCGTTCTTCCAAGGTGTTCTGCTGCTTTGTCGACCTTCGGAAAGCCTTCGACTTTGTCCCGCAGAAGCCCTCTTCCTGTGCCTTAGAGATTGGGATCTTCGAGACTCTTCTTGTTGCCATCATGCGCCTTTACGAGGAGGTTTTGGGCCATCTTCACACTGTTATTGGGTTCTCTAACTTCATTAGGAGCACCATTGGGGTCAAGCAGGGCTGCCCTTTGTCGCCCACTTTGTTCAGTATCTATATGGATGAGTTGGAGGATTTTCTCAGGGATCACATCCAGGAGGGTGATGGGTGTCTTCTCCACCAGGTTCTGATCTATATTCTTCTCTTTGCAGACGATGTTGTCCTTGGCCTCCTCGGCAGAGGGCCTACAGAGACAATTGGATGCCTTAGCCCTCTTTTGTGACCACAGGCAACTGACAGTTAATCTTGCTAAAACCAAAGTCATGATCTTCAATGCCCTGAAGACTTCGAGTTCCACTTCTTCTACAAGGGGAGGAGCTTGAGATCACTAGCTCTTATACCTACTTGGGTGTACTCTTTTTGGACCTCGCTTCAGTCTACGACCGACACTTCAGCCCCGTGTTAATAAAGGCTATGGCTCCTTGGTGATCTTGGAGAGACAATGCTTCCGCCATCATTTCTAGGACACCCTGTCCAAACTATCCCTCTTTGACTCTCTTGTCAGACCCACTGTTCTTTATGGCTTGGAGATTTGGGGACCTTCCTTACTTGAGTCCGATTGGGATGCGGTGGAAAGAGTTCAGATCCTTCTTCTCAGATGTTTCATCAGATGCAAGGAAATTGTTCCTCACAACATTATCCTGGCAGAGTTTGGCGCTCGTCCCTTTAGGTTGGAAACAATCTTTAGCCTAGTTTCCCTCCTACATCGCATTGAAGCTTGCTGACTCCTTTGTGGGCAGGGACAAGTATCCTTACCTTGCGTCTTGCTCCTCTATGACAATTGCTTCAACGGACCAGTTTGGAGGTTCTCGTTGTTGGTACGCCTTGTGTTTCTTGGCTGCTTTAGTCTATTGGTATTGATTGATCTCCTTCCTCTCGTACATCTTCACCTGGATGCTCCCACCCATCTCCTTCCCAACTAGTGGGACCTAAACATGATCATACAGGAAATTCATCCAGTATACTTGGACCAACCCCCTTTGTGAGTTACGTCCGAAGATGGCCTTCTATGCCGTGCATTTTCTTGAGATCAACAATGGTCTTATCTCTTGGCCCTAGTATATCTCCCGACATTCGATGCACACCCTTCGTATTTGATTTGGTTAGTTCAGGGTTGGCTCTCATAGACTCAAAGTTGAGAGTGATCATCATGTTGATCGTTCCGATTGGATTTGCAGGTTTGTTCCCTCAAGCAGATCGGAATGGAAAAGCACTTCATTTTCTGTTGCCCCATCTACTACGAGATCAAAGGTAGATTCCACTGTTTGTTTAGAGAGCATCTAACATTCACCGACTTCTTCAGATATCATGATCAGAGATGCCTTGCTCTTTATCTTCAGGAGGCTCTCCGGCTTCGGGTGGAGACCCTTCAGCCCCCTTCTAGGCAGGGAACTACGCAGCTGATCACTTCCTTTTTCACAGTGCTCTCCCCTGGTAGGGGCACTAAGTGGCGAGTGACACCACTCATGACTACCTGATGAGATCTGTTCGGGGTTGGGGTATTATCTCATAGACTAGGGACGGCCGGACACTCACCAGTTCGAGACCTTCCTCCCACAGAGAGCATCTGAGGTCCACTAGGCACATGGGAAGAGCTCTCCCCTCCTCCAGACATCAGCACCCCGGTTCTTACACAGCTTCTGGTCCCGGACTCCAGCACATCACCAGCTTCTTTCAGTCAGCTTCGGATGCTAGTTGAGGGGCCTCCTTCTCCCCTCCTCTTCCTTCCCTTCCTTTCTCTGCCTGCTTTGACTCCGCTGCTCTCAGTAGGCTTTCTCCGGGCCCTCCTTCTTGCTCATTCCTTTTTTTCCTTCTCTTCTCTTCTTCTCTCTTTTGGTTGTTTCTCGTGACCTTTTTGGTCCTCTGCTGCGTTCTTCGCACGTTTGTATTGGTACAGTCCCATTGACCTATTCTGTGGTCATTTGTTGGACATTTAATATATTTATCTTATCTTATCATAACTCCTCTAGTCTCTTGAAACCTTCATAAACAATCATGAAATGGTTTTAGCTTACAAACCACAGTTTTCTTGCCTCAATACACACAGGTTTATACTCCTTGCATTTGACTGTCTTCATGGACATTCTATCATCCTCATTTCTCTTTCATGTCCTCCTTGGGACTGTACAGTTCCTGTACACCTGTAATGACATTCACACAACATTTTCAAATGGAATTCATTCACAATTTCTTAAGCATTCAATCCATAATATCATAATAAACCTTCATACACTGTTTTCCAAACTAAGAAGCCCTTTATTGATAAAACAATGCATTTTACATAGCTTCTTGACCCCTCATAGGCTCTATTACAGAACTTCTCTCTCTATACTAACTCCGTCACTCCTCGTACATTCCTCTATTTGAATGCTCATGTTGATAATGAAGAGAATAGAGGTGGTTAGGGTTCTCACCTATGATTGCACAAGATTCTCATGCGAACATAGGAATCACTTTTCACTTCCTCATTTATTTACTATTCAGGACTAGACATTTTTGAGAGCCAAAACTTTTGTATTGTAAGTCCTGAACCGACATCTTTACAAAATGCCCAAGAATAAGTGAACTATTGCTAGCAGATCTTTATTTTTGTATTTTTTTGTTTGACTTTGTTGTGTTGTGTACTTAGAATCTTTTTCTTTTTGAGCACGCACGATAATGTTTTTGCCATCTTTACATTAAAAATATAAACAGGACAACACCATGTGCTGTGAAATTGTGTGCAATTTTCATTTTCATTAGAGTCAATTAGAATGATCCAGAACTCTCATGTATAGCCAAAATAACTGTACTTGATGGACAATTCTCTTCAAGTTTAGAAATTTATAACTATCCTGCCTAGGATGATATTACATCACAGGGATACTAATATCAATAATTCTTATTTCCTGGACTATTGATGGTGACGGAATGTATGTTTTAGACGAAAAGGGAAGAAAGAGTACTTATTTCAGAAATTAAAATTTGAGGTTAGGTAATTGAAATTAAAATTAAACCCTAAATATTCACTGCTAACATCAAGAGTTGTTTCTGGTATGCTTGCAGTCCTTGTTGTATAAATGGGTCACTTTTCTACTTGTTAGTCCAATTTGAATGTTTAGAGACGGAGTAATCTCCTTTTAGGCTGGCCTATGAGTGGGTTTGAACTCGTCTTCTGATCTCTCAGTTAGCTTTGTGATTGTTGTGTGTATATTTTTATTTTGCTGGACTGTATCTTTTATTTTTATGTTAAGAAGTTAAAGATAATATATGTTAATGCAAATTGTGCAAGTATTACTGAGTCACAGGTAGTACAACTGGCGGCTTCTGGAAATTTCGACGAGGCTTTGGCATTATGCAAATTGCTTCCTCCAGAGGACTCCACTCTCCGAGCATCCAAAGAAGACTCTCTCCGTATCAGGTACTGATTAGCTTTCAGCTATTTATGCTTTCAATTTTCAGGCATTTTGAATGTAATATAGATTTAGTTTAGCATTTGAGCCTTAAAATTTTGTTTTAAGTCTTTTTGTTTCTTGATTTCTGATAAGCATGGATTCATCTGCACTAGTTTGCACTTAATGCAAAAATAAAAAGACTGCCAACTTTGCATTTTCCCAAATATTTGTATGTTGGATGTAACTTCAAATTTTGAAAGAAAAATTTCTCGCTGCTCTTATAATTTTTGCACAAATTGATTGATGGAAAATGGATATAAATGAAGGATGCAATTTGAAGAAAACGAAGAAATTTGCAAGTTTTTAACTTCAGCCTGTCCGCACTATTTAGCTGAGAGTCCGTTGCCACATGTCCAACCATGATTAGGGTCATGGAGGAGTGCTCATGTTGCTTTCAGTATATCTCACACAGTATAATATTTCCTAGGGACTCATAGAGTGATTTGGACGCTTTTCATTTTTATTGCCAATATTTATGCTTCCAATGATGCCATGAAGAAGGCCACCTTTTGGAAATGACTAGTTGATTCACTCTCTAATGCCTATGTGGCAAATTCAAAATGGAGTCCACGAAGCACAAAGAAGGGTGTTTTCCCATGCAACAATGTGCTAGAGAATGTGAAGCATGGTTTTATATAAGACACAAACTTGGCCTCTTTGATCCTAATCATTGTCGATGCCAGGAGTCCACCTCAATTTGGTTCACATTGTCCAATTTTCGACAAGTGTGTAATGTCCCATACGGGATAGATCTAAGAAATTTTGGAATTTCTGTGAAACCCTTATACAAAATATAACAATATGATTTTTATGCAAACCCGTAAGGCATATAATACAATAATATAACTTTTTCCTTTATTTATCAAATAATCACTAGACAAAAATACCCAAAAGGCCCAAAGCATCTAGAAACCCTCTTGGTACAAGTAGATTATGAAAATATTTTTTCCAACCAAAGTTTGAATTTATTTTATTTATTTTCACACTATAAAACAAGAAAAATACCCACATAAAATTACAAGATTTTTTTCACAAAAGATGCTCCAGATGACAAGAGGAGACCAAAAGGAGACACTGCAAAATGAAATCAACCAATTCCGTTTGTTGTTGATGCCCTAAACATTGATTTGAAATCCAAAGGGGTGTATATAGCCATAGAAATGGCTGCAAATCGTGCTTTAGCCGTGTCCCTGACTGAAGTCTAGTGGATTGTCTCTCCATTGGCTGAATTTCTTCACTTAAAACATAGATTTAAAGCGGAAAAAGTAGAAAACGTGCCCTAGTTGAATTGCAAACTGACACAAATTGAATATAGATGTGCCCTAGCTCGATGATTCGAAATTACGCTCAAATGTGACAAGTATGATAGAAAAGTGACATGCGAGCATGAGAATCTACAAGCAACTCTTCTTCGTACCCGACCTCCCGAGGTCATGCCGAGACAACCACTGATGAGAATGGAATATATGTGGATACAGACAAACTAGTTGGGCAATCTTATATCCTCAACACGTAATAATGGAATCTGCGAATCTAAGGCAAAGAAGGCCCTCCTAACCTGAATTGGTGTAATGGATCGTTTGGATATAATAGCTGTTCGGAGGCTCCAATCAATGTTGAGCTCTGCTGAGATCCTATTTATTGGCTGTTGGATACGTGGAAAATGACTGTAGGTGCTTCGTGTATATTTCAGACAAGGTCATGGAAAATGGTGATGAGAGGTGTAGTGGATCCTCCAGAGTTTTATGGATGATTCTTTGGTCTAGTCCAGAAATCCCTAGCCTGATTGGCTGCTACGTTTAATACGGAGAATTGTGTAATGATGTTTGGTGGAAGTGGTGAGGATCTGAATATTAGTGTGCGTAAACCAGCGTCAATGTCTGATTGATTGGTAGGCCCGTTGGGTTGTGGGACCTATGGATCACAACAAGTAATTCGTGGTCGTGGCGGACCTCCTATGGTCATATGAGGAGTCAATCTCTTCTCCCGACTATCCAATAGTCATAAGCCTTTTCACCTCTATGTTTAGAACTAGAAGTTGTGTAATTTTCTCAGAATACCTTACGGGTGTTCTGGCAACTTGAATACGTAAGCCAGTATCTATGTCGATGAGGAGGTCTCCTGCGTTGGGTTGTGGAACTAAAGGATCGCAACCAAATATTTGTTCTCTTTCGAGTTCTTGTACGGTCATGCGGATATCCTATCAAGGCAGTCTGTAGTTGGGGTGATTTGACCAGAATGTGTATGCCTTGTCATCCTCAATATTCAACTCTCTCAATTGTTCACTAACTGCTCGTAGGTTTACTGTTGTTCGAAAAACCTGAATCCTAAGGTCTTGATCTATATCAGCTAGTGTTGTGGGGAGGTTTGGTTGAGGCACTATTGGTTCAAATACATATTCTTTGGGCTCTCTAGGTCCCGTGATTGTCATGCAAAGATGATTCAATTTTAACTGAAACAAATAAGCTAATTATGAAAGATATATCTACACTATGCATATATTCTTCTATTCTTTTATATTTTTGATGAAGTATTTTAACGAAATTAAAAGAGCAGCTATTCTAATATATTCAGAAAATGGACAATTAATCTAATAACAAAAACAAACAACGTAGCCTGGTATAGCTATTTGCCTGTGTAGTTGCGAGTTTATCCTAAATATTTAAATAACTAATTTTAATCGAAAGACTCTCAATCCTACCTTAGAAGTGAGAAATGAATCATAGTTTCTTAGAAACTATCATTCCCCATAGCTTCCCTGGCAATATCGAAAGCGAGCTTTTAACTGAAATGAAGTAAATTACTACTCTATTTGATATATTGTAACTAGAACTTTGATAGCTCAAACCTGGAGTTTACAGAACAGTGGTAAATCCGGTTGTGTGTGACTTTGTCCCCTCAGTGTGATCTCCTCGTTCCCTCATGTTCTCGTGAATCTAGAAAAGCATGTATATGATAGCGTCAGCAGAAGAAGATACTTGAACAATGGCAATTTTGGATATAGACCGAATACAATGCAAGTAAGAGAGGGATAGTGCAAGTGAACAGAGCTTGACTATGCAATTCCTAGCAGGATTTATTACGGGAATACAACACAAATATGTCGAGAATTCTAGAAACTATCTTTTGTGATAAACAAAACCTGCAACTCTAAGATGGATTCTAATCTAGAAATGAAACTACCTTACTCTAAACTAATTGTATAGAACAACAATGAAGTGAGATGGAAACAAGAAGATCAAATGATCTCTAAACAACAAGGGAAGGCTGATAACTGATGCAAAATATGAAACTATTGGAACTCTAAGCAAGAACTTCAAACAAACTGAATAATTAAACAGAGAAGGAGAGGGGCCTTTTGTTTGAAAACAAGTCTGGCTATTTATAGCAATTGCATTTACTAGAGGGTAACTCCCAATTGATCTCCTTTACTATAAACAAAGGGAAAACACTATTTACTGGGTGGCCAAAACATAAATGCAAGCCAAAGTGGGTGAAGAATGCGGTGAAAGTTGAATTTTTACGTTTGACGCATTTGTCGGAGCGTTCTGGAAAACGCGCACAGGACCGCCGCCGCATTGGGCGGCGGTTCAGGATACGATCGCCGCCTGTCACGGGTGGCGGTCACGGGACCATCGCGAGGCGAGGCGGTGGTCTGTCGATTCACGACAAAATGCAAAGAAAAAGGGGTAGAGGACAAAACGAAACACATGGAGCTTGGATAAAGCATTTGGGATGCAAACATACACTCGGTGAGCTTTTTCTGGATTCCGAACACCTTGCGAAGAGACTTGAATCATCATTGGGGCTTCGTAAGCTCTTTCCAGCAGTGATCCTGTACCTACATTTTTGGGTACGTATAGTGACCCCGAGTGAAGTCACCAAAAGATATTGAGGGTATTTTTCCTCAAATCTGATCACGAGGGTTTCCGTCCTCAAGTGATGGATGCTAAGAGGGTTTTTGTCCTCAATAGTTGAAAGTAGAAACACAAGTGCTCGACTTCATAAAATCAAGATGATAGATAGATGATAGATGTCCACAAATGAACCCCTCCATCTTCTTTTATATCCTTCCCTTTCTTTTAATTTCTAATTAAGTGTTGGCCCACTTAAATTAGAAAAGTACTCTTATTTTAAAATTAAAACATAAGTGGCCGACATAAAGTTACTTTTTGGCTCACTTAGTTTTAATCTTACCATGTTCCCTTTTCCTTCATCCCATTAGCTTGTGGGAAACAATAAAATAGGCTAAGGGTCTTTGTCTTGCTTTAATTTCAAAAAGGGGACATTATAAAGGGCAAGATAGAGGGTTAAAAAGCTAGATTGGGCTTTTAGGAAGAGCAAAACCTCTTCTTCTTTGCCAACTCAGCTGATCGCCCCATCAATGTGATGGTTGATGTTGGTCTCTTTAATCATCGTCCTATCTGGTTTTGCATCAAATGGACAGTCCAACAAGGAAAAAACTCGATCCTAACTCTATCCCAACACCGCCCACCTTTCTCATGAGTGTACTCTAGTCTATATTAAAAGAATCTAGAATTTGGCTCCAAAACTAGATGCGATCTGAGTTGGATTTCTTGGTGGGTAGATGCACGATCTCTCACACTACCATATATTTTCAAGAATTTGTTGGGGTTATAATATTAAGTGGGGACACCATTAGGTGGGCCACTACTTTACACCCCTTTAAATGTTTGATTACAAACATTATTTTAAACCTATTTAATATAGGTTGTCGAGTCCCCTCTCCACTTAATGTGGAAGTTGTGAATGTGTCATGTCCCTTTTCGGAGACTAGCGAATTTGAAGATCTTAACCCATTTTCTTCCCTGTGGGGGGTTTAAGGAAGGAAGCAAGGGTAAAACTTTGATGACTTTTTTGTCATTATCTAAGCAGATATTTTTATTATCATCATGTATTCCTATTGGGAAGCCTACCGCTCCAATAGAAGAACTTATTTAATTAGAAAACAAAGTATTTGCAGCATGTAGGCTCTAAATACAAATTAGATATTTAAAAAGTACTTTTAATTGGGTAGGCCATTATTTGAAATGTAGCACCCCTTATGGTTATAAAAGAAGGTTGCTTGGCCATTTGATAATCGTATGTGAATTCTATTATTTCGGAAAGATTGCTTGTGAAGCATCTCTCTCCCTCTCCTAAGGATGAAAACCCTTTGAGAGCCTTGTGTGAGGACAAAATCCTTCACAAAGACTAGGGAAGACTTCAACACGGGAGTCTCCACCCCCTCGAGGGATCTCTTTGCTACTGTAATCTTCATTTCCATCCCTAGGCAAATTGTCCTAAGGAGCTTAATTGGTTATTAATTGAAAATATGTTCACTACTTATGATTGTTAATGCATATTTGGCCTTCCTAGAGTGGAGTGACCAACATTATGATTTTTGAGAGAAAAATGCAAGGTTACAACTGTGTTTGGAACAACATTACTAAAGTTTTGGGAAGCCAACATTTGGATGGTAATTATAAGGCCTTGGCAAGCAAAGAAGAAGAGTTGGTCATCATATCCACAAAGCATGAGTGGATGAAGAAGGGAACACATTTTTTCTTTAATAAGTTTGCTTCATGTGAAGGTACATTTGTAGTATTCCCCTTGGGATACTATGCAAATCTGCAAAAATTAATTATCCGGATCACCCTAGGAAGATTAGATCTTCTTAGTTTGACCTCAAATAACCCAATGTTGGCAATAATACAACCCAAAGTGGGGTTGGAGTATGCCAAGGTGGTGGGTTAGATGGGAAAACTAATTAGAAAGCTAATATTACCCAGATCTGATTTTTAACAGCAGATAATTAATTAAAATTAAAACCCCAACTGCTGCAATTTTCCAAAATTAATTCTGCTTAACCATCCAAGCAAAAATCTTCAAACTTTGGATTTTGGGTCACAAAAATATGAAGAACAATATCCCAAAACCAGATTTTGCACAGCCAACATGAAACCCTAATTTTGCCCTAAAAATTAGGTCGCCCAACACATTTAGGGCATCAAATTCACTCCAAAAATTATGAAATCAATTTCTCCTTATTCCTCCTAATTTCTATAATCAAATTCACTATTAAACTGATCCCCAAACAACAGATTTGAAATAAATATTAATTTATAGCAACCAAAAAGCTTACAGACAGTTGAAATCTTCTAAAATTGATCTCACTCAAAACTCAATATTTCTTCACCAAATAAATTGCAGATTGTTCTATAAATTAAGGGCTTTCCAAAGAGCTATCAATCTGAATTTTTGAAGCACTGTAACCCTTCCAAAACAGCCCCCAAAATCCTAAACCCAGTTGCTAGGGTTAGAATAGGTCATATAAATTATTTCCAGCTCTTAGAACTCTTCAAAAACATTCAAATAATCAGCCCTTGCTCTGAAATAATCAATTAAACACAACAATAAATAGATCTAGCATAAACAACCTCAAAATATGATAGATCAAACCCCAAACCAAGACGATTTGCTAAATAACTTGCAACAACAATAATAATCACCAAAGTACATCAAACCCTTCACAAAAATGCAGATTTATGCTTTAAACAAATATGCCCATACCCAAGACCAAGTCGCCAAAGCTAGACAGGGAATCACCAACAAGTAGATTTGCAAATCTCATGAAAATACTTCAATTCATAACCAACTCAATAAACTCCCACGCAAGAGAGAGAGAAGAAAAACATCAATGGGCATGCATCGTAATCAATGTTTTAAAAATCGGAACGGACTTCGGAACGGCCGAAGTCGGACGGACCGGAACCGGAACCGGACGGAACCGGACGGTTCAAACTTAATGAACCGGTTTACTAAAAATACATAAAATTTTATATTTTTAATGAAAATAATATATTTGAAATGTTAAAAACGATAATTCCAACAAGTACACACAAGAATATGCAAAGTTTTCTCTTATATATATGCAAGAAAGGTGTTTATAGCAAAATGGCACGAACTCAAGTCAATACACAATACATATATCATAGATGAGATTCGAAACAAAATACATAGACATTGAGGCTCAATGATCAATCTCCATAGTTCAAGACTCGAAAAAACAACATGATATGATCATTGATACATTACAAATACTACAAGTTACAAAACTCTAGAATAAACTAGATGACTCATGACATCAATGATCAATCATCATGATCAAACTCTTGCGCATTCTTTGGAAATGGGATCCTCAAGGTCATCCTCATCAATATGATCACCGGCCTCTGGCTCTGACTCGGACTCATCCAAATCCTCAGGTACATCTGCAACAACTGGAGCTGCACGGGGTTGGGGAGTAGACGAGTCATTGCGACTAGGTCTTGTGTCTCGTGACGATGGCGGCGGTGCTGCTAATGGCTCATCAGATTCTTGATCCAAACCCATCCACCCCAAGTCATCGGGATCAAACTCTGCTGGCTGACTCTCCTCTACCCATTCTGAAGTTGGATCTATATCATCCAAGACAATGGGATCAGTATCAGGTCTTCGGTTCAACAACTGGTTACGCCTTAACCGAAGGTTGTATTGCACGAAGACAAGATCATTCAACCGTTGTTGTTCCAAGCGGTTTCTCTTCTTCGTGTGAATCCGCTCAAAGCATGGACCCGATTGCGCTCGCACCCGAAACCTGCAAGTTTGGCTCAGGATCCTAATTGCAAACTTTTGCATTGAGGACACTGATTACCAAATGAATCCCACCGATGTCTGCGATAAAAATGTAAATGTTTAATTAGTAAACAATGACAATGAAAGTTAAAAACACGATTAAAAATTAAAAGTAAAACATAAACTTATAACTTAAAGGTTAAAGCGTAATTCAACAAATTAGAAAAATATTGTCTTATGCTAAAATTCATGATTATTCATTAAAATTTTTAATCAAATAAACTTAAAAAAACTTAGAATTTCTTACGGTTGGTCCACATCCTCGCAATCTTTGCAAGGTTTTTCCAAAGGTACTGTGGCTCTGAAGAATGATCGTCGGTGAACCTCAAGTTGTTGCATCTCATCGGGGACCATGCGCTCACAGGCACTCGTCAAACCATCTTTTACTTCTCTGTTTGATCTTCTCAGTGAGCTCTGTAATGATATTTTGGGTTCAAGAAATACCCAGTGCATGTATAGGTCGATGGAGTTGATTGTTCCATCTATTATCTATGATCTCCCATATAGGCCCATACTTAGTTACCCTGTCTTTGTATCTGCCCTTATCTCGCTCCTTTGCTCGATCCATAGCCTCATAAATATAGCCCATGGCTAATTTGTCCCCATCCACCAACATGACACCTTAACAAGAGGCTCAAAGAACTTTCACAATCTTTGTTGTTTTTTTCCAAAATAAATTATCAAAAAGTTTCTTCTTTGTGTCTTTCCCATCTTGTTTCCGGCTCCACTTTGATGCATTCCATTCATCACTTGAAAACATCCTTTTCAAGTTACATTTGTTGGGAAATAAGAGATTGCAGCGTGAGAGAAAAGTTCGCTTGCAAATCTCGTGATGGCTGGCCTAACAAGTTCTCTCCCTCTCGGTGTTCTTCCTCATTAGGTTCAATACCCATGAGTGATTATAGATGTATTTGGTGATGCTCTTGCCATGCTCTACAGTGTTCTTGATCCAATCTTTTTTCCCTATATCCTCAAGCATGAGGTCTATGCAATGTGCAGCACATGGAGTCCAAAATATTGTTTTGTGTTTGGCCTCAACATCTTACAAAGCAAGAACATAATTAGATGCATTATATCTGTTATGATTTGTACAACATTTTCTACCCCCACCTCTAAAACAATCTCATCCAAAAGCTCAAACAATAAATTTGCATCTTTTACCCTATCAGATGCATCTACTGATTTCAAAAACATGGTACCTTGTGGACAAGAGGCAAGAAAATTTATTATTGTGCGGTTCTTGCCATCACTCCACCCATCGACATGATAGTGCATCTGTTTTGGCCCATGAAGCTTTCTGACCTTTCAAATATTCATCTATGGATGCAACTTCTTTCTTCAAAAGTGATCCTCTCAAGTCATGCATACTAGGGCCTTTGAAGCCCTTACCAGCAGCAACAATAGAATCAAACATCGGCTGGTAATAAGGTGAGCGGGCAGCATTGAAAGGGATATCTGCATCATACCACCATCTAGCAATGTACTCAAAAGTTGCTTCTTTGTATTGCTTCTTCCAATGGTTATCCAAGGTAGGCTGATTTTGTGTTGGCATGGAGGCACTAGTAGTGGCAGGTGTGGAAGATGGAAAAAAGCTTTGAATGGTCTTTCTTTTTTGAGGCCGGTTTTCTCGACTATGAGTGGATGGGGGAGGCATATACTGAAAGGGGTCTCTAACAGTCACAGAAGGGTCAGAGCAAGATCCTTCAACACTCAAGGCATGTTCCCTCCTTCTCCCTATTTCAGCTTCCATCTCTTTTTGCCTAGCCTTCTCTTCTCTATGTTTTTCAAGCATGGTTTTCATTTCCAACCTAATGTCATCAATACCGGGTGCCTCACATGGGGTAACTTGGCCTCTTTGACCAGCCAAGTGTTGTTTGACCTATGAATCCCCCTTGATGCGTTTCTTACAATATTTACAAAAACTTGGTCATCAATTATCCGCATGGGCCCATGTAGGGTCTTTTGATTTGGGGGCCATCTGGGCAAATGCAAACAAAGCTGAAAATGCAAATAAAAATAAATAAATTTCCTATTTCATTTTTAATAAAATTTACAAATAAGGGGCAAGTTTAAAATGTTACATACCTTTCAATGTGCACACAAATGAGGTGAGGAAATGCTCCAAGCTTGTATATAGCACCACAAAGAGCCCACACTCCAAATGTAGATGTAAATGCCACCACAAAGAGCCCACACTTGATACCAAACAACTCCAAATGAACACTATTCAAGGCTGCCCCAATCCTCCAAATCCTCGCAAATAAGAGAGGTGCTCACAAATAGAGGTGAGGTGCTCACAAATGGCTGCCAATATCACCACAAAGAGCCCACAAGCAATGCCAAACAAACTCCAAGCCTCCAACTTCCAAGCTCACTACAAAAATAAACTCTTGATCTTATGCTCACAAATGCTTTTGCTCACAAATGCTCACAAATGCTCAATGAGAGAGGTGTGGAGTGATAGGGGGGTATTTATCACACTAAATTAGGGTTTAGTCACTTTAGAAACAATTAAAAATTAAAAAAACATAAAAACGCGTTTTTCCTTGCACGCTTGCAAGACAGAAAAAACGAACGGCCGGTTCCGTACGGGAACCGGCCGGTTTAAGCTAAAACCGCCTAGCGGTCCGGTTCAAAGGCGGTTTAACTTTTTTTTCAAACCGGTCAAACGGCCGGTTAGGTTCCGGTTTGACCGGTTTTAAAACATTGATCGTAATTACTCCAAGCATGGAGTGAAATTAATAATTCATCCAACATATCCCTCTATGGAAATGTGACCTCTCTTTATAGAACTAAGGGGTGCAATATCCAATAAAGACCGACCTTTCCTTTTGGAGGGAAAATATAAACTCTCATTAAAATATTTAATACTAAGACCATTATTGGAATCCTCGCACTTGACAAATACCGAGACCCCAAAAAAAAAAATTCGGCAAAAACTCGCCAATATTCGGCCGCACTTGGGAATACTCGACAACTTAAAAAATACTCAAATTTCTTTAAAAAACATAAATTTGCTCGTACTCAGGAATACTCGCTAATACTGAATACTTGCCAATACTCGACGAATACTTGGGAATACTTCACAGACTCGCCAAAACTCGGCCTTTTTTTTTTACCTTTTTGCGAGTTACTCGTTTTGCATGGTTTTTGGCGAGTTTTTAATAACTTGGCGAGTATTCCAACTATGACTAAGACTATGTGCATGTTATTTATTTTTAAGTAAATAAATAAAACTAACCTATGTGCACATTAAACTAACTAAAGAGACTCCCACTTGTAGCGCTAGGCATGCGAAGGGGTTACAATGCAAATGAAAAATAAATATTAATAATGTCTCGAAAAAAGGGACATTACAACATCAAAGGAGCAGCTGAGATTTATTTGGGATCCGGTTACCTGTAATTGCTTGGGCACAAACAATCTTGGGAAGGGGAGACTGTCATGTCTTTTTTTTTGGAGACTAACGGATTTGAAGACCTTAACTTGTTGTTTCTCCTCGTGGGTTTAAGGAAGCAATGGTAAGACTTGGATGACATTTTCTAAGTAGATATTTTCATTATTATCATGTATTCCTATTGGGAAGCCAAGCGCTCCAATAGAAGAACTTATTTAATTAGAAAATAAAGTATTTTGAGCATGTAGGCTCTAAATACAAATTAGATAATTAAAAAGTACTTTTTATTTGGGTTGGCCATCATTTGAAATGTAGCACCCCTTATGGTTATAAAAGGAGGTTGCTTGGCCATTTGATAATCATATGTGAATTCTATTATTTCGGAAAGATTGCTTGTGAAGCATCTCTCTCCCTCTCCTAAGGACGAAAACCCTTGGAGAGCCTTGTGTTAGGACGAAACCCTTCACCAAGACTAGGGAAAACTTCAACACGGGAGTCTCCACCCCTTGATGGATCTCTTTGCTACTATAATCTTCATTTCCAACCCTAGGTGAATTGCCCTAAGGAGCTCAATTGGTCATTAATTGAAGATCTTTGCACTACTTATGATTGTTAATGCATATTTGGCCTTCCTAGAGGGGAACGACCAAATTTATGGTGTAATTTGGCATATTTATTGGTTGTTCCAATCAGCGACCAACTTGGAGGAATAGTTTGGTGTGTTATTGCAACAATTTTGTGGATTTGAGATTAGAATCACCTTTGTATTCATATTTTTAGAGGCCAAGATATGAAGTTTTATTAATTTTGGAAGTGTTTTGCTATTTTTGCAAGCTCTCTCAAGTTAGTTACAGTTCTGAAATATTTAATTAATTTTGGTGAGGGTTTTATCTTAAAAATTAGATCTCTAAGCGTAATGTCCCTCCTTCTCGAGTAACTTTTATTGAAGACCTTTGGCCTATTTTGTCTACCCGATGGCCAAAGGGTGAGCTCAAGGGTGACTTAAGTTTATTAACTTTATTATATTGTGCTAAAATTAAAATATAACATTATAAAGGGCACATATAATAAATTAATAGAATTAACTTTAAATTAGAACTTAGGAAAGTGCAATAAAATAAAAACACTTAATTAAATTGTACTTCCTAAGGGAAAATGTGATTTGGAAGTCCAAAGGTCACTTTCATGGAAGTCCAAAGGTCACTTTGGGTCCCATCTCCTATATAAAGAAGAAGTCGACTTGCCTAGAGGCATTCCAGATTTTTATTTGATATCTTCTCTTTGCATTGAGAGCTCTGAGCTTTTCTGCAATTAAATCTAAGGACGAAAACCCTTGGATTTTTATACTCTTGTGGACGAAAACCCCAAGAGCATTGAGAGGGATTTCCACTCAGGAAATTCTACAGATTTTTCATAGATTTTTCCATTTCCAGCAGTGTTGTTTGAAGAATAAATTGCAGCAGTGACTTCCAGATTTTTCTAGAGTTGGGCGACTCACTTTTTGGTCAGTTTATGCCATTTCAAAGCCATTCCAGGTCTGATTTTGTACGCTGTTTATTATACTGCATTTTTGGAATCAAAAACAATTAAAATCAGAATTTTTGGAAGGGTTTAAAGAGGTATTTCCAATCAGATTTATATGCATATTTCTGAGTTATTTTGCAGCCACTATTTACCTTTAAAAATCAGGTTTATTGCATATTTGGGCTTCTAAAAATATTGTAATCAGTTTATGATTGAAACAAATTTATTTGAGTGATATTTGTGTTGGGTTCCCACTTAAACCCTAGTCGCATTTCTCTTAAAAATTCAGATCTGCAGTGTTGGTTTTTAGTTTGTGTGTTGTTTCAGCTGGGGTTTCATAATTTCTCCATTAAGCTTTCAACCAGATATTAGTGGGGATCTTTCACTCACTTCTAAGCTTATAAAAATTAGTTTTCTTGCATGATATGATTGCTGGTAATATATAATAATTTTAGAGACTTAAGGGTAGTTGATTTCAAGGGTTTTGAGGGCACAAAAATGGGTTTGAAACCCCAAAAGGATCCCTTTCCTAGAAGGGTGTTTGCTGGCAGCAGTTAAAGATTTTTATATATTTATTTCAGTCCTTAACAACCTACTAAAAATCTGAAAAGTGTTTTTTTATCTTCAGATTTACATAGTTTCCTGTGAGTCCCCTAAAAGGGACATTATAGTAGCTTCTCTTCTTGCCATTGAAGGACGAAAAACCCTTTCTTGGCCACTTATTGAGGACAAAACTCTTCAATAAGATGACACTAGGGGACGAAAACCCTCTTCTATGCAAGGGTGGTCTCACGCGGAGGTCACATTGGAGCTTCAAAGTGAATTTATACTTGTTGTTCTTCGTTTCCATCCCTAGGCAACTTGCTTGTGTGTTGAGTTAAGTGCTTTCTAGGGCACATTTTGGCTTTTTGAGTTGATATTCTTGATCCTCATAATTTATGAGGTTGAAACTACACTTTTGGTGATTTTTGGAGAGGATTATCTATTATTTCCAGCCCTTGGTTTTGGTTGTACTGTTGTCATAAAAATAATTATAGTTGGGTGTGATCACTTATTTTCTCTATTATTTTGATGTTATTTGGATTGAGAAATATTGGCGTGGTAGAATTAATTATTTGAAATCATTTTCAACGCTTATTGCATGGTTGTATGTTGATGTGAAGTTCTTATACAATTCGCTGCCTTGGAGGGATGATTATTGATTGTTCGAACAGGGTTGAAGAGTATTTGCAGTCATTTTCAGATTGATGCTTGTTGGTTAATGGTGCATTTTCAGATCTGATACATTAGGGTTTGAGGAGAAACCGTTCTCTCCCATTCGTTTCCCTAGAAGGGACATTACGGATGACCTGGTCATACTATATTAAGAAAAAGTCGATGTCTTGTCTAAATTTCAAGAGTTTAAAGCCTTAGTTGAGAATGCCTCTAATATGAAAATTAAAAGGATTAGAACTGATAACGAAGGTGAATATGTTAGTAAAAAGTTTGATGAATTTTGTGTGTCGTGCGGGATTCAGCGTGAGTTAACCACTCCCTATTCCCACAACAAAACAACATCGCAAAAAGGAAAAATAAGACTATCTTAGAAATGGCTAGGACTATGATTCATGCGTCAAATGTGCCTAAGTTTTTATGCGCTATTTGAAAGCAATGAATAGAATAGTCTACATTCTAAATAGAGTTTCTACTAAAGCCTTATATCAAATTACACCTCTTGAAATATGGACAAAACAAAATCCTGATATCTCACACATAAAATTTTTCTACGTAGACCTACTTCTCTCTTCATTCCTAAAGTTAAACGAAAAACAAATGTAAATGAAAGCTCAATGTTGTGCTCCAACTCCTATACTTCTTTGCCATGGAGAAGGAATGACAAGAAGTCCAAATTCGATTCTTAAGTGGGAAAAATGAACATTACACTTTCTCTTGTATTTTTGTTGGTAACGGAGATCGCACTACGGGTTGAGACTTTATTATCCTTTTAAACATGATATTGTAGAAAATAGGAATGTCATGTATTAGAAAAACCATTTTGCGAAGCTTCTTCCAAACCTCCTGTGTTTCTCATAAGAAGAAATCGAAGTCCAAGAGGATGCAAATCCGTCTCGGACAATTTGGATGTAGAGGTTGAGGGGGAGCCATCACAAAATGTGTTACAAACTAAAAGACCTAAATGGGATCATAACTTGATTAAGGACTCACATCTTGATAATCTTAGAAAGATGACTTGTAGTCAACATACTTATCATGCCTTGATGACCGTATGAGGTTGAACCACAATCTTTCGAGGAATCTAGTCAAGATGAAAGATGGAAAGATGCTATGAAAGTTGAATACAATGCTCTTATTAAGAATAACACTTGGGAATTAGTCCCTCCTTAAAAAAGAAGCATTATAGGATCTAGGTGGTTGTATAAGATTAAGTATAATTCTGCAGGAGAAATTGATAAATTTAAGACACGATTAGTAACTCGTGGGTTTACTCAGAAATATGGTATTGATTATGTTGAAACCTTTTCTCCCGTAGCCAAAATGAGCACTATTAGAATTCTTTTAGCTTTATCTGCTTAATATGATTGAAAGATTCACCAAATGGATGTGAAAAAATGCTTTTCTAAACGATGATCTAAAAGAAGAAATATATATATATATATATATATGCAACAACCTAAAGATTTTGTAAATTGCGGCAAAAAAATGTATGTCTGTAGATTTAAAATCTTTTTATGGTCTTAAACAAGCTCCTAAAGCTTGATACACTAAGATAAATGGCTTCTTTTAAGATCTTGGTTTCAATAACTGTTGTTCTGATAATGATTTATTTGTGAAAACTGAAAATGATAAGATTATTATTATTGTTTTTATATGTGGATGATCTGTTAATTACTAGCAATGATCATAGTTTAATTTTGAAAATTAAAGCTAAATTAAAACAACGTTTTGAAATGTTTGATCTAGGTCTATTAAATCATTTTTTAGGGATGGTTATTTTTCAAGATTAGAACTCGATTGTTGCATCTCAATCACAATATGCTAATAATTTGCTTAAAAGATTTAACATGGTTTATTGTAAACCTGCATGTGTGAAAGCTTACCCTACTTTGTATAGAGAACTAGTTGGTAGTTTGATTTATTTGACTATTACTAGATCTGATATTTCATATGTAGTAGTTGTTTCTAGATTCATGCAGGATCCTTATGAATCTCATTGGAAAATGGCTAAACGAATTTTAAAATATGTTAAAGGAACAATTAATTATGGTTTGTATTATTCTTCTAGTAATGATGCAAAATTATTTGGCTATTGTGATTCTAACCATGCTAGCGATATTATAGATAGAAAATCTATTTTTGAATATGTTTTCAAGTTTGGTACAAGTGCCATCACTTGGAGTCGTAGAAGCAATTGATAATTTGTCTCTTCTACTGAAGTTGAGTATATAAGTGCTATGGAAGCAACAAAAAAGGCCATGTGGCTGAAAAGACTGTTGGATGAACTCCATAAGGGCATCAAAAGAAGCACTCTTCTTCTCTGTGACAGCCAAAGTTGCATTGCTTTTGTGAACAATTCAATTCAGCATCAGAGAATGAAGCATATAGAGATACATATGCATTTCATTCGAGGGAAATTCCTAAATGATGATATTGATCTCATGTTTTACCCTGTTGAAGATCAAGTTGTAGACATTTTCACGAAGTCACTATGTGTTGTGAAGTTTTGCAAGTTTCGTGCCTTGTTAGGCCTTTTAAAGTTGTCATTGAGAGGAGTGTGCATGACAATGCCACCTCTTAACGACCTTTTTGTAAACTTCCTATACTTCCTCCATTTTGTAAAAGATCACTATATGTGAGTCTTAAGTAAATGATCACAACACATGAGTTTACTTGTAATTCCTAGCGAAACATTAGTTATGGGAGATCCTTGTTTTATAAAAGGCTCCATAATCTTATGTAAGTCTTCATATGTAAAGCACTTGTCCTGAGAATTTTTATGTGAGAATATCTGTATGATTTCCCTTGTTTACATGCTTCAACATTGTAAATCCTTTTCTATAAAAAGGTAATTTGGCATGTTTCCCCACTTAACATTAAGGGGGAGTGTTGGGGTAATAATATTAAGTGGGGACACCATTAGGTGGGCCACCACTTTACACCCCTTTAAATGTTTTATTACAAACATTATTTTAAACCTATTTGATATAGGCTGTCAAGTCCCCTCTCCACTTAATGTGGAAGTTGTGAATTAATTAAGAGTGAGATGTAAAATGGTGCATTTGCGTGCAACCGATTTCACTCACTCTATAAAAATGGGGGTAGAATCTTTTACAATCATAGTATTGAAGAATTATTTAATTTTTGTAATGCTTATGTGATTTGGTGGGACCGTTAAAAGTGTAAATTCTCATGTAATTCAATTTACAAGGAAAGTGCTTATTTGTGGGGTTTTTTACCATGAGGTTTTCCCCATGTAAATCTGGTGTAATGCTCATTTACTTTTTACGCATTTATTTTGTGAAGTTATTTTATTTATTTACTTGCACACTTAAACTATAATCCTTGGACAATCATTTAGTGGATATTTAATTGTTTTAATAAATTATTATTTATCCCACAATTCCTAACAAAAGTTATGTTTGATAAGCCTCCTTTTTCAGACAACGTGCCCTTGAGGCCTCAAACCACGAATACCCAAGGGTTTCACATGAATTGAAGCTTTCTCCTCTTAATGAAGATCTACAATGTTCAGCTGCCAAGTGAACACAAGCTCAAAATTGCAGAAGCCTACAGAGCTAAAGGAGCTAAAATTAGGTCTAGGATACATTGGATGAAGGTGGGAAATAGGGTTACGAAGGAATTTATTGCTCTTATTTGTTCTGGACAGGTTGCTGATAAGATCTAAGAAATTCAAGAGTTCAATTCAAGGCTTACCAAGCTTCTTGACATCCTTTAGTTCTTTGTGCACCATTACCATGGAGTGTTTGCTGCCTAACCCTCTTCCCCTGAAAGATAAGTTGCTCTCCGTCAATGCCTCCAAGATGTCCCCTACAAGTTCTTTAAGTCTCAAAGGGTGGCTTGTGAACGTTTTCTCACTTTGAATGGTCTTCATGAGGCTATGATGTTGATGGCTACTGAAAAATCTCCTGGGATTGATTACTTTCCGAGTGAATTTTATCAAATTCTCTAGGATACAATTGGTCCTGACTTGCATAAAGTTTACTTCAAAACAGTTCAATCAAATTCATTAGGTCAAGAAAATATTAAATTCACCCCCAAAGTAGTGTTAGATTATGTAGAAAAGGAAAGAATCAAGAGGAATTGGACTGCATGTAGAATGAGTTTGTAGGTCCTTCATTTTATTGTGTTGGGAGCAGTTACAATGCTGTGGGGACAGTTTTGAGATAGTTCATAACCAATTACAGTTAGAGAACTACCAACCAACATGTGCTTATAAATACATTCAATACCCTCCTTAGTGACTAAACTGGAAACAACACCAAGTTCGTCCCAAAATTTTACGAACAAGATATATCAAAACCTTTAGTCATTAGATTTGCAGGTTGTTCCCTAGATGGACACAAGTGAAGAAAGATATCACCAGAATCAACTAATTGTCGAATATAGTGATGATGAATCTCAATATGCTTGGTGCAAGCATGATATACAAGATTCTTTACCATCTTCAATACACCTTGATTGCCACAAAAAATGGAAAGTGGAGTAGGTGCAGTCTGAGGAAGCTGAAGCTTATTGAGAATTTGATGTGGCCAAACTACTTTGTATACCTATTTGCAGCCAATGGGTTGCTTCCCAGAGGCAAGTCCATCAATTTCTAGGTATTGTTCTTCATCAATGCATCATACTCTGTTTACATGGAAGATTCCCACTCAGGTATGCCTTTTGCTTCTGAGTATCTCCGTGGCTTACTTATTTTGTGAAGATCAAAAGAAAGAGCGTATTGAACATGCTCTAAATCAGTAATTTTCTTATGAATCCTCTGAGGCCTTGCATCCGATTGAGGCATTTCATCCTTCCGCACATCTTGTAAAGTGGAGTAAAACCACTTAGGCCTTCGTTGGACTGAAGAAATTTGTTCTGGAATAGGGTTTATAGGACGAGGAACCAACTTAGGTTGGCGACTTCTATACACCAATGTATCACTTATGGGTGTCACAAATTGTTGTGGTGAAGTATTTGGAGGAGTATAAGATGAAGTAGATTCTTTATGAGGTAAAGGAATCACAACATTTTCAGTTGTTGCTTGCTGATTACAGCCAATTTCTTGCTGTTTACAGCCAACTGTTTGCTGAATACATAAAAAGAATGGCTTTGTTTCTTTCACATCATCATCACGACTAACAATTACTTTGTTAGTGGAAATATTAATTAGCCTATAAGCCTTGGACTGATCACTATAACCAACAAAGAAATATCTTGAACTTTTAGATACTAATTTCTCTTTATATTAGGGACCAAAGTATATGCAGCTGAACCAAAAATACGAAAAGTGGATACCTTGGATTTGGTTAAATTGGTCAAGCTTCTTAAGGTGTGATTGCTGCAATGCTTTGTAAAGACTTCAATTTTGAATATATACCGCATGTTGTTTATTGCTTCTCCCCATTATTTGAATGGGACACCTATACTATTCATTATGCACCGAGCCATCTCCATAATAGTTCCATTTCCCCCAACGACCCCATTTTGTTTTTGGGTATACGAGGTTGTCAATTGATGATGAATTCCTTCTTTACTACAATAATCCTTGAATTGCTTGGAAGTGAATTCCCCCATTATTGGATCTCAATGTCTTGATTTGTTTGTTGACCTCGTTTTCCACCAATGCCTTGCATGTCTCAACAAAAGCAAAACAATTAAACTTACTTTTAAGAAGTAAACCCACTTCTTTCTATGATAATCATCCACCAACAAAAGAAAGTACCTCACACCAAGAACATTGGAGACATCCATGATGGCTCACAGAGATGTGCATGAACAAGGTCTAAAAGCCCCTTGGCGTGCCAAACACCTTTAGTTGGAAATGTCTTCCTTTTATTTTTGCATCCAAACACTTTGCACACATATCTCATTTCTCTTGGATAGTAGGAAAACCAAGAACGATATTGGCTCTACTCAACGTGGCTAGATCTTCGGAGGTTGAAATTTGAAATCTCTCATGCCATGTAAGATACTAGTGTTATCCTCCACAATTAGGGCATGTAAGTTGACCATGGCGGAGGTCAACTAACCCATACTGAAGCCTCTTTCAAGCAACACCCGGGGCAAAAACTTCATTTTGTTTTTGCATTAGACACAATGCATTTCTTGCTAGAGAAGTTCATAGAAATGTTGGGCTTTTTCGTGAGCTGACTTATAGATAAAAGATTCTTCTTATTGATTTATGAATTTGACATTATCATTCAATATGATGCGGATATCCCCTATCCCTTCTACCGCATGAGATCTTCCATCCCCTAATGAAATTGAATTAGAATAATTGAAATTTGTATGAAAATTTACATACCAATATTTTTGACATGTGAAGTGTCTTGATGCTCTAGAATCAAAGAACCAACACTTGGTAGGGCTGTCATCTAAGCATGATGCCATGAGGGCATACTCTTCTTCAAACTCTCGTTCAATTGCTGCCACATTTGCTTGTCCCTTTTGCTTTTTGTTAGCAAGTTCATATCGTCTCTTTTAACAATCCTTCTTCATATGACCAAGTTTATGATAGTGGTAACACTTTACTTGATATTTAGGAGATGATCCTTCATGTTGATGTTTCCATTTCCCTTTGGATTGAACAACAAAAGCACTCTTCGTTTCTAGAAGCTGGATTTAAGTGTCCAAGTTTGTCTTTGTTCCTTTTGTAACAAATAGGAACTGCTTTTATCAAAAGTCAAAGTTTGACTTTCAGTCATCAAACGAAAAGCTTTAACAAATGAATTTTGATGATGGCAAACTGTTCAGCAGCAAAACCACAATATCATCATCATCCACCTTTTTGTTAATGGAGGCGAGATGATCTCGAGAGGATTTCATCCTAAGTAGGTGCTTTGATAGCGATCCACCCTCTTGCAACCTTGTTGAAAAAAACAAATTCTTCTGGTGTAACACTTGGCTCTTCTCTAAAGTCATGTATTTGTCCTTGAAACTTATCCATCTATCACTTGGTATAGTGGCATTTTAGACTTTTGGCATCAATTAATCGGATATCGAAAACTTTAAGAAGATCGGGCCTCATGATATTGTTCATAATCTACAAAATTTATACCTAGCCTACCTTCTACATGTCGAGTATGATTTTATCACAATCACGAAAATACGCGTTGGTCAAAATTTTATGTCTCCAAACGTTATTATTTAGTCTAGTTAACTTCTGTGCCTTCGACATAATTTTTTTTATATTCGGCATTTTCTGCAGCAATATGACTATCTGCCCCGCAAAACCCGCAAATTGTTTTTGGGAATTTGTCCATGCCCTGACTAGGGCGTTTTGTATTGGTTTTGATGGAATTTTGGTATTCAAATTGAATGGAATTCGGTTATTCACAATTTAATGGAATTCTGGTTATTCACAATTTAATGGAATTGGTTATCTAGAAGTGTTGGAACTTGAAATTCATCCTATCAACACATCATTTTGAGTAGAATGTTGTGCATGAATGCCTATGCCCTATAGATTTAACGTGTTGGAGAAATCCCTTGCCCTAGAGACTTCCTGCATTTGAGTATTGCACCCACGAAGACACAAAAATTCCATCAAAAACCCTTAGAAATGGCAATTGGCAACTAGTCTTTCGGATGGCGGACTGAAATGGTGACTGCACTTTGTCATTTATCTTTTCAAATCGTGAACAAACTATCATTCATCTCCTCAAATAGCGACCTAACTAATCTCCGTGCTTCATGATTGGTGTATAATGTCCACAGTCTCATTTACGTCGCCCCTCCGTTCATGCCCTTAATTTAGGGCTTCCTCAAACTTGCAATCTCACATACTTCAAAATCTATACTTCTTTGCCAAGTTTCTTGAGATTGAAACCCCTTCGAGCACTAGAGGCTTTGATACCAATGTTAGAATATGTAAACAAGGAAAGAATGATGAGAAATTGGATTGCACACATGAGTGTATAGGTCCTTAATCTTATCACGAGGCTTCCCAACAAGTGTCTATAGAGTTATTCATGGGCCAGTGGTGAATCATTGCGAGTTGATAATTTCAACGCGACCTTGGACGTGTACAATAAAGGATTACAATAAGACATCTTAAACTTTTGCAACAAATTAAGTAGCATACTTGACTTGAGCCATGAAAATCAAATGATTATTTTGCCAAAATTTTACACTTAGGCAATAGTGTAGGAGGTCTAAATCTGTCATGTCAAAAGCTACACAAATCTGATTTTTGGTTGGAAAGAAGTGACCCCACTACCCGTGATGGCAAGATCATAAACAAAAATAAGTATGACAATGTCATCACCATTGCTTTTGACATAAAGATTCGAATTAGAAAGACTCCTTCGAATCTAGAATCTTGGAGATGTTCTATTTTGATATACCGGGATCGAGGAGCTTTTTTAAGCCCATAGATGAACTTAATTAGCTTGCAAACCTGGATGTTCACGACCACATGCCGAAACCCTTTAGGTTGCACCATATAGGCTTCCTCTACCTAGTTTCCATTCGGGAAGGTGCTCTTTACATTCATCTGAAAAATCTTCCATCCAAAGCGAGGTGAAATTGAAAAGAAGCAATTGAAAAGTGACTATCTTTGCAGTAGGAGCAAAAGTCTCCTCATAATATATTCCGATCCGCTCAGAGAACCTTTTTGCAACAAGACACGGTTTGTACTTACTAAAGTACCATCAACTTTGCACTTGACATTGCATACCCATTTGCAACCAATGGGTTGTTTCCTTGGAGGCAACTCCACCAATGTCTAGGTATTGTTCTTCATCAAGGCATCATACTCTATTTGCATGGCCATTTTCGATTTAAGTATGCCTTTTGCTTTAGAGTATCTCTGTGACTCAGGTATTTTGTGAATATCAGAAGAAAGAGTAAAATGAACGTGCTTTAAATGATCAATTTTCTTACCAATCCTCTGAGGTCGTGCATCTGATTGAGGCATTTCATCCTCCTGCACATCCTGTAAAGTGGACTAAAACCACTTAGGCCAATGTAGGATTGAAGAAATGTATTTCGGTTGAGGCTCTCCCGGATGAGGAACAGACTCAGGTTGGTGTCTTGTATTCACCGGTGCATCACTTGTGGGTGTCACAGATTGTTGTGGTGGATCCCCTAGAGGAGTATGAGATGAACTAGACTCTTCATTAGGTAAAAGGAATCACAACATTTTCAGATGTTGCTTGCTGATTACAACCAATTGTATGCTGATTACATATAAAGAATGTCTTGGTTTCTTTCACATCAACTTCACGACTATCAATTACTTTGTTAGTGGAAATATCAATCAACCGATAAGCCTTGGACCGATCACCATAGCCAGAAAAGAAATATCTTGAATTGTTAGAGTCTAGCTTAATCCTCGCTTCTATTTGGTATATTCAGTTAACCAAAAATTCGAAAAGCTGATACCCGGGTTTGGTTCTAGAACAAGCTTCTTTGGGTGTGATTTCTTGCAAAGATTTGCAAGGACTCCTATTCAGAATATAACTGCTGTGTTTACTGCTTCTCACTAGTACATGAATGACACGCCTCTACTATGCATCATGCATCGATTCGTCTTTATAATATTCCTTTTTCCTCTCAACCACTTCATTCTATGGGGTATATGGGGTTGTCAATTGATGATGAATTCCTTCTTTACCATAATAATCCTTGAACTACTTGGAAGTAAATTCTACCCCATTTTTGGATCTCTTGTCTTGATCCGTCTTTTGTGATGGTTTTCCACTAATGCCTTGAACTTCTCAAAAAAGCAAAATAGTGAGACTTAATTTTCATGAAGTAGACCCATATCTTTCTAGAATAATCATCCACCAGCCAAAGAAAGTACCTCGCACCAAGAACAGTTGGAGACTTCCACGACGACTCACAAAAAATTGCATGCACAAGGTCTTAAAGACCGATGGCACGCCATGCATCTTTAGTTGGAAATGGATTCCTTTTCTGTTTTCTTGCCAAATACCTACGCACACATCCTACTTCTCTTGGATAGCAGGAAAACCAAAAACCATATTGGCTATATTCAACTTGGCTAAATACTGGAGGTTGAGAATGTCCAAACCTCTCATGCCACAAGATACTACTTGTTACCTTCCACAACTAGGGCTTGTAAGTTGACACAGTGTGAGTCAACCAACATATACAAGCCTCCTTGCCCAATACCTAGGGCAAAAACTTCATTTTGTTTTACATCACCTTTGTATGTTTATTGCACGAGAAATTTATAGAAATGTTGGCATTTTTTTAGCTGACGTATAGATAAAAGGTTTTTATTCATGTCGGAAAACATTTCTAATTATGAATTTGACATTATCATTCAATATAATGCAGATATCCGCTATCTCTTTTGCTGCATTAGATCTTTCGTCCCCTAGTATAATTGAATCAAAAGAACTGAAATTTATATGAAAATTTACATACCAATCTTTTTGACACGTGAAGTGTCTTGATGCTCCAAAATCAAAGAACCAAATCCTGGTAGGGCTGTCATGCCAACATGATGCCAAAAGGGCATACTCTTCTTCAGACTCTCGTTCAACTGTTGCCACATTTGCTTGTCCCTTCTGCTTTTTGTTAGCAAAGTCATCTCGTCTCTTTCGACAATCCTTTTTCACATTACCAGGTTTATGACAATAGTAACACTTGATATTTAGGAGATGATCCTTCATGTTTATGTTTCCATATTTCTTTGGATTGAGGAGCAAAATCACTTTTGGTTCGCCTAGAACTGGATTTAAGTGTTTGAGTTTGTCTCCGTTGCTTTTGTAACAAATAGGAACTAACTTTATCGAAAGTCAGAGTCTGAGTTTCAGCCATCAAATGGAGGGGTTCAACAAACGACTCATATGATAATGACAAATTGTTCAACACAAATGCCACCATATCATCGTCATCCATGTTTTTGTTAATGGAGGGTTGATCTCGGTGGTTTGTCATCCTAAGCAGGTTCTTTGATGGCGGCCCACCCTCTTACAACCTTGCTGAAATAAAAATTTCTTTAGGTATAACACCTGACTTTTCTCGTGAGTCATGTATGTGTTCTTGAGACTAATCCATAGATCAGCTACCACAGTGACATTTCAGACTTTTGGTGTCAATTCATTAGATATCGACAACTTTAGAGCAACAAGGCCTCCTTATGACATTTGTCATAATTCACAAAATCTGCAGCTGGCCTACCTTCTGTGCCAAGTATGATTTTATTACGATTGTGAAGTTCTATGATGGTCAAAATTTTATGGCTCCAAATGTTATAATGTTTAACAGTTAACTGCCATGCCTCCGGTAGAACAAGATTTTGTATATTCTCCATTTTCCATAGCAATATGACTGTCTGCCCTGCAAAACCTGCAAAAATATATTTACGAAATTGTCCATGCCCACTGGCTTGGGCGTTTTGTTTTGGTCTACGATGGAATTTTGGTATTTGCTATTTAATGGAATTTTGGTTATCCAGAACATATAGAACTGTGAGAACTTGAAATTCATCCTTTCAACACATCATTTTTAGTAGAATGTTGTGCACAAACTAGCGTGCCCTAAAGATTTGGCGTGTTGGAGAAATGCCTTTCCATAGAGACTACTTGTATCCGAGTATTACACCCACAAAGGCACATATTTTTTTGTCGACAACCCATTGAAAATGGCAACTGACGACTGGGCTTTCTAGTGTGTTGGTGAAATATTTTGTTGCAATGCAAATTATTGGTTTCCACCAACAGTCATGGGTCTAGGCCCTTCCTTCTTGGATATGGGGAGGCTCCCATTATACTAAAGCGTGGGGTGGCCGTTAGGTGGGGATCACACAGAATACTCCTCTAAACCTTTGGCAAGCTGCTTGTACAAAGTGTACGAGGAAGAATTGATTTGGAGAGGGGTAAGGGGAGTAGGAGAAATAGAGAGATAATATAAGATAAGATGTATTAATGTCCAACGAATGACCACAAAAGTAGGTCAATGGGACTGCAACCCAAACAATATACAAAGTGCGAGCGGGGAAAACTCAAAACGAGTTCCCGGAAGAAAGGAAAGAACCAAAACAGACAAACAGAAACCCCGGAAGCCAAACCCCCACAGGCGGGGGCAATGAAAGCAAACAAGGGGAAAGAAGGGAGAAGCAGAGAAGGGAATGAAGGAGGGTGCAAACAAGGACCGGAAGTCTACTTGGAAATGGTAGCCACACCCCTCCTAACATTCGAGGCCGAAGAGAAGAAGCTCTTGATGGAATGACAATCTAAAGAGGGGGCGAGGACCCCCTTCCCTGCTTGAGATCTGAGACTAAAACGACGGCCAGGGCGACAGGTGGACCTAGGCTGTCCTCTGGAATGAGCGTGCGGCCGAGCTTGCTGGTGGTAACCGAGAGAGACGTGAAGGTCCAACCGGGGACGAATTGATCTATGCCTTGTAACTGAGTCAGAATGGCTCTGCCGTTTAGTCCCTCCAACTGTAGGTAGAGCCGGAAAGAAGGTGTAATCTGTCTCATAGGAATGGCCCTCGAAGGGGATAAAGAATTTGATTTTGGAGCAGCGGGGACTCACGGATGTAAAGGGCAAGACACCACTGGTCAGTATATCTGAAGAAAATTGGGAGGGTCTGAACCCCTCTGAAGAGACAATGAAATCTTCCTCTGATCTCGTAGTGTATGGGGCAGCAAATGATGAAATGAGTCTCAGTGTCCACCTCCTGAAGGCTACAAAGCCTACAAAGCCTGTCATCCCGGTCAATGTGGTGACCAGTCTTGCACCGAAGCCTATGTGAGCCAACCCAAAACTGACCTAGATGTATGCGGAGGGCATGCATCCAGTGGAGAAAGGTATACTGAGGGCAGATGATGAACCCATCTCTGATCTCAAGAATATGCTCTACATAAGAGGACATCTTAGGGCGCAAACCCCCATGGGGATCCACCCAAATAGTCTAAATATAACACCTGTAGATATCCTCCTGGATGGACCTATTCAACACTTGTTTAGTGGGCAAGAAATGACTAGGAGCATTAAGGGAAACCGAAAAGGGGGAGACGATCAATCTGGATACCAACCGAATCCAATAAAGCAGAAGTCCGGAAAACCAGCATGGCGGCCCATATCTTGGGCAATACTCAAAGAGGAGCAATAAGCGAGATACGGGTACTGTCACGCCCGTTGAAGAAATTACCAAACCTCCTGATACGGTGAAGAAAGGCCGATATGTCAAATATGGTCTCAGGCGCAGAAAGGACTAGCCCCAAACTCTACTAATATAATATGCTTAGGGAACCATCTGCTTGCATCGATGAAGCGACGGAGGAGGAGAGTCCGAATCCTCTCTCAGAAGCCCAATCGGTATCTAAGAGGGAGCCCCCCCAGATAATTGAACCATAGAGAATGGTGGGCCGGATGAGGAAGTTCATAAGTGACATCTTTGAAGAAATGTCCTGAAAGTGGTGCCGAAAACATTGCCTCTTGAGAATGGCTAGAGACCCATACCCTTTATTCACTCTAGGCTGAAGAGCATGCCTCATACTTAATTTAGGCCTTGAGAACTGGACTCCCAAATAAGTGTATGTATTAGTGATTTCAACCTCCTGCCCCTTGAAAAAGAAATGGAGGTGTGAAGTCTTCAACCCGTTGAAGACCATGACCTTGGTCTTACCCAGATTAACAGCCAAATGTCGAAGATCACAAAATAGAGCAAGTGCATTGAGCTGTCTTTGAAGTCCTTCAGGAGAAGAAGCGAGTAAAAGAATATCATCGGCAAATAGGAGAATAGAAATCAGAACGTGGTGAAGAAGACACCCATCCCCTTCCTGAATGTGATCTCGAAGGAAAGATTCTAGCTCATCAATGTAAATGCCAAAGAGAGTAGGAGATAGGGGGCAGCCCTGTTTGACCCAATTGGTGCTTCTGATGAAATCAGACATTCCGTGTGCAGTAGGAAGATAACCAACAACGGACTCATAGAGGCGCATGATGGCAATAATAAGTACCTCGAAATACGGATGAATCGAGTCTGCGAAAGAGGGCCATGCGCAAGAGTACGGAGTCAAAAGCTTTTCGAAAGTCTGCAAAATAACAATAAAATTTTGAGGAGCGGTGACGAGCCTCCTCAATAATGGCCCGAAGGGTGAAAATGTGGTCGATGGTGTGGTAACCGGGGTGAAAACCAGCCTGACCTCTAGCTCTAAGTTCTTACTTGCTCCAAGACATCGGATAACAACCTGTGGAGAACCGTAGCATAGAGTTTGGAGAAAGAGTGACCCACCATGATAGTCCTGTAATTGTTCGGATCAGAGATGGACCCAACTTTGTGGATCGGGTGAATGATATGATGAGACCAAGTAGGAGGAAAACCCATGCGAACCACCTGATTGAAAAGATCTGTCAAAAAGTTACCAAAGGCCTCAAAACCCTGCTTGAAGAACTCGGCCTGAAATCCATCCACATCAGCTGCCTTGCTACTGTTCAAGAGCCTTATGGCCTCTTTGATATTACTGTGAGTGAAGGGATTACCAAGTGGCGGAGTGGCAATCTGGATAGACTGCTGCCCCGGAATATCAAAAAGGGTAGAGGTGTGGGAAAAAATGGAGATAGGATCGATCACCATGAAGGAGGGGGAATGGCGGGGAAAGACAGTGCGCCAAAAGGACCGAGGATTAGTCCTAAGGGAAGTGGAAGGAATATACTTGCGGAGGAAAATGAAGGACCGCTTCTTGCGGCGAGAGAAGGCACCGGTAGGTTGCCTTGAGAGCGGGAAGGAGGAAGGGCATGGGTAAAGGGCGACGAAGGCGACAATGGAGGGATTTGCACTCTACATCATACAATTGGTTCAAAGGACAAGATTTAGTAGTATAAGTGACCGAGGGCGGGTTGTGGAGGCCGGGCAAGGATCTCGAGCAGCCTTCCACATGGTAGAGGAAAGGCATGGATACTTGGCCTCCACACTAGGAAGGCTGGAAAAGTGAGGCTCGAGAGGGAAGAAGGTCGCAAATGTGGGATGAGTAAGAAGCGTAATCTCCATTGTCAAACTAGAAGGAAATGCGAGGGGGTGGTGGAGAGGAGGGGTGGTGAAGGAAGGGCTAGTATTTAGAGAGAAAGATAGGACATCGTGTTCGGTAAGGAGAATGGGGAAAGCAGAGAAAGAGCAAAAAATAGGTAAGATATTTGGGTTGGCAAGGACATAGTCTACTACGTTGGTCCCACCTCCGTGGAGCCGATAAGTGAAGAACCGTGAATTTGGGAACCACTCGATCCCGTTAAGGATCACCACCCCTTGTGATTCCCCCCGGTTGGAGGAGAAGCTGTTTGTAGGTTATGAAAGGACCATCGGTATCATTAGAACCCCTATCCAGAGCAATTGACTCGAACCGACCACTGTGTGCAGAACGTATCTCTCGACTTGTCATGGAGAGGGACACTGTAAGTGCACAGTGCGAGGCATTGAAGTCACCCAAAATGATAACCTCCCTTGCGGTAGAGTACTGACTAATAGTGTCGTATAAGTCAAAGAAAGGATCACCATTTGGGCCATTGTGAATGGTGTAAGGAGAAGATGCCGAAGGAAAGTGAAGAAACCTGATATATAGAAATCCCTAAAGAACCGAGTGACCCCACGATACGAATCCACATGTACACAGCAGACTTGTCATTGCTTGACCACCGAGATCTTGTTTTGGAGGGAATCCCTATAAAGACAAACAACCCCACCAGATCGCTGACACCACCCGAACCCCGAGTCTCTGTCTACATGCGAAAGCCAAAGAAAGCCGTAATACAGGAGGGGACGGCTGGACTCTCGTGTGTCTCGTGATGAAGAGCATATCAGCTGACCCCAAGAACATCTAACATAAGGCGGGGAAGACCAAAGAGAACTATTCCCATTCCAACAATAGTGATAGATAGGCCTTTAACGATACCTCCCCCTTTGACACGTCATTTAGAAGCCCCTTGTCGGGGCTCCCAACAGTGGAGGTGAGTCCCTAATAATAGCCGGCGGTTCCCGATAACCGCCCATTTATGTGCTTTCTCGCTGTCATAACTTGCTCCCTAGAGCGTTTGAGCTCCTCAACCCGTGTCTTGGTAAAATCTTCATCGAGAAGACCTTATGCGGACGTGAAAATAGAATCCTCTTAGCTCTGAGAGCTCGCAACTGTCGAAAAGCTGTCCAAAACGGATGAAAAGTGTGGAATCATAGCCAACCCAAGCTCGCTCTAGAGAAATGCCGGGGATTCCCAAAGTATCTACGTGATGGAGTTACCAACCGTTAATGGGTCCTATGTCATGTGGGGATGGGAGACCCCTCACCTTGAGGTTTAGTTCCTGTGCGCCAAATGCGTTCCTCAATCAAGCTGGGCTTGCACAACGGCCTCTACCGCAACCAAAGGTGGGGAGCACTATTTTTCCCGCTAACAATCTTGGACCATGATTCTATTTCTAGTTTTAAGGAAGCTTTGTTATTTTGATTTCCTCTGTTGAGACCGAATGTCTACAATTTCCGCATGTAGAGCATCATTAGGGGGTTGATATTATCTGTATTGTTGGCAAGTTTTCCCTCAAGATGGCATTCTCGATTCAACATCCGTAACCCCGCTAATAAGTGTGTATACCTCATTTTGGAGTTGTTGGTTCACATTTTCAACTTTCTAGATTCGGTTGAGAAGTTTCGATAAAATATCATTGTGTTGTTTGAGGAGTTCCTCGGTGGATTCTGATCGTATTGCTGCCAGTAGGAGTTTAGGGGCCATGTTTGTAGCTAAATCACTCGGGTAAACCACACGATGAGGGGAGAGGCCGAGAGGTGAAGCCACGATTCTCCTACAATCGAATTCCTGTGCTTGCAGCAGACAGTCACGAAGGAGCCACAAGCCATTGGATGTGAGGGCACGAGTACCCACGAACCACGATCGAGAAATGAGTAGAGATTCACAAGCTAGGGCAAAAATCACTCACGATTCGGGCCACGAATCACGTAAAGAGGCACACAAGAGTCACAAAGATTCATGAAAGAAAGCCACAAACCACATAGGCGGGCTAAAAACCAACCACACAGAGCGACGAAATTGAATTCTTGAGTTGCGTGACAAAGAGAGAGAGAGCCACGAAAAATCGTGCTTGAAAGAACCATGCACGAAGATCTCTAATAGAGTATCGTGCTGTTAGAAAATTCGCAGGAATGTAATGGGGTCTAGATATCACCACCATCACGACGCAGTGAGTTCCATCATTTCCAGATTCACCATATTGAAAGCTCTCAATCGAGGGTTTTCGGTCAAATCCGATCGCGAATCAACGGTTGAGGGAAAAATATGGGAATCTATAGTTGAGGACGAAAAACATGAATCTACTGAGACCAACAACCCAAGCTCGAGCAATGATGTGAAGAAATTTTGTTCTTAACAATTCAAAAGCACATTTTGTGTATCGGGTTCAAGAGCCCTTTTTATCCTTGAGGATCATACAAGCCTCGATAGAACTTGTTGCGAGTAGGAACTTGCAGATTCTCACGAATAGTAACCAAAGTAGGTCCACATTCAATAGAAGAAAACAACCATGTAAGCAAGAATCGCAGAGACTAATAAATCGAGACACAAAGTTCTATGAATTTATTAATCAAGGACAAAAAGTTCCTTCTTGGTTTTATAAGATCACAATCCTTGTAAAGTTGGAAAAGAGAGTATGGAAGAACATAGGAAAGGAAATGAGATAGTAGAATGTAGCTTATTGCTTGTAGTATTAGGGAAATCCAACAACTAGTAACAATTAACCAAACTAACCATTTGGAATGGAGAAGCCATTCCAATTTATAGCTTACAAATTGTCTCTTCCTCTCCCCTCATGTGACTTTTCATCTCACCACCATGTGACTTTTCAAATTCCCTAGGAATGAAACTAAGTCCTTTTCTTATTTTTAAAAGGGGCTTTTACAATGCAACATTAAATCACTTAAGTGAATAAGACAAAAGAGTGAAAAAGTACATTCCCAATGAAGAAATAGAATGTTAGAGAGAGAGGGAAGGGGAGCGAGAAGTGAAAATCCATGAGGGGAGTCTTAGTTGAAGAACCTGCTTCCGATGGATCTTGAGTGAATGCTCCATGAATGAAGTTTCCTTCCTTTGACCACTTGTTGAGTTGGAACATTGAGATTGCAAACTCTTTCTTCTGTGAGACATAGACACCTTCCAGGGTATTGAATAAGTGTTCAAAAACACTGTTATGAGATTTGCATTGAGATGGGAACATGATGATTTTCTTTGATCACAAGGTAGGAGTTAGGACATGGAGATCACTACCTTACTCTTCTTGGCTTCAAAATTCACCTCCATGACACAAGATGTTTCCTTTTTGAATGGAATCAACCCCAAGATGCTCAAACACCATTCTACTCATCTATTACTCATTGGAAACGGTCTTCTCCTCCAAACAAAAATTGCTTCTTCATTGAACTGAAAGTGCATAGTGTGAAATCATGATTTTTTCGAGCCACTACGATGTTACGCATTGTTGCTGAAACATATCCAGATGCTTTTTCTTCAAAATGAGAGGTTCGACATCCTTGTTTCTTGATCAATATCCACGACACTTACTATTTTTAGTAAGCCTTATTTTAAGAAGTCCATTTTAGTTACCAGTTTCTTAATTTGGCACTTTTGAGTTTCCCTGATGTGCAAGGGGCAATGAAAACTCGAGAATGAACTGTTTGTAACACTTACTATTTATAGACAATGAGGCTTAGGAAGGCTTACTATTTTTAGAAGTGGGTCTTCCCGGTGTCAGAATGGAATGAGATTGGTCTCAAAAGTTTTTTTATTTCACAAGGATGCCTTGCTCAAATTTTTGGAGGATTTCAATCTTTAGAACTCCGTAGATCTGAAAAATGAGTTTTTATTTCGGAAAAATTGTTTGGGCATTAAAAATAATGTAGACTACCATTAGATGCAAGGTTGAGATCATTTGAAAGGCGTTTTTGAGGAGTTGTTGTTAAAATCTCATGGGGATCAAACAAGGGGTTTGGGAGATATGAGCAACTTTCCATTTTTAGCATATGAGGCCTTTGACATATTTTTAGCAGCATAACAACAAAAGGAGAGTGAGCTTTTGGAGGAAAAATGAAGCTTTAAAAATAAAAATGGTTAAGTGTTTGAATATGAAGCTTTTTGATCTCACTTGCACACCTTAACCCAAGTTTGATTCTAGCAAACTTAACCGGGGTTGGATGAGAGTTGTACCCTAACAAATAGGGGACAAAGGGACATAGGGGTTAAAGGGGACACACAAGTGTATTTTGCATAAGATCATGTCCAGTGTTAGCTTGTGGTTTCACGTGGATGAGATGCAGGAGGCTGGAAATTAACACTCGGGAGCTGCATTGTGGTTTTGCATGTGTCTGGGGGCTGGCTGAGAGAGAGGGAGCACACTTTTATGTCCCTCATGTCCCTTTGCACCTTTGAGACAATGTGAGGGGACAACAAGGATGAAAAAATGCGCCAAGGGTCTTCATTTCATGAGGGGGGCCAAGTAGTTAAGATAACATGCAAATATGTGACTTCTTAGGTGCAAAAGTGATGACCTACAAGTTGCCGAGAGAAAATCGTCATGGGGGAGCGCACTTTTATGTCTCCTATGTCCCTTTGCACGTTGGGGACAATCGAGGAACACCACATGTTGAAAAATGCACGAAGGGGGTTCATCATGAAAAAGTGGCCTATTTTTGCATTGTTCTCACCTAACCACTCAAGGCACGAGTTATTAGTGACGAAAACATAACATCCATAGGGGTAGTGCACTTTTGTGTCCTCCTTAGCCCGCTTTTCATCTTAGGGACAATCCGAGGGTGAAAAAGTTCATCCAAGCTTTTACTATTTTGATGTCGCCACCAAGTGTATTTTAGGACACCAAGAGTGCTTTTTCGGCCCCAGGAGCATGAAATGGTGTTTTGGGGTCAACCCGTATATGATTTTGGCTCCAAATCACCTGTTGAGATCATCCCATCCATTATCAGAAGCCAATTCTTCTTGCAATTTGAAATTTGGCACCATTCACCCTTTTAGCACGAAGGAGCAGCAATAGTGACTCAAGCTTTCACAAGAGATCTTGAAGACTTAGACAAAACTTTATGTTTCCATCATGTGGAGAATTTTAAGTGCTTTCCATTGAGTATTTGATGAGCTTTCGACTCCTCTCGGAACTCCCAAAATCTCTTGAACAAATTGACTTTCTCCGTTAGAGCCTTCATTCTCTGTTTGCAAAATAATCCGGTTTTGCTTAACTTGTTCTTGACATCAATTATCTCCACATATTTTCCCTAAATGGCCTCAGATAACTTCATTTCTCTTGCACAACTATTAGATGGTTTTGGTCTTCCTTGCCCGACTTCAGAGGATGTCCATATGTTGCAATATGGCTAAAAATAGCCAATTTAGTGCTTTGGAGAACACTATTCCATCTCGGAGCTTAGTCTTATCATGAAATCAATCGAGATTCATTCCTGCGCATGAATCACACTTGAAAACCATGTTACCACTTTTCTCTCGGCCGGAATTGAGGGTGACATAGACCTGGAGGGGTTGCGTGCGGCGATAGGATGGCGGAGGAAGGATACATAATGGCGGGACATAGGTTTTCAAATGGTGGTCTTAGTTGTCAAGGGTAAAGTTTTCAATTTCGCATGCTAGACATTTTGCATGACAACATAGTGTGTAATGTCCCTTTTTCCCACCTAAGAGCTGGAAATTTGTCTTCTTGCCATTCCTTCTCCATGGCAAAGAAGCAAAAAGGAAGGAGAAGACCGTTGAGCATCTTTATAATATATTTTATTTAATATTATTATATTTTCTTTAGAGTTTTCTTGCATTATACAGGTCGGCCTTGTCTAATTAAGCTTTGGCGCCGAAAAGGAAGATATAAAAGGAGTTTAGAGGCATCATTTGGAGCGAGTCTTGGCACATTTTATTCTACTTGGGCATAGAGAGCTAGTTGCTCCTTGTTCATCCACTTGAGGACGAAAACCCTCTTGTGAGGCCTCATTGAAGGATGAAAACCCTTCATGTGGCTTAGGTGAAGGACGAAAACCCTTCATCATTGTTGAGTCTTGAAGAGGAGCTGATTTGAAGATCTATTTGTAATTTCCAGCTGATATTTGAATTATTTAGGGTGGAGCGACCTACCTAGGGTAGGGTTTGGAGACATTGGTGAAGAATTTGAGAAATCTGGTTTCACAATCTGATTTGTAATATTTTTAAAGGCCAGAATCTGAAGTTATATGAATTTAGAGGGTTTCTAGACCCATATTTCATATTTATCTTGTGGCTGCAATTTCCAGTGCATATTTAATTTTCAGCAGAGTATTCTTCAGTGTTTCTTTGTTATTTTGGCTTCTAAAATTCCATAAAATATATATAAAATAGTGGCAAATTGATTGGTGGTGTTTTATGGTGATTTTGGCATTTTTTGGTGCAAGTACAAGTCGCTGATTTTATTCTTCAGTCTGCTGCAATTTTATTTTCAGATCTGCATTTAGTGTGAAACCCTTGAAAGGGTTATTACATAGTGGTGGACTGTAATGTCATTTATCTTCTTGAATTGTGACCAGACTGATTTTGTGCTTCACGACTGGTGTATAACATCCACAGTCTCATTGACGTTCTCCTCAACTCATACCCTAATGTAGGGCTTCCTCAAACTTGCAATCTGCTATACTTTGAAATCTACACGTCTTTTCGAGCTTCCTAATGTTGCGAACCCCTTCGAGCACTAGAGGTTACGATACGAATGTTAGAATACATAAAGAATGAAAGAATGAAGAGGAATTGGACCACACACAAAATGACCGGGTAGGTCCTTCATTTTACTATCACGTTGCCCACTAATGGTCTATAGAGTGATTCATCAGTTGGTGGTGAATCATCGTGAGTTGATAACTTCGACTTGATCTCCATAGGTGTAGAAGAAGGATTACAATCAAACATCTTAAAGGTTTTTATAGATTCGTAGCATATTTGAATCGAGATATGAAAAGCAAATGATCATGATGCCAAATTCTACACCTAAGCAATAGTGTTGGAGGCCTAAATAAGTCGTGTCCAAAACAACACATAAATATGATTTTTATTGGTTGAATAGCAGTGGCCCCACTACATGTGATGGCAAGATCATCAACATAAACAATAAGTATCACAATGTCATCACCATCGCTTTTAACATAAAGATTCGGATTAGAAAGACTCATTTTGAATCTGAAATCTTGTAGATATTGATCTATTTTGATATACCAAGCTCGAAAAACCTGCTTAACCTTATATAAGGAATTAATTAGCCTGCAAATTAGATGTTGACAACCACATGCCTGATACCTATCAGGTTGCACCATCTAAACTTCCTCTGCCAAGTCTCCATTCAGGAAGGCACACTTTACATCCATTTGAAAAACCTTCCATCCAAACCAAGCTGAAATTGAAAGAAGAAACTGAAAAGTGACTGTCTCCTCTTGTTGCAAGAAGCCTGTCACACTAAGACGTGCTTTGTATTTATCCAAAGTACCATTGGCATTGCACTTGAGTTTGTATATTCATTTGCAGCCAATGGGTTGTTTCTTTGGAGGCAACTCCACCCTTTTCCATGTATTGTTCTTCATCAAAGCATCATTTTATGTTTACATGGCAATTTCCAATTTAGTTATTCCTTTTGCTTGAGAGTATCTCGTGGCTTACGTATTTTGTTAATATTAGAAGAAAGAGCAAAATGAACATGTTTTTAATCAACAATTTTCTTACCAGTCCTTTGAGGCTGTGCATCTTATTGGGACATTTCATCCTTCCACACATCCTGTAAAGTGGAGTAAAACCACTTAGGCCTTTGTTGGACCGAGGAAGTCTATTTTAGTTGAGGCTTTACTCGATGAGGAACCAACTCAGGCTGGCGTCTTCTATATACCCGTATCTTTGTGGGTGTCACAAATTGTTGTGGTGGAGTCCGTGGAGGAGTATGAGATGAACTAGACTCTTCATGAGTTAAAGGAATCACAACATTGTCGGATGTTGTGTGTTGATTACAGCCAATTGTATGCTGATTACATGTAAAGAATGACTCGGTTTCTTTCACATCAAATTCACGACTAACAATTATTGTTAGTGGAAATATCAATCAGCTGATAAGCCTTGGACCGATTACTATAGCCAACAAAGAAATATGTTGAATTTTTAGAGTCTAACTTAATCCTCTTTTTATCAGGTACCAAAGTATATGTAGTAAACAAAATTTTGAAAAGCCGATGCCTCGGGTTTGGTTCGGACCAAGCTTGTTTAGGTGTGATTTCCTACGAAGCTTTACAAGGACTCCGATTTAGAATATATACCGTTGTGTTTCTTTGCTTCTCCCAATACTTGAACTAAACAACTCTACTATGCATCATGCATTGAGCCATCTCCATGATATTCCTATTTGCCTCCCAACCACTCCATTATGTTGTGCGGCATATGGGGTTGTCAATCAATGATGAATTCCTTCTTTACTGCAATAATCCTTGAACTACTTGGAATTGAATTCTCCCCCATTTGCAGATCTCAATGTCTTGATCCGTTTGTTGGCTTGGTTTTCCACCAATGCCTTGAATTTATCAAAAGAAGCAAAACAATGAGACTTAATTTTCAAGAAGTAGAACCATATCTTTTCTAGAATGGTCATCCACCATCAAAAGGAAGTACCTCGCACCAAGATCAGTTAGAGACTTCCATGTTGGATCGAAAAATATGCATGAACAAGGTCTAAAAGCCCCTTGACACGCCAAACATTTTGAGTTAGAAATGGCTTCCTTTTCTGTTTTCTAGCCTAACATCTTGCACACGTCCTGTTTCTCTTGGATAACAGCAAACCAAGAACCATATTGGCTCTATTCAACTTGTCTAGATATTGGTGGTTGAGATGTCCAAATTTCTCATGTCACAAGATACTACTGTTACCCTCCACAACTAGGGCTTGTAAATTGACCAATTCAATGTTAACTAGCATATACAAGCCTTCTTGCCCAATACCAGGCAACAAGTTTGTGTTGTTTTACATTGGACACAAGTGCATTTCTTGCTTAAAGAAATTTATAGAAATGTTTTTGGTTTTGGTTAGCTGACTTAGAGATAAAAGGTTCTTATTCGTGTGAGGAACGCATCTAACATTTCTAATTATGAATTTGACATTATCATTCGGTATGATGAGATATCGCCTATCTCTTCTCTGCATGAGATCTCCCATCCCCTAATGCAATTGAATCAAAACAATTGAAATTTGTATGAAAATTTACACACCAATATTTTTGACATGTGAAGTGGCTTGATGCTCCGAATAAAAAAACAAACACTTGGTAGGGCTTTCTTTTGGGCATGATGCCATGAGTGTTATTGCGGTATATATTTTTCTTGTATTTATTTATTACTTGAAATATTTCCTACACTCATGGTGACTCATCTTGCTTAGGTGTTCTTTGTGTCATAGTAGTTACTTGACTAGTCATAGACTGTTATACATGTCATAGTCTGTTATAGTGTGTCATAAGAGTTATTTGACCGTCTATTCAAGAATGTAACTCCTTATTCTTGGACTCTTGACCGCTATTCTCATGGAGTAGTTACTCATTACTCTCCTATTTGTACACACTACATTTGAGCTATAGAGTTGTTCTGTGTTTTAACACAATTCTTGTGTTTTCCGATATTATTTTCATACTGCATCTACTTGTTAGTGATTTCAATATTCGTGCAACCACATGTGCATTTGTTGTTAACTAGAGATTTGACAAAAATCTGATTTGGTATCGAGAGCGATTATGGTAAAATGTTTGTCTTTTGTTTTGAATCTACTTGATTTAAATAAATTTAAATTTTATCGAGAACCGAGATCAAATGAGTAAAGAGGTAATAATCAAGATCTATTATACAAGAAATAAGCAAGTGTAAGCAATAGTGAGATAAGAATGACTTAGCTTGTATTTGGAGATGGGCTGATTCTAGGGTGGGAAATAGGCTAAGGAGGGATTTGAATTGTGTATGCTCTATCTCGAGAAAGCTGGGTAATTTTGTTGCTTTAGATTTTGGAGAAACTTGTCACTAGAAACCTGTTGATCTTGTACTGTATTTGTTTTTGCTCCCGAGAGGATCGCCCTGGTGGGATACTAGCAACTACTACTCTTGTCTATGTTGGACGCTTCGACCTTGCTATGATTTTAGCCCAATTATGATTATGAACTTGTTTCTTAGCTCCTGTGTATCCTGATTTTGTTGTGTACCATTTTGTGTCTAGTCTCTAAATTCTTTGAGAGGGTGAAATAGTCACTGGTGATTGCCCCCACTCGTTTGGGGTGCATAAGATGAATCAAAATGAGCGTGGCTCAACCGAGGAAAGCTGAAACTGATGTGCACATTTGAAAAGAACTACAAAGGGAATAAGGAAATATGCATGGTAACAACCATGACGCGTGCAAAACAATGGAAAAGGCTAGTCAAAAGTGTTAGTCACAAACAAGCATGGTATGATGCAATAAAAACTAGTCAAAATACACAATAACATGGTAAAGGACATAGCGAGAGCGGGTTGAATACATGAGACACCACTCGGGATGTTGCAAAACACTCAAATTCATCAAGGCTATAAAAGCAAACACACAATCAAGCATAGGGCATATCTCGCAAACAATGACAGTCAAGACACAAGCATAGACAAGATATAGGCAAATCAGATAAGCATGGTTGGAAGTAGGTCTGCAAGAGAAATGCTACACATGAAGCACTAGTTAGCATGTTGGAAAAATTGATAGTTTGCCCAATATATATATATATATATATATATATATATATATATATCTGAAACTAGAACGAATGTAGTAGATTTTGCAATGATAGAACATGAATATAGAGAAAATAGAAAAAGTAGATGCCCCCGGGAACCTCGGTGGGCTGGTAGATATCGGTGTCAAGCATCATACATCGTGTAGTAACTTGTAAGTGATCTACATTCACCTCAAAAAGTACCATGTGAACGTGCATGTGTATACAGAAAAATGAAGAAAATACTATGAATCCAAGTAATATGATAAACAATGTGCAACATAGAATAGTATAAGCAAGCAAGGATACATCTAATCAAGATCTAAGCTAGTATTTTTGAATTTTTGCAAATATTTGAATGAAATGCTATGACTAGAAGAGGGAGTAAGGGTGCGCCTAGTGTATGTAATCCCCTTGTAGGATATTAAGCGAGTATTATTAAATACTTGCAAAAATAAACACTTATAAGATAAACCCTCCTAGGTTTACCTCAACGAACCCTAGTGTTAGTTTCAATACAACCCAAATAGGGTTGGAGTGAGCTAAGGTGAGGGTTAGATGGGCAATTAGTTGGTATTTACACTCCTTTATCAATACAATTTGTAGAAGTACAAATAATTAATAATAATTGCTGAAAATTAGTGAAACTTTGAAAATTAATAACTCCCAAAATACCAACTCTTTTAACTTGAAACCAAATGCAGTCTAAAGGATAAATTATGAACTTCTCATCAAAATAAATATCCGATCTTTGCATGCACTAGAAACCACTCAAATCAGCCCCCGAAATCCCAAACCCAGTCGCTAGGGTTAGGGTAAATTGCATAAATAATTTCCAGCACTTAGAACCCTTCAAAATATTCAATAACATGCAGATTTTACCCTCAATAAAATGCGCCAATACCCTAGACAAGTCGCCAAAGCTAGAGAGAAAATATCATGCACAAACACCTTCAACACAAGAGAGCAAAATGGAAAGAACAATGGAGTCTTCAATAATCTTCAATAATGGATCCAAATAAGAGAGATCAATGCAAGAACTAGGGCATACATCCCATGGGCATACATCCCAATTCTCCAAGCATGGAGTGAAATCAATAATTCATCAACATACCCTCTAAGGAAAATGCGACCTCCCTTTTATAGAACTAAGGGGTGCAATATCCAATAAAGACCGACCTTTCCCTTTTGGAGGGAAAACATAAACTCTCATTAAAATATTTAATACTAAGACTATGTGCACTTTATTTATTTATTAATTAAATAAATAAAAGTAACTAACCTATGTGCACATTAAACTAACTAAAAAGACTCCCACTTGTAGCGCTAGGCATGCCAAGGGGTTACAATGCAAATGAAAAGTAAATATTAATAATGTCTTGAAAAGGGGGACATTACGGTGTATGTGTGCAAGGTGAGGTCCATCTAGGTAAATGCATTCTCAACAATCGTGTTTGAACCTAAAACAAGAGTGTGTCATCAAGTAACAAGGGGGTAACAAGAGAGGTACCATAGAACAATATCAACAAAATGAGGGGAGAACCATATGGAGTCGAAGGTCCCAATTGCATGAGTAGGAAGTGTATAAACAATAAGAGTGTGTCCATTAGGAGAAAATAAAATAGGTGGAACATTGGGCTTGTTGGCAATAGTGGAAATAGTAAGTGAAAACATAAGGATCAATGTGTGATTTAAGAGATGTGTAACATATATAGTGTTATGAGGCTCATCAATATCAACCGCAAAACAATGGAGGGAGAGACACAAGACTCATCATAAGCAATAGGTGCAATTTGGGAAGATTGGAAGCATTAAAGTTGTATGAACTAGCCCTTATGACCATAGACATAAATGTGGAAAGAGGGGAATTGATTTCCCCATGGATGTAATAAGATGAGGTGTAGCCATAGTAAATGAGTCATGCATAGAAGCTTGGAAAGTGAGAGCATTAGGAATCATTATCAAATCAGCACATTGTGTTCTAACTTGTGATGAGGAAGGTGTAGAGAGTGATGTAACATTGGAATCAGTAAGCATATGATCATTAGAAGTGCATCGAGAGTTGTTCCAAACAACAAATTTGAAAGCCATGGTCATGGTGACATTGTGAAGGGGATATGAGTGTCTCCCAACACCTTAGGTATCATAGATGTAGCAACCATCATAGGGGACAAATATCTAGATATAGGTAAGTGTGTAGTAGTATGCATTAGGGATCGAGCATCATGTGGATGAGAATAAGACATAGTGGGAGGAGTATCATGGGTGCCAATAGAAAGTTCATCATGTAAACCAGTAGTACTATAGTCCATCAAAGGAGAAGAATGATGTACAATGTAAGTAGTAACTTCATTATCATGTATGAGAGGGATATCACAAAGATTAGCAACATGAGATATGGAATCTATTGTAGCATTATCCATGGAAGAAGGTGTGGCAAGGGCATGGGTAGAAAGAGTTGCATGCATAGTATGTAACCAAGGACGACCTAGAAGGATATTATAATTGAGATTAGTAGGCATAACATGGCGTAAAACATGAAGACGACATGGTCCTACAATACGGGTAAAGAAATTTCGCCTAATACTTGTTTGGGTGTATTGTCAAAATTACGAATACATAGATAAGATAAGATAAGATAAGATAAGATAATTATATTAAATGTCCAACAAGTGACCACAAAGATAGGTCAATGGGACTGCACCATACAAAGCAAAGCAAAAACAACGGGGAAAACCCAAAAGGGTCTCGAAAACAACAAAAGAAGAAGAAGAAGAAAGAGAGCACAAGGAAGAGAGGGAGGTGGAGGAAAGGCCTCGACACCAACCCTCATGACTGCGCCAAGGTCGGCTGAAATGAAAGCGGTGATGTCTTTCTTCATGCAGTGTCGAGGACTGAAAGCTGTTTGAGATGTCCATGTTCGTGGAATGTCGAGCTCTGGGTGGACCTATTGGTCTGTCTTCTAAAAGAGGGGGCCCTTGGTTGTGCATGAATCTGGATATCTCTGGTCAAGGAAGAAGCTCCTCTAATCTTGACAGATCTAGCCAGAAGATCTCCACTAGGATCATGTCCCCGCTTAGTGCCCCTCACACCCGGGAGTCAATCAAAGAAAGATGTGATCCATTGAGTAGTAGCCTCCCGGAGGGATGGAGGGCCCTGTCATGGAGCTTAATAGCTTCCTGTAAATAGAGAGCAGACACCTCTGATCATAATACCTGAAGAAGGTCGTGAGCATAGGATGTTCACGGAAAAGACAATGAAACCTCCCTCTGATCTCATAATAGATGGGGCATCGGAAAATGAAGTGTTCCTCTGTCTCAACCTTCTAGAGGGAGCAAAGGCGGTAGATGCTTTCGGACCAAACCAAATGGTGATCACTCTTGACTCGAAGCCTGTGGGATCCAACTTTGAACTGGCCTAAAGATATGCGAAGAGCATGCATCCAATGACGGGAGATATAGGTGGGCCGAATGATGAGTCCATTGCTGACTTCTAGGAAGTGATTAGCGTAGAAGGCCATTTTCGGGCATAGCTCCTCCTCGGGGTTGGTCCATGTAATCTGAGTGAATAGTCTTTATATGTCATCTTTGATAGTGCATGCAAGTCCCTGCATGTTCAGAAGGAGGTGAGTAGGATCATCCATGGAGTACCTAAAAGGGGGGAGACGATCCATGTTGATCCCAAGAGATCCGAGAAGATGATAGGTCCGGGCATACCAGCACCAAACTTGACCGCTACGATCGGAGAGAGTAATCGCCGTAGAAGAACGGTAGGCAAGGTAGATGTATCTATCCTTGCCAGTGGAGGAGTCCGAAAGTCCTTGGATGTGGTGCAAGAGTGAGATGAGACCAAAGATGACCTCTAGTCTGAAAGGACGAGCCCTAAACTCGGCAAGGATGATATGATGAGGAACAGTCTCTTTGCATCTGATGATCCTCTGAGCAAAAGGATCTGAACTCGCTCAATAGAGGCCCAATCCGACTTGAGCAGGGAGGGGCCGCAAAACCTCGAACCATAAAGAACAGTGGGTCTCACAAGAGAGTTCGAGAGAGACATCTTGGACAACATGTCTTGAAAGTGATTGCAGTAAACACTTTATGCTTCAGCCAAGATCGTGAGGGAACCATACCCCTTGTTGATACCGGGTTGAATAGTGGATGTAAAGCTGAAACCAAGGTCCAAAGAAGAGAACCCCCAGATAGGTGTAGGAGTTGGTGAGCTCTAACTCCTCCCCCGTAGAAGAAATGTAAATCAGAGATCTTTAACACATTGGAAACCATAACCTTGGTTTTACCCATGTTGACTATAAGCTGCCTATGATCGCAGAAGAGGGCTAAATCATCAAGCTGTCTTTGTAACCCCTCTGTCGAAGAAGCCAAAAGGACCACATCATCTGCGAAGAGAAGAATGTAGATCAAAACCTAGTGGAGAAGACAACCGTCCCCATCCTATATGTGGTCTCTAAGAAATTCCTCCAGCTCATCAATATAGATACCAAACAGAGTAGGAGAAAGAGGGCAGCCTTGTTTGACCCTCGATGGTGCTCCTGATGAAATCGGAAAGCCTAGCAATAGTGCGAAGGCGACCCAAAACCTCCTCATACAGTCGGGTGATGGCGACAAGAAGGGTTTCGAAAATACCAATGTCTCTAAGTATGCGAGAAAAGGGCTTCCCGCGTGAACAGAGTCAAAGGCTTTCCGAAAGTCCACAAAGCAGTGAGAAGACCACGCACGACGGTGTGACGTGTTTCCTCGATGATTGCATGGAGGGTAAGAATGTGATCGGTGAGTCCGGTATCTTGTCCCGAAGTGAGCCTGTCCTCTAGCTCTGCACTGGTACTGCTCAAGAAACTCAGAAAGCTGCAAATGAAGGACAATGGCATACAACTTAGAGAAAGTGTGACCCACCATAATTGTCCTGTAATTATTAGGATCAGAAGTAGGACCGGATAGAGTAGATAGAGTTAAATCAGCAACAAAAATCCTTGCTGATGTAAAAAATAAATATTGCATATATTAAGACTAGATCCATTATCGACTAAAACATGCTTAACAAGCACATTATGAATTTGAACCCGACTACACAATGGGGAAGCATTATCAGCTATTGTATGGTAAGCCATAAAATAATTTTACACAAGAAAGCTAGACAGACAAATAGGTTTGTATTGGAAGTGATGTTGATCAAAAGCGGCGTGATCAAATAAATACAATGACCATATCTTGAAATAGAATTTGAATTTTACAAAACAAAAAGAGGTAATTTTGAATTTTATAAATTGAAAGAGAAACTTCCAAGGGATTTGGCCAAAAGTGTATAATTTTGAATTATGTCTTTAGTAAAAAGTTTAATTTTGAATTGCTGAAAATTAGGCTCCAAATAATGGAAAACAAAAAGAGGTTTTCGTGAAATATGGAGAAAGGAAAAATAACCTCGAAGGAATTTGAAATAGGGTCGTTATGCTCTAGATATGAAAGAAAAGGTAATTTGAAAATTAGGAGCCCTAGATAAGATAAGATAAGATAATGTTATTAATGTCCAACACATGACCACAAAAGTAGGTCAATGGGACTGCAAAGTACAAAGCAAACAAACCCAACAAGAGGACCCAAACGGGTCACCCGAAATACAATGAGAGAAGGAGAGGAGGAGAAGGAAACAACAGAGGCCGAGAGACTAGAAACGAAGAAGAGAGAGATGACAGTGTGGGGAGGGAGCGGAAGGAGCAACATCCCCGACAACATCACCTAACACTCAAGGCCGGATGGGAGTAACTCGTAGTGCGCCGACGACAAGAAGCGAGAGATTGTGGCTTGCTTGGGAGCGGCGTGCCCGGGAGGAAGGCGGTGCCTCAAAGTAGGCTTGGTGGATCGTTATGCATGAGGAGAGGCCCCTGGGGACGTGCTTGAGATAGGGAGCCTCGGGTGGAAGGAACAGAGTCACGAGACCTGACGGACTTGGAATGGGGGTCTAGACACGTGACCAAATGCCGCTTAGCGCCCCTCACCGGGGAGAGCAACGGGAAGAAGGAAGTGATCAGTCTAGTAGCCATCCGTCGGGGGAGGATGGAGGAGCCTGTCTCGGAGCCTGATGGCCTCCTGAAGGTAGAGAGCAAGACATCTCTGATCATAGTATCTGAAGAAAGTTGTGAAGGAAGGAAGCTCGCGGAACAGGCAATGGAATCGCCCACGAATCTCATAGTAAACATGACATTTGAAAATGAAGTGTTCTTCGGTTTCAACCTCTTGGAGAGAGCAAAGCAGGCAAGTCCGCTCCGAGCGGTCTAAGTGATGATCAGTCTCAATACAAAGTCGATGTGAGCCCACTAAGCCCGGACCGAGAGAGATACGAAGGGCCTGCATGACCAATCTTTGGAAAATGTACATGGGTCTGAAAATGACCCCATCACGGATCTCGAGAAAGTGTGCCGCATAGAGTGACATCTTTGGATGCAACCCCCCTGGGGGTTGGTCCATGTGTGCTGGATGAACTGTCGGTAGATATCCTCTTTGATTATCCTGTGAAGATCTTGTTGGTTGGGTAGCGAGATGGGCGGGGCATTCAGAGAATAGAAAGTGACCCAAAGGATATGACCAACCATGAACCCCTAGGAAAATATTTTGCACATAAAATTTATGGCAGATGATAGATTAAAATTAGGTGTGAATTTGAGGATAAGATGCAAATATGAACCTTAATGCAACTAGGGTTTGGGTTTGGAGAAGAATGGATTTGTTAAAGAGCATGCAAGGGATCAGGTTCACCAAATGATTTAAAGAAATTTAAATCTTTATTCGAGGACCGAGATCAAGTGAGTATAGCAAGAAATAAGCAAGATTTATCGTGCAAGAAACAAGCAAGTGTAAGCAATAGTGCATAACTGATTTTATATTTCAAAGAATTTCTCACTTGCATCCGTTTCAACTTGAATGATTGCTACAAATTAGGAAGAGAAAGCACTAGTGCATGACTGATTTTCTATTTCAAAGAATTAAAAGCACTATTATGTGGCTTACCCCAATGGAAACTCTTACTAGTTGAAATAATATGTAGAGGTGATACAATGGTGGAGAAAGTTGAAATAAAATTCATGTAATGTACCGCTCCAACAAAACTCTTAGTGCCCATGACATTCCAAGTTGTGGGCCATTTAGTGATAGCCTCAACCTTAGGTGGACTCACTCTTAGTTCTCCTCCTCCAATCACACACCCCAATAGACTAGTGATTGTTTGCCAAACTCACATTTCTTCCCATTGCATAAAATTTGTTTTTCCGTCAACACTTGCGAGACTTGCTATAAATGAGTTAGATGTTTTTTCTATGTAGCATTAAAAACAAAAATATTATCTAGATACAATTTGACATACACACACAAATATATATGAAAAGGCCTCAAAGTGCATCATTCATACAAATCTTGTTTTGTTTCAAGGTTGTTTTCCATACATCCTCCTCCATACAAACGTGATAGGAACTAGATTTGAGATCCAACTTTGTGAAGTATTTGGCATGCTGAAGTTTGTTCAATAAGTCATCGATCCATGGTTTTTGCTTTTCTTGGACTGATTTGTGAACCGATTTTGCTTTGAGGGTTCTCTTCCTCGCCTCTTTTCTTCCTCAATGTGGTATACTTGGACATTGTTGGAAAATGTGCACAAAGAAGAAATGAAGAGAAACTAGAATGCACACATGTTCATTGTGTCCATCATTTATTAGCTAATACTAACTAATATTAATTAAATACTAAATTATAAGCCTTATATTTTAATACACCCGCTTATGGCGTACACCATTAAAAAAATATAGAATTAGAATCTTGAAGCTTTTGTTTTGAACAACAATAGTTGGACCAGATAGAACTCCATCAAATTGTATAATGTCCCTAAGAGGACAATTTAAAACAATTTTGGATTTTCCGGAAACCTTACTTTTTATTCTTAGGGCAAAAGTAATAGAATACTGATTTTTCCGTAAACCCTTATCAAAATACAACAATTTGGAAATTATGGAAAAGTACCCTTATAGATGAAAATACAAAATTCTGAAAATAGCCTTTTTCAAAGAAATCTGAATACTACAAACCCAGATTTTTATTGCAAACCTTAGGGAAAAATACATAATTTTTAATAGGAATTGACAACTTTCTTCAAACCCTCATGGACCAAATACAACAATCTGATTTCTTCCTTTTTAAAATGTAAAATCAACAAAATAGGAATACCCACAAGGGCCAAAGCATTTAAAAAAGCCCTTCGCACATGTATATGATGGATTTTTTTTTACAACCAAGAACTGAATTTATTTCTATTATATTTCAGATAAAAAAATAGGAAAAATAACCACATATGATTATAACAATTTTTTTGATAAGTGATGCCCCAGATGGCATGAAGAGGCCAAATGACGCGTATGCAACCCAGGATTGAAGAAATTTGCCCACGGATGATGTGCTAAGCGTAGGTCGAAATCCAAGTGTGTAGACAACCCTAGAAATTGCTTTAAATGTTTTCAAAGACCTTCCCAAATTCGATCTGTTGGCTAGATTTTCTGCAAAGCACAAAACCAAGCGATCATGAGATAAATCTCCCTCATTTAACCGGTGAGGCTCCCGTGTCAGATTTGTCAATTTAAGTATGCTAATATCTAAATGGGGTTTTACTTTAATTACTCAGTTCATGAACCATAACTGAATAATTCTGCAGCAAGTAAGTAGCTGTTTAAAGAAAGAAAAAGTTATAGAAGAAGGTAATTACATAAACACACGAAGAAATGGGGAAGATGTGCATCCCAATCAGTAGATGGCAGAGCTGATTGCATGCACATAGAAGAATCCAATAGATATAAACACAAAATTCTAAAACAAAGGCAGCTCTAGATCTAGATCTAAAATAACACAGTTTATTAAGAGATCTAAGATTAAAAGCAAGAAACACAGTACACCGTGACACAAAGTTCTCCGAAACCTGCTCCTTTGTATTCCTTTGCTCCAAGTGGCTCTCAAGGGTTCAGCACAAAGTCTAGAACACAAGATTGTTGCTTACAAATTCTCCTTCTTAACTCGGAGGTTCTTCTCCTACTTATAGAATGTAGGAGGGAAAGTACAAATGGGAAACTCAAACTGAACTGAAACAAAAACAACAAGTAAAGATGACATTTGACAATTATCCTCCACTAACTTCTCCTTAAGCGACACATGTATCACTTAACTAATAGAATGGTTCCACATAACTTTAAGCAATGGTTTGAAACCAATAACTTCAAAGTTTTACAATTTCATCCATGAACATAGAAAATAGAAGAAGAAAGAATAGAAGAAGTCATGCCATTGTTTGTAACATCTATGTCTTCTTTTTGTTCTTATATCGGATATACTTGTCGAACATGTGATTCAACATCTTTCTATCTTTTTAGCCTTTCGCTTATTGAATTTGGTACGAGAATTGCACTGAGTGGATGTAATCTGAAAACAATATTATATTTTCTATATGATATTCGAGATACAAGTGGCTATTATATAGCCATAAAGGTAGGTAAACAACTTCCTAGAAAATAGGAAGTGAGTAGAACAATAAACCCATATTGATATATTGTTATATAATTGTTATAACTTCTCCTTAAGCGACACATGTATCACTTAACTAATAGAATGGTTCCACATAACTTTAAGCAATGGTTTGAAAAAACCAATAACTTCAAAGTTTTACAATTTCATCCATGAACATAGAAAATAGAAGAAGAAAGAATAGAAGAAGTCATGCCATTTGTAACATCTATGTCTTCTTTTTGTTCTTATATCGGATATACTTGTCGAACATGTGATTCAACATCTTTCTATCTGTTTTAGCCATTGCTTATTGAATTTGGTACAGAATTGCACAGTGGATGTAATACAAAACAATATTATATTTTCTATATGATATTCAGATACAAGTGGCTATTATATAGCCATAAAGGTAGGTAAACAACTTCCTAGAAAATAGGAAGTGAGTAGAACAATAAACCCGTATTGATATATTGTTATATAATTGTTATAACAATATATCAACAACTTACAAACAAATTACTCTATGAGTAATTATACAATTACATCACACATATATAATTATATTATCATTGATAATATAATTGCACATATTAATAATGTGAACACCATTCATTCCTAACATTCACCCCCTTGGTGTGAACATTATTAAATCCCAATATTCACCCCCTTAATGTGAACACGAAGAAGAACCATATTCACGAAATTGAACCACCTCCTGAAAGCACTTCTTAGACCAGGTACAGACTCCATAGATTATCTCTTTACCCTCGTAAAGGCGTAGTGTCGAGCTGAATTATGCAGGAATGCTCCCTTCCTCTTTGGGTTCCTGTGGGACTTTCCCTTCCTCTCTGGGCGCCGAATTCTGAATCTCCAAGATCCACAAGCTTCACACTAGCTGGATAACCATCCCTTGAATCTACCTCGAAATCTTCTCCTGCTCCCAAAAGTGAGTATTCTGACAACATGACTCCTCCAAAAAGTTCTGAAAAGGGTTTATTCAGAAAACCATCACTCTGCAAAACAAGAACACTGAAAATGAAAAAACCACACTGCACACATGTCACCAGATCAGTATGCGGCCCCGTCGTTGGCAACTGACGAGAGGACGCTGCTTGTCCTCCATCCTCCTGTGCCTCCATCCTCCGATTGATCTGCTGCTAACTCAGCCGAATGTGATCATGGGGCTCAAAATTATATACTACAATCAGACGTCGGATTCCACCGAAAATGCGTCTGTGAGGCAAATTTTTTTATTTTCCAATAATTTTGTCATTGACTCTTGACACCACCTAAAATCACCTATTTGACATGACTTTGACAAAACATCAAGGACTACATAACAAAAGATGACTTTATGACACTTTGACACTACTATATGACTAGACACTCACGAGACAATACAAATAATGACACACCTAAAAAAAATCCAATTAAATATTGGATTGTATGAAGTGGCACTATTGATAAGAATAATACACAAACTCTTTTTATGATAAATGTAGGCCGACTCAACATAACATTTTAGTTTTGAGACACAACTAAACTTTGTATAAAACCTTTAGAAATAGAAAACTAATGAAACACCATAGGTTACAAACTTGGAATATCGACCCAAGATACTTTAAGACTAAGGCAATAGATACACAAATTAAAACAATAGATAGAATATCGACCTGACTCACAAAGATGATAATCAGTGCATGAAAAGACTGCATGTGTGAAGATCTGAATGCGACAACTCAGCAGATCAGACCACAAGGTGCAAGCGAAGACTCTGATCTTGTGTAATCGATGCGGTCGAGATCCACGAACCAGATGCGTGATAAAAGACGTTAGAAAAAGCAGAGGGAACAAACGGCAAGTTTGGAGGGCACATTGAAGAAGCTTTCTCCAGTGATTTCAGTGTTGGGAGTGCAGTTTTAGAGGTGCTCCACGAAATCCGTGTACAGGAGAGAATTTGGAACAGAAACCGTCAGGATGAATGCACCGTGGGAGTTGACTGATTAACTTGGAAAGTGGTCGAACCATACAGGATGTCTGATACTGCATGCCGCGTTTTAACTTTTTGTTGAACCAAGTCTATTCATCAACATTTGATGCTGCATTTAGAGGTCGATCCGTTGAAACTGATCTATGAAAGAAAACAGTCAGACGACAATAATGACGTGGACATTAGAAAACATTCCATGGAATCATTCATGGACGCTCAAACTTCAAACCACGGTTGATAGTCTAGAAAAATCCTCCTAGATTTGACAGGCCTGAGAGATCTATGTCGATGCCATCAGGAGTGCATTTCATAGAGGTATTCCCACAGATCCATGCTACAAAGAAACTGCTGCGTATAAAAATATCCTACAATCTATAATAGTTTGCTTCTAGAAAACTAATCTACATGAATTTTTCACTTAATTCTCTCATTACCGGGACAAAGCAAAATACCACTGCCCCCTTTGCAATCGTTACTCCATTAACATACTGGATCAGATCGCTCTGATACCAAATATTGAATTTGGTACAGAATTGCACAGTGGATGTAATACAAAACAATATTATATTTTCTATATGATATTCAGATACAAGTGGCTATTATATAGCCATAAAGGTAGGTAAACAACTTCCCAGAAAATAGGAAGTGAGTAGTAACAATAAACCCGTATTGATATATTGTTATATAATTGTTATAACAATATATTAACAACTCTACAAACAAATTACTCTATGAGTAATTATACAATTACATCACACATATATAATTATATTATCATTGATAATATAATTGCACATATTGATAATGTGAACACCATTCATTCCTAACACTGCTTCCTTCTCTGTCCTAAACTAAGAATCCTTCATTCAACACTTTGATGCACGCTTCCACATCTTCCAAGCTTGGCCCAAACTTTGCAATATTCGCTGCAGGCGCCACTAGTCTACCTTGATAGAATTCATTGTGAAAGGCTTAGTAGCTTTATCAATTCTCTTTTGTACCATCAGAAGAGACCCTTCCAGGGAATTAGGTACCTTGCTAGGAATGATCCGTACGTATGAAGTAACATTCCCGTCTACTCTCTCCTCAAGTAAAAGAAATGATCTTTATCGGTAAGGATGATGTCCTACCCTCAAGTGCTGCGCATCCTCTTCAAGAAACTCTGCAGATTTCCAAACGGAAGATACCGCAAACTCCAGTACTTCCCCTTCTCGACTAATCCGTCCAAGTCTGCACAATTTGTTCTGCAACCAATACATCTCCCGGCAGCTTGTTGATCTCTCCCAAAGTACCCAGGTTACTCTCAGCAACTGTGTTCATGTCCACTATGCTCGTCACTAGTTGCTGCAGCTGATTTGCCGCATCATTCATAACCTTTAGGCGGGCTGGCACTTCTCCAAGTTGTACAGCAGCTTGACGAATAATCAAATCCTTCCATTCGTCAATAGCTTTTACATGATTGCTTGCATCCTCCATTTCCTGCATAAGATGATCACTCACCTGCTCTGAAATGGGTTGAATGGAAGTCTTAGCAACCTTGGATATGATCTCGCACAACTGAGATACACGCTTCAAGTTCTTCTTTCTCCGCCTTTTCACTTTGTCAAGCCTAAGGAATAGAGTATCCATTAATGTTTGCGTGTCTTGCTCAATCCTTCGGTGGTGGCTTGACCGAGGGGTACTTTAGTTCTTGTCACATCTTCGCCGTGAGCTCCTCCTCTATCTTTCCTTCGCCGGAATTGATATCTCAAAGCAAACTTCTCTCCCGAATTTTCGATGATCAACCTAGAAGTTGCTTTGCAACTTTAGGCCTTCTGTCTCTTTCACCCGGAGTTCGGAGTAGCTGCAAGTCGTGCTCCTCTAAGTTCATCTCCATTCTCGCTTCTAGAACCAACTATGAAGCCAACCATTCCGAGAAGTTATTTCTTGGAGAATGAGAAATCGCTGAGTGCACCACCATCTCCGCTCTGCATCCTCTCCGTCAGAAAGTGCCACAGTGTTATGGCTGCCATCCTCTGAATCATCCAAGGACAAAGCTCTTTCGAACTCCGCCATCTGCAGCTTCAACATCTCTTCTGGAATAGGTCTTTGACGGGAGTGGTGAGAGAGAAGATGAATGTCGCCGGATTCAGTGGAGGCATGGAAGTGTCCTGCTGCTGCGGTGCAATAGTTGGTGAAGTACTGGGTGCTGGAGAAGTTGGAACCAAAGTCATGTCCGTGGAAGTGATCTTCTCCTTAGATTGAGATCTTCTGTGTACTTTCAACTTCTCAGACTTTTTCTTTGCTTTCTCCTCCGTGCTTTCTCTTGAGGGAATCTCTCCTACGCCGAAGTTTCCCATGACTTGATTCATCAATGCTTCATCAAGGCAATATCCTTTCGTCAGCAACCAGTTCGAAGTATTCACCAAAACAACGCCAGATCTTTCTTCAATTGTATGGCAGCCTCCTACGTTATCCTGAAGTATGGCTTTATCTCCTCCCATTTGATGGTAAGTGTCAAGTACCACATTCCCATCATCTTTAAGATCCGCAGGTATCCGCGCTAGTCCAAAGTCGAACACTTGCTTTCGTTGATAGCCTACTGAAATCTCTCTTTCTAACCTCGTACTCACTTTTGCACTTCATCCAAAAATCTTCTAATGAAGGCACATGTGCGTACTCCTGGGAGATCGTCTTCCTGGCTACTCCAAATGGATCGAAGTTCAGCCGTGCAGGGAAGAACTCTTGCTCATACTCGGATAACATCTGCGTCTCCATCCCTCGAGCTCTATGAATGCTAATGCAGTTGTAATATCCCACAGTGATTGGGAAGAAGCCCGTAGACTTGTGCCGCTTTGACTAAAGGTCGTGTAACTCCACAAGTTGCCTGCTCAGCTCCATGGCGATCAATCTATCATTCGGATAACTGAGCATCTTAATTGGTTCTCCAGAAAAGCCCGTAACCCTGAGGTATGTGAAATCTGCAAATTGAATGAATAGATTGCCAATCTTGGACATAGCTTCCCACGCTTCCTTGCTTACCCTGTTGGCCTTCAAGTCTTTGTCTAGCCTGCAGATGAAATCATAGAAGAATTCATCATTGACCACTTTGAAATCTTTCTCGCACGCAGGTACAGTAAGCTGCGGGTAGCACTCGAAAATGGGGTCCTTAGAAAGAACACCACATCTATCCAGCTTGGAAAAGACGCCTTGTGAAGCTGCAACATACACCAAGTAGGAAGTCATTTTGAAGCTGAAAGTACGCTTCACGTTCCGGAGTTGCTCACCAATGTTGTTGCTAATAATTTCCGACCAATTGATTATGGAATCAACCTTGTTGATTTCAATGGTCCTGATGAAAGCATACATCCATGTATGAAAAGTGTAAGCATTCGCCTCGCCATTAATCCTGCATAGCAATTTGACAACATCATCTACCTCTTCGCACCAAATTGGACGCGGAAGAGTTCTTGGGAACTTAGAAGGAGATCTTGGCTTCTTTATATATCTGCTTTATTCATTATGCTCACGCAATCAGCTCTATGCTTCTCCCATCTGCTGCCGGCATCCTGAATGCTAATGGAAGTCACCACCTTTTGCACTGGAATCTTCAAACAATAATTGATGAACTTTGCATCCAAACGAATTATTGTCTTTCTCGTAGCATCACGCACTGATCTGGATGAAGGATGGTAAGATCTAGCGCACTCCATAACAAACTCCAGCAACTGGGCTGTGCATGGAAAGGCTGCAGCTTGGATAATTCCACTGCTTTTAACCGCACGCATGAGTGAAGTCTTTCCCGCTCTAGATCTATCAATCAATTCGGAAAGAGGTTTCGGACCTAGATTTGTGTCTCCTATGTCTGCAAGTTTGGAAGTGATGCATGAGTCCATCGTGCTTTCTTTTTCATCTCTCTTCGCCATGGCTTTGTCTATCTTTGTCTGTATAATTCTTTTTTTTCTTACTTGGCCGGATTTCTTCAAAACTGGTGCAGATTTGGACAATTCTTCAGATTCGGAGGATATATGCAATGTATTGGACATCGATAAAACCTCCTCTTTTGTAAAGCATCTATAATGAATTCTTGCAATTAATTTAGACAAAAATGGCCACCGGAGCATGAACAACGAATTTTAATTGTAAAAATCTGCACTTTTCAAGCCAGCTGCCCCAAAAATTGATCTTTAATTTGCACATAAAGAGAGCATGAATCCTTTTAACAACACCTGAGCACCTGTAACACCTATGCAAACAATTATGCAGACAAAGATCAACCTCCTTCAAAGCATGCGCCAAATTTGGAAACTTTTAGCCTTGTTTCCACCTTGCTTGAGTAAAATCCTTCTTCAAATGGGGGCGCACTTTTCCTCTTTGCTGCAATTCTTTACCTGTGAATTAAATAATTCACCCATATGGCTGCCCATGCTTATATAACCCTCACAATTCTATAATTAATAATTGCCCTTCCTATTCCTGGCTATTAATTAATTAAAAATCATGTTTTTCTATTTTAAAATAGCATGTTTAAGGACAGCCATCCAATAAATTAAATTAATTCAATTTAATCCTTCACACTTCACTTCACTTAAGCTTCACAGTGTGCCTTGACCATAGCCATTGAAAATAGAATTTAATTTAATGATTTAATGCCTTAAAAATCATTAAATATGTCCCAAATGGGGCGCACTTTTTGACATGAAAGGGCAGCCTTTAAATGAATTAAATTTAATCCATTTAAATCTATTTCTTTTATTCCCCTTTTGACTTGTTGACTTCTTCCAAGCTTGGGCGCACTTTTTAGAAGAATAAATTAATTAGAATAATCACTTAAAAGCTGCCAACATCTCATCAAAGGGGGCACACTTTTTTGCACAATAGAATTCTATTTTTAAGAATTTTCCACAATGGGATTCTTTACCTTGCAAGGCAGCCCCGGAAATCCCATGATTCACTTAAGTGATTTGACTTTGACAATGGGATTATTTACCCTGCAAGGCAGCCCCGGAAATCCCATGATTCACTTAAGTGATTTGACTTTGACAATGGGATTATTTACCCTGCAAGGCAGGCAATAAAATCCCATGATTTCACTTAAGTCACTTTCCTTTTATTTTATCATGGGAATTTTTACTCTGCAAGGAATGCATAATAAATTCCCGCCACAGTAGCTTCTAACTTTTCCACTGCAGCTTAAGTGAATTTTATAACACGGGAAAAAGTACTTCAGGCAGGTATAAAATTCCCACCTTGCCTGCTGCTTGCATTTTTCCCATTGCAACTTAAATCCTTTGTTTTCCAAAAATGTACTCAACCGGCCCCGGGGCTTTTCTCGTGCACGACTTCGTTTTTCCCAGTGATCCGGACCTCCGATGGCGACTTCCTCCGGGCATAATGTGCGTATATATTTTCCAACTCCGAGGCCAAAATCGGGCTTACCCGACGAAGAATTGTTCTAGAGAAATTTCACAGAAAACGAAATAGGACAACACAAAAACATGAAAAATTGCCAAAAGTCACAAATAAAGCCCAAAACTTATTTTAAGCTAAAACCCGTTTGGTACATAGGATTAATGACATGTTCGCTCATAACAGAGTTAAAACGGAGCGCAAATAGCCTCATACGGGGCTCAAAATAATTAAATACAAATTTCCGCAGACAAATCCTGACGACTTATGAGAATATAACAATTTTAGGCATCTATATTTGGCGAAAAAGGCTAATATGGCTCTTTGGGAATATCTTGACGCAATACAAGAACTTTCAGGCAATAAAAACACAAAACGACCCATTATTTTAAAAGTACGAAAAAATTTCGGATAGGGTAGTCGCAGATTTCAGGATGAAATCTGGGTGACACTGATTCCAAATAGGTGGCGGATCCACTTTGTAGAAAACACTGAAAATCTGATCTACATATGATGCCTTAGCTGCCAATCTCTCAAGTCACTTTGACACTTTGCATTAGCTTTGAAGATATGATCTTTAGCTCAAATGTGATCTTTGTGTGAGATATTCAATGAGAAATTGAGGGTTTTCGTCCCCAAAATCTGAATGCCAATGAGGGTTTTCGTCCTCAATAGTGGAATACACAAGAGGGCTTCCGTCCTCTAATGCAAAGGTTGGAGTAGCAACTCAAATCCTTCATAAAATTTATAATAATGACCAAAGATCTTCTCCAAGTGACATTGCCCCCTTAGTCCTCATTGACCCAGCCTAGCCCAACCCACCCAACTCTCTTTTATAACTTTTCCTGTCACATTCCACAAAAAAAGAGTCCCAAAAATAACTTTCCCATTTCCCATTTTAATGTCGACTTCATGGAAAAAGTCACTTTATTTTTATAAAATAACATAAGTGCCTTCTTAAAAGTCACTTTCTAGTTTGTCATTATGAAATCAGTTTATTATAAAGTCACTTTTTCACCCATGCATGTAAGTTGTTTTTATAACTTAAATTAATTTAGTGACTTTGTAATGTCCCGTTTTGGACAAAATTAACAGAGATGGATTTCTAGCAAACCCTTATGGAAAAATGATAGCAATCTGATTTTTATGTAAACCCTCAAATTGAAAACTACCCAGAACTGGAAATGACTGGAAAATCATAAGAAAATACGTATTTTTACATAATAAATGATAAACATGAATATAACATCAAAATCTGAAATTTCGCACCAAAAACAATTTTTTTATTAATTTATTTTCACTTAGAAAATCAGATAAATACAATTGCCCATATACATCAATTTTACTCCCAAAGAATGCTCCAGTTGGAAAGAAGCCAAATGATGATGTTGCAACCTGAAACCATAGAAATTTTCCCAATGTTGATGCCCTAAATGCTGGTTTGAAACCGCAAAGGGTGACATCAACCTTCAATGGCTGCCTGGAAGTGTGATGCAACCCTCTATTGATGTCTAAAAACGTGCCCCAACTGGTATCCCTAACTAGTCTGCAAATCTGAAATTGGAAATGTTGACCTAGCTGATTTTGGCAGTCAGATCTCCTTGGTAGATCTGAATTTTTGATATGGAACCTTAATGGTAACCCTGAATGGAGATACCCTAACAGATTGGAGGGTTTTCACCCTCAAATCTGGTTGCAATGGAGGGTTTTCGTCCCCAATTGTTAGATGCACAAGTGGGTTTTTGTCCTTGAATACACAAGTTGAAGTAGCAGCTCAAACTCTTCATAAAAATTATGTTGATAGCCAAAGATACCCCAAATTACCCCAAATGACCTTATTTATGCTTTTTGTGGCTCACAACTCAATGCAAAGTACCCAAATAGGACGTCCCACTTTAGCATTTAATTTATTTTAATAAAGTAATACTTTATTTAAATTAAGCAATGCTTTTATTATTTTAGCTTTATCTTTATAGTCACTTTTTAAATTACTAGTAAAATATAAGTGCTTATAATTAAAATACTTCACACTTAAATTAAATTCCTAATTTATTTTCCTTTTTCCACCCCATTAATCCATGGGAAAATACTGAATAGGCTATGGGTCTTCCGGGTAATCAGTTTTAAGAAGGGGACATGACATACTTCTTTTGAGAAAAGGGGACATTACAAGTTGCCTCCTTGACCCTAGTAAATGTGTGGTTACTAAGTTAAATTCCCGAGCTCCTGGATTCCACCTCTCCGAACTCTCGAATTACAAAATCTCCGAGTTGTTAGGCAACCCTCATTGCTGAGCTACTCCCACGGTGCTCCATTGGATTTTCTCATGACCCTCATAAGAGTAAATTCATGAGACCCACAAACTCCTGAACTAATGGGCAACCATCCATGCTGAGTTTTACCTACATTGGATTCATTCCTGTCATCAAAACATCGACTTCTTTAGAGTACACATTCTTCTTCTTCATCAATAAAATCTTGATAAATTCAACATCCGGTGAATTGTTAACAAGGCCACATTTACTTCTTGCGGGTTATCTTTGAGTTTTCCTTTGAGAACATTATTAGTTTGAATGTGACAATTCAGCATTTGTATGGCCTTGGTGAAATAATTTGTTGTAGGAAAGAATAGTGGTTTTCACCAACGGTCATGGGGCTATGGCCCTCCTTCTTGGGTATGGGGAGCATAGTTACCAAATTTGTCGGATCTACACAAAATCCGGTCGGATCCGGATTTTTAGTCGACTCGGATAAATTCGGTTTGGGTCGGCCCTAATTTAGGGAATATATTTTTTAAATTTCTATAGTTTTTTTGGAAAAAAAGTCAACTATCAACCTTATATATTAAAAATATAACATTTTACATTACATTATTAAAAATTTTCATGTATTTGTCAAATTTTCATATTTGTAAAATTCAACTCATATATATTTTGGACCGGATTTTTCCGAACCTTTTCAAGAATTCTGGATTTTCGGATTTTTTTGCCCTCCCGAATGGATCCGGATTCTCGGACACTGTAACAATGATGGGGAGGCTCCCATTTATTGAATGCAAGGACTAAATAAAATTGTGGGTGGCTGTTAGGTTGGGGATCACACAGGAATACTCCACTAAACATGTGGCAAATTGCTTGTATAGTGTACAAGGGAGGAATTTTCTTTGAAGAGAGGTAAAGAGGAGATGGGGAAATGGAGAGAGGGGGTTAATGTTGTGAGTAGACTTACAGATTTCACACACATTAGCCAGAGTAGGTCCACATTCAATAGGAAGAAATCAACCGTGTAAGCAATAACAAGACTAATAAATCAAAGACACAAAGTTCTATGGATTCATTAATCAAAGACACAAAGTTCCTTCTTGGTTGTACAAGATTACAATGCTTGCAAAGTTGGAAAGTAGAGAGAGTAGAACATAGGCAAGGAGATAGAAGAATATAGCTTATTGCTTGTAGTAGTAGTGAAACAAAGGCCAACAACTAACAACCAACAAATGCTAACCCCTTTGGAATGGAGAAGCCATCCCAATTTATAGCTTACAAAGATGTCTCTTCCTCTCCCCCCATGTGACTTTTCATCTCACCACCACTTGTGACCTTTCACATTCCCTAGGAATGAAATTAAGTCCTTTTCTTATTTTTGAAAAGGGACTTTTACAATGCAAAATAAGGCCACTTAAGTGAATAAGACGAAAGAGTGAAAAAGTACATTCCCAATGAAGAAATAGAATGTTAGAGAGAGAGGGAGGGGGAAAGAGAAGTGAAAATCCAGAGACGGGAAACTTCCGTTGATGAAGAGCATGCTTCGATGAATCTTGGGAGGATGCTCTCGAGAATGAAGCTCTTTGCCTTTGACTGTTGTTAATTTTAAACCATGTGATTGTAACTTCCTCTTCCCTGTGAGATGAAGAAATACTCCAAAACATTGAATAAGTGTTCAAAAACACTGTTGTGAGACTTGCATCGAGTGGACTTGTGATGACTTCTTGATCTTGTAAACATGATGGTCCTCTTCTGCCACCACTAGGAAAGAGAGTTAAACACAAGGTCGGAGTTGGAATATGGAGATCATCACCTTACTCCTCGTGACTTCAAAATTCACCTTTGTGACAAAGATACCTCCTTCCTTGGGAGACTCAAACACCTTCTTGTCCATTCGTTCTTCATTGAAAAAGGTCTTCTCAAAAATAGAGAAACTATTCCCGTACTCAACTGAAAGTGTATACTATCAAATTCTGAGTCTGTCAAAAACACATCCAGGTGTTCTTTCATCAGCATGGGCAACTCAACATCCTTGTTCCTTAACCAATATCTTGACACTTACTATTTTTAGTAAGTCTTAGTTTGAGAAGTCTATTTTTAGTTACTAGTTGTTCAATTTGATACTTTTGCATATTCTTGATGTAATGTCCCTTTTTTCAAACATAAAGAAAGTCGAAGACCTTGACCCATTCCAATCCTTGTGGGTTCAAGGATTAAGCTAGGGGATTTCTTTGAGATAGCTGTTGCATTATTTTCTTGCATTGTTACGCTTTGGAATGCCATGCGCTACAAGTGAGAGTAATTAGTAAATTAGAAAGTCATAAAGTACACTTAGGATTTATACTCTTATATTTTAAATATTTATGTTTCCCTCAAAAAGGGATTAGGTCAGCCACTTCTTATGTTGCACCCTTAGCTTATGATGCATGGCCTTCGAGAGTATGTTGAACATTTGATAAATTGAATTCTTCATGTTTGAAGAAAATGGGATGTATGCGATAGCTTGTTATTGTTGCTTTCTCTTTGCCAATCGATTTGGAGCTGGATTGAAGATCGGATTTGAAGTTTATTTCTACAAATAAAGTGTGTTATCATTGCTGGTCTGTGCCCTAGCTGTAGCGAATTTCCTTGGGGAGTTATTCTGCATATTCTTTGTGTTCACAATGTATATTTCCTATTCCATGTGGAGCGAATTACTTGTGGGTGTTGTGCATGGTTAGATTTGCCCTCTAGGGTTGAAGCGACTTGCATGTGTGGGGTTTGCATCCATTTTGGAGGGTTTTTATGTTGGGCGAATTAGTAAAAGTGCAGTTTTGGGTACTTTAGAGGGGATTTCTCATGATTAGCATTCATATTCTTGTTCTCCTTATTTTTGTGAGTCCGTGCATAGTTTATTTGTGTGGATCGGAGCATTATTGAGTGAGTTATGAATTTTTGAAGTTGCCATAATTTTTTGCAGACAAGGGTTTGACATAAAATCATATCTCCAAATCTAGGGCATGAAAATTCAGTTTTTTTGCGTGAAGTTGTTGCTAATATTTATTTAAGATTTTTGGGCACACTTATGAAATTTTGAGGCTGAATTAACACTAGTTTCAAGGGTTCGAATTCCCCAAACTAACCGCTCCATTGGGAGGAGACTTTTGTTGTGTAAGGAGTTGCTTGGTAGTGATTAAGAGGAGTTTAAAATCAATCTTCAGTTGTTAGTTTATGACTGTCATTTTCAGATTGTGAAATTCATATTTGGGTTAGGGTTTATGAAGGTTAAAGCCCTTAGATTGATATAGGCTGATTCGCCATACTTGGGAGGATTTGTTGTTTGGTTTATGGTTGTTGCAAGATCATTTTTATGCTCTAATATTTGTGCTTTATAGTTGTGTGTGATCAGATTTGTGGTGATTGCATCATTTCCCAGTGTGCCCTAGAAAGGGACATTACACTTGATGTGCAAGTAGTAACGACAATTCGAGAGAATGAACTGTTTGCATCACGCACTATTTATAGATTGTGAAACTTAGTAAGGATTACTATTTTTAGATGTGGGTCTTCTGGTGTCAGAATGGAACGAGAGTGGTCTCAAAAGTTTTGTTATTTTGCAAGGATGCTTTACTCCAATTTTTAGAGAATTTCAATCGCCAAAATTCCGTAGATCTGAAAAATGAATTTTTATAATGGGAAACTTCATTTGGCTATTAAAAATAATGTAGACCACCATTGGATGCAAGGTTGGAATCATTTGAAAGGCGTTTTTGAGGAGCTGCTATTAAAATCTCATAGAAATCGGACAAGGGGTTTGAGAGATATGAGCAACTTTCCATTTTTAGTATATGAGGTCTCTGACATATTTTCTAGTAGCATAACATGGGAGAGCTTGGGAGGGAAAAATGAAGCTTTAAAACTCAAAATGGTTAAGTGTTTGAATATGAGGCTTTTCTATTTCACTTGCACACCTTAACTCATGCTTAACCCAAACAAGCTCAACCAGGGTCAGATGAGGGTTGAAGTGGAGTTGCACCCTAAAAAATAGGGGACAAGAGGGTTTGTTGGCTAGATTTTCTTCATAGCTGAAAACCTAGCGGATCATGAGATAAATCTTCCTCATTTTGGTGAGGCTCCCGTGTAAGATTTGTCAATTAAATATGCTAGTATCTATTTGTGGGTATTACTTTAACCATGCAGCTCATGAACTATAGTTTGTATAGTTTTATAGCAAGTAAGCAAAATGTTAAACAAAAGAAATATCTTATGAAGAAAATAATAAAAAACACAAAAAAAAGGGAAGATGTGCAATCCAATTAATAGATTATAGAGTTGATTGCATGCACTTAAACATAATAGATAGATATCAACATACAAAATTATAAGCAAATGGAACTTTGGATCTAGATCTAGAATAACACAAAGTTTATGAATAGATCTAAGACAAAAAGTTAGAAACAAAATGCACCGTCGACACAAAGTTCTCCGGAAATATGTTCCTTTTATTCTCTGCTTAAAATAGCTATCGGGGTTTCAAAGACAAAGTTTGGAATACAAGAATGCTGCTTACAAATTCTCCTTTTAACGCGTAGGTTCTTACTCTACTTATAACATGTAGAGGGGAAACTACAAATAGGAAGCCTTTAGTGAATTGACACATGTGGAAGTCGGAAAGGAAACAACTGGCAATCTCCCTCCTCGAATTCCTTTTTGCATGACATGCATGATTTATAATTGAAAATAGAACCTTCTATTTTGCATGTTTGCCACCTATTTCCAAGTAGTTGACTTCTTCAAGTAATGGCTTTTAAACCAGTCACCTAAGTTTTATAATTTAATTGATCGCTCAATTATTTTGTCGAAGGAAATAAGATAAAGAAGAAGAAAGAGGAAAGCTACAGTCTTGCTCTTTTTTCATGTAGTTGATTCTTTTGCCTTTGATTCTCACCAAGTGAATCTGGAAGCAGCTGATTGTGATTTTGCTTACGGGTGTTGCGCTGACATGTCTTCCCTCTTATCCTTGAAGCTTTTGTAGTTCTTCTCTAGTACATGCATCAGTGCAATGTTTGTTGTAAATAACTCATCATTTTTATTTTTAATTGCATATGAGCAATTAAAAATTCTGGAAAGCACTCCGGGTGAATGCAAATTCAATGAAGGCTTCAACTAGAAGATTGGGAGCACATGCACAAGATCTTGGAAGGAATTCTCCATGCATTGACTTCTACACGGGTGCGTTAGAAACAAGAGGATGAATTTTTGCCGAAAGCCTTTGCAATTGGATCGATTTGTGCAGATCTGACAATTAAATCGGTGATAGGTGCATGGCCTGTGTCTGTATCATTGACTTCAACAAATTTGGAAGCTATGCATGATTCCGTAGAGCCTACCCTTTCATCCTGCTTTGCCATGGCTGGAGCAATCTTTTTGAGCAACTCTTTTTGTTTTTATTCGGCTGGAATTCTTTACAATTTGTGCAAACTCGCAATTTCTTTAGATTCGGAGGACATATTCAATGTACTTGAAATTGATTTGCACTCTCTTTCACTTATATGAGCAGTCAGTAATGAATACCTGCAATTAATTCGGACATAAAGACGGATTCAGTATGAACAATTGATTTTAATCATAAAAATTTGCATATTAAGCCCGCTGCCCTAAACTTTGAGGCTTTGCTTGCATGCATAACAAACATAAATATTTTCAACTTCACAGGCACTCATACCAACATGCGAGATAATTAACAAGGCTTAAATCAAGCTCCTCCAACCGTAGGCGCCAAATTTTGAAGTTTCCCAACAAGTGGAAAATAAACTTGATGCCCCAAACAAGCTCAACCGGGGTCAGATGAGAGTTGAAGTGGAATTGCACCTTAAAAAATAGGGGACAAGAGTGGCAAAGGGACAAGAGGGACACAAGAATGTGCTTTACATCATATCATGCCAAGTGTTAGCTTGTGATTTCATGCGAGTGAGATTAAAGGGGTGAAAACTAACACTCGAGGCTCAATGAAGTTTTTCATGTGTCCAGGGGACTAAGCCGAGAGAGGGGGAGTGCACTTTTTGTCCCTCATGTCCCCTTGCACCTTGGGACAAAGTAAAAGGGACACACCACCTTGAAAAATGTGCAAGGGTGAGATTGTCATGAAGAGGGGGACTGATTTCAAGTTGAGCTTGAGTTTGCACTCCTAACACTCCAAACACTTCAAGTTGAGGTTTTTAAGTGAGGAAAGCAAGCCAATGGAAGGGGGAGCGTTCTTTTGTGTCCATCATGTCCCCTTGCATGTCGGGACAAAGCCAAGGGGTTACTCGGCCTTGAAAGTTGCGCGAGGGGGTCCACAACATGAGGAGGGGGTTTTATTTTGCATTATGCTTACCTAACCACCCAAGTCACAAATTTTAAGTGATGAAAGAAGAACATGCATAGGGGGCGCATTTTTGTGTCCCTCAAGGCCCTACTGCACCTTGGGACAAAATAAAGGGGACACAGTGTCCAAAAGTGCGCTCAAGTCTTTAAGTGATGCTGATGTCATCATCCCAATGCAAAATTAGAATGCGCATCTTGCCTTTTCCGGCCCGGGAGCAAAATTTGGAGTTCAGAGGTGAACTCTTATATGATTTTGACTCCAAAGCATCCAATAAGTTCATCCCCACCACTTTCAAGACTTGATTCAATTTGCAATTTGAGTTATGGCACCATTTACCCTTTTGTCATGAAGGAGCAACAACAATGAGTCGGACTACCACAAAGAGTAGTGAGGTCAAGGATCAAAATTAATGCATTCATCATGTAGGGGATTCCAAGAGTTTTCCATTGACTATTTGAATAGCTTCTAACTCCTCTAGGAACTCCTAGAATCTTCAGAACAAGGTGACTTTCTTCGTTGAGGCCTTCATTCCCTGTGCCTGAAATAACGCAATTTTACTTGAATTGTTCCCGACATCATTTGCCTTCACAAATTTTCCCTAAACTGCCTTGGATCACTTCATTGCTCTCCCGCACAACTCTCAGATGGGTTGAGCCTTTCTATTCAGCTTCCGAGGGATGCCCTCATGTAGCAATATGGCTACGAAAAGCCAATTTAGTGCTCTGGAGAGCACTATTCCACTTCGGAGCTTAGTCTCATTGTGAAATCAACTTGGATCTATTCACTGCACATGAAACACACTTGAAAACCATGTTAGCACTTTCCTCTTAGCTAGAATGAGGATGACACAGACCCAAAGGGGTTGTGTGAGCTAATGGGTTTCTTTGGGGAAGGGTTCACAATGACCGGGAGAGAGGTTTTCAAAAGGTGGGCTTAGTTGTCATGATAATTTTTTTTCAATTTTGCATGCTAGACATATAGCATGACAACATACCTCTTTTTTGCAATAATAATACTCAACTTACCTATTGTTTTTATTTGATTTTCTCGTGATTATTTCTCATGCGGGAGTATAGTGCATTTTCATGTGATGAATTACTTTCAGAATCGTCTCTACAATTCTTCTTTCTTGACTAGAAGAGCTGAAATCATATCTTTTAAGATTTGCAAAGGCATCTCACCGAGAGTAAAAATGACATTGCTTATATGAAGAAGGTAGACTATTTAACAAAATGGCTTTAGAATCTTTGTCATCTACTAGAACTTGAATTTCTGATAATTCTCTAAGAAGAGATGATTCATCTTTCCCAAGGCATGTTGGACTTCTCCCTTTGGTGCTAGGGTTCTTTGCTCATAATGTTTTTCTTCCGTCCTTAATTTGATGAAATCCATGAGAGACATTGCCTCCTGAAACTCCTTTGACATTGCTTGGTACTCTTCAAGCCATATGGTGTAGTCATGAGCTTGTCTAGGGCTCCCATGTGGAGCAACTGCCTCTTTGGTCATGAATTGGGGTTTGTAGGGCCTTGCAAAAGAAATTTTCTCCTTCTTTGAGTCACGAGGGTTGTAGGAAACCTCTTCCCCCTTGGTGAACCACTACCTTGCATGTTTTGGATGGCTAGGGAAAGCCTATCCAATCATTGCTATCCTTTCTTGTGTCTTCATTCTCATCTCCAATTTTTTTCTCTGGACTCGAGAGGGTTTCCTCTTTTCCCTTCTTTGGTAGTCTTTGCATACCATTGTCATAGGATGGAGTTACGATACCATTGCAATGTCCCTTTTTGGGGACCCACAGAAACTATGGAAAATTGAAGATAAACAATACTTTTCGAGTTTTAGTATGTCGATGTGAGAAACAAATATGTAAAAACCCTCAATTGTTGCTACAAATACCCTTCTAGTAAGGGAGAGACTTTTTGGGGTTTCAAACCCACTTTTCTCGTAATGTCCCCAAATGGACATTTTTCGACCCTTGAGATGGATTTCCTGCAAATCCCAAATAAAATTGCAAGTAGTAGAAAATTATAAATTATACAAAATAATTAAGTGCAGATATGAATTTCTATGGGAAAATGCGACTTGCCTAGGGTATGCAAATCATTCCAAACTGAACCAAAATAACTCTTTATTACCAAAATAGATCAGTTATTTTTATAAAGAAAAATACTCAAGAAAAGTGCCAGATTTGATCCCAAATGAAGGCTGCATTATTTTATTAAAATCTGCAGAATGCTCCTTCAAACATAGCTGAAAATACAATTTCCTTGGCCTCAAAATTATGTAAGCACACTGATCTTGGCTTCTTAAATTATGGCAAAGCTATTGGTGATGAGATCCGGGACAACCCTCGCCCCGGAATGTACGTAACTCCACCCATAGGGGTGTAGATAACCCTAGATATGGTTACTGAAATGATGTTAAAAATTTGCAACAAGCTTCCAACTTCAAACCCTTGCCGGAAGTAACACAAATCTGCAAATCTACTGCTAAAAAACACTAAAAAACACCAATAAATCCTTGATCCGCAATGGAAACCCCTGTATGGAGAATCCTCTCAACTAGAAGAAGAGTTTTTCGTTCTTCTTCTAGATCTCTTAGAGGGTTTTTGTCCTCAAGAGATTATCTCTAAGGATTTTCATCCTTTGAATTTTTTTGTAAAGCTTAAAGGCTCGGACAAAATTCAGATTTGTGTAAAATAGAAAAGCATGCCCACAACAAGCAAGTAGACTTGCTTTTATATATGAACTTAGCAAAATGGCCACCCTCATCTTCTAATCAGATTTTACCTCCTGCATTTAATTTTTTTCCACCTTTTTCATCCTCAAGGGTTCGCATTTTCTCCTTGGAGAGAATAATAAACATTAAGTTATTTTTCTGTTTTTCTTATTTTACTTTATCACTTTATATTTTTCTTTTCTATTTTTAATTTGACTTTATCATTAATAAATTAATATAAAGTGCTTATAATATTATTTTATATTGCACTTTTATAATTAATTTATTATGATAAGTTTCCCTTTTTATCACCCTTTAGCCATTGGGAAACAAAATTGGGCTAAAGGTCTTCGATCGAGAAGGGGATATTACAATTTGTGCCTTCAAAACCCTTCAAATCAGCTTCCCTTAAGTCTCTAAAATTATTATATATCACCAACAATCATATCATGCAAGAAAACTGATTTTTAGAAACCCACAAGTGTTATTTTTAATTTATCATGCAACCCATCCATTGCAGATTTAAATAATAATTTCCAGAACTGAAATATCATCAAACACAGTCAACAATTAATGGAAAATGGAAGATTTCGCCTTTAGAAATTATAGAGAATCTAATCATGCAATTTTTCACCTAAAAACCAACCACTTCACCCAAAACACTCTCTTAAGCAAGTCACTTAGGGCATAAATCAGATGTAACTTGCAATGAAGTGCATGCAACCAAGTGTAGTGTGGGGTTTCGTCCACACCAACTTCTCCACAAGGGTTTTCGCCCTTGAGAGAGATGGAAAAGGCACTTCACTAGCAATCCTTCACCTAGATATGAAAATTCACCAAAAGCATGATTCATTAATGGCCAAGTGACGTCTGTTATAACCACGAGGAGCACTTTACAATATAAAAATGATGGCTGACCCCTTAAGATAAGTGCTTTTAAATATCTAATTAGTATTTGGAGCCTACATGCTCAAAATACTTTTATTTCCTAACTACTTAAGTCCTATTGGAGCGTTAGGCTTCCCAATAGGATACATGATAATAATAAAAATAATTACCTAAACAACAATAAAAATGCAAACCAAATCTTCCCCTTGCTTTCTTCCGTAGATCCAAGGGAAGAAGAATGGGTTAAGGTCTTCAAAAATCAGTCTTCATAAAGGGACATGATAATGACCCACACCTTTGCATCTTGGTTTAACACTCATACATACCAACTTTTTCGGGTAATTGGTTTCTTTATTGACCATGGAGTAGTAATGCTTGTAGATAATGGCACCACTCATAAATTCATTAGAGGAGAACTTACAATTAAGCATGGGCTGAGCATGATTAACTTTGGAGACTTCAAGGTCACCAATGTCAATAATATTTTCATGCCTTACAAAAAGAATATAGTACAACTGTCAAATCTCATAGGAAGGTGCAAGGTATGTGATGTTTTTCTTGAAATTAAGCCAGCTGAAGTTACAATTGTTTGTGGGATACAATGGATTCAAATTTTGGGAAATGTAACCTCAACCACCATGATGTAGGACTGAACTTTGAGAATAAAAATAAAAAGTCCAGAATTCAAGATTTGGAGGATGGAGGATTCATGGTAGCAAAGCAAGAGGAATTTCATTATGGTTCTCTTTTTCATATATCAGCTCATTGGGAGAACATAATCACAACTGGGCATGCACAAATTCAGCCACCAAATAAAGTTATAAAAGGAGAATTTAAGTTGCTGATCATGGTGGTGAAAGTTGACAAGGTTAAGCAAAAGGGGGCTGAACTCTATCCCTTACCAGCAGTCCAAAAAAGTGGATCATAGCTGAATTTGCAAACACAAGTTTGACAAACAACATCATGAGAACATATGGAGAGAAAGTTAAAAGATGCATGACTGATTTTTCTTTACCAGCTCTCTTATATTTTATTTCAGTCATCATCTATTCCCTTCCTAAAGGGAAATTGATTAGTTACAATTGTGTCATTGATAGCATGGATACATATCAACCAAACAAGGAGAACATGAAGTTTGATAGGCACGAAAGGAAGCTGATCATCATGCCTTCAAAGCATGAGGGAAGGCAGATGAGAGAATATTTTTTAACCAGTTTGCTTCATGTGCAAAGCAAAGGAGCAGATTGAAATTCATTTGGGATCTGGGTACGTGCCATTGCTTTAAGACAAGAAATTTTGAGAGGGGAGGACTGTCACGTCACTTTTTTTTGGAGGCTAGTGCACTTGAAGACCTTATCCCATTTCTTCCTCTTGGGACTAAGGGTTGGAGCAAGAGGAACTTTTCTGATGATATCTTAATGTTTGCTTTTATTTCATTATGCATTCCTATTGGGAAGCTAAACGCCCAATAGAGGGACTTGATTAATTAATTAGTTAGTTAACTTGGTGAGCATGTAGGCTCAAGATATTAAAGATTATTAAAGTACTTTATGAGGTCGGCCATCATTGAATTGTTAACACCCCTTATGATATTAAAGGAGGTTGCTGGCCCAATTGATAATCATGTGAATTCTATTATTTTGGAAAGATTGCTTGTGAAGGATTTCTCTCCCTCTCCTAAGGACGAAAACCCTTGGAGAGTCTTGTGTGAGGACGAAACCCTTCACCAAGTCTAGGGAAGACTTTAACACGGGAGTCTCCACCCCCTTGAGGGATCTCTTTGCTGCTGTTAGCTTAGTTCCAACCCTAGGCGAATTGCCCTAAGGTGCTATTTGGCCAACAATTGAAGGATCTTTGCCCTATTTATGAATGTGCATGCATAATTGCCTATTTTGAGGTGGAGCGACCTACTTTGTGGAGTATTTTTGCATGTTTATTGGCTGTTCTAAGTGGAGCAACCCACCTAGGGGAGCATTTCAGTACTGCCTTGCAATAATTTCATGATTATGAGGTTGGAATAATATTCTTCATATTTTTAAAGGCCAAGTTCTGAAGTTTCATTAATTTTGGTGGTGTTTTGCTATTTTCCAAGCTCGTGGAAGTTAGTTACAGTTTTGGAATAATTAATTAATTTCTGCAGTCTGAGGGTTTCAACTAAAAATCAGATCTCTTACTTCCAAGCTTACAAAAATCAGTTTTCTTGCATGATATGATTGCTGATAAATTATGATAATTTTGGAGACTATCTAATAGCATTTCAAAAGTGTTTGAAGGCTCAAAAGCGAGCAGCGTCTCCAAAGGGTCGCTGCCCTAGGAAATGGTTTGCTGGCAGCTAGTAAGGGTCTCTACATGTTTATTTCAGTCACTAACAACCTGCTAAAAATCTGAAAGACATTTATTCTCAGCTTTGCATAGTTTCTGAGAGCCCCCAGAAAGGGACATTACATAAACATTTCATGCAAATGTTGATAACCGAGGTGACCATACCTCTTATGCCACAATTCACTAGTGCTTTCCACCGCTGCTAGTGCATGCTCATTTGCAGTTTTGGATCAACCAACTTATACAATCCTCTGTTACCAAGACCAACTATGACTCTTTTCTCATGAATATCACAAACCATGCATTTGTTTCCTTTAAACTCCACACAAAGATTAGGATTTGCAGTTATTTCACTTATGGAAAGAAGATTTTTGTTCATGTCAGGTACAAACTGAACATTCTGAAAAGTGTATGTAACAAAATTCATTGAAATACGAACATCTCCATATCCTTTCACATAGTGAACCCAACCATCACCTAAGGAAACAAATTCATTGCAACTATCATCTTCTACAAATTTTACATACCAGTCTTTGTGACACGTGTAGTGTCTTGATGCTTTGAGTCAAAATACCACATTCTTGACTCCGTTAACTGGTTCTGTGTCACCACAAATGCAAACTCACCCATTGAACTTTGTTCATCCTCTTCAACCATATTTATAGATTGTGATTTCCTTCTCTTATTTTCCAAATCATATTGTTGCTTACGACAATCTTTCTTCAAATGACTAGGTTCCTTGCAATAAAAACACTTCCATTTAGATTGCTTTGAAGTACTTACATTGTTGTTAAGAGACTCGTTTGAAGAATTACTTGCATTCCACTACCTACCCTTGCCCTTAGACCCTGCCATGAATTTACTTTCTATAGAAAATGATGTTGAGGTGGCTGATTGATCTAGCCTCCTTTCTTTTTGCATGAGTGTAGACAACTTCTCATAATTGATTTCCTGTGTCTCTGCGATCATGTGCAATGACTCAACAAATGAACCAAAAGATGGTGACAAGTTATGTAGTGCCATAGCAAGATGCTCATCTACAAGTCTCTCAACTTTTTTTAGTCGATCACAAATATCCTTTAGCTGCAACAAAAAGGCAAAAACCAACCATCTTCCTGTATTTTGGTGGAAAATAACATATTCTTCACATACAATACCCAACTGGATTTGAAACCTGGTAGTTTGAAGTCAAAGCGTTTCAACAATTCTGAAGCTATTTTTGCGTTTGTCACTTCTAGAATTAAATGGTCAGCAACAAAAGTTTAAGCAACATTAAAGTTTCACGACAACATCTGTCATAGTCATTAACATCATCAGGTAGAGCCTTTACCAAGTATTATTTGATTAATATTTTTGAGCTCACTTATTGTAAGTATCTTATGACTCCAGAGACTGAAATTTTTACTAGTCAATTTCTGGTTGTCAGGCAGTAACAAATGTTGAATGCTAGCCATTTTGCCTAGTTTTTCACTAAAACAAGTAAATTTAAAAAACTAGAAAGGCTATCTCAAAAATTCCTTTTGCATGTGGATCCGACACCTAAACTGGACACTGTTGCCAATTTTCAGCTTCAAACTCTTTACAATTTATGAGAAATTAAATTAACCGGTTTCTATAAAATTTCCTGAAAAATGATGAAAAATTTGAAATCTCAAGTTTTACACACTCTTTTACATGCTGTTTAGGACTTCAAAATGTGGACAATGTGGCAAAGTTTTAGTGAGGCTCCTTTTTGTTCACCAGACACAAAATTAACGTGTCTTTTTCAGGTTCCTCTAGGCAATAAATTGAAATTTCCTAAAGTTCAAATTTAATAAACTTCTAAAAAGGTTTACTGTTGCCCTGAAGAATTATAAACTTGAAAACTTTGGTTTAAAATTTATATTCTTTATTGGGCGATTAAAAAGATGTGTGCAACCACAAAGTATGGCGTTAAAATTTTGCAAATGGCGCCTTTCTTCTGTCCAGCTGCACTTCTCCTTGCCTCACGCTGCTTCCTCAACCTCACGCTTTGAATATCATGCTTCCCAAAACAGCACATGAAAATAAAAGAGCTTATACTATTAACAAATCTTCACGCCCAGTAAATTTTTCAAAGCATTTTGTTGCTGATTTATAAGAGGATCTTTGCACTGAGTAAATGAGATCTTCGTGCTTCCTCCTGACCAGACGTCCTTCTTCATAGCAAAGCACCACTTTCAACAGAAAAAAGCCGTATAAAAGATATTATCTCTAGGACAACAACAAACATTTTAAAGCCATGTTCCACTCATGAACAGACAAAACACGTCCACCTCTCCTCTTGCTGGATGAAGGCAGAGTCCTCAGGGTATGTGCTTCTCCACACACTTCCTCCCTCTCACCGAAATCTCTCCTTCCTTCCATAGGCTCTCTCTCTCAGTATCTTCCAACGATGAGCTGTGATTAGCATATAAGATTTATTGGAGAAGCCAAAAGCCATTATGTTCATTAGAAACATGAGGCACTTAAATAGCTCAAACAATGCTACAATCAAGGAGAGTAAACTTAGCAAACTAACAAACCCAATAACCATAAGCTTAACTTAGCTTTATGGTAAATCTACATGACTAACAATATATCAAGCTTGTTATTAACAAACTAATCTAACAACCTTGCCTTTAATTGAGTGGCTTATCATGCCATCTCATCATGAGTGGTATTTCCTGCCATCTTACCACGAATGGTTTTTCCTGCCATCTCACTCTGCACTTCTTTGGCAATCTGGATGGTGGGGTCACCCTGCACAATTCTGAGTGGATTTTCTTGCTAGCTCATCATGCACCTCTGGTGCATCTTGTAATTGAAGCATATTATCCACTTGCAAGAGTTATTTCAGCCTCCCACACATTCTTTATAGTGGATGTACCCTCCACAACTAGAACGTGTATGTTGATCAGAGTAGGGTTAACAAGTTTGTGAGGAATGTCACCCTCTAACACATCCTGTATGGTGGAGCTCCTCTATTTCATCTTTGTACTTTGCTTCGTTGGTTCATTTCTAGATTCTCTCTTCTTAGAACTTTCTATTGCTAATCGCTGTATCCTTCAATCCCATTGACCTATTTTTTTGGTCAGTTGTGGACATTAATATAATTTCTTTCTTTCTTTCTCCGCACGTGCATTTACATTGATTGTAACAAAGTTTTTAAGTCTATATTGGCCACCTTGCTAGTGCACGAGGCAATTACCCATTCTTGTTTCACATCGGACACAAGACATTACTTCTGAAGAAATTTATGACAATGTTGGGATTTTTCAGTTAATTGACCAATAGACGGGAAGTTTTTATTTATGTGAGGAACAAATGTAACATTCCTTACAATGAGTTTATCATTATTCATCACTATATAAATAACCCCTATACTTGCCACTGCAAGTGACTTTCCATTAGGTAGTATGTAATGTCCCTTTTTCCCACTTGAGAGCTATTATTTGGTCTTCTTGCCATTCCTTCTCTGTGGCAAAGAAGAGAAGAAGATGGAGGAGAACATTGAGCTTCCATTTGATATGTTTTTACTAATTTTTAATATGTTCTTTTAGTGTTTTCTTTCTTATAACAGGTCGGCTGGGTTTTAATTAATTAATGGAAGCTAATGAAGGAAAAGAACATCTTTAAGAGGTCGGTCTTGCTATTCCAAGCCTTGGCGCCAAAAGGAGGATATAAAAGAAGATTAGAGGGTTCATTTGAGATCTAGATTGGTGCATTTTATTCTACTTGGGCATTGTGAGCTTGTTGCTCCATGTTCTTGCACTTGGGGATGAAAACCCTCACGTGTATTTGCCTAGATTGACGAAAACCCTTCTAGAGGTTAAGAGGACAAAACCCTTCCCCTTGGCTTGGGATCAATGTTAGAGGCTAATTTAGAGAGATATATTTCATTTCTAGCTTGTTAGTGATTTATTAAGGGTGGAGCGACCTACCTTGGGTAGGGTTTTGAGATTTTGGTGAACTATTTGGATAATCTAGTTTGATAATCTGATTTGTAATATTTTATAAGGCCGGAATCTGAAGTTTGGTGATTTTTGGGGTTTCTATGCCCTAGATATCTAATTTTCTTGTGGCTGCAATATTCAGTTCATAATTAATTTCCAGCAGTGAGTTCTTCAGTATTTCTTTGTGTTTTTGGCTCTTAATATTCCATAAAATACATATAAAATTGTGGCAAGTGGATTCAAGGTGTTTCATGGTGTTTTTTGGCATATTTCATGGTAGATATAGTCGTTGATTTTGCATTAACAGTCTGCTGCAATATAAAATTCAGATCTGCATTTTGTGTGTGTGATTAAAACCCTTGAAAGGGTCATTACATAGTAAAGCTGAATAAAAAATTGTAGTAGATGTTACATACCAATCCTTATGACATGAAAAATATTTTGATGTGCTAGAATCAATGAACCAACTAGTAGTACTATTTGTTGAGCATGATGCCATGAGAACATACTCTTCCTTAGATTCCCGTTCACCTACAACTGCTGCCATATTTGCCTAATCCCATGGATTTTTGTTATGTTGTGAAAGATCATACTACCGCTTTCGGAAATCCTTTTTGATAAGCCCATCCTTATGATAGTAATGACATTTCTCCTAGTAACTAGAAGAATCACTAGGATGGCGTTTCCACCCCTGAAAGGGTCATTACATAGTAAAGCTGAATAAAAATTGAAGTAGATGTTACATACCAATCCTTATGACATGAAAAATGTTTTGATGTGCTAGAATTAATGAACCAACTAGTAGTACTATTTGTTGAGCATGATGCCACGAGAACATACTCTTCCTTAGATTCCCGTTCACCTACAATTGCTGCCATATTTGCCTAATCCCATGGATTTTTGTTATGTTGTGAAAGATCATACTACCGCTTTCGGAAATCCTTTTTGATAAGCCCATCCTTACGATAGTAATGACATTTCTCCTAAGTAACTAGAAGAATCACTAGGATGGCGTTTCCACTTTCTCTTTGAATAAGTAGTCAATGCACTCTTTGTTTCTCGGAACTGGACTCATTTTCTTGTTTCTACTTGTGTTCCTTCTACCAAAAATAGGAATTGACTTATTAAACATCAAGTTATGGCTTTCCACCATCAAATGTAGAGGCTCTACAAATGTTTCATAGGAGGGTGGTAAATTGTTCAAAACAAACACAACCAGGTTGTCATGATCTACTTTTTATTTGATGGCACCGAGTTGTTCCTGGAGATATTTCATCCATAGAAGATGTTCTAAAAGGGACCCACCCTTATGCATCTTTGCTAAACACAACAAATTTTTAGGTACAATACCTTACTTTCTTCAAAATATGATACTTGTTCTTCAAACGAGTCTAAAGTGCACTTGCCTCAATGGCATTCCGGATGTTGAGTATCAAATCATCTAAAGCACAAGCAACTTTAACCATAGTAAGGCCTTTATCATGCTTGTCATAATTTACAAATTTGCATGAAACCTTCCTTCACCACAGAGAATGATTGCGATTGTCAAAATTTTATGACTCAAACAATATAGTTTTGACCAATTAACTTTTGCGCGCTTGCAGTAACTAGAGTTTGAATATGTAATGCCCCCTCTTCTAAATTAAAGATGATTAATAATATTATTTAAGTTGGGCATGGTCATTTTTAATCCTTGGGCAATGTAATAATATTATTATTTGTTGGCTAGATTTTCTACATAGCTGAAAACCTAGGCAGTCATGAGATAAATCTCCCTCATTTACCGGTGAGGCTCCGTGTAAGATTTGTCAATTAAATATGCTAGTATCTATATGGGGTATTACTTTAACCATGCAGCTCATGAACCATAGCTGTATAGTTTTGCAGCAAGTAAACAGCTGTTAAAGAAAGAAAATATCTAATGAAGAAGGAAATAATATAAACACAGGAAAGAAAGAGGGAAGATGTGCAACCCAATCAATAGATTACAGAGTTGATTGCATGCACATAGACAAAACCAATAGATATTAACACACAAAATTATAAGCAAAGGCAACTTTCAGATCTAGATCTAGAATAACACAAAGTTTATAAGTAGATCTAAGACAAAAAGTTAGAAACAAAATGCATCGTGACACAAAGTTCTTCGGAAATCTGCTCCTTTCTATTCCTTTGCTTCAAATAACTATTAGAGGTTTCAGCACAACGTCTGGAACACAAGAATGCTGCTTACAAATTTTGATCCTTAACCCGAAGGTTCTTCCTCTACTTATAGAATGTAGAAGGAAAATTACAAATGGGAAACTCAACTGAACTAGAACATAAACAAGAAGTAAAGATAACATCTGACAATCATCTTCCTCTAATTCCTCTCCAAGTGACATGCATCCGGATCCATAGTCAAACTTATACACATCTGTCACTTAACTTATAGAATTGTTCCACATAACTTAAAGTAATGGTTTTAAAACCAACAACTTTAAAGTTTTACAATTACATCCGGGAACGTGGAAAATAGAAGAAGAAAGAGTAGAAGAAAGATTCACCAGTTGTAACATCTACATCTTATTTTTGTTTTGATACTGAATATACTTGTCAAACATGTAATTCAACAACTTCCCATCTGTTTTAGCCACAACTTCTTTTTCCGTCCTGAATTGTAGCAAGCCTTCGCTCAAAACCCCAATGATGCACGTTTCCACATCCTTCAAGTTAGGCCCAAATTTCTCAATATCTAATCGAAAGCGTTACTCAACTTATCGATGGAATCCATTGTGAAAGGCTTAACAACTCCATCAATCTTCTCTTACACCATCAGAAGAGATCCCTCCAAGGAATCAAACACTTTGCTAGGAATGGTCCTTGTGTATGAAGAAACATTCCCGACCACTTCCTCATTGGTGAAAGCAATGACATTGTCTGGTAGTGATGATGCCATACTTTCAAGTGTCCACATCCTTTTCAGATGATTCTGAAGATCTCCAAGCGGAAAGATACTGCAAACTCAAGTTGCTTCCCCTTCTCAACTGATCCATCGGGCACAATTCGTTCCGCAATCAACACCTCCCTCGGCAGTTTATTTATTTCGACCAAAGTACTCAGGTTACTTTCAGCTACTGTGCTCATGTCTATCGTGCTCGTCACCAGTTGCTTCAGCTGAACCGATGCATCCTTCATAACCTTTAGACGGGCTAGTACCTCTCCGAGTTGTACAGAAGCTTGGCGAATGATTAGACTCTTCCATTCATTGATAGCTTTAACCTGGTTACTTGCATCTTCCACTTCCTGCATCAGATGATCACTCACTTGCTTATGTGCTGAAATGGGCTGAGCGGAAGATTTGGCAACTTTGGCAATAATCTCGCACAACTGAGACACCTGCTTCTGAAGTTCAACTTTCTCCGCCTTTTCTTTATCAAGCCTAAGGAATAAAGCATCTATCAATGTCTGCGTGTCTTGCTTCAATCCTTCTGTGGTGGCTTGACCTATGGGTACTCTGGTCACTGTTATATCCTCTGCCATGAGCTCATCCTTCTTCCCTTCCTGCTAGGAACCGACATCTCAACGAACCCCTGACTCCTCAATAATCAACCTCAAGTCACCTTAGCAACTTTAGGTTTTCTGTCTTTTCCGCCCAAACTCAGGAGCAGCTGCAAGTCATGTTCCTCCAAGTTGATCTCCTCTCTAGCCTTTGGGACCAACTGTGAAGCCAACCATTCTGAGAAATTACTTCTCGGAGAATGAGAAGTTGCTGAGTGTACCACCATCTCGCGCTCTGATTCCTCTCCATCCGAAACTGCTACAGTGTCGTGGCTACCATCCTCTGTATTGTCCAAAGACAAAGCTCTTTCAAATTTTGCCATCTGCAACTTCAGTGTTTCTTCAGGAAGAGGTGCTAATCGGAGTGGCTGAGGAGAAAAGACGAATGTTGCCGGATTCAACGGAGGAACGACAATATCTTGCTGAGGTGCAACAGTCGGTGAAGTACTTGATGCTGGAGAAGTTAGAACTAACACCATAGCAGTAGAAGTGATCTTCTCCCTGAATGAGACTTTTTGTGCACTTTAATCTTTTCAGGCCTTCTGCTGCTTTCTCCCTCGTGCTTCCTTTTGAGGGAATTTCTGTCTTTGAGGTTTCATGTGATCTGATTCATCAATACTTCATCAAGGCAATATCCCTTTGTTATGACCGGTTTGAAGTATTAATTAACGGTGGCAGACCTTTCTTTCGATCGTATGGCAGCCACCTATGCTCTCCTGAAGTACAACTCTATCTCCTCCCATCTGATGGTATGCATCAAGTAACATATGCCCATCATCTTTAAGATCCGTAGGTATCCGTGCTAATCCAAAGTCAAACACTTGCCGGCATTGATAACCTGCTAAAATATTTCTTTCTAACTTCGTACTCGCTTTTGCACTTCATCTAGAAATCTTCCAATGAAGGCACATGTGCGTACTCCTGGGAGATTGTCTTCCTTGCCACCCCATATGGATCGAAGTTGAGCCGTGTTGGGAAGAACTCTTGCTCTTGTATTCAGAGAACATCTCCGCTTCAATTCCTCGGGCTTTATGAATGCTCTGGCAGCTGTAATAGCCCACTGTGATCGGGAAGAAGCCTGTAGACTTGTGTCGTTTCGACTGTAGGTCATGCATCTCCACGAGTTGTCTGCTCAACTCCATGATGACCAATCTGTCACTTGGATATCTAGGCAACTTGACTGGTTCTCCAAAAGCTGGTGACCATGAGGTATGTAAAGTCCGCAAACTGGATGAAGATACTACCAATCGAGACACGACTTCCTAAGCTTCCTCGCTTACCTGTTGGCCTTTAGATTACCGTTCAACCTGCAAATGAATCTGTAGAAGAATCCATCGTTGACCACGTTGTAATCTTTATTGCATGCAGCACATAAGTCATGAGATAGCACTCAAAAATAGGATCCTGGAGAGCACACCACATCTATCTAGCTTGGAGAAGATACCTTGTGAAGCTGCTGCATATACCAAATACGAAGTCATTTTGAAGTTGTAAGTCCGCCTCACATTCCGAGAGCTGCTCACCGATGTTGTCACTAATGATTTCCGACCAATTGATTATAGAATCTGCTTTGTTGATTTCAATGGTCTTGATGAAGGCATACATCCATGAGCGGAAGTTGTGAGCATTAGCTTCGCCATTTATCCTGCATAACAATTTGGTAATGTCATCCACCTATACCAGATTGGATCGTGGAAGAGTTCTCGGGAACTTGGATGGAGATCTGGGCTTCTTCATGTATCTGTTGTTCATTATGCCCACACAGTCAACTTTATGCTTTTCCCATCTGTTGCCAGCATCCAGTATGCTAATAGTAGTCACCACCTGTCGTGTTGGAATCTTCAGAAAATAATTGAAGAATTGTGCATCCAACCGAATTATTTTCTTCCCCGCAACATCTGGATTGATCTAGATAGTGGGTGGTAAGACCTAGCACACTCCATGACGAATTCTAGCAATTGAGCTGTGAATGGGAATGCTGAAGCTCGAATGATTCCACTGCTTTTGACTGCACGCATGAGAGAAGTCTTTCCAACTCTGGATCTGTCAATCAATTCAGAAAGAGGTTTTGGACCTAGATCTGTATCTCCGATGTCAGCAAACCTGGAAGTAATGCATGATTCTGTTGAGCTTTCTCTTTCATCTCGCTTTGCCATGGCCGAATCTGTCTTTGTCTGAGCAATTCTTTTTCTCTTTATTCGACCGGAATTCTTTACAACTGGTGCAGATCTGAGGATTTCTTCAGATTCGGAGGATATATTCAATGTATCTGACATTGATTTAAGCTCCCTTTCAATTATAAAAGCACTGTAATGAATTCCTGCAATTAATTCAGACAAAGACGGCAATCGGAACATGAACACTTGATTTTAATCATAAAAATCTACATATATAAAGCCTGCTGCCCCAAAATTTGAGGTTTTGTTTGCATGCAAAGCAAGCATGAATTTTGTCAACTTCACCTGAGCACCTGTACCACTATGTAGACAATTAATCAGACTTAAATCAAGCTCCTTCAAACCTAGGCGCCAAACTTTGAAGCTTTCCGACAAGTGAAAACACCTTCCTTTGAGAAAAATTCCTCCTTCTTTGGGTGCCAAAATTGTCTGGGCTGCACTTCCTTGCTAAAGAATTAATTACTTCATTAATATGGCAGCCCATGCTTATATAACCTTCATCATTCTATAATTAATTATTGCCTCTCCTATTCCTGGCAATTAATTAATTAATAAACATGCTTTTCTCTTCAATTTGGGCGCCTATTTTGTGCATGCTCATGGCTGCCATTAAATAAATTAAATTTATTTAATTTTAGCTTTTACTTTCAATTCACATTGACTTCACACTATGCTTTGACCTCATGCGCCAAAAATAGGAATTAATTCCATCAATTAATACTTTAAAAAGTATTATTTTCCTCTGATGGGTCACACTTTTTCATGAGAGAGGGCTGCATTAAATAAATTAAATTTATTTAATTTTAGAATTCTATTTCCAATTTCCTTTATCCTCTTCTCTGTGTTGACTTTATTTCATGCTTGGGCGCCAATTTTGGAAATAGAAGTAATTTATAAATGTAGTTAAAGCTATCCTTTTATTCCAAAAGGGATCGCACTTTTTGACATGGCTAATTTCTATTTTAAAAGTCAATTTCTAATGGGATTATTCACCCGCATCGCAGCTCCAAAATCCCATGATCCACTTAAGTTGTTTGACTTTCATAATGGGATTTTTACCTGCAAGGCGGGTAAGAAATTCCCATCAATGCCTTAAGTGATTTTCTTTTAATTCACAATGGGAATTTTCACCTGCAAGGCGGGTAAGAAATCCCGCCCGCTTTTGCCACGCCTCTAATTTTCCCATCATGACTTAAGTGGCTTCGCTTCCATGGGAAAAAGTACCTTGCCAAGCAGATACAAAATTCCCACCTGCCTGCTGCTACCAAAAATCCCATTGTAGCTTAAAACCTTCCTTTCCCAAAAATGCGACCTGCCTAGAAGAGGCCTTTTTTGTGCAGGACATCGTTTTTAGAGAGAACCAGACCTCCTGTGGCAAATTCCTTCTGGCATGACGTTTGTAGATGATCTCCAGATACTCTAGGCAAGAAAACAAACTGAACCGGCAAAGGAATAGACCTAGGAAATTTCACAGAAAACAAAACGAGAAAAATACCAAAAACGCAAAACGTTGCCAGAAGTCACAGATAAAGCCCAAGATTCATTCTGGTGGAAACCCTACTAGTATATGGGAATATTGACATGTAAAACCTCAACATGGTTAAACTAGAGCACAATTTACCTCAAACGGGGCTTAAAATAATTAAATAAAAATTTCCACAGTGCAAACCCCAACGACAAAATATAACGAGTTTGGGCATCTGGGTATTTGGCGAAATTGGCTTATATGACTCTCTTGAGAATATCTTGACACAATACAAACATTTTCTGGCAATTAAAACACAAAACGACCCATTATTTTAAAAGTATGAATTTTTTTACATGGGGTAGTCTCAGATTTCAGGGTGAAATCTGGGGACACACATTATTAAAATAAAAATTATTTTTAAATACTTCATAATGATTTAACTAAGTTGGCCAAATGTAACTTTGTGTTATCCGCGTACCCCTCAGGGGCACCGATACTTAAAAGTGCTTGAAACTCAAAGCAAATAAATGCTCAAAACGAAGAGGTTGTCACAACAACTTACTAAAGGGCACTCTAGAAAAATGTCGTTTTGACCACCAAATGTTAAGGAGCCTATAGAGCGGTATGATTGTAGCTCTTTGGGGCGCCTCAAAATCAAGATTGTCCAAAGTGGGCGAACTTGTATTCGAAATGAAGAGGAAGTCAAGAAGAACATTCTTCTCCAATGGTAAATCTTGAAAAATGTCATTTTGGCCTCCAAAAAGTTAGTGGTGTCCTTAGAGGGCCTTCGTTGTACTTAGCACGAAAAGTGCTCAAGGTACATCCAGGGGTGCCTAGAAAAACACCGACAACTTGTTTTGGTAGTAACTTTTGCATTTAGACTCCATTTGGGCTCCTCTTGAAGTATTGGAAAGATTTTTTGAAGATCTATTCGATGATGTGAATTTCAAGGTGTTTTCAACAAGTTTTGGGCCTCAAAAAGCGAAAGGTGCCTTTGGAGGGCCTCTGTCATACTTTACTTGAAACATACCTTGTAATGTCCTCTTTTCCAAGCTAGTTTGACTTGAAGACCTTGGGGCCCATTTCTACTTCCCGTGGGCTTTAAGGGAGAAAATAAGGGAAGTACATTCGTGTTATGATTGTAATTTGCTATTTTCAGCCTTGTCATATTTTTGTAAAAAGGCAAATTGCCAATTATAGCACTAAAATAGCATGTTGGTGGCTAAAAGTGCAAAGTGCCAACTTCAAAATAGAAAAGGATGTTTGAAAGGGGAGGTCGTCCCTCTCTAAGGAGGAAAAATAAATGTTAAAAAGAAATAAAGAGGCCTACATGGAGCACTCCACAAGGAAAGGAAAAAAAGCTATAAAAGCAAATGTTTGGGCTCATTGTAAGGATCATCGGTGAATCTTAATACTTCTCTTTTGGAAATTGGAGCATTGAGCTCTCATTTTCAGCCTTTGAGGACGAAAACCCTCATTGGATCCTATTGGGGACGAAAACCCTCAATAGTCACAACACTTGGGGACGAAAACCCTCATTTGTTGCATTGGTGGCTTCATCTAGGAGTCACAAGTGAGCTTCAAATTCAGAATTTCAGAACAGCAAGGGTTTCCATCCGTCGTTAGGGCACAAATTCCAGTTAGGGCATATTTTTTTGGGGCTGCCACACTTTTTTCAGCTTGGGCGACCCATTTGGAGATTTCGGGATCACTTTTTAGTGGGTTTTGGTGGTTGGAAAAATCTGATTCTAATTTTGTTTGATAGCTGCCATTTTTGTGGTCATTTTGAGCTATCATTTGCATTTTATCTCCAAGTATTTATGAAGATATGGATTTTTGAAGTTTCAACTATTTTTGAGCAATTAATTAATTCCAGTAGTCTGTATTTTATTGTTGAAGCATTTATTTGCATGATTTCATCAAGGGTTTCATGTTGTTGATGTATTTCTAAAGATTTGTGTGAGGGTTTTACTAAAATCTGAATTTAACCTAGGTTGCTTAGGGTTTTGTGACGTAAAACATGTCGCTTCCCTAATTTTTGCATAAAATCATATTGCTGTCATACAAACAAGGCTTTTAACATGTGGTTGTCATCATTTCCAGCAGAGTGTTCCATTAGGGTTTTGGGCAAAATTCAAATTCCTCAAATTTGAGCACGAAAGTGACATTACATACCTCTTGGGGGTGCCTCACCTTTTTGGCATTTTTGACGTCGAAACAAGAAAATTCTAGGAGGGGCTTGTAGAAAATTTGTTCTTCAAAATGAGCATTCGGGTATTCTTATGAATTCGCAAAGTGTGTTTTTCACTCGAAAGTACATGCACCCTTGGAATACACTTTTCATAGTACGAAAAGCGCTCAAGGTGCATCCCAAAGGCGTCTGGAGCGACTAAGCCCTAAAAGTGCACTTTAAAAACACTTAAAACTATGAGTTTTGGATCTCATCCCGGTCATTTTCCCCGGATCGACCCTTCTTCCCACGAGCCCATTTTTCAAATCTTGGGTCTTTGAGAGACCTTCCAAACCTTTTTGTGTCTTACTCTACTTTTTTCCCTCTTTGTGCCCATGTATTCATTTCCAATACCCAATTGCTAGATTACACGTTTCCCAATGCACACATTTCTAGGCACTTCCTACAAGATCTAGCTCCGCATTCACCTCTTGTATGCCTTAAACATCCTTCCATCAAAGTTTCACGTGAAATGAAGTAGTTTTACCACTTCAAATCTTGAGGAGCCTCTCGAGAGGTACAATCGTACCCTCCTAGGGGCATGTGGCCTTTTCAGGGTTTTTAGTCTTTTTAAATGTTTTCTCTCCCATTCACTAATTACTGCTTCCCCATTTGGGTTCCCACCTTCAATGCGGCATTTTTGAACACTTTTTCGGAGCCCTACTCTCAAGCCCTAGCTCCCGGGACCTTGTTTATTAAGCTGGGACAGAGTACAAGTACTTTAGGAAGGATTTCTTGTTGCAGATCTCAATGGAGATAATTTCAATGAGATTGAGTTGACTCGAGGGTTTCAATAATGGGTGTTCCAATTCATTCATACCATCAAGAAGGGCGTTCATTCATAGGCAATTGACAAAGTTTAAAACAAAAGGAACCTTCAAGAGGTCGACCTACTTTATGTGGTTGATTACACATCTGAGTTGAGAGGGCAATGAATTAGAGGATTGATCATGCCAACAATGCATTGGCTATAGGAAGATTGTCATCACGAGTGTTTTAACCAAGTTTCGGGTATTGAAGATCCATCGGTGTGAAAGAAGTGAATCAAAGTGCAGTGAAAAATCATGCTAATTCAAAGTGATTACGAAGCGTGAGTGGTCAGAGATGAGCTCTTTTGTGCTGATGGTTTTGACACGACGACCATGGATAGGTTGAGCATGATCCATGTTGCACTCGGGGAGTTTTGCAAGGATTTGCTAGAGTTCTAGAAGACCCTTGTTAGCTTGTTGTGAATGAGATAATTGAGTTTTATGTTGCAAGAGTGTAACTGTACCTGATCGAGATGTTATTGTAAAGGTTGTTGCGAGATTTCAAGAATTCAAGGCCAAGAGAATTACGAGTCTTGGGAAAAAGTGTCAAGGAGCCATAGTGGATCGAAATGTTAATACCGTGTTATAATTTTAAGATACTTGTTAGAAGTAGTGACTCAAGTCATTTCCGTTTTAGGTATGTTTGAGTTATAATATTTTATAATTTCAAATTATAAGGTGGTTGAGAATTAGTTATTCCTCTCCTCCTTATAAATACTCCAAGTAACTCATTTGAAAAGGCATTTTGGCTTTTGAGACTTAGGGCTCTAGAGCTTTTGATAGGACTTTTGTTGTTGTAAGTTTGTGAGAGAAGCATGAAAGGAATGAAATCCGAGATTGCACATGTGAATGTACATCTTCTCCTTCTCCATCTCTTTGTTATTCCCTTTCTCCATACTTTTCGTATTCCTAGGAGTTCATTCCCAAACCCCCAATGAAGTAGCTTAGAGTGAATATTGTACATATTCTTTCTCGATTGTTTGGGATTTCAATAAAGGGTGCCTCTCTTCATAATAGAGGAGGGGCTTTGTCACATATACTGTTGCTGAAACTCATTATTTTGCCATGATAAAATATTCCACCAACACTGTATACCCTAGATATTATGAAAATCATGAAACCCGTGACTGGGACAGCTCTGTCTGGCCTTTGCCTTTGAAAATGGGAAATTGCGATTTCAAATCATGTGCCCTAGTTTGCTAATTAAACACGTCTTTCCTTCTCTGATCTTCATATTTCGCCATTCAACAGTCTGCAACTTCGTCTCATGAAAATGGTACTCATGTTTTATGAAACTAGTACCTGTGTTTATGTCCTATACAGACTTCCCTTCTTTTGTTGCTTGCTCCAGGTCTACCTGAAAACAATGTTTCTTCATGCCAGTCCTCTTGCCCAGCACAACTTCCTCCTGCACCATGGGTGTCATGCCCACTGGTCTGCTCGCGTTTTTGTTCGTCCACCGTCTGCTCCATCTCTGCAGATCTTAATGTTAAGAACGTGAAAATGGTGATTCTTTGCCTTTGATTAGAAAAACCTTATTCAAATCTTCTGTTCTGCAGTTTGTACCCTCTTCTAGGGCTTCCTCCATTTCCGATCTTTCTGTTCATACTCTGCTCCTAGGGATTCCTTGACAGTGGCTCTGATACCAATGTTAGAAGATACAAGAAAGAGAATGAAGAGAAACTGGAAGGCACACATTGGGATTTGTGTGTCCATCATTTTATTATGCTAGAAAGGAGTTACAATATAGTTGGGGTAGTTTATAACTAATCATTAGTTAATGAGTAACTAATGTATAAATAATATTTTAATAATAGAGAGTTCCAACTTCACAAGACTGTCCAAGCCATTCCGAAGTCAATCCAAAATCTGGGGTAGAACAAGGATTCTCAAGTGGATTTTCGAACTTCCAAATCCTTTTCGTTTTGGATTCTTTGCAATCCACGTATACTATGGACCAAGATATTCTGTTGTGGACAAGGGTGCGGACATCAATGGTCCACCATTAGTCATTCAACAAAATAGTTCTAGCAGATAGAAACATTCTCAATTTTTATTGGTAATCCAAAACCAGAGGATCTGCAATTTTTTCCTTTAGAATCATCAGCAGTGAGACAACAGGAAGGAAAGCCCAAAAGTAGTAACCCTTGTGTCATGTAAGGGCCGTGTCATGTAAGGGCTAAAGAATCTGCAAAACATTCTTCTACAAGCAACTGCTGCACAACAAGAGGAGAGAAACGATAAGGAAGACATGAAGTTCGAGTGCATTCTAAATTGTAAAATCACCTCATTATGCTCAGCTCTCTGAAATCCTTAAAAGAGGAGGAAATCCTCTTCTGAAGTTGCTGGTGCCTATTATCACACAATTTTATAAATATCAGAGAAGACGATACTTTACAGCAGTTGTAGACCAAATCAAATTCATTTCATGATTTTTTAAAAAAATCCTCCCAATTTCAATATTGCGTTCTACCTGCAGAATTTCTCTTACATAGATCTGTATCAGTTTTACTTATTCTTTTTAGTTTCTATGTTTCATTAGGGTCAGTTGAAGGCTCAGGCTGACACAAAGATTGCAGTGCAATAACTATCACAGAGTAATCAGCAGAATATATAAGTTTTCTATCAGCTTTAGTCTATATTGCTAACTTGGAGAGGAAGATATATTCTTGTCAAAACAGCTGCAAACCAGAGAGTGGGAATGTTTGAAAATATCAGCTTAGATTTAGAAACAATAAAGACAAGATCAGCATTGCTTCTGGTAAAGTAAATTTAAAATCAGATATGATTTTTGAAAAGCTAAAATAGCTTTATAAAAGTAAAGAAAACAAGTATATGATCAAATTTGATATTAGACAATTGAAAGAAAAGATTATCAATTTGATTTTGAAAATTTAAAGATAAAGATCAAATTTGATTTCAGAAAAGTCAAGCTAAGATAAAAATCTATTATGATATAATTTGTAAAAGTCAAACTAAGCTGAAGAGTGCTCGAAAAGGTCCATGTCTTCAATTTGTCATTTCTTTGTAATCAGTGCTTTTGGACACGTCTAGGAGAAGGCTTAGTTTCTGTTTATTTTGTAATTATTTTTCACTTTTAAAATAAGGTCTTTATTTTTGTGATAAAAAGAAAATTCAAGTATTATCACTATTGTGTAGTAAAACCAATGTTTTAAAAATCGGAACCGGACTCGGAACCTGCCAAGGGTTGAAACGAAACTAGTTAGGTTTGAAATTTATGAACTGTTTTACTAAAAAATACATAAAATATTACAATTTTAACGAAAACAATATATTTTAAAGATTCCAATTTCCAAACCATGATTACAAACAATTAGAGACAAAATATGCAAAGTTTGCTCATGTATATACTGTGAAAGGGTAAATATAGCAAAATGGCACCAAGTGCACTACATATCCGAAACAAAATACATAAACAATGAGGATCTAAATGGCCTCTAGTGTAATGTCCCCAAATGGGACAATTTGACCCCAAGTTGGATTTAAGGCCAACCCCAACCCCAAATCACAAATTTATAACACATAGATCAGATTTATTTTGGCAGATCTGAATTTATAATGGAAATTGCGACTAGGGTTAAGTATAAAACCCAACTAAATCAGCCCTTACACTTAAGTCTTCTCATTCAAAACTAAAGTACTGATTTTATAAGGCCCAAATCAGGTAAAATATGCAGATTTCTGATTTAAATAGGACTGAAATAAATTAAATAAATCAGCAGAGTGAAAGTACCAATAATGAGCTCCAACAAGGCTGATTTTATTTAATAATAAGCTGCAGATCTGATCTGAAAGTACAACAGTGGAATGAGGGTTTGGAACCCAACAAAATGCTCCAAAATAGCAGAATTAAATATCTGAAGATAAGCTCCAAACAACAGATGCCAAAACTGGTTTCTATATCCCTTTATCACTGCAAAACAGCCCACAACTGGGTTGCTGCAACTGGTAAATATAAAATGATTCAATAATCAGATTTGTCTCGAGTCTTCAACACAAAAGATGAGTCCAGAGGAAGAGTTTTCGTTCTTCCTCCACTCCTTGAGGGTTTTCGTCCTTAGAATTTATAGTTGCAAATACTCAACTCACACAAGTAATTTTCAGAATTTTTCATAAACATAGCATGCCTCAAACCCAAGTCGACTTGTCCCTATATAGGAAGAAGTGACCCAAAGTGACTTTCTACACAACTTATCAGCTCCTTTCAACATTAAATGTTTTTTTCCCTCCAAAAGGCTTCCCTAGTGCAAGTCGCCTTTTTTAGAGGGAATAACTTTGACCCATGAGCTTTATACCTTTTTTCCCATTTTTTAGTGCTCCCTAAGCTAGTCGTACTTTTCCATAAGAAATACAATTTTTGCTAAGTGCTTTATCTTTTATTTTCTTTTTTATATTTTTTAATTTATCATTAAGTCCATTAATTTATTATAAGTGCTTTTTATAATGTTTTATTTTATTTTTGCACTTTATAATAAAATAATAAAACTTAAGTCTCCCTTTAAAAATTCGTCTTAGCCGTCGGGAAGACAAAATAGGCTAAGGGTCTTCGTCATGACTATCCTAGGAAGTGAGACATTACAATCCTCCCTTCCCAAGATTGCTTACCCTCAAGCAATTCTAAAATCTTTTGTCTAAGTGCCATGCACAAGAGACAAAACATGCTGAAGTGTTCAAGAGTCTAACAACTGTACTTGTTAGATGAGATAATTCTTGCCACCACTTGCGCTTCACAAGGTGCTCATATTCACATGGTTGTACCAAAGGCATTACATAATGCAAATTGCAGATTTTATCATCTAAATCATCACTCTTATCAAAAGAAATCTGAATATGCTGCAAATATGACATTAGTTTGTTTGTATCATACCTTATGGAGTCACCATGGTTCACAAAGGGCTGAAATTCTTCACAACTTAGCTGCTGCAATATTGTGTTCCCTCCTTCATCAATCACATTTTGTGAAATCTGCCCCTCATTGACAACTCCAATCATACTATTGGCTGCCATTCTTGGAGGAACTCCTTTCTTCATGCCTTACAAAACAATTTCTTTGTCTTGCACTTTGAATGGTTCGATAATTTTGATTAAAATCACCCAAGGATTGGAGCCATTGAACACCAAGAACTAAGTCCAACCCACCAATGCCAACAACATAAAATTCATCACTTACCTCATGTCCTCCCATGGTGAATTGAAGTTGGGGAATCTTCTTGGTGCATGTGATTGAATATCCATCCGCCACAATCACATTGAATCCTTGGAATTCTTCCTCTTGTAAGCCCAATCTAGCAACCAACCCTTCATCAATGAAGTTGTGTGTTGCTCCTCCATCAATCAATATGGTGACCCTTTGCCCAAGAAGATCACCTTTCACATGGAATGCATAGAAACTAGGCAATATTGTTAGTGTAGCTAAGGTAGCATTTGTGACACCCACCTCATTTTCCTTTGCTTGATCTTTTGGATCAACATTATCTTCATCCTCTTCATCATCTGAAACAACTTCAATATAATGAATAGATCCCTTACCTTTGCAACGATGGTTGGGTGTCCATGGTTCTTTACAATCAAAGCATAATTTCTTCCTCCTTAGCTCATTCTTTGCTTCAATTTCAGACTTGTTTCTCTCCCATTCTTGTGCTCTATTTTTCTGCCCACTAACTGTTGTTCCTTGCTTCTCATTTTGAGGTGTTATGGGCTGCTCACATGTGTTCTTTTGCTGCCCAAAAGCGTTGTTTGCTGCTGTCCAAACTGCAGATTTCTCCCCTTTGGCATCGAACTCTCTAAGTCTAATGACTTCTTAATGGCACCTTGAAGAGATGGAGGATTAAAAACTTTAACAAGGCCTTTTAATGGTTCTCCTAACCCTTCAACAAACAATAAAACAAACCTTCTTTCTCTCATAACCCTTCAACAAACAATAAAACAAACCTTCTTTCTCTAACATCAGATACCATTACTGCAATTCTATGAAAATCATAAATATACTTATCTAGAGTTCCATCCTATTTGAGTTCAACTAGCTCCCTGAAATGCAAGTCCGGATCCATTTTGTCAAATTGATCTATAAAATCTTCAACTTTGGAATTATTCACAAAATCACGATTAATCGCTGCTGTTTACTTTCTATTAGAAAATAACAGAGATAGCTAGTGAATGAATTATTCTTGTGCTTAGAATCAACAATTGTAGTAAAGGAAAAAATATAAGCTCATAACACCAACAAATTTTATCCTAGAAAACCTCAATGGAGGAAAAACCAGTCGGGAAGGGCAATTGCTCTTTCTTCCCACTTCTATTGGCCAATTAAAATCAACAAGTACAAAATTTACAATAAGTAGGAAAGGGAAATAGATAATATCTCAACACTTCCTTTCAATTACTTGCTTGCTTTGTCTCAACACTCCTTTCTTCTACAAAATACAATTTCTAGCACTAAGACTTCTTGCTCACTTGCTCTCATGCTTTGATGATCTTCTACACTTCTACAATCATGTATTTATAGCCTTTCTCATGTCCTCCCGTGCACTGGAGAATGGGAAAGGTCATGAAGGAGAAGAGAAACGAACATCCTTTCAAATTCAGAGGTTGTTCGTTTGAATTTTGTTTTCTGTCCGTAATGGCTAGGACCGCCGCCCTATGTAGATCGGTGGTCCCAGGACCGCTGCCCTGGGTTGGATGGCGGTTCGTAACCACCGCTTGCACTAGCGGCGGTCTGTTACTTACAAGATAGAACCTCCGTTTATTGTTTTTCTTCTTTTTATTTTTATGAAGTAGAGTTATTTTGGATCCCTATGGATCACACCTCCCCTTCTTAGGAGGCTTTTGGTCCCACAAAAGCTTAGTGGGGGAGTAGATGAGGAAATAATTCCCTCGCTTGCTCCTTCGAGTACCACCGGGCCTGCCTTGGTGTCTTTCCTTTCAGTCCAATCTACCAAGACTCCTGCGGACCTCTTCTAGTCTCTCTGACCTTCTGTTGTAGCACTACATCCTCCTCCAATTCACCTCGTGAGTCCAAGACACAATCCTCAATGGAAGGTAGCAATTGTAGTTCTTCATCTTCATCTAGCATGGATGGCTCATATAGGTGCAAATTCTCGCAGTTTACTACAAACTACATCCTCATGAATGACGGCAAATCAAGTCGAAAAGCATTTTCTCCAACTTGCTCCAATATGGTGAAGGGTCCATATCGTAGTGGCTTGAGCTTCCGTGCTTGACCTTGTAGTCTCTCCTTGCTCAAGTAAAGCCAAACTTTATCTCCAACATGAAGCTTGTGTTCCCTCCTATGCTGATCATGCCTAGCTTTGTACTTTGCTTGAGATTTCTCTAGTTGTTCTTTGACCTTGAGATGGATTTACCGGATCCTTTGAATGAAATTGTTTATTCTAGTCACCTCTGTGCCTCGTGTATCCTCCTCATCTGTTGTACAACTGCTATTTCTAAGCGGATTTGTAGGTAGATATCCCAAGTATGCTTCAAATGGCGACTTCATAGTGGATGTGTGTCTTTGCCGGTTATACGAATGTTGAATGTAGGCTAAGGACTCATCCCAAGTCCTTGGGTATTTGTTGTTATATCCTCTGATCAACTGTACCAAAGTCTTGTTTACCACCTCTGTTTGTCCATCTGTCTGTGGATGGAAATTTTTGCTCCTTTGTAACCTGGTATCCATCTTGTCCCACAAAGTAGTCCAAAACTTCCCCAAGAACCTAGAATCCCTGTCAGAAACAATAGACTTTGGCAAACCAAAATGCACCCATACATTAGTAAAGAAAAGATCTGCCGCCTCATGTGCTTTTACTATCTTTTTACATGCCATAAGAATACACATTTTACTAAATCTATCAACAACAACATAGAGATAGTCATGGCCATGTTTAGACATAGGTAATCCTCCTACAAAATCCATAGAAATGTCCTCCCACGGACGAGTAGGTATTGGTAAAGGCATATACAAACCTTCCTTCCTAGTTTTAGGCTTGCTAGTACAACAAAGTTTACATCCACGAATAAATTTTGATACTTCTTCTTGCATGTTGGGCCAATATACATACCTTTACAAGTGGGCTAGGGTCTTACCAACACCGAAATGTCCCACTACTTTCGAGGTATGTGCTTCCCTCATCAATAGAATTCTTTCTTCTTTAGGCACACAAAGTTTCCCCCATCGGTAGAGCAGCCCGTCCTTGAGATAACAATCTTCAATCCCGTTTTCTTAGCCCCTTGGGACTGCAACTTCTGAAATGTCACCCCAAATTCTTTGTCTTGGGCATATGCCTCTCTGTAAGCTTCCTTCGTGAAGGGCTCAATCTGAGAGATCGTGGCCAAACAGGAGAACTTTTCCTATGTGGGTGGCCTAGACAACATGTCTGCCACCAAATTTGTACTACCCTTCTTGTATTTGATCACTAGATGGAACTATTGAAGAAACCCCATCCATTTGTAGTGCCTTGCCTGCTGTAATTTAGACTGTGCTTGCAAATATTGGAGAGGTTTGTGGTCAGTGTGCACAATAGTTTCTTTACCCAACAAATAATGTTTCCATTTTTTAATTGCTTGAACTAGTGCATACATTTCTTTATCATATATTGAATATCCTTTAACTGCTGAAGTGAAGGTTTCAGAATGATAACATACGGGTTTACCTCCTTGAAGCAACATTGCGCCCATAGCGTAATCACTGGCATCTGTCTCTACTTCAAAAGGCTGCTGCAAACTAGGAAGAGCAAGTACTGGAGCATGACTAATCTTGTATTTCAATAACTCAAAGGATTTTTCTTGTTCCTTACCCCAATCAAAACCCTTACTCTTTCAGGCCATTGTGTGTAGAGGTGCTGCGATCACCAAGAAACCGGAATGAATTTCCGCATGTCTTTATCTTGCTCCCACAAAACTTCTAGTCTCGTGGCTCCCTGCTTGTGTTGGCCAATTTGTGATGGCTTCCACCTTTGGATCCACTTGTAACTCTCCTCCTCAAACCACGTGCCCAAGATAGACAAGTGACTGTTTGGCAAATTCACATTTCTTCATATTACAAAGCAGTTGTTTCTCCCTAAGAACTTGCAATACTTGCAAATGCGTTAGATGTTCTTCCCATGTGGCACTAAAAATCAAGATATCATCTCGATATACAATGACACATGAATCTATGAAATCCCGCAATACATCATTCATCAATCTCATAAATGTAGCGGGTGCATTGCATAATCCAAAAGGAAGTACTAACCATTCATACAAACCCTGTTTTGTTTTGAAGGCAGTCTTCCATATATCCTCCTCCTTCATTCTTACTTGAGATCCAACTTCATGAAAAATTTGGCATGTTGAAGCTGGTCCAAAAGATCATCTATGCGGGGAAGTGGATATCTGTTCTTTATGGTGATCTTGTTCAAAGCGCGGTAGTCGATGCACATTCTCCAAGAACCATCCTGTGGCACAATTACAACAGCAGGCGAACCGCACGGTGAGGTGCTCGGACGTATCACCCCTTGGTCTATTAGTTCCTGGAGTTGTTTCTTTACTTCAGTACTCTCAAGCAAGGATTGCCTATACAACCCAATGTTCGGTAGAGGTGACTCTGGAAACAGCTGAATCTCATGCTCTACTTCCCGTTTTGGTGGTAATCCACTAGAGCTGAAATACTTCCTGAAAAGATTGAATAATACTATCCAAATCTTGTTTTCCTTGGTTAGAAATCTCTGAAACTTCTACCCCATCTTGTTTATCCTTTAACAAAAGTAAACAAAACTGATTATGATTTGCCTAAATAAGCCATTTTGCTTGGTTAGCACTTACCATAGTAACCCGTGTCTTATTTGGTGTGCCCAGGATGTTGTAGCTGATCCCATCCTTGACCCATCTGTACCGGTTTTCCCTTCTCATAAATATAGCATCCCTAACATACAAGTAAGGACTCCCGAATACAACATCAAAAGCATCAAGTGGATAACATTAGCTTCAAAAATATCTATATATTGGGAATTTATCCCAAACTTGACCTTACATCTTTTTGTTACTTGAATTTCAACACCATTCTTCACCCAACCCAAAGGATAAGGGTGCGGATGCTCGTAAGTCTTAAGACCAAGCTTGCTTACAATTGTCTCAGAAATCAAGTTAGATTGAGAACAGGTATCAACGAAAGCATTTACCTTAGTTCTCGTGATCCGGATTTTGATTTGGAATAGTCTACTCATCTCCTCTTCACTGTCCATGTTGGTGGTTGTGCATCCAAGCCTTTCGTCTACATCAAAGTCATCTTCGATTTCCACCTCCCCTTTTGTCTTTACAGCTATCATGGACTTCTTGGAGTCCTTGGTTCGGTTCTTCGGATGTAACTCCGGATGCAACTTCCAACATGTAGCGTTAGTATGACAATTGATATCACAATTCTTGCAAAAATTCTTGGGATCTTTACAAGTATTTAAAGTAGTGGCAGCTTGTTTACCTTTCACTTTCCACGTATTCTTGTTACTTGTTTGCCCATAATCCTTTTTTCGTTGATTTGTCGATCGCTTTACCCTCGGCTCTCGCTTCTCCTTGCTTTTTCTCATCATCTATGTAGTTTTCCTGCACACATGCTTCATTGAGATCCTTGGGCTTTGTGGAGATGACTTTTCTTCGAAGGTGAGTGTAAAGTCCTCCCAAGTACTTGGTCAGAATATCCTCATCCTCCAAATCCATGTTTAGCAGCACGGCTTGCCTCTCGAAACTCCGTAGTATAGTTTTGCACACTTTGACCACTGGTTGTCTAAAATACTGCCATTTAATCACTTGGTCAGTTTTATGGCGAATGGGATAGAAGTTAGCTCTAAGTAATTCCTTAAATTCTTGCCAAGACTTCACAATAGGATGCTTCTTCTTTTCACAAGTAGTTAGATGAGTTTCCCACCAAACTAGAGCATGTCCCTCCATTTTGAGACGTGCAAAGGTGATCCTTTGTGCCTCAGTGACATTATGGACGCTAAAATAGACTTCTAACTGTTTCAACCATTTATCAAGTAACTCTGCATCTACTTGTCCTTCAAAGCTTTTGATTTCGACTTTAGTCTCAACTTTAAAAGGAGTATGTTCAGATTTTACCTTTTCTCTTGTGTTAGAAGTCTCTTCTTCATGCTCTTCCCCATAATCTTCCTCATGGTGGCTCTTGCCTATACCAAACTTTTGGCTAAGCCTCGAACCACCGAGTCCATGGAGTCTTGCTTGACGGAAGCTGTCTTCTGCAAATCTGCAAGTTCCTCTTGCCTTCTAAACATCCTATCCATCATGGTCTCCAACATCTTGATTCTACGGACCAAGTTCTCTTCCTCCATTTCTCCCCGAATTCTCTGTTTCCACTTCTTTGTAGAAATCTTTGGATCGCAAGGTAAAGCTTCTTCGCCTTTAGATCTTATCATTGTCATACAAATTCAAGAACGAAATACCATAGTCCTGGATACTTGTTAGCTCTGATACCAAAATGATCTGTAAACTCTTCAACTTTGGAATTATTCACAAAATCACAATTAATTGCTACTGTTTACTTTCTATTAGAAAATAACAGAGATAGCTAGTGAATGAATTATTATTGTGCTTAGAATCAACAATTGTAGTAAAGGAAAGAATATAAGCTCATAACACCAACAATTTTATCCTGGAAAACCTCCAATGGAGGAAAAACTAGTCGGGAAGGGCAATTGCTCTTTCTTCCCACTTCTATTGGCCAATTCAAATCAACAAGTACAAAATTTACAATAAGTATGAAAGGGAAGTAGATAATATCTCAACACTTCCTTTCAATTACTTGCTTGCTCTGTCTCAACACTCCTTTCTTCTACAAAATACAATTTCCAGCACTAAGACTTCTTGCTCACTTGCTCTCATGCTTTGATGATCTTCTACACTTCTACAATCATGTATTTATAGCCTTTCTCATGTCCTCCCGTGCACTGGAGAATGGGAAAGGTCATGAAGGAGAAGAGAAACGAACATCCTTTCAAATTCAGAGGTTGTTCGTTTCAAATTTTGTTTTCTATCCGTAATGGCCAGGACCGCTGCCCTATGCAGACCGGCAGTTCTGTTACTTACAAGACAAAACCTCTGTTTATTGTTTTTCTTCTTTGTGCTGATTGTTTTTGATGAAGTAGAGTTATTTTGGATCCCTATGGTCACAAACAGTTGCTGAATTCTTCAAGGGAGGTGATAGAGCCATGCCCTTGGGTGATGATGCCATGGTACCACCACTCATGTGCAACTCCATCCAAATGCAAGGTTGCAAACTTAAGTGCCTCTTCTTCATACATAGGGTTCAAAGAGAGATATGTATCTAATTTTTGTAACCAAGCCCTAGCAGAACACTTATCTGAACCATCAAATGAAGGAAGATTGATCTTACCCAATCTATGTTGAATGTCTTTCCTTGGTTCTTGCTGCTGATTTACCCTTTTTCTTGGCCCTTTGTTCCTCCTTAGTTGGCAAAAATCCCTGAATGAAAGCAAGTTCCTTGTGTTGGGATTCAAGGATGCATACTCATCTCCAAAAAGATTGACTTCTTCTGTAAACCCGTGTGTAGGTGGCTACTCCTCCTCCCCTTGTGGCTCATTCCTTGAAGGAAACTAGCATGAAAGAACTTGGAAGGAGTATTGTTTGAAACCCTTCCCGCATGATGGCTAGAAGAGCTTCCCTCACCATGATGGCCTTGATTCCCTTGATTGTTAGACAATATCCCCTACAAGGATTTGCCCAAATCAGCAATGACTCTACATTTGTTTTTATTTATTATCAATGTTCAACTTCATTGCTCATACGAATTGACATTAACTGCAGCCTGCAGGTGTCTAACATTCTGAGTTCGTGTATTTGAGCTTGCTTTCATTTATTTTCCTTGCATTCGAATTTGTTTTATGCATGAACTCAAATAACTCAGAGTCTCAGCCTCTTGAATCATGATTTCTGGTATAGTTCGCGTAACATTGGTAAAGCTAAATGAAACATTGGTAATATAAGTAATATACCAATGTTTTACATTTAATTTAAGTGTATTTTATGAATTTAAATGTTTTTTAAAGTAGCGATAAAGTCGCCAATTAATGCCGAGAAATCACCGATTTCCGAGTCAAATTTTGGCCTGCGGATTAATTACCGATAACGATTTTTTGAACTATGATCAAATCATCAATCATCAAACTAGAATAAAGCCAACTAGAAAGTTGGATTTAAAAAAAAGTGTTTTAAATGTCAAATTGGTGTTTATTTTGGTACAAACTGGTTGAGACCGGTTTAGGCGGGTCAGACCGGTTCAAGAATGGTTCAGTACAAAACCGGTCCCGCCAGCTGTTTTTCTATCGGTTCCTTCCATTTACTATTGAACCGGCCAAACTGGCGATTCAATTCTGGTTCGACTGGTTTTTAAAACATTGAGTAAAACACGGGACATCCAGTCCCTTTGTCATATTTCACATCTTAAGATGCCTAAGAAATATCCTGAAATGGGGAGTGGGATAAATACACCTGTTGAAGAGGATAAAGGGGGCGGCTTGGATACATTTGTTCTAATTATGTCTTATTGGAAAGGACTCTGTACCGCCATGTTGTGCGTGAGCTAGGGGGTTAAAGACGAATATCTTTAATCTCTTGGGACATCATAATTTGGAAATAGATGGTCAAGAGGTTTTAATGTTATTGCTGTTTGGAAAGTCACAATCAGACATTGAATCTTATTGGCCAACCGTAATCAGGCATAAGTAATCCTTTCTCTTGTTGGAAGATTTTATTTTCAATGCCCCTGATTTTGATTTGCCACAGGTTTCTTTAATGTTGAAGACTTTCTATGTTCCTTTTTGGATGACATTATTAATATTTTAGTCTGATAGTAAAGTTTATAAATTATTAGAGCAGGTAATAAATTATTGATTGTCGATGCATCTGCAAATGATTGTGTTGTTTTGATTAATGTGCTCTGCGTCATTTTAGTACGCTGTGTTACAATTATGGAAAGATTCACTAAATCAAGTTATTGTTTTAGTTTTTGATACTATGCAAGCCTTTCTAAGCTGCTTCTTGAAGCCCCAACAATTGTTGTTCCAAGCAGTTTTCTTTTTTAAATTAACAAGCTCTGTACATTTTTTTGTTTCCTTGTATTCGTTTCAATTGTAGATTGTGTACTCCATGACACATGTTAGCCAAGTCAGTTACGTTCACATTCCTTGAAAAACTCAATTCAAAAATTTGCAATGTTGAACTGAGAGATTGCAATTATTGTACACAATGTCTTCTTATTTGCTTCTCAATGGCCAACAGCTCAAGCCATAGAGTCAGAACATCATAGAAAGTTTATCCTCTTAATTTTATCTGCTTAGGTTTGCAAACTTACTTGCTTTTATGCCTCATGCTTGTTTTGTTTATCAGGTTATTATAACATGTAATACTTGCTTTTATGTTTGTCTTCTTATTTGCTTCTCAATGGCCAACAGCTCAAGCCATAGAGAGTCAGAACATCATAGAAAGTTTATCCTCTTAATTATATCTGCTTAGGCTTGCAAACTTGCTTGCTTTTATGCCTCATGCTTGTTTTGTTTATCAGGTTATTATAACATGTAATACCTGCCTGAATAAAATTATTGCCTGATAAAAAAATTGAAACAGATATGGGCAATATCTTTTTGATAATGGGAGCTATGAGGAGGCCATGCAACAATTTTCGGCATCTACACTGGATATTAATGCAATATTGTGTTTATATCCTTCATTAAAGCTTCCAAAGATCTCCAATGATACGTCATCTTGTTCTTCTGATACGTTGTCTGAACAACATCTTACCAAGGCTTTTGTGAATGCATTGGATGAGGCGGAAGGTGGATCCCTATCACAGGATGAAGAAAAAGTAAATCTCCAAGTGGAAAGCTAAATCATAATTCTCTGACTGCACTTATCAAATTTCTGTCAAAAAGAGAAAAATTATTATTGGAAAAGCAGCAGCAGAAGACACAGATGAGGTTGTTGCAGCGGTAGTAGAAGATGCCAGTTCATCTGTGGATGCCTGGAGGTCAAGTCGTTCAATCAAGGTAACTTAGCCAGAAACATTGCTGATATTTTTAATGCTTGAAGCTGTGCATTTTTATAGGAGTTAACCTTTTATAAGAGTTGATTTGTTATAATTTCCTTTATTTGGATACAAACATGGATAGCTGCATGGACATTTTGGGATTGACTATATTGATTTCTGGTGGCATTAGCGATTGGGGTTGCACTCTATTCAAGTGGGTAACATCACTTTCATGTATCGGACATTGCAGGCCTCAGTACCTTTAGTGTTGACAGGGACATTAGTCCCCTTTGTTATTTTATCATTATTTACTGTTATAGGTTGCATAGTACTATATTTGATCATAGTTTTTTTGCATGTATTAGTAGCTTTTGATAAACTGATTTTTAGATTTATTTTTAGTCTGAAGGTTCACAGTAAATCTCAATCCTTATTGCTATCTGTCCCGACTGTTAGAGATAAATTTCTCAACTTCTATAGCACATGCCTAATCTATGACAACATTTAACTATACAAAGGGACCTGATACATAACTGGTAATGATTAAAGAACAATAGGGGTAGTGCTGGATTTTGACGTTCAATGTTACATGTCACAATAAAATTATTTGACGGTCTAGAAATTTATATGGACGTCATTTGGTGTTCAAAATTTAATATGCACGTCAAATTTGTTTTTATAATAACTATTACAAAATACATAAATTGAGTTAAATTTTATATGGATGTTGTTCTTTATAATATTCTCCCATAGTTCTATGACTTTTATTTAATTTTGGATAATATATTGGACTAATCAATTTCATAGTTTTTCACAGATTCATTTTTCCCATAAAAATTAATGTTGCACTAATTAATTTGAAGATCCATAAACATCATTAAATTTTATGAGAATATAAAAACAAAATTTCAAATTACAATTAATTTTTTTATGAAGAAAATGATAGAAATGACTCACTCGAATCACTAGTACAAACTCAGAATTTTGTAGAAAATGAGTTCTAGCTTCCAACTTCCAACTTCTGCAAGTTCAATTTTCAAATTTCACTTTTCTTGCAAAATCCCAAATCCAATGCATCTAGTTCCACTATTCAATCTTTATTTGTAAGAAATTAAAAAAACAAATTACAAATCAAAATCAATAAAATAAAGTTAAAAAAATCAAATAAAGCTAAAAAAACTAAACAAAACTAATTAAAAATCAAAATTAATAAATGTTTCTATTTTATCAATGAGATATGAAGATGTTAATATTTCATTAATAAGATATTAAGTATGGGGCCACTTCTAGATGAGATTCATAATTCCATATCACTGCAGAGTTCATAAGAGTGAGCAAAGGTAGATCAAGGCCCAAGCCTATGTCTCAAGCACCATAGAAGGATCTTCAACATGCCTCGAGAAAGGAAGAACATGCCTCGAGAAAGGAAGAGGAAAAGAATTTCCAAATTGCAATGGTGGAGTGTGAAGAAAAATCAGGGCTACAAGTAATGGAGAGAGAACAACCCATGGAGAAATCTCTGTGCTAAAGGAAAGTTGAAAAAAGATTCTATCCCAAGACAAAATGAATTCTCCCTTTGTGCAAAATAGTGAAGAAATCGAAACAAAAAGGGCATTACTAGTTGAATGCGAAGAGCTCAAGATAGAGGCACATGCACCATCCTTCGAACTTCCTAAGGATGAGCCATTAACTGATTTTCAGAACAACCTTGTGAAGGGACATGTGTTTGAAGAAAATATTGGGAGTCACAAGGATAAAAGGGTTGGAGGTGTCTCCAGAAATCCCAAGTCAGCAAAGGAGGGTAGGCTCCTTGTTGACAGCCCAAGGTATGACAATATTTCAGATTTGTTGCTTCCTCCTAGGTTGCTGCAATATTTTTGTCATCATGAACAACATGCCAAAAAGGATGATAAGATAAAGGGGACAACTTGCAATATAGAGCACATAGATCTGTTGGCTAGATTTTTTGCATAGCACAAAACCTGGCGATCATGAGATAAATCTCCCTCATTTAACCGGTGAGGCTCCGTGTCGATTTGTCAATTTAAGTATGCTAATATCTAAATGGGGTTTTACTTTAACTACTCAGTTCATGAACCATAATTGAACAGGTTCTACAACAAGTAAGCAACTGTTTAAAGAAAAGAAAAATTATAGAAGAAGGTAATTACATAAACATATAGAAGAAACGGGGAAGATGTGCATCCCAATTAGTAGATGGCGAGAGCTGATTGCATGCACATAGAAGAATCCAATAGATATAAACACAGAATTCTAAAACAAAGGCAACTCTAGATCCGGATCTAAAATAACACAAAGTTTATTAAGAGATCTAAAGATTAAAAGTAAGAAAGACAAGACACTTTGTGACGCAAAGTTCTTCGGAAACCCGCTCCTTTGTATTCCTTTGCTCCAGTGGCTCTCGGGGTTCAACACAAAGTCTAGAACACAAGGTTGCTGCCATAAATTTCGATCATTAAGGAGGTTCTTTTCCTACTTATAGAATGTAGGAGGAAAGTACAAATGGGAAGTTTAATCGAACTAAAACACAAACAAGTAAAGATGACATTTGGCAATCATCCTCCACTAACTTCTCCTTAAGTGACACATGTATCACTTAACTACTAGAATGGTTCCACATGACTTTAAGTAATGGTTTGAAAACCAATAACTTAAAGTTTTACAATTTCATCCGGGAACATAGAAAATAGATGAAGAAATAATAGAAGAAGTTATGCCAGCTGTAACATTTATGTCTTCTTTTGTTCTGATATCGGATATACTTGTTGAACATGTGAGTCATCATCTTCCCATCTGTTTTAGCCACTGCTTCCTTCTCTGTCCTAAACTGCAGCAATCCTTCATTCAACACTTTGATGCATGCCTCCACATCTTCCAAACTCGGCCCAAACCTCGCAATATCTGCCTGCAGCGCCACCAATCTACTAATAGAATTCATCGTGAAAGGCTTAGTAGCTTTATCAATTCTCTTTTGTACCATCAGAAGAGACCCTTCCAGGGAATTAGGCACCTTGCTAGGAACGATCCGCACGTATGAAGTAACACCTCCGACCACGTCCTCCTCAGTGAAAGAAATGATATTGTCTGGTAAGGATGATGTCCTACTCTCAAGTGCCTGCATCCTCTTCAGCAAAACTCTGCAGATCTCCAAACGGAAAGATACTGCAAACTCCAGCTGCTTCCCCTTCTCGACTAATCCGTTCGGTACAATTTGTTTTGCAACCAATACATCTCCCGACTGACTTTCGATCTCTCCCAAAGTACTCAGGTTACTCTCAGCAACTGTGTTCATGTCCACTATGCTTGTCACCAGTTGCTGCAGCTGATTTGCCTCATCATTCATAACCTTTAGGCGGGCTGGCACCTCTCCAAGTTGTCTGCAACAACTTGATGAATAATCAAATCCTTTCATTCGTCAATAGCTTTTACATGATTGCTTGCATCCTCCATTTCTTGCATAAGATGATCACTCACCGCTCCGAAATGGAAATTTGAATGGAAGGCTTAGCAACTTTGGCTATGATCTCGCACAACTGAGATACCTGCTTCTGAAGTTCTTCTTTCTCCGCCTTTTCACTGTGAAGCCTAAGGAATAGAGCATCCATCAATGTTTGCGTGTCCTACTTCAATCCTTCAGTGGTGGCTTGACCAAGGGGTACTTTGGTTACTGTCACATCTTCTGCCATGAGCTCCTCTATCTTTCCTTCTGCCGGAATTGATATCTAAGCAAACTTGTCTCCCGAATCTTCGATGATCAACCTAGAAGTTGCTTTGGCAACTTTAGGCCTTCTGTCTCTTTCGCCCAGATTCTGGAGTAGCTGCAAGTCGTGCTCCTCTAATTTCATCTCCATTCTCGCTTCTGGAACCAACTGCGAAGCCAACCATTCCGAGAAGTTACTTCTTGGAGAATGAGAAATCGCTGATTGCACCACCATCTTCTCGCATCCTCTCCATCAAAAAGTGCCACAGTGTTATGGCTGCCATCTTCCGAATCATCCAAGGACAAAGCTCTTTCGAACTCCGCCATCTGCAGCTTCAATGTCTCTTCTGGAAGGGGTGCTGAACAGAGGGGCTGAGGAGAGAAGATGAATGTCGCCGGATTCAGTGGAGGCATTGAAGTGTCCTGCTTCTTGAAGTCTGACAGATTGGTGAAATCTTGAATCTTGGATGTTGGAGAAGCTGGAACTAAAGTCATGACCGTGGAAGTGATCTTCTCCTTTGATTGAGATCTTGTGTACTTTCAACTTCTCGGCCTTTCTCGCTTTCTCCTCCGTGCTTTCTCTTGAGGGAATCTCCTGCGCCGAAGTTGCTCGTGACTTGATTCATCAATGTTTCATCAAGGCAATATCCTTTCGTTAACAACCGGTTCAAGTATTCGCAAAACAAACAACCTTTCTTGACCTTTCTTATGTATGCTGCCTCCTACGTATCCCTGAAGTATGGCTTTATCTCCTCCCATTTGATGGTAAGTGTCAAGTATCACATTCCCATCATCTTTAAGATCCGCAGGTATCTGCGCTAGTCCAAAGTCGAACACTTGCTTTGTTGATAGCCTGCTGAAATCTCTCTTTCTAACCTCGTACTCACTTTTGCACTTCATCCAGAAATCTTCTAATGAAGGCACATGTGCGTACTCCTGGGAGATCGTCTTCCTGGCTACTCCAAATGGATTGAAGTTCAGCCATGCAGGGAAGAACTCTTGCTCATACTTGGATAACATCTGCGTCTTGATCCTCGAGCTCTATGAATGCTTATATGGCAAGCATTTGATTGTCCCACAGTGATTGGGAAGAAGCCCATAGACTTGTGCCGCTTCGACTGAAGGTCGTGTAACTCCACAAGTTGCCTGCTCAGCTCCATGGTGATCAATCTATCATTCGGATATCTGGGTAGCTTAACCGGTTCACCAGAAAAACCAGTAACCCTGAGGTATGTGAAATCTGCAAATTGAATGAATAGACTACCAACCTTGGATACAACTCCCCACGCTTCCTTGCTTACCCTGTTGGCCTTCAAGTCTTTGTCTAGCTTGCAGAAATGAAATCGTAGAAGAATTCATCACCGACTACTTTGAAATCTTTTTCGCACGTAGGTACGAAGAAGGTATGGGTAGCACTCACCTGCACTTGGAAAAGACGCCTTGTGAAGCTGCGCAAAGCATACACCGATAGGAAGTCATTTTGAAGCGAAAGTATGCTTAACGTTTCGGAGTTGCTCACCAATGTTGTCGCTAATAATTTCCGACTAATTGATTATGGAATCAACCTTGTTGACTTCAATGGTCCTGATGAAAGCATACATCCATGTATGAAAAGTGTAAACATTCGCCTTGCCATTAATCCTGCATAGCAATTTGACAACATCATCTACTTCCTGCACCAAATTGGACCGCAGAAGAGTTCTTGGGAACTTAGAAGGAGATCTAGGCTTCTTCATATATCTGCTATTCATTATGCTCACGCAATCGGCTCTATGCTTCTCCCATCTCTGCCGCCAAAGCATCCTGAATGCTAATAGAAGTCACCACCTTTCGCCTGATTGGAATCTTTAAACAACAATTGATGAACTCTGCGTCCAAACAAATTATTGTCTTTTCCGTAGCATCACACACCGGCACGGATGATGGTAAGATCTAGTGCACTCCATAACAAACTCCGACAACCTTTTGTGCATGGAAAGGCTACAACTCGGATAATTCCAACGCTTTTAACCACACGCATGAGTGAAGTCTTTCCTGCTCTGGATCTATCAATCAATTCGTAAAGAGGTTCGGACCTAGATCTCGTGTCTCCTATGTCCACAAGTTCGGAAGTGATGCATGACTCCATCGTGCTTTCTTTTTCATCTCTCTTTGCCATGGCTTTGTCTTTGTCTGAATAATTCTTTTTCTTCTTACTTGGCTAGATTTCTTCAAACTGGTGTAGATCTGGATATTTCTTCAGATTCGGAGGATATATGCAATGTATTGGACATTGATTAAAGCTCCTTTTCTTTTGTAAAACACCTGTAATGAATTCCTGCAATTAATTCAGACAAAAATGGCCACTGGAGCATGAATAGTGAATTTTAATTGTAAAAATCTGCACTTTTCAAGCCTGCTGCCCCAAAAATTGATGTTTAATTTGCACATAAAGAGAGCATGAATCCTTTCAACAACACACGAGCTCTGTAACACCCATGCAAGCAATTATGCGGACAAAATCAACTTCCTTCAAAGCATGCGCCAAATTTGGAAGCTTTTAGCCTTGTTTTCACCTTTGTCTGAGCAAAATCCTTCTTGAAATGGGGCGCACTTTTCCTCTTGGCTGCAATTCTTTACCTGTGAATTAAATAATTCACCCTTATGGCAGCCCATGCTTATATAACCCTCACAATTTTATAATTAATAATTGTCCTTCCTATTCCTGGCAATTAATTAATTAAAAATCATGCTTATCTCTTTAAAAATAACATCTTTAAGGACAGCCATCCAATAAATTAAATTAATTCAATTTAATCATTTCCTCTTCACTTCACTTAAGCTTCACAAAGTGTGCTTTGACCGTAGCCACTTGAAAATAGAATTTAATTTAATGATTTAATGTTTCAAAATCATTAAATCTATCCTAAATAGGGCACACTTTTTTGACATGAAGGGGCAGCCTTTAAATAAATTAAATTTATTCCATTTAATTTTATTTCTTTTATTCCCCTTTGACTTCTTGATTTTCTTCCATACTTGGGCGCCTATTTTAGAAGGAGAAATAATTAATTAAATCCACTTAAAGGTTGCCATCATCTCATCGAAAGGCGCACTTTTTTGCACAATATAATTCTATTTTTAAGAATTTTTCACAATGGGCTTCTTTACCTGCAAGGCAGCCCCGGAAATTCCATGATCCACTTAAGTGATTTGACTTTGACAATGGGATTATTTACCCCGAAAGGTGGCAATAAAATCCCATGATTTCACTTAAGTCACTTTCCTTTTATTTCATCATAGGAATTTCTATCTGCAAGGAGGCAATAAATTTCCGCCGCTGCTGCTGACCTCTAACTTTTCCACCGCAGACTTAAGTGAATTTTATATCACGGGAAAAATTACCTATTAGGCGGTACAAAATTCCCACCTTGCCTGTTGCTTCTATTTTTCCCATTGCAGCTTGAATCCTTTGTTTTCCAAAAATGCGCCCAACCCTGCAGGGGCTTTTTCGTGCATGACTTCGCTTTTTCCCAGTGATCCAGACCTCCGATGGCGACTTCCTCTGGGCATAACGTGCGTATATGTTCTCCAGCTGCTCCAGGCCAAAAATCGGGCTTACCCGCAAAGGAATTGTTCTAGAGAAATTTCATAGAAAATGAAACGGGACAACACAAAAACACGAAAAATTGCCAAAAGTTACAAATAAAGCCCAAAACTTATTCCAAGTTAAAACCCTTCTAGTACATAGGAATAATGACATGTTTGATCATAACAGAGTTAAAACAGAGTGCAAATAGCCTCATACGGGGCTCAAAATAATTAAATACAAATTTCCCACAGATAAATCCGACGACAAAATATAACAATTTTGGGCATCTTGGTATTTGGTGAAAAAGACTAATATGGCTCTTTGGGAATATCTTGACGTAATACAAGAACTTTCAGGCAATAAAAACACAAAACGACCCATTATTTTAAAAGTACGAAATATTTTCGGATAGGGTAGTCGCAGATTTCAAGATGAAATCTGGGTGACACCAAATCCTTTTGCTCAAATTCAAAATTGTTTGTGCATATGGGATCCAGATGGTTTTGTGAGGATCAAGGTAAATGTCACTATTGAGTTCTCCACTTGGCATGTAAGAAGAATTGGGAAGAGTCATGTAAAGTTTCTTGTGTATTCTAACAACATGATGAAGGATGAGTCACTACAAAGGGGCTTCATCATTCCTTACACCATGGAGACACAACAACTTTTCAATGCTTGGGGTGGACACAAGGTAAATCCCACATTTTCATTTTTAGAACAGCAGTTATATCATAGAGGTTTTTAGCTCCTAATCCATGCACATGCTCTTAGAAAAAGTCTTCCAATAAAAGTGGATGTTGAGCTCATGAATTTTATATTTGGAAGTGAGCAAGATGGATGTTATCTCGCTACCCCAAGCATTGTAACCCATCTGGAAATTGGTGATATGATTGTAAGTAGTAGAAGTCATGTTTATTGGGTTTTAAGACATGCTGTCATAAAAAATTGTACTACTGTTATCAACATTTTTAGTTTTCCCAACACTTTGTTTGCTGCCACACAAATGGGGACAATCATGAAATGGAATAATTTTCAGTCGTTGGGAGAATTTTCAATCAATAATGGGATGTTTCCAGCCCCCATAACATTGTCATTGTGGAATTTCATGAATGGTTTTTCAGTGGGACAACTGCTGTACCATCCTTTCACCTGCTGCACGCAACATTTCCAGCCCCCTTCTCACTTTGTTGACAGCCGTAGAAGATTTTCCAGCCACTATCACTCTGATTTTGGAGAAGGAAATGCAAGGTTACAGTTGTGTTTGGGATAATGTGATTGAGTTTTCGGACATCCATAACCTGAAGAGAGGTTGTGAAATGGTTGTAAGTAATGAGAGAGAGTTGGCCATCATGTCTATGAGGCATGATTAAGTGATAATGGGAACTCTTGTTTTTTTAATGTGTTTGTTCTTTGTGCAGGTCCATGAATGGAGAAAAAAGAAAGTTGTAAACAACTTGGAACGGAGATAGAGATTATGAAGGAGAAAGAAGACAAGGATGTGATAGAGTAACTAAGTTTGTTATCGGCTCAGGTAAATGAGGAACAATATGAGGTTCAGAACTGGTGATGATTGTTAGAATTGACAAGGACTGAGAGGGGAGTGAATCAGTCCTTTAATAAAAATTTTCTTTTCTACTTCAACCATAAAACATACACATCTTCATAGGACACAAATATGAATGCTTGATTATCATAGATATAGTGCATACATGAAGAGAACACAAGATATGCTCAAAGCCTTTCTATAATGATATTCAAAATAGAACACAAAAACTGGATCCTTATTAAAAGTTTACAAGATACAAACAAGAGCTCATAAATACTGTCAAACAATTCTCCTTCATCAATTTGTTATTATGGAGACTTCATTTTCTACAATCCACTTCAACCAGCTACAAACCTAGAAGAGGCTTCCAGGGGTTTTGGGCTAAGCCCAAGAGGTTTTGCTTTGCAGCAAAGTTTTCTTCAACAAAGATAAAGGGGGTTTTCAACTAACTTCTTTCACACACACATTCTCAGTTGTATAGAAGAGGTCTGTATATTCTTTTCAACTTCCCAACCCATTGATTTCTTGTCAACAATTTGAACTCCTCTTGTTCAGCTCAATTCAGCACTTTAACTTCTTTGGAAAGAGCACAAGACCCTTCAACTTTACTCTTGGAACTTCAAGAGACAACCTTTCATATCAAGACAAAAAGAGTCTTTTCACTTACCCTTCAACAACTCCAACTTTGAGGATCTTTTGAAAATGGCCTAAGACATGTGATAGTTGGTGAAAGAATCAATCTCGTTTACCTCCATGTAGATTTCCTCAATCCTTGTGATTTTTGCAATGTTTCAAAGCATCAGATTCGGGAGTGTATTGCACATGGTGTCCAAAATATGTGCTCATACCTACCCTCTACTATCAACCTTGTTGCCTTGCAATTTTTTGCATTGTCCGTGATGACTTGGATAATGTTTTGAGGGCCCATTGACTCAATAGCCTCAATTAGAATGTTTGCAATGAATTGGACATCTTTTATTTCCCCCTCACAATTAATAGCCTTCAGAAACATTGCCCCTTTAGGGCTTATTGCAATAATGTTGATAAGAGGTCTGTTTCGGGAGTTTTTCCATCCATTTGAGATAATAGACACTCTTGAATCCTTCTAGGAATCTCTAATCGGCTGTAAAGATGTCTGTATGTGTTGCACTTCTTTTGCCAAAAGGGATGTGCGAACCTTATGTAGTTGGGGCTTGTATACCCTTGTGGTGCCATCATTGCCAATATGGTGACCTCAACACATCAATGGTAGCCCACATGCATAAACACATCGAGTCACCAATTCATCTACAACTCTCTCTCTCTGCGATTGTCATGGCTCCCGTGATTGCCTCCGCGATTGTAATGGCTCCTACGACTATCTCCCGTGGATCGTAATGGCTTCCGCAATTAAAATGGCTCTCCCGCATCTGTAAAGGCTCTCCCCGCGACGCCTACATCTATGGTCCCGCACTCAAAACCCCGTGTGATTGGTTTTCTTTGTGCCCTTGAAACCTTGAGCTCGACTGCTCCGGTCCTCTTGAGATCCTTCTCTACATCCTATGTCGAGCTTTCCCTTTGACCTCGTTTAGCCCTTGCGACCATGGTTCCACTAGTGACCATTCGTTCTCTTGTGACTCTTCAAGTGCACTCCGTGACCACTCATTGCTTTTGCGTTGAAAGCAAGGCCGTGTTTTCAAGTTAGGGCTTCAACGACAAACCGGGATATGCACAGCCGTGTTTGTTTTCGGGGTTGACCTCGAGCTCGAGTGTTTAGTGGCCATGTTCTCTGCCTCCTGTCTTTGTGTGCCGAGCCTCCCCGTCGAACAACCCGCCACCCTTTTCTCCATGCTACGCTGCTACCTACCAATATTGATGGGTTGTCCTCAGTGCTGGGCTTCGTGCACCGATGCCCTCTGGCGGTTCTTTTGTCAGCCCCCTCTCCATATCTCCATTATAGGTTATTCATCCAACACATCTACGTGCCAATATGGAGCCCGTGCAGAGGAGGCAAACAATTTCGTATAACAACCGACAAACAAAACTCAAGAGGGAGCCCCACAGGTGATGCGAATTTCCTTTAGAAATTACTCATCTAGGTTCAATTGGAAGTCGATAACCAAGCCCTCCACTCAGAGGTTCTTATCCTTACAAACCATATAGCAACGGTTGAAGCTGAAAATGCAATGTTGAAAGAAAAGGTTCTTAGTTGTACATGCAATAAATCTTCTCCCAATGAAAGTGATAAAATACAAGCCGAGATATTGAACCTCAAAAATAACCAAGAGGAAATTAGATTACAAGTCTCGCTCAAACAAGAAACCGAATCACACATTCAGTCTTGGGCTTAGGTGGTTGGAGGCAAGGACAAATCTTCCCCACCTCTAGCTGTTGTTGAAGTAGTTCAAGCTAAACTGGTTGAAGAACGAACCAAGCGAGATTGTGAGCTGAACCTTAAGGTTAGGGGTTCCCCCACCCCAACCATTACAGGTTCCCCTAATAGTTGGTAACTCTTTCATCAAAGAGACCCTTGGTATCCACGATATCAATCTGGATCGTGTGGCTCGGATATGAATCAACCGTCTTCATTCATTTCGAACAAGAACTAACAGGTAAGAGATCTCTAAGTCAAAAAGTTGTTTTTTCACTTCCTAACAAGATCTTTCTGGACGAGGATCTTACTAAATCACAAGCGGCTGAACTCAAACACTCTAGAGAACAAGTTATGGCAGCAAGGAAGGCGGGAAATGGGCAGTTATTCGAAACCTCGAGTTGTTATTAGAGACACCTTCCCTACTGGGTGGGGTCCCCCCTGGGACTTCCAAATGACGGGGTTGGAGGGAGGGGCAACAGAGCACAGGCATGACTATTAGGTGTTGGAACGGAACGGGTCTTTTTGGTCCTCATCGGGCCTTGTTCAGGATGCTCTTGGACCCGCTAGCATCCTCTTCATCACAGAGACTCATGAGAGCCCTGTGCGGCCTCTCCCTGGTATCACGGGATGTCAGTGGTACTCCGCATGTCGGTAGGAGACTAGGAGCTCAGGCGGTGTCAGAGGGTCGGGTGGTGTTGCATGTTTGTACAGAGATTCTTTGTAGAGCATAATTTCCTTAGTTCTTTAGAAATGAGTTTACGGGTTCCTTTGGGTCTGTTTGCAGGAGTAGCCTATTGTTCCAAGGACATCTATATCGCGGTATGCTATTTTCCCCCGACCTCCTCCCCGTATGCCATCCACAATGGGGTTGATGGTGACCCTTTCATTGACTTGCATGATAGCATTGCTCATTACTCAACAATTGGTGATATCTTCTGTTGGGTGATTTCAATGCCCACACTAGAACCCTTGAGTCCTTCTATACGACAACAAGAAAGATTTGCTCTACACCCGTGCACTTGATCCGGAGTCTCGCTGGGTTTGCATAAGACCTGGAGGATTATTCGAACCCCTCACTGCCTATGGCGGAGACATTTCTTGCAGCTTGGTGAATCATAAGAGTTAGTGATCCTTAATAGGATTGCCTGCTTTTCGAACTCGTATCTCTTCACTTGCTGGCCTCATGGTGGGGGGGCGCTAATGTTGTTGATTATGTCCTTTCGAGCGAAACTCCTTCTCCTCGTTAGCCACTTTTCTATCTCATCCATTCCCTTGCTGATCATGCTCTTCTTTCCCTTTCCCTCCGGTTTGACACCCCTCCCTCCTCCCATCGATCCCTAACTTGCCTCCCCCACACCTCCCCGCCGATTCGGTGAAGGGGACTCCGACACCTTGTCCTCCCACCTTAGGGCCCTTCTCCCTTCGGAGTCCCTATTCTTTTCCATGGGTAGTGTTGTTACCAAGTATTCCCGACTGTCCTCCATCATTTGGGAGGTTGCCCTTCTTTCTTTTCCTAGCTCTACTCGTTCCCCTCCACTTTCCACCGCCAAAAGGCTTGCCCCATGAATAAGTGGTATGATGACGAGTGCAAATCCCTCCACCGCCAATTACGGCATGCTTTCTACCTGGCCCACCCCTCTTATCCCACCCTAAAAACCTCTTACCGACGCTACCTCCGCCGTAAAAATGCCATTATATCTCCAGCAAAGACAGACGTGCTCTTTGTGCTTCCCTCCAATACTCACCTAAATTTTTTTGGCTTAGCTTTTTCCCTCGCATTTCTCCTCTTCACATTGACCTTAGCCCTAGAGCCATGCTCTCCCACACTTCCAATCTTTATGATATCCCTGGCTAGCCTCATATTCAAGTTGATAAGCCCCCTTCCTCTTGTCACCTTTTTACCTCCAGGAAAAATCAAAGAGGCCATCAGAATGATGAATAACATATCGATAGATGAGAAAGGATTTCAAAGTACTATTTGGCGGACCTCTTTAATCATGTTGTGTGTTCGAAGCTTTCGCAAGACAATCACATCATACCATTCACCAAATCCACAAGTCGGGCCCCAGTTCAGATCCCAATAACTTCAGGACCATCATGGTGGGACACACTTTCTCCAAACTTTATGCTAATGTCCTCCATATTTAGCTTTTCGAGGAGTTGGAACGAAGACGTCTTAGAGCCAAGGGGCAAGCAGGGTTTCTCCTGCTCACCAGACTATTGATCACATCTTCACTCTCAGGGCTATCATCGAGGAGTCATGCCAATGCTTGGAGAAAGTTTACTATTGTTTAGTAGACTTCAAAAGGCGTTTGATTCCGTTCGCTTGCGTGGCCCTTTTCCAGGCTCGGGGACATAAACCCTTCTCACAACCATCATGCGCCTTTACGAGACAGGTTCTAGCCGCCTCCGCATGACACACGAGGAATCAGATTTCATCAGAGTACCATTGGGGTCAAACAGGGGTGTCCTTTGTCCCCAACCCTTTTCGGTATATATATCAACGAGCTCGAGTCCTTCCTCCGTGAGCACATACAAGACAATGATGGGTGTCTTCTCCACCAGGTTTTGATTTACATTCTTTTTTGTGGATGTAGTCCTCTTAGCTTCCTCTCCGGAGGGCCTATAGAGACAACTAGATGCCCTAGCCTTGTTCTATGATCTCCGACATCTGACAGTTAACCTTGGTAAAACCAAGGTTATGATCTTCAATGTTTTGAAGACCTGTCACCTCCACTTCTCGAGGGGCAAGGAAATAATGATCACCAATGCTTATACATACTTGGGAGTTTAGTTTTTAGGCGCACGGTTCAGTTTGAGACAAGCCGTTTTGCCCAAAGTTAACAAGGGTTATGGTTCCTTAGCCCTTCTTAGAGGCTGTGCTTTTGCCATCATTTCTATGATGTCTCCAAAATGTCCCTCATGGATTCTCTTATTAGGCCAACTGTCCTTTATGGTTATGTTACTTGGGGGCCTTCCTTACTCGAGTTAGACTAGGCTTCGGTTGAGGCAGTCAGACTCTTCTCCTCCGCGGTTTATTTATCCGATGCAAGCAAACCGTCCCTCATCATATTATTCTGGCTGAGTTTGGTGCTCGTCCTTTCTGATTGGAGGCTATGTTTGATATGATCTCTTTCTTGCATCGCATCAGAGGCTTCTACGTTTCAATGGATGGCCGAGATAGATACCCATTCTCGCCCACTGCTCTTCGGAGGTATTGCTCGCTCTGATAGTCCCCGCCGTGGTCGTTGCTGGTTTGCGGAGGTTTCCGACCTTTTGGAGATAGTATCAAAGGTGGACCGTCTCCCTCCTTTTCAATACTCCTTAGATGCACCGGGCCACCTTCTTCCCACTAGACAGGTACTGAACAAGGCCATCAGAGAGGATATCTATATATGTTTCATCCTTACCACTTGGGCGAAACCCCAAGGTGGTCTTCGCCCCAAGATGGTGTTTACGCTGAACACTTTATGGAGATGAGTGATGGCCTCATTATTCGCCCCAAGATATTCGCCATCACTTTGGACACATGCGCTCTGCATTGCTCTTGGCGATCGAGTTGGTTCCACAGACTGACTGCAGTGTGCGAGACAGACCACCACCTTGGTCGCTCTGACAGGATCTGTCATCCCTGAGACAGAGTTGCACTTTATCTTCAGATGTCCCATATATTATGTGATTAGAGGGAGGTTTCACTGCCTGTCTCTTGAGAGGCTCAGTCTCTTTTGACTTCTTCAGATATGAGGATCAAAAATGTCTTTCTTTATACATTCAGGAGACCATGAGGCTTTGTGAGCACACTCTTCAACTACATTTCGGACCAGATTCACCAAGTTGATCGCTTCCTTCTTTGCGGTTCTACCTTCAACGAGGGGCACCAAGTGCCAATGGACGACTAGCTCTGCATTTGATTCCAGATTGATCCACCCTAAGGATCACCCTCGTAGCTCTCGAGCCACCATCTTCATGTCGGTTTCATGCCCGACACTAGGCGATAGACGAGACCTACCAGATCCTCTAGACATAGCATGACGACTAGACAACAACTTAGTAGACGACCCTCGCACTCTGCCGCCTCCTTGTCCAGCCGTCTCTCCATTCATAGTTTCTTCTAGTTGACCTTGAATATTAGGGGAGCTAGTTCCACCATCCCATGATGGACTCTCTTCTCTCCATCGCTCCGACCTTCCTTCTTTTCTTCTTCTTACTTGTAAATCCACACCAAGTCGTGTCGGGGTTGTTCTCTCCATTGTTGCTGCCTTCTCAGGCCCGTTGTATCTTTTCTTTTTGCTTTGCTCTTTCTTGGGACTGTTTGGTCCCCGCTTTATATTTACCCTAGATGGATTTTTCAGTCCGTTGACCTACTTTGTGGTCATTTATTGGACATTAATAAATTTATGTTATGTTTATCTCTTCTCTATGTTGAATGCTTTTTCTAGAGGCCCTTTTGTTCTCTTTCTTGATGGGGTATCTTCATTGAAAGGAGTTTCAAGTGGAACAATTTCAGCATTACTATAAATGAAAAAATGGAATGATGGTGGTGGTGTAGGTGGTTTTCCCATAGTCCTCTGCTGCAAAGAAATGGTTTTAGAGTGAGCTCTTGCAATTTCAAAGTTTGCCTCCTCTTGCTCTCTTAAGTACATAGCTATTTTATTCTTCTCCACCTTCTTACATGCTCTAATACCCGTCCCCAATACCACAATTAAATGAGCTTTCAAATGGGTATATGAGGACTTAAATGTGGTGCCACAATGGGGGCACGTCCAAACATGGACACCACCACCGACAATGAGCTCTAGCACTTCCACATGCCTCCATAAAGGAGAATGAGGATCTATTTTCACTATCAGAGCCACTCGAAACACTTCCTTGTGTTCCTCCCTCATTGCTTGCTTCCCCATGCCCCCTTGAAGCTGAACTAGATGCCATGAGTACAACTATTTAATTTGTTTTAACCTACAATAAGAGATATTTTTAAAACATTGCTAAATAATTTAATAAACAATAAAAACAACAAATACAAATTATACAATTAATTTGTTAACCCCTACATGTCAATTTCTGATTCTGTTCACCAAGTTCGCCATAAATGGTGCGAGGTGAGAGCATACACAGAGGGTAGACGTTTAAGTTTTTAATGAATTCAATTTAAAACATTGAAATAAAAAAACAAACACATTACTAATTAAAAAAACCAGTTAAACCCTAGGGCCTTCACGTCATCTCTGATTCTGATCACCAAATTCTCCATAAATGGTGCGACGTGAGAGCATACACGAGAGGGTAGACGTTTAAGTTTTTAATGAATTCAATTTGAAACATTGAAATAAAAAAAGGATCACATTACTAATTAAAAAAACCACTTAAACTCTAGTGCCTATACGTCAATCTCTGATTTTGATCACTAAGTTCGCCATAAATGGTGTGAGGTGAGAGCATACACAGAGGGTATATGTTTAAGTTTTTAATGAATTCAATTTAAAACTTTAAAATAAAAAACAAAGACATAACTAATTAAAAAATTAAACAGTTAAACCCTACATGTCAATCTCTGATTTTGATCACCAAGTTCGCCATAAATGGTGTGAGGTGAGAGCATACATAGAGGGTAGACATTTAATAAAATAAAACTTAAATACTAAACTTTAAATATGAAAAAATTAATAAAAACGTAAAATAAATAAAAAATAAATAGATCATGATCAATGATCATGAATGATGTGTTTGAAACACATCATTCATGATCATTGATCATTGATCACATACTAGTTAGATTATTATGTAAAAACATTGATCAAAAGATTTTAAAAAATGGATGTGTGAAAAGTACCTGAAACTAATCCTCGTTGTTTGTTGGCTTGTAGTTGCTTCTTCGGTTTGAGATAGGCCCTCCAACCTCGTGTCAATAAGGGATATGGTTCCTTAGTTCTTCTAGAGAGATAGTGCTTCTGCCATCACTTTTAGGACATCTCCAAAATGTCCCTCATGAACTCCCTCATCATTCACGGTTTTCTACAGTTATATTGCTTGGGACCTTCTTTGTTGGAGTGCACGGTCTGGGCCTCCATTGAGAGGGTCAGACCATAATTACAGAGACGGGGGACGGGGTTTTAGGATGGCAAAAAATTTCTCAATTTTGGGGATGACTAATTAAAAAATATAAAGATATAGTGACTAAATTATATAAATAAGCTGAAATAAAACCATTTGAGATTTAAATAAGGTGAAACTTGAACTCATAAACATCAAATACATTCCTTAATACTATAATATCAATATGTTAATGTCATAAATTGAAAATTCATAATACATATTTGAATTTTGAATTTGAGACAAGCTGAAATTTCAAATATATTATAAAATATAAAAGTAAAACCATTCTAAATTACGATTGATCAAGTGACAATAGCTGATATTCATATCATTAATCTCATAGCCAAATACACCAACAATTGTCTATTGTCAATATTACAAAAAAAGAGGACAACTACAAGTATCAACCTAAAAATCAGAATCAACATCTGAAGCAATATCCATGAACTCCTCCTTGCTTTGGTACTAGCATCCTCATCCCGAAAGGTGAGCCCAATCAATCCTCATTTGCACAATATTGTCCTCTTCAACCTGCCTTGGCTCCTCGGGTTCTACATCTCGCCGTAATGCTAGGGTCTATTTGTACTCAGGTGTCTTGCGATCTATAAGACGCAAAGCACTGTGTACAACTACAAGCTTCTCCGCTCTCGCAGAGGTAAGCCTATTCCTCTTAACAGAGTGTATCCAACCATATGTAGACCAGTTCCTTTCAGAGGTAGAGGAGCTAGAAACCTGGGAAAGGAGGCGAATGGCAAGTGGTCGTAGTAGTCCTAGAAGCCCATACTGCCGCCACCAACTCACCGGCTTCTCTGTCTTTATTGTTTTATGTTTGGAAATGTGGTGATCACGTTGGGGACGCCAGACGCCCCCCCATGTCCCCACGCCCCCCACGCCCCCACGTTTCCCATCATTTCGACGTCCCGAGGATGTTTCTAGCCAAAAAAAAGGGAAACGTGGGGAAACATTTCCCCCACGTCCTCGCATCCCGGATGTCGGGACGCCCAGAATGTGTCAATTTTGGGGGACGCGTCCCCGCATAACTATGGTCCAAACACTTCTCTTTTGCCGTTTCATCGGTATAAGCAAACTTTACCCCAACACATTATTTTAGCGGAGTTTGGAGCCCATCGTTTCAAATTGGGGACCATATTTGTCTTGGTTTCTCTTTTACACCGCATTGGGGCTTCGCGGACACTGTTAAGGGGCAGGATAGGTACTCGTACTTGGCATATTGTTCTTCAAAGCCTATTATTCTTTCGGTCTCCCCACGCCGGGGTCGCGGTTGGTATGCTGAGGTCACCAAACTTTTGTGGGAAGTTGGTATTCAGATGGACCATCTTCCACCTTTTCGGTACTCCTTAGACGCCCTAAGCCACCTTCTGCCTTCTAAACAGGAGATGACCAAGATCATCTAGAGAGGATATTTACAGATCAGTTCATCCGTACAACTTGGGTAAATCCTCGGGGGTTTACACCCCAAGATGGCCTTTTATGTTGAGCATTTCTTGGAGTTGAGGGATAGTCTCATTATCTATCCTCAATACACCCTTCGGCACTAGATGCATGCCCTTTGCATCCCCCTTGGTCAATTCAAGGTTAGTTTTCATAGACTCCGTTGTGAGACAGATCACCACGTTGATTGTTCGGACAAGATTTTCCAGCTGTGTAGTCTCCAGGAGACCAGAGACGGAAACACACTTCATCTTTCGGTGCCCCATTTACTACGAGATCAGAGGGAGGTTCCATTGTTTATTTAGGAGGACGCAGGATCTTTCTGACTTCTTCAGGTTTGAGGATCAGAGGTGCTTGACTTTATACTTACATGAGGCTTTGAAGCTTCATGAGCACACTCTTCAGCCGCATCCTAGACCGGACTCTACCCAGTGGATCACTTCCTTCTTCACAGTGTTACCTTTGGAGAGAGGCACTAAGCGCCCTTGTGAGACCGACCCCGCTTCTTCCTCCAGATTGGTTCGGCGTAAGGAAACTATCCATGGTTGCTCGAGCCATTACAGGCATGCCCGCATTTCCAGGTGCAGCCTCGGGAGACATACTAGATCCGTCGGGCATCAGAGGGATAGTTCTATGTCCAGACAATGACATAGTAGGCAAAATCTCTCTTTGGTGGGTCGGCATTCTATCCTCAACTTTTTCTAGTCGGCCTCGGATGTTAGGAGAGATGGATCTACCATTTCTTGATGGGCTTTCGCCTTTCTTCTCCATGGTCATCTTTCCCCCTTTTTACCTCTCACTTGTTTTTCCACCCCCATTATGGGTGCGTGTGATTTTTCCTTCTAGTTGGCCACCTCTTCGGCTTTTGTACTTGTCTTTCTCGGAAACTCTTTGGTTTTCCGCTTTTCATCTTGATACTGCGTTGTTTGTAGTGCCTTTGACCTACTTTTGTGGTCTTTTGTTGGACATTTAATATTTGTATCTTATCTATCTTATCTTATCTCTCTCCTTCAAGCTCAAAATTAGCAAGATACCAAAATATGGGTGTGTGAATTAACAAGAGGGTTTGGGTGTATAAATAGGTTTTTGGGGGGCCTTTTAGGGTTAAATTAGGTTTATATTACATTAGTTTTAAGTTAGGAACTTTGTTTTTTTAATTTTTTTGAAGTTTTAAGCTATTTTTTTTTTTAAAGAGGGTATGTTGTAGGTACATACCCATAGGTCCTGAGTACATCTTGAGTATGGAAATCCGCACTCAGGACTTGTGGGTATGTACTCACAACGTATTGGTACCGTATCCGTACCCATACTGTACTGTACATATTAGGCCTGGGACGGGAGGGGCAAAGACATTTTGGGCGGTCTAGCATAAAAGCTTACAAATCAAAATGATCCAACAAAGAGCATCATTAAGCCTTGCTCTTTCGGTCATAACTAATCCAAGTTTGTCTTGGGATTTACAACGGAAGGTTTGCATTTGCTTTGTATCAATTTTCCTTTTTTATTGTAATTTCCATTGTTTACATTCGGCACACTCGGTGGGACTCCCACGCATATTTTATCACTTTTAGATTGTCTTTCACTAATCTAACTTTTCCTTGTTGTTTCGTTTTTTAAGATTAAGTGTTAAAATTTCAAGGTCCAGTAGTGCAACAAACAGGAAAAAAATCCTTTGGCCGTATTTCTTCAAATCCGTCCATCTACAGTTATACGCTCTAGCATTTCACGTGATTTGCGCTAACGTATCACCGCACGTGGTAGTGTAGTCGTTCATGCATTTCCGTAAAACTATTTTTTTGCTTATTGTACCTTGCATGTGCTAGCGCAGTCTTATACGCGCTACCATAACGCTAAAATTTGTCTTCACGCTCCCACGTATCTCTTCACGTGCTCATGTACAACTACATGTGATACCATCGTCGATGCCTGTTAATAGGAAAATCTCTCGTATGCGCTAGCACGTCTAATTGAATGTGCTATCGTTAAGCGTTACGCTAGCGCACCCAATTACATGCGCCAAACATTCCGTGTCTATCTTTTTATTGTTTTATTCATTTTCCAGCGTATTAAATCTTTTGTAATCATTGTTTTAGTACTGTTTTTTAATCACTTTCTTGTAGGTTTTCATCAATATATAATCTAAGTGTTTAATTTGCTTTTAATTTTCGTTTAATCTAATCTAGCCAAACCAACCGTGTATGCTCTTTTCTTGCACCCTCTTGGGTGATCTTGAAAATCAGAAACAATGAAGTTTGCCTTTTTTTTTATATCGTGATTTTGCTGTAGGAAAACTACTAATGTATTGATTGTAGGACCGCATCGTAAGAAGATTACCTTGAACGTTCAATCAACCAAACAAACCAACCAACCAAACTTTATTATTAAACTTTATAAACTTGTATTGCAGGTTCGGATAATGGTTTATTCTCGTCCGCTTTAACTATGGGAAGTGCATGGACAGGGTTCAGAAACTCATTGTGAGAAGTACCACATGAACCCCAAAGTAGTTGGCACCTTGAGGGAACTGGCCAACGAAACGGGTACCCCCACCTACCTGACTAGTACACCCGTGAGATTTAGAGCCAAGGTTATCCTTAGTGATGGCCTCGGTTTGATTCTTTGAGCGGAGTAAAATCCAACTTACTTAATCAAGTGGGTTAAAGTAAATCCAGTGACTAGAAATTTTCTAGTGTATCTGGCTCGTTCGGATGATACTTGGTACTTAGGGAGAGATCCAATATATAGGAAGCTTGACTAACTAAACCAAGTTACTTAAAAGTTCTTCCTATCACCGTTATTTTCATCCAAGTTACCAAGTCAAATAGTTTGTATTCCACATTCTTATCTATCATCAACATCAAAAATCTCTTCTCAAACTTTGCAAATTCTTTTCTTTTGAATACCCATTCCAAATTGATTTTTCTTGTCCAATTTAAGTAATCTCTTTCATCCCTAAGTCTTATATTTTAACATTCACTTTGTTAAACTTTAAGCAACCTCTTTCATTTCTAAGTCTTCTATTTTGACATTCACTTTGTCAAAATCTAAGCAATTCATTTCATCACTATATCTTATATTCTGACATTCACTTTGTCAAAGTGTAAGCGAAATCATTATCTTTCCACATCTCATATTTTGACATTCACTTTGTCAACATTTAATCAATCCATTCTATCTCTAAGTCTTATATTTTGACATTCACTTTTTCAAAGTTTAAGCACAACCATTCTTATCTAAGTCATCTACCTTGACATTCACTTTGTCAAACGTTACGTAATCTATTCCCTTTCTAAGTCTTATACTTTGACATTCACTTTGTGATGCAGGAGCATCAAGAATTTAGAGGTCTTAGGGTAATGGGAGAAACATATAAGTTTGTTTATATCATGAGGAGGTGTGAATTTCTTTTATCTGTAAATGTGAAAAGTGAAATTTGAGTGTAAATGCTTGATAGATGAGAACTCGGTAAAATTAGTGGGTTTTATGCCTAATCAAGGCTATATTGTTGTAATATGAGTCATAATAAGAGTGTTAATGCGATATAGAGATTTAGGGGATGTTGTTGAACCATATACCAAGATTTGGTAAGTTGTTGAGATCATTTAGGAGCAAGAATTAGCTTTATGAGTGTAGTTAGTGCAAACTCAATAAGAAGATGGAGAATAATGCATGAATAGTGGAGGAGCTTGTAGCAGGCCCTAGGAGGGACAAGGAATTTGTAAATTCTATTCTACAGGTGAAATGAATAAGAATGAGGTGTGTTTTGTATGTATTTTATAAACTACCATGCTTGCTCTGTCTCAGGCCGAGACCTTGAAAATGTACAGTCCTCCAACAAATGAGTTTTCAAGCTCTGTGATTGCATGGATAGATTCAGGAAGGGGATTTTTAGGAGTGTACAAAGTTTTAGATTGTATCTGCACGTATGAAGGAGTTATACCAATAGCTACAGTGCAAACTGGGACTGTGTCAGGAAAGAGGGATTTTGCATTGCATGGGAGATTAAATCTTCAAGCCAAGAGTCAAACTTCATTGGTAAGCATCTTGGAAGCATGCTACAGGTGTTTCAATTCATTTTGGAGTGAGTTTATTGGTCTAAGCACGTACTGCCATAACTAGGTAGTGAAAAGACCTAATTTGCCCCTAGGATAGCTAGAAAAGTCTATATTCGTACAAAGGACCAACTGTTGACCTTTACACATGAGTGAGAATTCCATAGAGGGTGTTGAATCATTCATCACTTCAGTGAAAATCTTAGCCAATGTTTAGGTCCAACTCAGTTTGTACCTATGGATGGCTACAAGCCTATAAGGTCTAGTGCAAGCATAATAGTGTAAACCAAGGCAATGATTAAACTGAAGCTTCTACCTCCACAAGACAGGTATGAATAGATGATCTAAGCCCATAGAGAATGGTCTGAAGCCTCTGGTCACTGTATTTGGTATTTTGACCATTTAGAAGCCTAGTTGGACATATCTATTGTAGTAAGAGCATAGTGCAAAAGCATTGGATCACCAAATATATGGAAGGGACTGATTTTCAGGAAGGAGTAAGGTGGTTTCAGTATGTACTAACTGTAAAAGAGCAAGGGAGTTATGATCCAAGCCCAAGGTATATCTATTACATACTTGCTTCATATAGTTACTTGTACTACTACAAGATTGTGTAAAGGAATAATCTATCTGTTAAAGCTGTTTTGACGTGTATGCAAAGGATCCTCAGTGCAAAGGGTTTATGAAGAAAGAGTACCATTAAAGACAGTGCTCACGTGTCAAGAAAAGTCATGCATGTTTAAGGTGAGTATGTTCCAGACCAGAACATTGTGAAAGCTAGTATATTCTTTGCACCAATTGTGGTATCTGAGCTGAACTCTGTTAGAATAAAAGGTATTGCAGAAGGTTGTAGAATTTGAGATTGTTTGATAGTTTGAAATTGATTGAAAAATGTGGAAGTTGTTAGTTGACAATATGGTGAAAGAAGAGAAGCCATTCTGCAAGGATCATGAGTTTAATTCAGGAAGGAGTCATGGGAAAGATAGATGACTTAATGAGTGCACAAAGGAGTATGGAGCATAAGATTAGAGGTTTAGGATCAAGAATGACAAAAATATAGTCAATATGTTCAAAAATGGAAAAGACAACAAATCTAGATGATGATCACAAGCATGGGGAATCATTGTTGTTAAGAAGAGTTGGCTAGATTTTCTGCACAACTGAAAACCTAGGCGATCGTGAGATAAATCTCCTCATTTACCGGTGAGGCTCCCATGTAAGATTTTGTCAGTTATATGTCCTAATATCTATTTGTTGGTATTACTTTAATTGCGTAGCTCATGAACCATAGCTAAGATTTTGAAAGCAAATAAATTCTTTGTAAGAGAAAGGAAATATCCGAAAAGAGGAAAACAATAGAAAGCAGGAAGAAAGGAAAGAAGATGTGCAACCCAATCAATAGTTCACAGAGTTGATCGCATGCACATAGATAAAACAAATAGATCTTTTAACTACAAAATTTGAAGCAAAGGAAAGTTTCAGATCTAGATCTAAGACAACACAAAGTTTGTGTAGAGATTTAAAAAGAAATAAGAAACGAATGCACCGTTGACACAAAGTTCTTTGGAAATCTGCCTCTTCTCTATTCCTCTACTTGCAGAAAGCTATCAAGGGTTTCAGCTCAAAGTCTGGAACACAAGAATGCTGATTACAAATTTTGATCCTTTAACCCGTAGATTCTACCTCGATTTATAGTGTGTAAAGGGAAATTTCTAATAGAAAGCTTTAAATGAATTCCCACATGCGAAGCTATAGAAAAGGGTAAAGATTTGTCAATCTTCCTCGAATTCCTCTTTACATGACATGTCGATTTATAACCGAAAAATAGAACCTTCTATTTTGCATGTTTGCCACCTATTTCCAAGTAATTGACTTCAAGTAATGGCTTTTAAACCAATCACTTAAGTTTTATAATTTAATTGATTGTTCAATTACTTTAATCGGCATAAATAAAAGAAAGAGTAAAAGAAATAAGAAGAAAGTTTGCAACCCTCCGGTCTTGTTCTTCTTCCATATTTTGCATGCGGTTGACTTTTTGCCTTTGATTCTCACCAAATTGGATCTGGAAGCTATGCATGACTGTGATTTGCTTGTGGGTATTGCCTTTGACCTGTCTTCCCTTCTATCCTTGAAGCTTTTGCAATTCTTCTTCAGTACATGTAAAGTAAATTCAATGAAGGCTTCAACTGGAAGATTGGGAGCACATGCATAAGATCCTGGAAGGAATTTTCCATGCTCTGACTTCTACACGGGATGTGTTAGAAACAAGAGGATGAATTTTTGCCTGGAAACCTTTGCAATTATGAGATTTGGATCTGTCAATTAAATCGGTGATAGGTTTAGGGCCTATGTCTGTATCATTGACTTAAGCAAATCTAGAAGCTATGCATGATTTTGTTGATCCTTCTCTTTCATCACGCTTCATCATTGCTTGGACAATCTTTCTTTGTTTGAGCTCTTTTCTTTTAATTCTGCTAGAATCCCTTGCAATTGGATCAATTTGTACAGATCTGACAATTTCTTCTGGATTGGAAGATATATTCAATGTACCTGACATTGATTTGAGCACCTGTGATGAATACCTGCAATTTATTTAGACAAAGATGGAGTCCATGACATGAATACTTGATTTTTATCACCAAAATCTACATATAAAGTCTACTGCCCTAAAATTTGAGGTTTTACTTGCATGCAAAGCAAGCAAAAATATTATTTAATTCACTGGGCACATATACCAACATGCAGATGCTCAGAATGACCAAAATTAGGCTATTCCAACCCTAGGCGCCAAAACTGGAAGCTTCCCGGCAGTGGAAAATAAACTTTAATGCAAAATCCTCCTTTTGGCGCCAAAACCTGTCTGGGCTGCAATCCTCATCAAAAAGAATTAATTGCTTCTTTATTATGGTAGCCCATGCTTATATAACCCTCAACATTCTATTTTTAATAATTGCCCTTCCTATTTCTGGCAATTTAATTAATTAAAAGCACATCTATTCATCGATTTGGGCGCCCAATTATGCATGTTGCTGGTTGCTTTTAAATAAATTTATTTTATTTATTTTTAGCATGCATCCTTGACTTCTCTTTAGCTCTTTCACTTGCATTGAATTTCCTTCTATTTATGGCACCAAAATTGGGTGAATAAACTATTAATAAATAACATTAATATCATTGTTTGATCACCAAATGGGTCGTACTTTTTGGCATGGGTGAATTCTAAATTTAACAAGTCAACTTCGATGAGAATTTTTACCTGCAAAGTAGGTAAGAAATTTCCTTTGCTGCCACCTCGATTTTCCCCCTTTGCTGACTTAAGTGACTTTCTAAAAGCGTGACTTGTATTAAAAATAGCTTCTTTTGGAAAAGTGCGACTTGTATGGGTGAATAAAACCTTATGATGGGAAAAGTTAGCCTGCAAGGCAGGTAAGAAATTCCACTTTGTCTGCACGCTTCTAATTTTTTTATCGCAGCTTAAGTGACTTTGACTTCATGGGAAAAAATACCCTGCAAGGCAGGTAATAAATTCCCACCTGCCTGCAGCTACCAAAAATCCCATTGCAACTTACACTCACTAATTCTAGAAAATGCGACTTGCCTGGGAGAGGCTTTTTGTGCATGACTTCATCATTTTTGGTTAGCAGTTTGCATTTTGAGGTTGATTCCTTCTAGCGTTGTGTTGGTAGATGATCTCCAGATGCTTCAAGCAATTAAACAGACTATACTGGCGAAGGAATTGACCTAGGAAAATTTCACAGAGAAACTACGGAGAAAACCGGGGAAAAATGCAAAAGAAATAAATAAAAGTGAAAAACGTTGCCAGAAGTTGCAGACAATGCCATGAATTCATTCCTGGTGAAAATCCTATTGAGATGAGTGAATACTGGCATGCAAACCTTTAACAGGATTCAACCAGAGCACAATTTACTTCAAATGGGGCATTATTTATTCAATAAATAATTAAATAAAAATTTCCTGCAGACAAAACTTGGCGGAGGGATAAAATGAGTTTGGGCATCTGGGTATTTGTCGAAATTGGCTCATATTATTCACTAGAAATATCCTAACATAATACATACATCTTCTGGAAACAAAAACACAGAATTACCCATTATTTTAAAAAAGAATGAACTTTTTTCAAATGGGTAGTCCTAGATTTCAGGGTGAAATGCGGGGACACCAAGAGTACTTACGCAACAACAAACCAAAGCTCGGGAGCTAGTCTACATGAGGAGTCTTTTTAGGACCAAGTGCGAGAACATGAGGTAAGTGTTGTAATGTTATTATTGATAATGGAAGCACAAATAAAATTGTCTCAAAGGAAATGGTTAACAAAATGGGCTTGAGTAGGTTAGTTCACTTTGTCCACCTTGTAGGGTAGCATGGGTTCAGAAAGATCATCAAATTTTAGTTAATCAACAATGCATAGTGCCTTTTCAAATTGGTAGCTTAAGAGATGAGGTTTTATGTGATGTAATGCCCATGGATGTGTGTCATCTAATTTTAGGAAGGCCATGGCAATATGACAGGAGAGTAGTGTACAATGGTAGATTGAATAAGTGTTTTCTAATGAAAGATGGAAAAGAGCATGTTTTGGTGCCTTTGATGGATCAACATGCAGTACTAGAAAGAAGAAGCATGGTATTTGGCTTCAAGGAGTTTGTTGAGAAGACCAAGAATCGAGTTCTTAACACTCATGAAGGAAGAAAGAAGGATGAGTGAATCCTTGGAAGAAGATGCAGTAGTTGGGATCCATAGAGATGGATCCAGAAAATCAAATGAAAGAAAGAGAGAAAGCCAAAGTGAGGCTTAGAGAGAACATGAAGTTCTCAAGGAGAGAGGAAGGTGGCCAAGAAGGTCAATTGAGTCATAGAGTCACATGTGGCAACAACAAGCAGCAGAGTAGCGGAAAGAAAGAAAGAGTGTGTGAATTTGTCCTAGAAGGCCTTAAGGAAGGTCATAAGGAGCATGATCAAGGGGAGAAAGAATGTGAATCAGCACCTCAAGACCTAGGGGAGGGTCTATAGAATGAAGAAGCAGCTGACAAGAAGAGTGGAGAAGTAAGAAAAAGAGAACGGGACACTAAGAAGATGGAGAAGTGTCAAGAGAGACTAAGAGGTGGAAATGATGAAATAAGATTTTTGACAAGTTTTACAGGAAGTACAGGTCCTAAGAAGGATCCAATGATGCTTGATGCATCTAAGAAAGACAAGAAACCTATCATTTTTAAAACTAATCAGTTTGTGTTTGCAGGTATGAGGACTAAAGCCTTGAGTGAGGATGTATACAAAGAAGGCAATGATGGAAAAGACAAAAGGGAGAAAAATAGTATCTATGGAGGCATGTGGGTGTCTTGAAACAGCTCAAGGAGCTGAGAAACAAGGTATGAGGACTAAAGCCTTAAGTGAGAAACAAGGTATGAGGAGCTGAGAAACAAGGAAAGGAACAACTAGATTGTGATCAAAGAGGTCTGAAATCAGAGGAGAGTAGGATAGTGTAATCAAATGCTAAAGTGAAAACAAGTAAGAAACATAGAATGTTATTTTGGGATGATAACAATAAAGGTTTGAAGATGCTATTAGAAGAAGGAAACAAGAAAAAGCAGACTGAATTCAGGAAAATTCAGTCAAGCAAGGCAGAAAGAGAATATGTGCAGGTCATAGCTCAAGAAACCATATGGAATAAGCAAACAATGAGATATAGAAATCAAGATTACAATTTAGAAATGCAAGAGAATGAGGCAGATGAACAGGGTGCAATCAAACAAAGCACTAGGATTCCAGCCAAGGGACATCAATGGTTGTATGAAGAAGGTATGAATTGCATGAAGAACAGGGTAGCAAGGTGATAAGCACACAAGAATCCAAGAAAACAGCTATGAAGACTAAAGGCATGAAATTTGATCAAGGTATGCATACAAAGAATGTAAATGCAGTTTTATGTATTGAGAACCTTCATTATGCTGATATAGTTCATTGGAGTAATATGATGCATCAAGATAGTGTGCATAAGAATGAGAGGAGTATGGACATAAAGGAGTTCATTTCATGGAAGAAGGTGAATCAAAGGAATGGAATAAAACAAGGAGAAAAAGATGATTTGACTGCAGCTATGGAAATGAACAAGGACAATTTGAGGTTTGATAAGCATGAAGTCATGAAAACAAGTCTTTTGTATGATCTTGTGAAGAAACATAAAGGGCTAGAAACTATTGTCTATATACGAAGAACATGCATGCAAGAAAAAGACACCAATTCAGGTTTGGAGAGTGACATGGTAAACCAAGAAGCAAGGTTGATGGTTGAAAATCAGGTATTTGAAACATGGTGTGACTGTTTTTGTCTTGTTTGGAGGGTTAGAGAACTTTTGTATACCTGTTATAACTTGGTAAGACAAGGAAAACCCCTTACAAGAGTAGCAAAAGGAGGAATGGAGAGATGCTATGCAATCTGCAGTTGGAAAGACTTAGAACCAGGACAAGTACAGAATATTCAAGAACAAATAAACAGTCAGCATGGAGGATCACTTAAGAGGCAAGACAATGAACATGTCAAGTATAAGCTATACAAATCAAGAGGAGACAAAGCTAAGGATGGAAAAGATTGAAAGAATCCTAAGGCATGGAGAGAATCAGATAGTCATGGACAGTCCTAAAGTTACAATAATGTCCATTTACAGTCATGAGGTCAAAATGATAATCATCCAAGGAATGATATCATGTCCAGCAATAAGAAGAATTCAGAAAAGAGAATAATTAATGCAAGAGAAAGGAAGGCAAAGTATAGTCCAAGATGGAGGAGGTATACTGCAAGATGGAAGTAAGAATCACAGTGAGCAAGAATTGATGGCAAACAACAAAGTACAAGTGAGTACTATGAATGAAGGTGGATCATAAAGATATCAGCATAAACATTGGCATGTAGTGACAGTCAAGGAACCATATGAGAAGGCAAATGAGTTGAACTTCAACGTTGAAGATTTCCATTGCATTGACAAGGTAAAACAGGCCTATAAAGAATCCATAGAAGAAGATGAGAGGGAGATAGTGATCAAACAGGTTGTGAAGGTAGTTAAGCCATGTATTTTTGAATTTAACAGTATTTTGGATACAGAGATTACAAAAGAACAAGAAGAAGGAACCAGGGCAGAATTCCTATGGAAGCGCATGAAGAAGAAGATTGAAGAAGACATGGTGACAAACATGAAGATAAAGGCCATAAAGACACAAGACACAAGATGGACAATCATACCAATCAAGTCAAGGGGAACAAATACAGCAATTACAACAAGAAAAGCAATCAAAAGTACAAAGAAGGAAGTTAAGCACAAAAAGACAAGCAAACTGGAAGAGAAAGAAAAGTCAAATTTTAAGGATGTTCTTCTTTTAGGAGGGTAGTATGATGCAGGAGCATCAAGAATTTAGAGGTCTTAGGGTCATAAGAAAAACATATAAGTTTGTTTATATCATGAGGAGGTGTGAATTTCTTTTATTTGTAAATGTGAAAAGTGAAATTTGAGTGTAAATGCTTGATAGGTGAGAACTAGGTAAAATTAGCGGGTTTTATGCCTAATCAAGGCTATATTGTTGTAATATGAGTCATAATAAGAGTGAGAACGTGATATAGAGATTTAGGGGATGTTGTTGAACCATATACCAAGATTTGGTAAGTTGTTGAGATCATTTAGGAGCAAGAATTAGTTTTATGAGTGTAGTTAGTGCAAACTCAATAAGAAGATGGAGAATAATGCATGAATAATGGAGGAGCTGGTAGCAGGGCCCTAGGAGGGACAAGGAATTTGTAAATTCTATTCTACAGGTGAAATGAATAAGAATGAGGTGTGTTTTGTATGTATTTTATAAACTACCATGCTTGCTCTGTCTCAGGCCGAGACCTTGAAAATGTACAGTCCTCCAACAAATGAGTTTTCAAGCTCTGTGATTGCATGGATAGATTCAGGAAGGGGATTTTTAGGAGTGTACAAAGTTTTAGATCGTATCTTGCACGTATGAAGGAGTTATACCAATAGCTACAGTGCAAACTGGGACTGTGTCAGGAAAGAGGGATTTTGCATTGCATGGGAGATTAAATCTTCAAGCCAAGAGTCAAACTTCATTGGTAAGCATCTTGGAAGCATGCTACAGGTGTTTCAATTCATTTTGGAGTGAGTTTATTGGTCTAAGCACGTACTGCCATAACTAGGTAGTGAAAAAGACCTAATTTGCCCCTAGGATAGCTAGAAAAGTCTATATTCGTACAAAGGACCAACTGTTGACCTTTACACATGAGTGAGAATTCCATAGAGGGTGTTGAATCATTCATCACTTCAGTGAAAATCTTAGCCAATGTTTAGGTCCAACTCAGTTTGTACCTATGGAAGGCTACAAGCCTATAAGGTCTAGTGCAAGCATAATAGTGTAAACCAAGGCAATGATTAAACTGAAGCTTCTACCTCCACAAGACAGGTATGAATAGATGATCTAAGCCCATAGAGAATGGTCTGAAACCTCTGGTCACTGTATTTGGTATTTTGACCATTTAGAAGCCTAGTTGGACATAGCCATTGTAGCAAGAGCATAGTGCAAAAGCATTGGATCACCAAATATATGGAAGGGACTGATTTTCACGAAGGAGTAAGGTGGTTTCAGTATGTACTAACTGTACAAGAGCAGGGAGTTATGATCCAAGCCCAAGGTATATCTATTACATACTTGCTTCATATAGTTACTTGTACTACTACAAGATTGTGTATAGGAGTAATCTATCTTGTAAAGTTGTTTTGAAGTGTATGCAAAGGATCCTTAGTGCAAGGGGTTCATGAAGAAAGAGTACCATTAAAGACAGTGCTCATGTGTCAAGAAAAGTCATGCATGTTTAAGGTGAGTATGTTCCAGACCAGAACATTGTGAAAGCTAGTATATCCTTTACACCACTTTGTCCAAATTTTGAGCCAAATTATTCCCTCTCTAAGTGTTATCCTTTGATTTTCACTTTATCGCTCTTAAGCAAAATCAAATTCAACTTCCACGTCTTATATTTTGACATTCACGTCATTAAAGTTTAAGCATACTTACTCTTCTCATCTACGTCTTATCTTTTGATATTCTTATTATCAAATTTAAGCAAAACCAATCTTAACGGCTACGTCTTATATTTCAGCCTTCACTTTGTGAAAGTGTAAGTGCAATAAAATTTCAATCAAAAGTTTTAGGTAATTAGATATTCACTTTATCCATCCTACTCATCAATTCACGATCGACCTTTTCACTTTAGGTCTTTACATTCGATGATACAACGATAGGCAAAATGACGCATTATTAGAAAAACTTCATGAGATGTCAAAACAAATCTCTCATATGGCTTCCCAAGTTAGTGAGAAATCAACCAAACAACCAATCATACTCCCTAGCGAAGAAACTACTCTGCGTAAAGTCAAACGACAATTTACACCTCTCGGAGAAAGTCTTTCTAGTGTATTTCATCAATTAGCAAGTGCCAATATGATAAAATATCTAATCATGATACCCTTCAAAAAAGGGAAACCAAAACCTAAGTGGTATAAAGAATCATAATATTGTGAATACCACCGCATCAAAGGTCACTCTACGGATCATTGTTCAAATCTCCGCCATTATGTCTAGGACTTAATCAAGAACAAAGCCATCGAAATAGAAACCACGTCAACTACCACAACTTCTAGTGAAGAGTTGAATGTTTTCGAAGACTCTTTGCATGATAAAACTCAATGACTCCGATCCAACAAGGGCCAAGGATCTACAAATTAAAACCTATCAACTTCTCCTTTGGATATTCTTTCGTTAGTTCAATCAGAAATTGAAAGTGTTTTGGACAACTATCTTCAAACTTCAAATGAGAACTTGAAAGAGTTTCACGACCCTTTCAACGCATGGTACAAATGAAGAATCTATAGACAAAGGTCAATCATCGAACAATGATCTTGATTCCATTGTTTCATCTCCTAATCTTACACTTGACATCCCTAGTTGTGTTGTAATGACGCAACAATAAGTTTGGACACTTGCAACAACACAACCTTCCACATCCATAGTACCTCAAACAATCAATCTTGAATTTATTAATGTTTCACAACAGTTATCCGATGCAGAGTCTTCGGTTGCTTCTCATGACATTGTCACACAATCAGAGAAGACATCTCCACAAATTCCTCTCACGACTTTGACTAAAACATCACTTCCTTTCCAAGACATTTTGGCTCATACACTCCACGATGTGAGTGTTCCTAGGAGTATCAACACAACCATTTCGAGCTTTAATCGCAAATTTTTCATCAAACAATCTAGTCCTATCATTTGGTCCTCATGACCTTTTGAATATTAATATCACAAACACCAAATTCTTACACATTGAAGTGCTCATCAATAATCATAAAGTGAAAAGATTGTTTATAGATAAAGGAGCAACATTGAATATTTGCCTTATAAAACCTAAAAGATGCCTTGGATGCCCATGTATAGATCAACCCTTCGCTCCTCGCATCATTCCATTCGCGAATGGAAACTGCATTGACTCAAAGAACATTTTAAAACTCCAATCATCTAATACATTGGAAATCATTGATGAACGTATTGGAGAATATGAATTTCAACATTTTCTCCACATCGACAAATTACCTCTATCCTCACAATTTTTTCAATCTCATCAAAAACTTATCCAATCACATACCCGTTGACTTGGATCTCATCTGCCCAAGTCTCGTAAGTTGGGACCAATCAAATCACCTTCCCGTTGACTTGGACCTTACCCGCCCAAGTCTCATAAATTAGGACTCATCAAATCATAGATTTATTGAAAATATTTCTATCCACTCCATTGACTTGGATCTCTTCCGCCCAAGTCTCGTAAATCAAGACCAATCAAATTATAGATTCATTAATTTTTTTATCCACATTGTTGACTTGGATCCGGTCTTAGATCGTCCAAGTCTCATAAATCAAGACCAATCACAATTCATAAACATGGACCTCTTCCACAATGATGAGTCCATTGCAAACTCCAATCTGCAAAAAATCAAAAAAGTCAAAAAGCGAAAAATATATTGCATATCAAACCCCTCATCAAAGCACTATTTGAAAATCAAAAGCGAAAAAGCAAAAACCTCTTTTACAAACAATTTTAATTGTTTCATCCATTGGTAAATATCTCTATCATTTCATTATCATATTTTCACACTCTTCACATATAAGACGTAGGTTAATCTTGTTCCAATGGGGTATTGTGTATCTCATTTCTATTATGGTTTCGACCGTTTTGGATATTTTTTTACCTATGGTCTTGTCTAGAAGGTTACTGATGGCAAGTCCTCCTTCCAAACAAGTTCTCTCTCTTTAATAAGAAAGTACTAAACTTCTTTACCCGGATCTTTTGTCCACCCATCTTAGTCTAAGGTGATGAGCCCTTGCATCATACTAGTTGCGTGGGGCTGAGATTTGGGGCAAATTGTCTTTCCCAAACAAGCACAATTCACAAACAAGGAAAAATCAATCAAAAATACAAAAAAATTCAAAATCGTTACACCTTTCATCCTTGAGTCTTTGGTGTTGAGCCCACGCTTCTTATTGGTAGTGTGAGACTAGGAAAAGAGAAAGGTACCCTTGTCTATATCTTGTCTTTGGTGTTGAACCCTTACCTCTTACTGGTGGTATGGGGCAGAATGTACGGGGTTATTTCAAAAAAAAAAAAGAAAATCAAGCAACATAAAGCCTTCAGAAAACTGAATCAAAAGTGCTTAATCATATGAAATCCAAAGAATCAATTTAGTTGCTCATGTTAAGAGAGACAAGTCCTTCAACCTGATTTTGCCAATCAATAGGCCATCAATGGATCTAAGTCTAGTTACACCTATAAAGTAAAATCATCTTGGAGTCGGTCAGATAATCTTAATCGGAGATGAGTCACATTTTCTCAAATGAACCATTGTTAATCTTGTGTCTTTCCATCCATCATATTCATTTTCACATTACTCTCATATGTCTTACGTCCTTCTTGGCTCTTGGTGTTGAGCCTCGCATCTTACTAGTTGCGTGGAGTCAAGAGCGGAGTCAGATATCCTATCATTATATCATCTACATTCTACCAATGGAATGAAATGTTTACAATTGTTTGAACATAGGTTGAGAAAGTATGCCCTTTCTTGAGAAATAAAAATCCAAACGAATCATATATTCCAAAATCTTTAAAAATCTAAATAATCAATAAATTAAAACAAAATCAAAACATTCAAAATTAAAAAAATCAAAACAATCAAAATCCAAAAAAACAATAAAAAAATGTTTCAAAAAACTCTCAACAACTATCAACAAAATCAACAATATTGAATTTTCTACTACTATCCTAGTGATCGTTTCAAACCATCCTACGATTATCAAATCCAAATCCAACCCTCGCTCATATCCTCGCTTGGGGCAATTTCGGCTCTCATGTTCTTCTTCGCATGTCCCCTTGCTTGGAAGTGCTAACCCAATCAATTTCAGATCGTTCTTCAACGTGAATCTAACAAGAGTGTTATGAGGAGTTGCTTAACTCCGCTCTTTGGTCCGATCCAATCCCCTTGCATGTATCCTTGCTTGGGGGCATTCAAATTTGCTTACTCATCACTGTGGAACACATTAGGGGCATAGTTAGATGTCTTTATTTGAAGTTGTGTTGCATTATTCTTTGTTATTGACCAATTATAAGTATTTTGTTACCATCTTGGCTTGTTCATAGTTTTGGTACATTTTCATTACTGTGTATATTGGGTTTGCTTTACGTTCAATCTTTGGTTTCTCTTTTTGACCAATTGCAAGTATTTTGTTAGCATCTTGGTTCATATATAACCTTGGTGTAATCATCTTACTATGTATATTGGGTTTATTTTATGTGTGTGTGTGTGTGTGTGTGTGTGTGTGTGTGTGTGTGAGAGAGAGAGAGAGAGAGAGATTGTGTTTTTATGCACATCATGGGTTGCTCATCATGGTTTTTCAATAATCATGGTAGTAACTCTACCATGCAACAACAAAATAGGTTCTCAAAATACAAAATTTGAATGGAAGCTCAAGCTATGAGTAATGATTGATCATCTCACCATTACATTCATACGTGGATCTCATTCAAAACACAAAAAAATAGTCACATCATAATTCTCATCATTTGCCTAACATTATCATTCACTTGACAATATATCCTTTCTAATCCCTCTTGAAAAATAAGTATCCTTAGTCTTCCTGTCAAATGGCTGTCCACCGCTTTCCCGTTTCACCCATCCGCTTGAGGGGGCAATCCCTTAGCATAATCCATACTCGCTAGGGCATCCAAATACTTCATTGGGGCAAATCAAGCATCCATACTGCTTAAGGCATCCAAATACTTCACCGGAGAAAATTTGGCAGTCCTTCACACTTCTTCATCATTCGTCCACAGCTTTTATATGCGTATACTATCTTTAAAGCACTATTACTCCCTAATAATACTTTAAAGAGGGGAAAATGTAAACACCCAAAAATAACTGCTATATGCATTGTAAACATTCAAAACTATCATTAAACCTATTGTCCTATATAGAATTAATTTAATTAATTCTATTACACCTTTTCACCCCCTTATCTAATTTAATATCAATTAAATTAATTCACACATATCCATATCCATATTTAAATTAATTAAATATTCTCATATCTTATCCACCTCATTAACTCAAGTTGACTAAAGCTAAAAATCATTATTATAATCAAGAGGATGTGTTCAAATTGACTCAAATCATGCATTTGAGTTAACTGAAGCTATCTCCCAAGTCATGGCAATCCAAAATCAATCCACCTTCTTCCAAAAGCCAACTATTCACGACACTTTTGGGTGAATAAAATAGTAGATATGAAATTAAAAATAAAAACATGTGCAACCCCTTGCCAACTCAATGATGACTCACTCATGCAAATCTAGAACAATAGTCTAACTCTCCAATCAATCTAGAAACTCAACTAAACAACTCAGTCATGTTTAGTTATCTCCAAATCAAATCAGTCTAAACTTAGCTTGTGGATTCACTTTCCTCAGCTATAAATCAATGATCCTTCCTTTGCAAATCATCCACCAAAAGCTTGAGAGTTCATGTTGTCATTTTGTGCATTTGCTTGGTGAATCAAATCAGTCATTTCATATTGTTATTCGCCCACATAATGTCAAATCAATCAATCATGTTCGTAGCTTAATCCAACGTCCATTCAAAGTATCTTGGAGCATCCACAATCCAAAAAAGCTTACAAATCAAAAGGATCCAACAAAGAGCATCACTAAACCCTACTCTTTCAGTTAGATCTAATCCAAGGTTGCTTTGGGATTTACAATGGAAGGTTTGCATTTGCTTTGTATTGATTTTCCTCTTTTATTGTAATTTCCATGGTTTACAACTTTACACCATGTGAGCTTGCAATTTGTTGAGGGCAAGCAATTTTGGGAGGGAGCACCGTAATGTCCCCTTCTCTAGGCTAATCATTTCAAAGACCTTGGACCCATTTCACTTCTCGTGTCTAAAAGGGATTGAGCAAGGAAGTTAATGTCATGATTTTCGATTGTTTTTCCGAGCTTTGCATTATATTAAAGTAATTTTCTTAGTATAGTTAAATCGGCAGGGAAAAAGGTGAAAAACCAATTGAAAAATAAGAGAAAAAGGAACTATTATGTCCCTAAGGAGGTCGGTCCTCTTTAGGAGAATTCTATTTGGTTTTGGCGCCACCTCTAGCTATTTAAAGGGGATGCTTGGCCTGAAAGATGTTGTATGCTTGCTTTGGAATTTATGCTCTTAGAGTTGGAGCACGCTTTTCTCTCTCTCATCTATTGAGGACGAAAACCCTCAATAACACTTAGACTTGAGGACGAAAACCCTCACATCTTCATTGGTGATCTCATACAGAGGTCACACTTGTGCTACAATCAGATTTATAGAGGTTCAAGGCAGATTTATCAGTGCTAGGGCATCATTCACAGCTAGGGAAGATCATATTTGCATGGTTTTGAGTGTGGGACAGCCACACAAATCCGTGTTTGAGCTTGCAAGGGTTTTGGACCAGCTGTTTGACCAATTTCAGACCCTCTCCTAGGGTGGCGACTTGCATGGTGGAGGGTTTTGGTGGTGTCTAGGGCACAACACTCCTTCCTTTGTTGATATTTGGATTGTTCCTAATTTATAAGGCTGATTTCATTTCCCGGATTGAACTTTGGGCCTTGGAATCATTATTTCCAGCCATTTTTGTAAGTAGGTTCACTGCTGTCATAAAATTAATTATTCTACTTCAGCCAGGGCTCTAAAAATTCCTTTCTTGGTTTTTACCTTCTCAAAATAATTATTATTGTTCCCTACCAGCTGTTTGGCCAATTTTAGACCCTCTCCTATGGTGGTAACTTTTATGGTGGAGGGTTTTGGTGTTATCTAGGGCACACCACTCCTTCCTTTGTTGATATTTGAATTATTTTTAATTTATAAGGCTAATTTCATTGCCCAAATTGAACTTTGGGCCTTGGAATCATTATTTCCAGCCATTTTTGTAAGTAGGTTCACTGCTGTCATAAAATTAATTATTCTACTTCAGCTAGGACTCTAAAAATTCATTTTTGGTTTGTACTTGCTCTAAATAATTATTATTGTTCCCTACATGCTTTGGATGGTGTAAGAGTGGTGTTGGAAGTGAATAATTACAATTTCTTGCTTGCTGTCATAAGAAATCAGATTGTTGTAGGTTATAAATTTCAGTTTACTTTGATTTGGGTTGGTGCCATTTTCCCTCCTTTTCAGTTTCAGCCTGGAAAGGGACATTGCAAAAATAAAATCTGTCTTTTAGCTTACTAAGAAGGGTTTCAAGTAAAGAAGAATTGGGCTTCAACGAGATTAAGACTAGCATTCACACGGGATAGGATAACTTTGGTTTCTTCAACGTGCAACACTTATCCAATGGGCTTGAGAAGTTGAGGCAAGAGGTGCCCAATTTGGATGGGCACATTGCTTAATTCCACCCAATTGGCCATTGTTTGAAGGGCAAGCTTGTTAGAATCAATTTTAGGGACCCAACGCAAAGCTCGCACATAGATTGCCCAATATTCCAAAAGGGCTGGAAATTGCCCTCTTTTGCATGTTGTAGTTTCTAAACAAAATAAGGAAGACTTTGTGAAGTTTGGTTCATAATAAACACCTGAAAAATTCATTAATTTATTCAATACAATGCTTACAAATAAATAAGAAATTCAACCGCTATATAATAGGAGACCTATTATATCTCTTACAACCACTCTTCTTAACTTAGATAAGTTGCTTTAACAACTCATAACTCACTCCATTCATGCGAGTGGTTTTTTAAATTCACGTACATTATTATCTCACTATTATATTTACACTAACTCCCCCATAAATATATCTCACATGAAACACTAATATTTTTTCTAACATCCCCCCGGTGCACGTGGGAGAAGAGAATCATATTCAAAAGAAAGAACTCTCTGAAAACATTGCTTAGACTAGAGACAACTCCATCAAGTTATCTCTTAACCCTTGTAAAGGTGTAGCTGAGAGTTGAATTCTATGGGTTGTTCCCGTGCCCAATTCCGAATCATAGAGTTATCAAACTATTTGGACAACAAATCATGTTGAGTTTACCTTGAAATATTCTTACGTCTCGAAAAGCAAGGTTCTTCAAAATACAATTACTTCTGAAATGTCATAACAAAGGTTTATTTTGCACACCACATAAAAATGGTAAAAACATGCCAATAAAGTTGAATTGCGACCTCATCCCTAGTGATTGACGAGAGGATGTTGATTGTCCTCCAACCTCGATGCCTTCATCCTTTAGTGTTCTCGATTGCTTACGTGAAGTTCAAATGCATGTCGCTTTTTAAGAGAAAATATTCCCCCACCCATCCTCCACAATTTTGACTTGGACGTCGGTTTCAATTGATAATGTGTTCGATTACAAATGAGAGAACAAATTTATTTTTTCCTTGACAATGACTGACTTGTTTTTTTTCAAACACTTATTGACTTTATCAAATGTCTCTTTTAAAACTTGATGACACATAATGACCTGGTGAGACAACTACATCACATTCTTCCTTGAGAATTAACATATTCCTTTGGTCAATCATACGTCCTTTATAGAGGTGATGAAATTTTACTTTTAGCCCTGTTTTACAAGACAACAATGCAAATGTAATGTCCCCAAATGGACATTTTTGACCCCCAAATGGATTTTGGCAAATCCAAACCCCAAAGACAATTTATAAAATATATATCAAATTAATTTCTGCAGATCTGAATTTTATACTGAAAAATGCGACTAGGGCAAAGTAGAAAACCCATACAAATCAGCCATTACATTAAGATATTTCCACTCAAATCTGATATACTGAATTTATGAAGCCAAAATATGGAAGAAAAACCAGATTTCTGAGACACAACAAGGCTGAAATAATTTAATAAATTTGCAGACAGGCTGCCCTTGAAAATAAATGAGAATGGTACCTTTTTAACACCCAAAAATTCTGAAAATAGGAGAATCTGATGTATAAAAATCAGGAGTAATAACAGCCACTAAAAACAGCTCCAAATCAGCCCTAGAACATCCTGAATCATCTCCATAGGTGGTCGCTCTAACTGGAATAAGGGCATAGAAAAATGAAAACAATTTTCCTTCCAAATCCTTGCCAAAAATCTGCAACTTATTTTGCCTTCTATTGCTGGAAAATACTGCAATAATACTACTACTTCATTGAAGCACAATGGAAACCCCAAGGTGGAGAATCCTCTTAGTCTCTTGGAGGATTTTCGTCCTCAAGAGGGTATTTCTAAAGGGTTTCGTCCTTAGAAATATTTTTGACAAAGCTATAAGCTTCAGACAAAATCAGATTTTAGAGAAAATAGATAAGCATGCCCTCCTAAGGCAAGTCGACTTGCCTTTATAGAACTTGTGACCCAAATAGCCACCCTTCATGACCAATCAGATTTTCCTCATATTAAATGCTTTTACCACCTACCTTTCCTCTCTAGGCAAGTCACATTTTTCCTTGGGTAATTTATTTTTTCTAAATGCTTTTTGCCTTTTTCTATTTTCACTTTATCATTAAGTCATAATAATTAACATAAGTGCTTTATATATTTTTTTTTCTTTTTCGCACTTTATAATAATTTAATATGACTTAAGTTACCCTTGTGATCACCCCTTAACCGTCGGGTAGGCAAAATAGGCTAAGGGTATTTGACCTGGAAAGGGATATTACATGCTAAACTTGACACAAATTGATATTTCACCCTATGCTTACTAAACAATCCCTAATAGGTAAATGGAACACTAAACACTACTATTTTTCCATAAATATTGAACCCTATAACTCAAATTACATTGATAAAAAAACTATTTAAGTATTTATTGACATATATAAACAAACTACTTAAAAATATGTCGGTTCAAATTTTGAGTTTGTCGGCTTAGGACGGCATATACTCATATATATATATGCGTTGAATTTACCATTCAATAGACACGTAGAGTCTGCATGATGGATAGAGGTCTAATCTAACTATTGGTTTGCACGACGACGACTACAACTCACACAATTCTTTACTTATTTCACGTGTTCTCTGTAATATCCCTTTCAAGGGATGAAACCACAACCAAGGAAATTAGCTCAAACCCCAAAGCAAACAAATCTGATTTTTAAATCAACAAACTGAATTAAATCCCAGATTTAGGACAGCGAACAGAACTTAGGAACAACAGTATGAAAATTCACAATTTCACCCAAAATATCAACTAGTAATGCATCCACAATTTATATAAGCCTTTTAGAGATATTCTAGAACTGTTTTCAACCCAAAATGACATGCATATGCTCAGCTGAAAATTAATAATGACCAGCAGAAGTGCAGCTCCAAAATAATTATTAAATGAGGGTTTATAAATCCCAACAATTCACAAGAAAGTAGATTCCGACTTTATAAATATAGGAAAATCTGAAAATGAAGTGAAATATCAATTATATGCCTTCTAGGGCATCAAACTTCACTCCAAGGTAGGTCGCTCCACCTAGGAGAGGCCTCTCAATGCAAATAGAAATCTGAATATGCTTTCTTTTCCTCAAATTTGCAACACTCCTTCAAGCACACACACAAGATAGGAGGGTTTTTGTCCTATAAACCACTATAAGGGTTTTCGTCCTTTACAGGAGATGCCACACACTTGGGTTTCGCACAAGAGTTGAATTATCAAGAGTAACCAGCTCGTAAGTCCAATAGACAAAATGCGCCAAGATAGATGATGCACAAATGAGGCCTTCACTTCCTTTTATACCCCTTCCTTTGGTGACAAATCTTGGAAAGACATGGCCAACCCATACGAAGACATTATTTTATCACGACTCTTCAATTGCCTTAAACCCAACTGACCTAATAAACACATAATTACACTAAAAGAAAACATTAAAATTAGAAAAAAATGCAAAAGGGAGCTCAATTTCCTTTTCCAACTCCTCTACTTCTTTGCCATGGAAAAGGGAATGGCAAGAAGTCCAAAATCTGATTCTTAAGTGGGAAAAAGGGACATTACAATCCTCCTTCCCAAAATTGCTTGTCCCCAAGCAATTGCAAACCCAATGTATCCGTTGTCCTGTACTCTTTATTCCCCTCACTATGAAGTTCCACATCCTCTAATGAAGTAGGAGGTGGCATCCTTGATAAAGCATCCACAACCACATTATGCTTTCCCTTAACATACTCAATATCAAAATCAAATGCTTGGAGCTTACTCACCCATTTTTGTTGCCGGTCATTCAAATCCTTTTGATGGAGAAAGAACCTCAAGCTATTGTGGTCGGTTTTGACCACAAACCTTCCACAAATTAAGTATTGCCGGAACTTGATTAATGCATGCATGATGGCTAACATTTCTTTGTCATAAATGGAGAACCTTTTCTCATGATCCTTCAATTTCCGACTTTCATAAGCAATGGGGTGCTGATTTTGCATCAAAACAACACCTATACCTTCACCGGAAGCATCATATTCAGTACATATTGTATAGAGAAATCTAGAACAACAAGAATTGAGCAAGAATATCTCACCTTTTTAACTCTTCAAAAGCTACATGGGCTGTTTTTGACCAGCTAAAATCTCCTTTCTTCGTTAGAGAAGTTAACGGGGCTGCAAGTTGTGAGAATCCCTTCACAAATTTTCGATAATATGAACACAAACCCAAGAATCCTTTCAAGTGAGTAATGTTGGTTGGTGTTGGCCAATCCATGATGGCTTGGATCTTGTTTTGATCCACATGAACTCCACGTGCATTGATAACATGCCCCAAGTATAAAATTTCATCCATACCAAACTCACATTTAGATTTCTTTGCATATAATGACTGCTGTTCTAAAATTTCCAACACCTTATCCAAGTGTTGGAGGTGTTCCTCCCATGATCTACTATAAATCAGAATATCATCAAAGAAAACCAACACAAATTTCCTCAAATGCTTACCAAAAATATGATTCATGCATGATTGGAAGGTGGTCGGGGCATTGGTTAACCCAAATGGCATGACAAGGAACTCAAAATGCCCAAAGTGACACCTAAAAGCGGTTTTGTGAACATCTTCCTCTCTCACTCTTATTTGATGATACCCAGATCTCAAATCAATTTTGGAGAAGTAGACCGCTCCATGTAGTTCATCTATGAGCTCATCAATCCTTGGAATCGAGATACTTGTTCTTGATTGTCTTCTTATTGAGCACTCGGTAGTCCACACACATTCTTAGAGTGCCATCCTTCTTTTTAACCAGCACCACGGAAGAAGCATAGGGGCTGGAACTAGGCCTTATCAGCCCCATTTCTAACAATTCTTTGATAGTTCTTTCAATCTCTTCCTTGTAAATCCGTGGGTGATAGTAGGGAGTGGTTATTACTGGTTTGGTACCCGGTTCTAACTCAATAACATGTTGGAATCCCCTATCCGGTGGCAGCCCATGAGGTAACTCATTGAAAACTTTAGCATGCTTGTCAAGTATGGGCTGAATATCATCATGAAAAGTAGATTGAATAGAAATAGAAGAGTTAGCTCTTACCAAGCAATGGGCAGCCTTTTTGAAGGTTCTTTCCATGCTCTTAGTTGTCACAACTTGAGGAATTCCACCTTTCATTCCATGCAACACCACTTCCTTGCCTTCCCTTTTAAATTTCAGCTCCATATTTTGATAGTTTTGAGAAAACTCACCTAAAGAATGTAACCATTGCACTCCCAACACCAAATCAGATTCACCAATACTAATAACATAGAAATCATCTCTTACCATATGCCCTTCTAAGGTGAGTGTGAGCTGAGGTATTCTTTTTGTGCATGGAAGTATGAAACCATCCGCCACCATGACGTTGAAACCCTTGAAATTTTCAGCCTTCAACTTCAATTTCTTTATCAAGCTCTCATCCACAAAATTATGCGTGGCTCCACTATCAATTAAGACGGTGACCTTTTGTCCTTGAAGATCACCCTTTACTTAGAATGGGTGATATCTAGGTGCCCCAGACAATGTAGCAAGAGTGCCATCTAATTTCTTTGGATCTTCTTCCTCTAGAACATCATTATGCCTAGCTTCATCAACAATGTTTTCATCATCATCACAATCAAAAAATACTTCAATATAATGCACTTTACCTTTTCCCAAACAATGATGCCCTAGAGTCCATGGATCCTTGCATGAGAAGCACAAATTCTTCCTTCGAAGCTCGTTTCTAGATTCCTTTTCATTGCTGGTTTTGGGCAGCTCCATGTGAGTACTTGGCACCTTTTGGGGTGGCCTCTTTGGCTGGTCCAAAGGGAAGTTTCTAGGCTGCCTAGTGGGTTGTCCTCCACTCGAATTCACCTTAGGAAGACTGTTGTTCGCTGTTGTTTTTGGAGCAGCACCTTCAAGATCTAAAGCCTTCTTAATTGCCTCTTGAAGAGACAAGTGGATCAAAGGCTCAAACCAAACCCTTGAGGGGTTCAATCAAACCTTCAACGAAAAGCACTATAAGCCTTCTTTCTGAAACATCCGTGATCATAACGGAAAGTCTCTGGAACTCTGTCACATATTCTCTCACCATGCCTTGTTGTCTCAAATGTGCAAGCTCACGAAAGTGAACTTCCGGATCAACTCTATCAAATCTATCAACGAGTCTTTGACAAAACTCATCATAGGCATGTATCTCATTATGCCCTTGTGTCACTAACCCATGAAACCACCATTCATGAGCAATTCCTTCAAGATGCAATGTAGCAAACTTGATAGCATCCTCCTCCATCATAGGCTTCAAAGACAAATATGTATTCAACTTCTGAATCCAAGCTCTAGCTGACCCTTTGGCTGATCCGTCAAATGTGGAAAAAGTCATCTTTCCCAACACATTTTGAACCTCCTTTTGTGGCATGTGATGTCTAGGCTCGGGCCTAGGTCTTCCTCTATTCACTCCAATGAATTCAAGTGAGTGAAATAGCCTCACGAATTTCCCTTGGAAGAGCCATATACTCCTCATAGCTTGTGGCAATGTTCCGTCCAGTGGAGGGCCTTGTTTCATCCTCTGGAATAACTTCTTCTCTAGGAAGGAAAGTGGGCTTTGTAATAGATCCGTGGGCTGATCCCATAGGTCACCGTGTATTGTTAGCTCCAGATGAGCTACCATCACCATTTTGAACCCTAGGTTCAATTATCTTTTGGAGGGATAGGGCTAGAAAATCCATTGTATCCGCTAGTCTCTCTTGGCTAGAAATCAACTTGTCAACTTTGGCTTCTTGATGATCCATATTGTCCTCCTTTGATAGTATCAAACCCTTGTTCCCTTCTTCCACTGAAACCCTCGGCCTTTGAAGATCCGAGCTCTGATACCACTGTCATATCTCTTTCAAGGGATGAAACCACAACCAAGGAAATTAGCTCAAACCAAAAAGCAAACAAATTTGATTTTTAAATCAACAAACTGAAATAAATCCCAAATTTAGGGTAGTGAATAGAAACTTAGGAACAACAAGTATGAAAATTCACAATTTCACCCAAAATATCTACTAGTAATGCATCCAAATTTATATAAGCCTTTGAGAGATATTTTAGAACTGTTTTCAACCCAAAATGACATGCATATGCTTAGTTGAAAATTAATAATGACCAACAGAAGTGCAGCTCCAAAATAATGATTAAATGAGGGTTTAAAAATCCCGATGATTCACAAGAAAGTAGATTCCGACTTCATAAATTTAGGCAAATCTGAAAATGAAGTGACATATCAATTATATGCCTTCTAGGGCATCAAATTTCACTTCAAGGTAGGTTGCTCCATCTAGGAGAGTGTAATGTCCCCTTTTTGGGACATTAATTATTTAAAAATATGGGAAAACCCTTAATCCACTCGTCCCATGGATTAAAGGGTAAAAATAGGGAGAAGTGTCATTACTCCTTTATTTTAAAAATTAAAATAATTAATTCTCCTCTCATGTTTTATTTTTAATATTAAAAGAGGGAATTAATATTCTTTTTGGAGTGTGACTTTTCAGGAAAAGTGACCCATAATTAAAGTGACCCTTCTACATGAGAAAATGTGCCAAAGGAAGGAGGGAAACTTGGAGATTTGCATTGCTAAAGCTATATAAGGAGAAGTGGCGACCCCTTGGGGGCATGATGCTGATTTTATTAAAAATTCTTCATGCTTGAAGAGGGATGTATGCCCATTGAGATCTCAAACAAAGGTGTTCTTCAACACCACCATTATTGTGGAGAGTGAGACCTTCTAAAGCTTGCATTGTGTGGATATCATATTATATATTCATCCTATGTGTGGTGCCATTAATTGAGAAGGATATTTGCATGTTATTGTTGAGTATTGGAGAGTTTTATAGTGATTTATGATCTGCCATTAATGCTGCAATTATTCCAGCCATAGCGACTTGCTTGGGTGGATGTTTTGGGCACATTTGGGTGTCTTTTGAAGTGATTAATAAATCTGGTCTGTGCTTGCATTTATTCCAGCTATGGCGACTTGATTTGGGTATGGTTTTGGCATGTTACAAGGGTTAATAAGCAATATTTCCAATCTGATCTGTTTTGGCATATTTTTCCAAGTGTGGGACTGATATTTTGGGGTTATTGTGTTCTTATTCACTGCTGCAAATTATCTAAAGCAAATCGACTGGGTTTGTGGTGTTTTGCATCATATTTTGAGGTGTTTTTGATAGATCTACATGCTGCTGCAAATTAATAATTATTTCAGTTATATGGGTTGATGTTTTGAGGGTTTTGGAGTTTTATTAAGGGCTGGAAATAATTTGTGCAAATAATCCTAACCCTAGCGACTTGTATTCAGACTTTGGGGTCTGTTTTGAGGTGGTTACGGTGATCTAAAAATTCAGATTTATAGCTCTTTGGAAAGGTCTTGATTTATAGAATAATCTGCATTTTATTTGGTGGAAAAATATTGAGTTTGGAGGAAGTTATAAATTTTTGAAGTTTTCAGTTGTTCGGTTCTTCTAAATTAATTCACTGCTGCAATTAATTTCAGATCTGGAAAAGATTAATTTCCTAACTAGTTCTCCCATCTAACCCACCACTTTGGCTCACTCCAACCCCATTTGGGTTGTATTGAAGCTAACATTGGGTTATTTGAGGTCAAACTAGGAGGGTTTAATCCTTCTAGCATCAATTTGGTTAAGTGATTTTCAGATTTGAATAATATCCCAAAAGGGGATATTACAGAGAGGCCTCTCAATGCAAAGAGAAATTTGATTATGCTTTCCTTTCCTCAAATCTGCAACACTCCTTCAAGTACACACAAGATAGGAGGGTTTCTGTCCCCCTATAAACCACTAAAAGGGTTTTCGTCCTTCTATGAGATGCCACACACTTGGATTTTCGTCCGAGGGTGGAAGAATCAAGGGCAACCAGCTCTTAAGTCCAATAGAGAAAATGCGCCAAGATAGATGATGTACAAATGAGACCTTCACTTCCTTTTATACCCATCCCTTTGAGCGGAAAATCTTGGAAAGACATGGCTGACCCACAGGAAGACATTATATTCTTTTATCATGCCTCTTCAATTGCCTTAAAATCAGCCGACTTGATTAACACATAATTACACTAAAATAAAACATTAAAATTAGAAAAACAAATTTAAAAGGGAGCTCAATTTCCTTTTCCAAATCCTCTACTTTTTTGCCATGGAAAAGGGAATGGCAAGAAGTCCAAAATCTGATTCTTAAGTGGGAAAAGGGACATTACATTCTCAAACCTTTAAGTTGCTTCCAAAATAAACATTGGCCCCACTCCTTGCTAATTTGAATCACAACATACGAGAGGCCAAATTGGACAAAGGTCTACATGCAAGCATTTGATGAGAATGTAAACTATGTAGACAATGCAGGGGACACCACATATCTACATAATCGTTAGATAAGATATAGATTAAAATAAACCTATCATAGGTTTGTTGGATGCACAAAAGAAGTGCCTTGAATAAATATAATAGCCACACACTGAGAGTTGAACAATATGCCGTGAGTATTGTGAAAAATGTGGAGGCAAGATAGGAGGATCAAATCCAAAATTCAATATCGACTCCTTCCAAAGGAACTTATAGTTTTATAATGCCTTACCAAAAGGCTATGTCCTTCCCAAATAATCATATGAATTGTGTAATTTGAGAACCATGTTAGAAACGCCTCAAATGCAGATTGTATTTAGACTATCTTTCACCTTTGCTCAAGGCTTTTTGGATGCAATGTCCCTTTTAGGGCTTAAACCTAAAATATGGGTTTGGCCACAAACTCTAAGAATCAGATCTGAAAATGCACCTACACCAAACTTGAAAATAATTTGATTTTATAACAGATCGCACAATATTAGAAACCCTAGCAACGATCTGGAAATTATCCTTTTAGGGTATCAAAATCAATTTAGAACATTGATTGACATCCCCTTAAGGTAGTGAACTTTACCAACCCTTAGGAACAATCATTCACATGTAATATGAACTGAAAATTAATCATAGAAATATCCCAAATACTCAATAAAACCAACAAGATGAAATTTAAAAATTATTTTTAAGTGCAAATACAAGCTGAAACTTTTAAAATTCATAACTCCATCACTACTTGGGTTTCAACACAAACCAAAGCTCAAAATGATCTTGAAAAGACCAGCTATCCAATGAAAGTGAAATCACAATTTTCCAACCATGAAAACCCATTGAAAAGTGATCCCGAAATCTCCAAATGGGTAGATCAAGCTGAAAATGAATGTGGCAGCCCCCAAAAGCATTCCCTAGCTGAATTAGGAGTGCCCTAAGCATGGATAAACACCTTGCTTTGTTCTAGAAATATGCCAATTAAGTCCACTTGTGACTCCCATATGAAGCTACCAAGGCAACAAATGAAAATGTGACTATTGAGGGTTTCGTCCCAAGAGGATCTAATGAGGATTTTCGTCCTCAAAGATGAGCCACACCAAAGCTCTTCGTCTTTAGTGGAGAGTAGTAGGCACACTGTGCACAAACCCAAGATATCAATATTTGAAATAAACTCGCTTAACCTTCCTTAGGCCATTCATTCCACCTTTATATCCTCCTTTTTGGCGCCAAGAGTCATAAGGGTGACTTTTCCCCATGACCGACCTCTTTAAGTGCATGTTTTTTTAAAAAAATTCTTTATGAGCTCTTCTGCCTAGCCGACCTGTCCTTAGGAGGGAACATACAAAAAAATCATTAATAAAAATGAAAGAAAACATAAATGAAACCCACATACTTCCCTTGCTCAAATTCTTCTTGGCCATGGGAAGAAAAATGGCAAGAAGTCTTCATTTGGAACTAATTTGAAAAATGGGACATTACAGTCCTTCCCAAAATTGCTTATCCTCAAGCAATTGCAAACTCATATGCCCAAGTACCATCATGTCAAGGTGAAGGAGCATGTTGCAGTGCTCCCACAATCTGGATCTTGTGCCTATTAAATGAAGGAGCTTCAACCCAAACAAACTCATACCTCTATTGCCCTTTCTTTGCTTGTCATCATCTCATAATTTCCACCCAAATGATGGATTCCCCATACTTCAGTAATGCTGTCCCAAAAATAGTTGTAACCATGCATTGTTCTCTCAAAAATCAAAATATAGGTGGCCGGAAACAAAGTATGACAGTCATAAAGTACGTGATTTCCCCCCCACATTTGGCTGAAGTAGTTGTTTTGTTCAAATTTGGATCCGTCTACCACTATTTTCCGATGATTTAATGACCTCAGATTGATCACTCTTGCAGTTGTTAAGTCTGAAAACAACCACTCATAATCTGATTTTATCAAAATCAACAACTTAAAAATGGAACAATTACAAAACTGAAACCTCCTTGCAAAATTAGGAATTGTGAGCATGACAATGACTAAAAACACCTCTCTAAAGGCTGAAAATTTTCTCCCAACATTCATCAATCAAAAAATGCTCCATCTTTTGACTGAAAATACTTGCCTACCCACTTGTATGTATGCAAATGAAATCATGTGGTGGCTGTTATGAATAATGACAACAAGTCTGAAATTTTGAGCTATAGTTCTCTAAGATACATTCCTTTTATCACAATTAACCATCCACATACCTTGTTGGTGATATCTTGCATGAATATTCAATCATGAGGTAGCTCCACCATGCTTATGTTGTGCCACTCGACATTATACTTGGTTGGAAGTGGACAAAATTGGGAATATTTTGTGAGTCTATCAATCACAACATATAAACAACCCTTACCTTGAACCATGGGCAGCCTGGTGATGAAGACTATGAAAATACTTTCCCATTTTGAGTGGGAATAGGAAGGGGCTGCAATAGTCCAACTGGAAATTCATGCTTTGCCTTGTTTTGTTGACAAACCAATCATTCCCATATGTATTGTTAAGACCTTTCCAAAAGAACCTTTCTCTCACCTTTTGTGTGTCTTGAGATAGCCCGGATGACCAGCCAATGGGGCATCATGAACAACCCTCAATATCTTGTTCTTCACCCTTGATTCGGAAACCAAATAGACTCCATTCTTGTAGAGAATGATCCCATCCATTATTTTGTACCTTTCATCCACAATTTCTTCCTCAAAAACAACATTAGCAAACTTACACTCAGCTGTAATTAAAGACTTCCAATCAGCTGTTATCTTAGATAAAGAGCAAAGATATGATTCTTTGGACAAAACATCTTCTACCAAATACTTGATTTGAGTGGTTTCCGGAATCATACCTTGAAATATCACCTTCTTGCCTTTATCCATGAAGCTCAACTCCATACTTTGGTAGTTGAGAGTGAACTTTCCCAATGAATGTAACCATTGGACCCCAAACACAAGATTTGTACTAGCTATGCCAATCATATAAAGATCATCACATACCTCATGCTCTCCCAATGTGAAAAGGAGTTGGGGACACCTTCTTGTGCATGGCATGGAGTAGCCATCCGCTACCTTGACCATGAAGCCTTTGAAGTCTTCCACCTTCAAATCCACCTTTGCCCTCAAGCTCTCATCAATGAAACTGTAAGTAGCTCCATTATCAATCAAAACCGTGACTCCTTGTCCATGGAGGGTAGAATCCTTCACAACTTTGTTAGGATACATAATAAATTCAAAACAATCCTCCATCAAATTTCTTTCTAACCTTATGCATGGAGTAGCAATATCAAGGACTTCCTCTTTCTTACAATTCAAGGGATCAACCGGAACCCAAAATTTTATGCCCACATAACCTTGCAAGAAAAGATCTATGTGCCATATGTTACTCCACAAGTTCTTCACATCATCACCAATTATACTACAAGGCATTAAACATGACGTGATCTTTCTTAACAACAAGCTGCCTATAATGACTCAAGAATGGCAGCCACATAATAGGAGATAAAATGTGATTTTTTTCACCAGTCCTTGGGCTGCCAACAGGGATCCCACCATTTGAAACATCTCCGGAACTCACCCCAAGGTGGTAAACTTCCTCAATTTGCCCATCATTGACTGCTGTTTGGAAATTTCTAGCAAACTGAAAATAATCGTGAGGAACCGGAAGTGCCTTTCCTCCATGAACATACCCTTCTATAATGTCATATTCTTTTCCCTTATGCAAATCTGATCTCTTTTCAACAATTTGCCACAAGCACCCATTAGAAACCAATGAAATATCATTAAATATTGAAGAACTTTTACCTTGGGACACATGCTCCATGATTTCCTTAGGTTCATGCTTCAACCCTTCATCAAATTGTGATGTCTTCACGTTGTTGTTCTGAAAATCAGTCGAGAGCTTTACCTTGGCAATGGTGATGGGGGCTTCTAGGGCTTCAATGGGTTGTTCCCTCTCAATGCCCAACAACTTCGGTTGTTGTTCTTCCTTCTTTGACTCAAGCTCCACGATTTTCCCTTCTTCAACTTGCACGTCGTGGGTTCCTCTATGGGTTGTTTCTTCTCCATTACTTGCAGCCCTAGTTCTTCTTGTGTAGCTTGTGACTTAGGTTTGGGCCTTGATCTTCCCTTGCTTACTCCCACGAACTCAGAAAAAGACATGGCATCATGAATCTTCTCTGGAAGAGCCCTATACTCCTCATACCATGTAGCAATGTTGTTCACTTTGGATGGCTGAGAATTATTGACTTCCTTTGAAGAGCTCCTTCCACCATTTGGACCTTGAATGTTATGGATCAGCCGAGCCATTGTGTTGGCCAATCTTTCTTGCCCTAGGGCAAGCCTTTCGAACCTAAAATCTGAAAATTCTATCTCGCCATTTTGATCTTCTTTTGCAAAGAACCCTCAAGCTAGGAAGACCGAAGCTATGATACCACCGTAATGTCCCTTTTAAGTTTTTAGGGCTTAAACCCAAAATAAGGATTTGGCCACACACCGTAAGAATCAAATATGAAAATACACCAACACCAAACTGAAAATAATCTGATTTTATAACAGCAGATCCCACAATATTAGAAACCCTAGCAACAATCTGGAAATTATACTTTTAAGGTATCGAATCAGCTTAGAACAATAATTAATATCCCGTAAGGCGTTGAACTATACCAGCCCTTAGGAACAATCATTCACATGCAATATGGACTGAAAATTAATCATAGAAATATCCCAAATACTCAATAAAACAAGCAAGATGAAATTTGGAGCAAATATGTATCGTATAAATTTATTTTTAAGTACAAATACAACTAAAACTTCTAAAATTCATAACTTCATCAATACGGTGTTTCAACACAAACCAAAGCTCAAAATGATCTTGAAAAACCAACTATCCAATGAAAGTGAAATCACATTTTTCCAACCATAAAAACCCACTGAAACATGATCCCGAAATCTCAAAATGGGTAGATCAAGCTGAAAATGAATGTAGCAACCCCCAAAAGTGTGCCCTAACTGAAGTAGGAGTGCCCTAAGAATGGATAAACACCTTGTTCCAAAAATATACCAATTAAGTCCATTTGTGACTCTCGTATGAAGCCACCAGTGCAACAAATGAGGGTTTTCGTCCATAAGTGTTATGACTATTGAGGGTTTTGTCCCCAATTGGATCCAATGAGGGTTTTTGTCCTCAAAGATGAGCCACACCAAAGGTTTTGTCTTCGGTGGAGAGTAGGGCACACGTGCACAAACCCAAAATATTAGTCTTTGAAATAAACATGCACAACCTTCCTTAGGCCATTCAATCCACCTTTATATCCTCCCTTTTTGGCGCCAAGAGTCATAAGGGTGACTTTTCCCCATGACTGACCTCTTTAAGTGCATTTGTTTATTTTTAATTTTTCTTTATGAGCTCTCCAAACCAGACTTGACTTGTCCTTAGGAGGGAACATACAAAAAAAGTATTAATAGAAATGAAAGAAAACATAAATGAAACCCACATACTTCCCTTGCTCAAAGTCTTCTTGGCCACAAGAAGAAAAATGGCAAGAAGTCTTCATTTGGAACTAATTCGAAAAAGGGTACATTACACTGGATGAAATCCACTTTTGAGGAATGTTACAATGTCATGTCCCTTTTTGGAGATTAGCATTCTTGAGGATCTTATCCCATTTCTTCCTCGTGGATTACTGAGAATGGAGCAAGAGGAACATTTCAAGATATCGATGATAGTTTAGGAATTGTTTTTATTATGTTTTCCTATTGGGAAGCCAAATGCTCCAATAGAGGGACTTAATTAATTAGTTAATGTGGTAAGCATGTAGGCTCAAGTTATAAATGATTATTAAAGTACTTTATGAGGTCCACCATTAGTGAATTGTGGCACCTTATGATATAATTGAAGGTTTCTTGGCGAATTGATTATTATGTGAATTCTATCGTCTCTTTTGAAAGATTGCTTGTGAAACATCTCTCTCCCTCTCATAAGGACGAAAACGCTTTTGGAGAGTCTTGTGTGAGGACGAAATGTTGGAAATATTGTCATTGATGTCAAAGGCTTAATCATTGATGTATTTGGTTAACGGAATCGTAATTTTAGAAGTTTTTGATTTTGATGGAAATGGTAGAAAGTAACAGAAATAACCAGCAGTATAGAAGGGCTGAAAACAAAAGTTTAAATACATGAAAAGAAGTGTTTTTGCATAAGGATTATCATGGTTTAAGCAAGATATACACAACTGTACATAGGAGAGAGATATCAGCATTTTAAGGTGTTCATATGCCATGTTTTATGGGGAAAACGAAGATTCAAATGACAGAATTAAATCTCCATGTTTTAGTATGATAAGGGGTGATTAAAGGAGCAATAAATATGTCCATAGGATGGTTTAAAATACATATAAAAATGTTGTTTTTATTTTGGACGACCCCCTTTGGAAAATAGCACCACTTTATAGTTATGGCCGACATGTGTATTTGCATTATTAAAATAAAAGATGGTTAATTAAATAATGGAAAGGTTGTGTTGGTTGGAATGATGTGTCTTTTCGAAAGGATGTGAGAAGGAAATATAAGGAGATGGAATCATTTGATTTAGGCAAGCAATTTGAGTGCTTCATTCAAGTTTAAGGGAGAGAAGAAGAAGAGCAGAATATGAAATATAAAAAGGAGTGAAGGGCAGATTTATTTTTAATGAAGAGTTGCAGCGATTTATATATGTGAAGGGACTGAAATAAATCAGAAGAATATTCTTAGCAGCATTTTTGTTCTATCATCACTGAAAGCTAACAACAACATAAAAGATAGGAAAGAGTTTGTTTTTCGTAAGGAAGGTTGGTGCCTTCATATTTGAAGAGATCGGTGTCTCTTGGGACTGAGTTAGTGCTTAGCAAAAGGGTTGGTGCTTTCGTAAGGTTGGTGCCTACAAAATTGTAACTTGGGGATTGGTGTCTCCCATAGGTTGGTGCCTACAAACATTTGAGAAATATAATAAAGAAGATTTTCTCTGTGGTTTTCTCCCGAAAGGGTTTCAAACTATAACGTAAATTCGTGTCTATTTACAAAGTGTGTTGGTTTGCTTTGCATTCATTGATTGCTTTGATATATTCTTTGTGAAACCGATTAATTGTGATTACAAATCTGAGATTAAGTGTTAAATTTAAAAGAATATCATAATACTGATTCACCCCCTCTCGAGAGTTATCTTGTGCTTAACAACCCTTTACCAAGTCTAGGGAAGACTTCAACACGAGAGTCTCCACCCCCTTGAGGGATCTTTTGCTGCTATAATCTTTATTTCCAACCCTAGGCAAATTGCCCTAAGATTTTATTTGGCTAACAATTGAAGGATCTTTGCCCTATTTCTGATTGTGCATGCATAATTGCCTATTTTGAGGTGGAGCGACCTACTTTGTGGAGTATCTTTGCATGTTTATTGGCTGTTCTAAGTGGAGCGACCCACCTAGGGGAGCATTTCAGTACTTTCTTGCAATAATTTCATGATTTTGAGGTTGGAATAATATTCTTCATATTTTTAAAGTCCAAGTTTTGAAGTTTCATTAATTTTGGTGGTGTTTTGCTATTTTTCCAAGCTCGTAGAAGTTGGTTACAGTTCTGGAATAAATACTTAATTTTTGTAGTCTAGGGGTTTCAAATAAAAATCAGATCTCTTACTTCTAAGCTTACAAAATCAGTTTTCTTGCATGATGTGATTGCTGGACATTTATTATAATTTTGGAAACCAAAAGGTAGTGTTTTTAGCTGTGTTTGAAGGCCCAAAAGCGAGCTTGAAGTCTCCAAAGGGGTCACTGCCCTAGGAGAAGATTTTCTGGCAGCTAGTAAGGGTTTCTACATGTTTATTTCAGTCAGTAACAGCCTGCTAAAAATCTAAATAGTGTTGTTTATTCTCAGCTTTGCATAGTTTCTGGAGAATCCCCAAAAAGGGACATTACATACAATTCTCACAGAATAATACTAAGATAAATCCAAAAAACACAAACAATTTTATTATCCATGGATAACATAAACCACGACAGTCAAGAGCATGTTGACATTTCCCTTTGATATTTACTCCATTACAAGCATACGATCACACTGCTCTGATACCAACTGTGATGTTTGGTGTAGATAAACATACCGAAAAATTCATTAGTTTATTCAATAAAGTGCTTACAAATATATAGGCAATTCAACCCCTATATGTAGGAGACCCTATTATATCTCCTACAACCACTCTCCTTAACATAGATGAGTTGTTTTAACAACTCGTAACTCACTCCAAATATTGAACCTATTTACATTAGTGGTTATCACAACTCACGTACACTATCATCTTGCTATTACATTTACATTAACTCTCCCATAAGTATATCTCGCATGAAACACTATTATTTCTAACAGACTCCAGGCTGGATCTAATGGTATAAATTCCCTTAAAGCCCTAGTTTTTTCCTCCAAACCACATTGACTCAATCATCACATTTTTTCTGGAAGACATGTCTTTTTATTCAAACACACCAGAAAAATACCCACATTCTTAAGTCTGTTCTCTCTATTTTGAATCTCTTGCATGAGATCATTAGGTTCAAGTGTAAGAGAATAGGGTGTGGTAGGGGAGTTACTTTCCATTCCCATCAGCATTTCTCTGCCTTTGCTTCACCTTGGTCGAGCTCCATCACTGCGAGCAACAAAGTGAGCACCTGCTGGATATCCACAACCATTTCTTTGAATGATTTCTTCTTCCTCCCTATTGTCTTATGACTTTCGTCCATACTATTGCTGACAATAGGGATTCCATTGTCTGCACCATGTGATTTAACTGCTTCTTGATCAGCTACTGTGGCACTTGCCATACACGATGCACATAAGCTTAATGTCTTAAGTCTGAAATGGTCCTTGGCCATTCTCCCCAAATACTTCCGTGGTCTAAAACAAAATAATGGAATAAAGCCAAAAACCTAGCATAAGACACGACCCACCACACCAAACCAGCAATAAAATCAAAAAAACACAAGAGGCACACTAGCACACAAATCAAGGGAACACAAACAAGACAAAGAAGAATCCATAGTACTACCAAGACGCAGGTAAGGAAGGCTTGGAGGTGCACTCGTGGAAGACAGACTCTTCATCTTTTCAAGATCAGAGCTCCAACCTTCCTGGTGTAATATTTATAAAGAACTATATTAAAACTTTGTTCAGAGGTAAATCTCATGCCAGGATTCTCTTCTATTTAGTCTCCAACTCCACATACTGATTTCTGAATACTCTGTAGATGCCTTGTTGGAATCTTGAGACATATATCACAAGTATAATAGCACAAGATGCTGGGGACATCCTATATCATCAATAAATACGAGTAGTCCTGATCCTAATTTAAATTTGGAGCAGTGTGATTATCACGTTGTGTAATCTCTCCAGAATTCAGGTCGGTACTTTTCTGTTGCTGGGCATTCATTTCATTCTTTTCCACTATTAAACTGGGAATTGATGGTAGATGTTGGTAGATTTACTTTCACAATCATCTATCTGAATCTTAACTGCCGTCATCAATTTCTACTTGTTTACTGCAATTGGAGATTCAGATGAACTGCATGTATGTATACTTAATGAAAAACACATAGTAAATGCCCACCATAAGTGATGTACATTTGTAAGATATATTGCTTGGTATAGAGAGTAATATTGGACAAGAATTCCCAATATACCAATTGGCGGGTCACTCTTTATAAGGGGTCAATGCGACTGTGTAATGTTAACCCTGAAATGAGAGAGTCGGCATGTTTCATGCTTTTAAATTGAGCAGTAAATACTTACCATGTAACATAGGAATGCCAACAAAACAATATTGTTGTGTGTGAACAGTTGAAACTGTTTTCTTTAAGAAGAAATGAAAAAAACATTAAACAATTGCTGCATATAATATGCAATGACTTGGGCAGTACATCCACCTGCTCTGAACTGTGGGCTTTGGGAAGGTGAATTTTTTCATTACTTCTTGGCCTGCCCAGAAACTCTTTGTTTTCTCTACAACTACATTGCTATGCAGGTTTTGGCTGAATATATGCATTCTATTATTAATTGCTTAAGTTTTCACAGGTCCCTTTTTGTGATCAAGTTGTCTTCAATTAACAATGGCTTGTATGCATTTGGTTTGATGAGATTAAAGAAATTGTTATCTGGATCTTGAGATTTTCAGCATGGTAGTAATGGCAAGGGAAGCAGGGATGCTAGAGAAAAAGCAACTTTATTGGATACAGTACTTGTTCAGTGCTTACTGCTCACAGGACAATCTTCTGGAGCACTAGAGCTTCTTGGAGGTCCAAATTATTGTGATGTCAAGATTTGTGAAGAATTCATGCTGCAAAGAGGCCATTACTTGGAATTGATAGAACTGTATAAGTATAATGAAATGCACAGGGAAGCTCTTAAGCTTCTCAATCAACTAGTTGCAGATTCAAATTCTCTTCCTGTACCACTTGCAGACACGCAAAAGCTTGGACCTGAATCAATTATAGAATACTTGAAGGTACAACACATCTAAAACTATTTATGAAAATTACTATTGCCTGAAAAAATAATGTGTTTAAACTTTATATATACAACACTTTCCTGGAAATGCTGGAATTTCTTTTACCCAAGGGCTAGGAAGACCAGAACAGTAATCTTAATAATTAGGTATTACACCATGTAGCTTATTGTGCTGTATTATCTTTCTAAATGGTACCTATTATGCTAATTAAGCACTTTGTTGATATTTTTGTGTTGTAGCCACTTGGGGGTCTTGATCCTGCGCTTGTGCTAGACTGTTCAACTTGGATTCTTGAAGCCTGTCCCCAACAGACAATTCAGCTATTCTCATCTACAGACCCACCTCTTCCTCCAAACTTAGTTAGTTCATACCTTAAGCAACATGCACCACACATGCAAGTTACATATTTGGAGCATATGCTTTCACTACATGGAAATGCACTTTCTTCCAATCTTCAGAATGAGTTGGTAAATACTTTACATTTTCCTGTCTTTGTTATTTTTGATAATGATAATGTAAATTTATTTTCTTTCTATGTTGTTATGAAATGAAGAGTAATATTTGGGCATCCATTGATGTTTCTGGTCCCTTCATTAAGATTCTAGCTTTGTTAGACTAAATAATAAATAGTTGGTTATAGTTGCATTATTATTATTATATCGTTGGTTAATTTCCATTTCAAGCACAAACAACACGATGTTTGGTGATTTTCAGGTGCAAATTTATCTTGCAAAAGTTCTTGACGAGTATGCTGATCTGAAAGCTCAAGGGAAATGGGATGAAAGACGAAATTCCATTGTTAGGCAGAAACTCTTAGCTTCACTAGAGAAGACTTCTGGTTATAATGCTGAGGGCTTATTGAAACGTCTTCCTCCTGACGCTCTATATGAAGAGCGTGCCTTTTTGTTAGGGAAAATGGAACGACACCAACTTGCCTTAACTCTTTATGCACACAAGGTACTTCTTTTCTCTTTCCAATTTGTTTTGTTTATCTTCATGCCAACGGATTTCTGGATTATTGGGTAAAAATTCCTTTATCTTGTGAAAAGGTATAGAATGTCTGTATTTCTAATTTTCTATGCAATAGTCAATTCTGATGATTATAGTTTAAATGAATAGCTTCATGAACCTGAGCTTGCACTGGGTTATTGTGACCTTATCTATAATACCGCCACCTCGGTCATGAATGGTAAGAACACGAGTGGTCAAGCAACCAGCCAACTACATCAACCAGGCCAGAGAGCAGCTCTCAACATCTATCTTACACTCTTGCAAGTCTATCTCAATCCACAAATGTCAAAAAAAGAATTTGATCGAACAATCGCTGTCCTTAATTCATCAAAGGAACCAGTAACTTATAAAATTGGATCTGCCCATAAAGCAAAGGGATACAAATCAAAAAAAGTTGTTGAAATAATAGAAAGGATTGAAGATCCTAGACAGAGTCTTAGTAGTACAAGCAATGACAGCGCTCCAGAAAGTGGACGGAGTGATGGAGAAGAATCATTTGAAGCAGCTACAAGTATTGAGGGAATGATGCTGGAAGAAGCGTTAAATCTCCTCAGCCGAAGATGGGACCGTATCAATGGAGCTGAGGCCCTCCATCTGCTACCTTCAGACATTAAATTACAGGTAGATTCTAGTGATCACATTCTTTAATGTTCTTACTTTGTACATTTTATGCTTCCTGGTTTAACTATATTTCTTTCAACAGCTATTGCTTCCATTTCTACAACCACTCCTGAAAAAGCAAGTGAAGTTCGACGCAATTTGTCAGTCATAAAGAGCCTCCGCGACAGTGAAAATTTGCAGGTATGAGCAATATACAAATACAATTTTTTTGAGATCTAACGTTTTCACCATCAATGCGACCATAAAGAGAGTTTGTGGAAATAGCTGTGTAAAAATAAAATAAATCTCTTTACATAGTTATTTCTAGAAGCTCTCTGTTTCAAATACAATTTTCTTGGATAATCCAGGTCCTTCTGTAACTGTGAATCACTAGACGTTTTTGGTAAGGAACCTCGCATGTTGTAAGATTCATGTAACTTTCTGTTCTTTGTAGTAATATAATATGCATTTCTTCAATTTTATTTTTAAATTCATTTCAATTTATCTAACAGGTTAAAGATGAACTTTATAAGAGTAGAAAACGGGTTGTGAAGATCAGTGGTGAAAGCATCTGTTCTTTGTGTAACAAACGGATATCAAGCAGTGTATTTGCTGTGTATCCAAATGGTACAACTGTGGTGCACTTTGTTTGCTTCCGAGATTCTCAGACTGTCAAGGCTGTCACTGCTGCACCAACCACAAGAGCATCCTAATTCCTATTCTTCTGTAATCATTTGTGGCATATACAACAAATAATTATTAGTTAACTTAAGCTGATGCTAGTAAGATCAGGGTTTACTCTATGCTCAATTCCTTTAATTGAGGCCACACAGAGTAAATATATACTCTCATAGACATCAATTTTAACTTTGTTCTCATAGGACATTGACTGTAATTATATCGTATGCTGTCTTATTGCTATGTCATGGAGAGTAATTTGTGGGCTATATGATAACTCTTTTCATGCGGTGTATCTAAATTTTATTATTAATCCTGAATCACTTGTCATAATAGGAGGGCCATGTAATGCATCACAATATCAAAGCATAACACATTGCAGTGGAGAGAATGATTCTGAAACTGATGTATTCTTTGTGAGATCCACACACATCATATGCTTGAGGTACATGCTTTTAAAGTATCAAAAGATACTTTTATATGGTTGATGTTTTAATACTTTAGTTGGTGATCAGCCTCAACCTTGGAGGACATTGTGTTTGACCAAAGCAAGTCCCAGGCACCTCAGTTGCTATAGTGGTCAGGTTGCTATGAGGTATCCATGCAGAATTACTCTTGATGGACTTATAGTGTTGAAACATTCATGATATATTTCGGCAGTTATGGGGATTTACTTGATCTTTAGACGAGAGAAGTTACATGGTAGTCCAAAGTGTGTCCTAAGAGCCTCAATTGATCAAGTTGCCACGAGGGATCCATGGCACTTGCAGCATTAATCTTGATGGACTTATTGCGTTGAAACATCCATGATAGTTAGGTTGTTGTGGGGATCTAGCTGATCTCTAGATGAGAACAGTTACATAGTGCCAAATCACCAGCATCGATTAGGTGTTTGTACAAATTTTACTCGAGCTTCCTTTGTTACTATTTCAGGTGAGAAAGTTGTCTGAAGTGCTGCCTTTATTTTGGCATTTGCATGTTCGTAAAGTATTATGGAGACCATATTTAGGTCTCCCTTTGTGAAAAATTGAATCTTGGACCATGTGGTAGGGCCCTAGCTTAGGGGTCCCGTGACCTGCCCCTTTTATTTTTCTCTTGGGTTTATGTGCAACTCTAAAAAAGAAGTTAGCATTTGCATGTTTGTTAGGGCATTGAAATATAAGGAGGATGCCTCGAGTCTAATTCCCTTGTCATTCACTTTATTAAATAAATTGATCAAATGGTGTAAGCATGTGCTCATTTACAAAGGCAAATGTTATCCCAAAGAGGGTTCAATAGCACTCAAAAAGGATTTAATTTTGCCATGGAGGGGCCATTTTTGTTTTCCTTATCAACCAATCTACTAAAGAAGTTGGAAATTCAACTTATATGGCATACCCATCAATCGTAAACACACTAGAATAATGAATTTGCATGGATCTCTTTAAGATGTATGTTCTTAGTGGCCATGCATGTTAGTTGATAGAATGGGGAAAAATTGATAAGTTTTTAAAGATTCCTTATGCAAGCATGATTGACATCCGAGATGGACAAATTTCTTGTTATGTCCCAATTTTTGAGCAGGTGGCCTAAGAGGCTTTTCATCCATCTTAGCCTTGGTCATGCCCAAGGGGCTAGTGACGTTGATGGTTATTGGGTATGGTTTGCACCTTCATTTCACTTATATATTATGTTTTGACGTTGGACACGTACTTTGAGGTGACTTAAGTGAAATAAGGTTGTGTGATGCTCCCCTAAGGTACTTTATGTTATATTTTGTTGATGACTTAATTGATGGGTGAATATGCGGTACTTTATTTTCTATTTCTTCGTTGGGGTTAACTTATGTGTAGTTTTGGCATAGTGGTAATAAAGTAACTTTAGTTTTTTATTATTTTATGGATTTTCCCAAGGAGGTCGATTAGGGTTCTTTTGGGTTTTTTTGTTGCAATGAAAAGTTATAAAAAGAAGCGCTTGGGGAGAAAAAGGCATTCATTCGTACACTCACCTATTTTGATTTTGGAGCAACTGTTGTTTGCATTTTCTTTGCTTATGGAGTAAGATCCCACAAGAACTTTAGCTTCGGTGGTGAAAGATCCACACCTAGCTAGTAGAGCACTTTTCAATGGTGAAAGATCCTCCATAGTTGCTATTTTGGAGTTTTATTCATATTTTTGGATTAAATCAAGAGTAATAAAAATTCAGTTTCAAAGTAAGAGAACAACCCTTCTTCATCAAGGGTTTTAGTTCAGATTTGGAACAACTATTTTCTAGGGTTTTATCTATTCAGTTCCAAATTTGAGGAGCAGTTTTGGAGGGGTTTCGTGGTCTAATTCCAGAGATTTCGAAGATGGAGATTGTTATCATCATGAAGATGCCCTATAATTCATTTCTATCATTTTTCCATTCTTACTTTGAAAATTACGGTCATTTGTATTTTTCTTTTTTTTTTTTGCCCTAAAATAAAATAACATATAAAAGAAAATTTTATTTATTTTTTATCGTTCTATAGAAGTTTTTGAGTTGTTTGAAACTTCGGGTAGTCTTGAAAGTGATTAGTTTGCAAATACTAAAAATAATTAATTTTTGCATATTGTTGCCATAAAAATCGAAAAATCAGAATTCAATTCGTTGTTATTTTATACATATTTTGTGAATTTCAAGTAATATCCCACAAGGGATATTTTAGTGGTATCAAAGTAGTGTATCCTCCCAGCCTGTGAAGGAAAGAAGGAAAATCAGATCTGAATGCAACCAAAGAAAAATGAAGTGGACCCAAGTTCCATTTTTTGATGGTACTAGTGAAATTTCCGCTAGGTCTTGGCTGAAAGAGTTTGAGAGATATTTGCTATGGAAGCCTATGTGTCAGGATGATGCCCTCAGACTCATCCCTAGATACATGGATGGAGCAACACATAAGTGGTGGCATCAATTGTTGAAGACCCAAGGGGTTGAATCCATTGCTTCACTTTGATTTCTCAAAAGATTTGATGTGCAAGATGGAAAGGATAAGCAAGGAAATGAAGCCATGAAATCTACACCCAAGAAGGAGGACAAATCAGATCTACAACCAAATGATGAAAAAGAAGCTTCTAGAGAAAAATGCATGACTTTTAATAAACAAAATATTTGTGTTAATGGGGAAGACAAAGAGGAACAAACATGGTGGTTGGTTCCAAAATTAAAAAAGATATTTTAGTCCAAAAGGTACCTATCAATCATCCAAAGAATAAGTCATCATATGGGATGGATTTACCGAGCAATAATGAGCATAAATTTGTGAAAGGTGTTGATTCTTGTTCCATTTGTTCTCCATCTAAAATCATGAATCACAATAGAGATGGTGTTGTTTTAGAGGTTTTTAAATCAACAATAGAAGGTGAACTTTTTGATGAAGACTATTTCATCATCTTCATCTTATATCATTATAGCAGTTTTATCATGATGGTATTCAACTTGTTGTGAATAAGAATGCTAAGGATTCGTTACATCAAAGTCAAATCATCATGAAGACAAAAAGTGATGATATTTTTACGAGGAAATACAAGAGAAGAAAAGATGGAAGACCTTGCATGATACAAGGGTTCATGGGCATTATAAGGTATGAGATCTTGGTAATATGTTGCAATTGTCCAAAACTATCAATTCTAATACCGAAAACCTTGTCTTTTGGGGTTACAAGTGTTGACAAACACAGTTTCTTTATTGGACGCTTTGGTGGAAGAAGGAGAGTACCTCTCAATGTATTAGCGTTGATTTTCTGATTGCTTAAAAGGATAAGTGAATTTTTTTAATCATCTTTAGCTTGTTGTACCGTGTATAACAACCACCATAAAGAGAGGAGAAACAACTTTGTTGATAGAACCCATGATTGATTTTATATCAGCTACATGGTGGAACCCTTGGAAGGTTTAGTGGGGCATTATGTCCTCAAAGTGCTCAAACATTCAAGGTGCAATCTGATGTTAAAAAGAGGAGTTGAATTTAAGTGGCATTCATGACTTTAGCATCCTATTGTATGAGAATGGTTATCATTTTTCTAGTTTGTTGAGTTCTCCTATGTTGTTGCCATGTTTATATCATTTGAGACAACATGTACATGCTCGGATGATTGAGGAAGACTATTTCATAATCAAGTCTCAAGGTTATGTTAGATGGGATAAACACATCCTCCTTTCACATTGCTCTTGATTCAACTAATGAGCATATGTTGGCAAAGAAAATAATGCAGCAGCCCATGATATTAAACGAACATGAGGTATGTGGTATATTTATTGGGGTTGAGTTTGTTAGATGTAAGGTTGTTTTTGGGATGCAATGGTTACATAATGTTGACGAAGAAGATGATGCGTGGGTTGAAAAATCAAAGGAGAATGAAGATGCTGATTCTATATTAGAAATGTTGAGTTGCAAAGGTATGATGAATAACCCCAATTATGTTATTTCAAATGTGTTGTCTTCTCTCATGATGGGAATCGATGGGTATAACAAAAAGGTATGAAGTTTCTTATGATAAAGTTTATGGATACACGAGTTTTAATGTTGATTTCCCTTTCTCTTGCATTTACGATGAAATGAAAATATGGGGAAAGAGAATAAAGTGTGATAAGGGGGCAACCATATATATTTCCAACATAGAAAAAATTAGTGACTTATGTCCATGGAAAGACATGCCTTGCACAAAGAAGGTAACTTATTTCTTTATTTTCTTTAAGAGGTTTGAGGTACTTGAATGTTTTTGTACAATTGGGTTACTTGAAGTGGGGATCATTCATTGGATACATTGGCTGCCATCTTTTGGCAAAATTGTTTTCATTCACCATGTTGACAAATTGAACTACGATGGTAAAAATTAAAAAAAAACAAAATTTAAGGTAAGAGGGAATGAGTGAAATCTGAAGCAAAGCGTGAAGTACTACATTGTGGGATGCCCTTTCACATAATAGGTGATTGGAAAAAGTTATTACAGCTGTAGATATCAAAAATCGGTTTGCTAATTATGATGTGAAAGGATTGAATTGGGTTGCACATGCAAGGAAAATAGTCACTAGCCATCTTGGGAGTAGAGAAAAAGATTACAACAACATACGAAGCAACAAAAGTAAACCTTGGGGATGCCACCTTTGGGGAAGAATTTGTGACATGATCATTAGACAGGATACGAGGATCAATTTGCTTCCTTTTCCCGTGAGAGTTGGGAGTATCCTTAGGAGCAGGCTTGCTTAGTCCACTTTGTCGGGTGAGACAAGTGGGATATTTGATGACTCCTATTCCGACGGATTGTTTGTTGCAAACACAAAGCACACCATGATGACTTATGTGGAGAGTGAGTCAAATGATGTTGAGTTGGGGAGTGAGTTAGGTATGATGGAGACTTTGACTCCAGATGACAGGGTGAGTGGAGTCATGGATGTGGGTGTGACTAGTAGTGTTGCACATGAGACAGTTACAGAGATTGGGGTTACATGTTCAGATCACCCGAGTCTATCATTATGTTGGTTATCAGAGGTTTTGAGACTGGAGATCTCATTTGCTTGTTGAGTACTCCAAGAACCGACACACTTGTGAGATTCTAGATGGTCACATACAGGATGACAACTACAGATTGGAGGATGAGATGATCTTCTATCAGGGAAGATTGTACCTTGTGTCAGATTCATGGTTGAGGATGGAGATACTGCGACATGTGCATTGTTCTTTCAGAATCTGGACACTTGAGCTTCGATGAGACCTACAAGTTCATATGGGAGAGGTTCAGATGGCATGGGTTGAGGGAGGATATCCTCAACTTTATACAGGGATGTACGGTTTGTCGTTATGACAAATCAAAGCTTACAGGTTCATCATTTTCTAAGCCGACATGGGATAACACTCCTATGTATTTTACTACTTCTATGCCCAGTGAGCACTTCACCCATGTGTTAGTCAGTAGAGGGACGAAGTTGACTCAGTTACTTGGTTATTCAATAGGTTCACATTCAACACAGGAGGTGGACTATGTAGAGTTGATATTGTTGGTTGACCATTTACTAGAGGCTTGGGACTTTTCCCCACATGACACATTGAGACACATTATGAGGAGCCTTGCTCTCACACGAGTGTGGGTCATGTGAGAGAGTTGGCATGCTTAGTGCTTATACATGATGTTTCACAGGTTGATACAGGGGATGTTATAGGATTCAGAGTGGACTTTTGTACTCGTGGGTTGACTGGAGAGGCAGTGATTGTGAGTGATCACATGATGGCAGCTTCACATTGACAAAGGCAATATATTGGCAGTTTCAGTGTGGGTACGGGTGGAGAGTCGGTGTGGGCATCATACTACTTCATGGGCAACATTGTTCTCTACACAGCATGGAGAGCAAGATGACTACATGGGGTGTCTTGGTTACGTTGGATCACACCGATCATTGGGTGACTACAGAGTGAAGTGGAGGAACTTACTTTGTGGTATTCAACTTCTGTAGGATAATGCTTAGGGTCAAGCATTTCTCAGAGGGAGGATTGTAATGTCCCCATTTCCGAGTAGGTGGCCTAGGAGGCCTTTCATCCGTCTTAGCCTTGGTCATGCCCAAGGGGCTAGTGACGTTGATGGTTATTGGGTATGGTTTGCACCTTCATTTCACTTATATATTATGTTTTGACGTTGGACACATACTTTGAGGTGACTTAAGTGAAATAAGGTTGCGTGATGCTCCCCTAAGGTACTTTATGTTATATTTTGTCGATGACTTAAGTGATGGGTGAATATATGGTACTTTATTTTCTATTTCTTCGTTGGGGGTAACTTAAGTGTACTTTTGGCATAGTGGTGATAAAGTAACTTAAGTTATTTTATTATTATGTGGATTTTCCCCAAGGAGGTCGATTAGGGTTCTTTTGGGCCCTTTGTTGCAATGAAAAGTTATAAAAGGAAGCGCTCGGGGAGAAAAGGGCATTCATTCATACACTCACCTATTTTGATATTGCAGGAATCGCCATTTCCACTTTCTTTGCTTGTGGAGTAAGATCGCACAAGAACCCTAGCTTCAAAGTGGTGAAAGATCTCCCGATAATGCAAGATATCAACCACTATTATTAAAGGCAAGACATCCCGATAATGCCCTCGCACTAACAACCACTATTATTAAAGGCAAGACATCCCGATAATGCCCTCCTTTGACATGTGTTCGCAACAATGTCCTCATGACTAGAGTTGTATTTGGTGTATATTTTCATTCTTGACAAACATAGGTGATGCAGAACATTTAGGTTCATTTGTAATCCTACATCAACAAAAACATGGTAGTTTAGAAGTAAGTGAAGTTGAGCGATGTGCAAGTTTTGATTGTGCTTTGTCTTTTAAATTTGTTTTGTGCAAGTCTTATTTTGCACCGATGTCTTTGTAATGTCTTGTGTAGCCTACAAGCGTGCATGTGTCATATTGTTCTTTTGCGCCTATGTTGTAGTGCACAAATGTTTCTAATTTTTCGTGCAAGTATGTTGTTGTGTACATAATTGTTGTGAAGATTAAAGTTTCTTGCATGGTTACTAACTCTCGTTGTCTTTCTAGAAACAAGTGCCTTCATTTCCTCTATTTCTTGTCTATTACTATTCTATCTCCATCTCAACTTGTACTCCATGAGCATTGTAAATTGTGCAACATGATGCAATAAAACTTTGTGTTTCTTGTTGATTGTTCCTCTTTCTTTGTGAATGGTTTCTTCTCATTGATGCAAGTGAAGTGTTCTAATTTTAATGCAATAAACTCAGCTATGCTATTTGTTGATTAAAATCCCCCTCCTATTTCCTTCTCTTATCTCACTCACTCAACAATTTTCCTCCCTTGTATTTCATATAAGCAATGACCACAGGTTTAGGGAAGTATTCATGTGTGATCCCCAGTCGTCAAACCACCCTATAAATTAGTTTAGATTGTTTTCATTTTCGTTCCTTCAATAAATGGAGCTACCCCATTAAATCATATAGACCTAGTCCAGAGCATTGGTGAAATCCCACACCGCCAAAGATGGATTAATGGAAATTCCAACCTCTCTACACTTCTAAAACACTTTCTCTAAATGTTCAACATGATCCTCTTCATTTGGAATACATAGTGATATCTTGGTAAACCATCATAATCTCATTAATCAAAACAACAAAGGAATAATGCATTGCCTTTGGAGCGTGGCTCCAACATTAATGGATCCACAAAAGGAATTAGTACATACACGTAGATACCCCATGACATTGTGATTTTTTTAATCTCCATAATTCTTTAACAAAATTTTGGTTATAAATAGAGAATCCATCCAACATTGACATAAACTCTTAACCAATGACCTTTTGCAACAAGTGATCCATATTGGGATATGTGTAATTATCCTTTAAGGACATCTTATTCATATTTATAAAATCCATGCACAATATAATATCCCCTTTATTCTTCCTAAATGGAAATGGGTTAGTAACCCATGAAGAGAATATAATTAGTCGAATGCTTCCTCCATCTTTCAATTTTTTGATTTTTGCTTCCATCTTAGTTTCTAACGTTGGATTGATTAGCCTCTATTTTTATGTGAATGGATTTACATCCGTATGTAGAGAGAGGGCACAAAGATCTCTTTTAGTTGCGTGCACATTGAAGGATTTGCACTCGAATGATAATGTGAAATTTCTCCAAGTAATTAGCAATCCAAAATGAACTCATGGAAAAGATAAATGGTCTACTCATACTCATAGATCAAAAAGGAGTACATATGGGGAGTGTTGTGTAACTCCCATGCCTCGACTCATTATACCTTCGCAAGTGAGAAATGAGTTATAATTCAGAAATGGAATATAAATCTTGTATGATGTATGACACCAATGACACATATGACAAATATGATAGATTCCATGATAGAATCTATAATATGTCATATAACTCCCTAAAAGACTTGTGACTCACCTAAGTGAGATGACTCACCATGTGTGAGGTGGAAATAATCAAATAAACTAATAAATGGATAAAATGAATCATCAAACCAACATCACTCTTTCATAAAATCTTAGGATGAGGTTTGACAAGTTAGAAAGAGAAAGAAGACTCCCTACACAAACTAAGAAAGATGCATCATATGGGTCCCGACAATAGGCCTGATGAGGTACCCATGTACAAACTGTAATCTTTCTAGAAGAAGAAGATGAAGAGAAGAGGAATAGAAAACCCGAAGAAGATGATATGTTGTAGTAGACCACACCCCAATAAGAGAGCACAAGTGAAAAAATTGGCTTCAGTGAAGAGTTTGGTAAAGATGTCTGCAACCTGATCTGAATTCTAACATTATTATAAATCAATGATGTCTCCATGAATCAAATCCCAAATGAAGTGCATGTGTATCTCAATGTGCTTCATCCACTGATGCTGAACTGAATTTCTACAGATGGAGATAGTGCTAAGGTTGTCATAATAGATGATGGTAGGTTGTCTGAACTGAATACCAAACTCTATCGTAATCCTCGTAACCAAATAACTTCCATGACAATGTTGATTGTTCCCTCCGTATCATTCCTCTATAAAATATATAGTAATTACGTGATGTTTCTTGTTTGACCAACTGACAGGACCCGAACCAAGATAAAAGTTGTATTCGTAGGTAGAATTCCAATGATTGAGATCACCGACCCAATAAAAATATGTGTATCCAACTAAATAAATCTCTATCCCTCCCAAGTAATGAATGTCATTGATGTAGGTGCATATAACATAGTGAAGGATCCACTTTGCTACTTTCCAATGCATCTCATGAGGCTCATGCATGAATCTAGACATGATGCCAATATCAAATGAAATATATGATATGATATGAGTTAGGTAGATCAAGCTCACAACTAGCTAGTGATAAAGGGTGTCATCGAATAAGGGAGTGGAGCAATCGACTACTAACTTGACTCTAGAAAGGAAGGGAGTGGGATATGGCTTACAATCAACCATGTTAAACCTAACAAGAAAATCAAGGGCATACTTGGGTTGATCAATGGTGATCCCGAGTTAGAATGAGTGATTTGAATCCCAAGGAAGTAATGAAGCAAACCCAAATCAATCATGGAGAACTTGTTGGCTAAGGCAATCTTAACAGAATCAATGGTCAAGAAAGATCTTCCCATAATCAACAAGTCATCGACGTACATAACCAAGATAAGCATAGACTCATCTTTCCATAAAATGTAAACATTTGGGTTAGAGTGACACTTGGTGTACCCCAAAGTAAGAAGAAAGGAGTGCATCCTTGCATACTAAGCCCGAGGGGATTGTTTAGTGTTGTAGATAGACTTATTAAGTTTACAAATAAGGGAGGAATCTTGGGCATAATTTGGCAGTTGCTCCATATAGATTTCTTCCGTAGATCGTGAAAGAAGGCACTCTTAACGTTCATTTGGTGTACATCCCACATGTTAGTGGTAGTTATGGCTAGGGTCAGTCGAATATAAGTCATCTTGGCGGTGGAAGCAAAGGTATCTAAATAATCAACCCCATGAACTTTGAAAAAACCCTTAACTACGAGTCACACCTTGTACTTTTTGAAGTTCCCGTTGGCTCCATATTATTCCTCTTCCATAAGAATGCCACTCAGAATACCATTAGCCTCCTAAAAATTGCATGAGCCGAAGCGAGAGGTGAAGAAGGCAGGAGCCTAGAGTTGAATGTGGGTGTCTCTCATTCAAGGACCCCTTATCTAATCTCCAACAATCTAGAAGATCTTCCTATCCAACCAAGGACCAGGAGGAGAGTTAAGCTCGAATATGTCGAGTTATAACTCGAGTGAGAGGGGGCATAGTCCCTATCATCACTACGATCAAAATCAATAAATGAAAGAGTGGGAGGATTGGGAGGGGCAGGAGGATCAAGAGTGGGCGGTTCAAAAGATCATCAAGAGTCCGAATTAGGGTTAAAGAGGCGAAGAGTGATCTCTGCGGGTGGATAAGTCAAGTAGAATATGAATCTTGGAATTTCACATTTCTCTCAATATAGAGTTGATGAATGGTAGGGTTCAAAAGTCTATAACCCTTCACAACTTCAGGATACCTAACAATGATAAAAGGTTTGGATTGGGGTTCCAAGGACTTGCATTTCTTCCTATTTGTTCGATTCATGGAGGTTGAACAAGAGACATGAAAGTACTCAACATTAAGTTTGCACCCATACCAAGCCAAACAGGTGTCATCCCTTTTTATCGCTTTTTGTGGAATGTGATTATGAATGTAACACTAATAGTTCACTCCTTCAACCCAATACTATAGTGGAAGGGATTTGGAATGACTCATGCAAGTGGCCATCTCCTTAAAAGTTATGTTCTTTCTTTCTGTAACTCCATTTTGCAAAGGGTGTAAGCAATTGTATGCTACAAAGATATCACTTGAGGTGAAACAATTATCGAAATTATTGTTCATGTACTCACCTCCATTTTAGTTCTAAGAACCTTGATAGAATTTTTGGCTTATTTCTCAAAGATGAGCCTTCAAGTCCCGAAAGTAATGAATACTTCATATTTATATATGAGAAATTAAGCCCACGTATAACGTGAAAATTCATTAATGAAGGTATGTATAAAGCACTAATAAAGGAAGGAGATGGAAAGGGGCTAGAAATTTCACTATGAACAAGATCCAAGGGATGAGAGGCTCTTCAGGATTTTCCCTTTCCAAATTTATCTTTGGGGTGTTTGCAAGGGCACAACCCTCATAAAGACCCTTCAAAAATTAAGTCAAGGTATCCCATTGACTATCTCATGTTGGCTCAATTATTCAAGGTAATGATAGTTTAAATGGCCAAAATTTTCTTGCCATAGATTACTAACCTCATCACCATGAGTAAACAAGGAAGTGGTAGAAGATTCGGGAGAAAAGTTGGAAAAGGTGTACAACATGGCTTGGTGATCCACCTTCCCTCCCTCACCACCGTGTAGTGTCATTGTGAAGCTCTCTAATGATCATTGAGTTAGGGTTAAATTCCACTTGTATCCCTTAACCAATATGGGTGATTTGGTAAACTGATAGTAGATTGGTGGAGAGATTGGGAACACTTAGAACATTGTTAAAGGTTCCACCATCTACTTCCACCGATTGACTACCAACAATCGAGACATATATGTCATCACTTAGAGTGATTCGGGACATGCCACATGGTTCAATGTTGGAAAACATAACATGTGAAGAACCCATATGGCATAAGGGACTAGAATCTATAACCCATATGATGCAAGGGACTGAAATCTATAACCCATGTCAATGACGGAGAAACTCTTCTTTGTGAGGGATTTACCTTTCTTCTTCTCATACTCGTTTCCTTTTCCTTAGAAGACTTGGGTTTCAAGCATTTTTCTTGATATACTTAGGAACACCTATATTATGCTTCTCAAGTAAATGAGTTATGTGGTCAATTTATTTCTCATGCATTGATGCTCTTCATGTCCCGACTTCTTGCAATAGGAACACTTACACTTCTCCTTCTTTGGTTTAGACTCAGAAGTAGAGGAAGAAGTACTCGTGTTGGATTTGGATTGGGTGGACTTAGCTTCCTTATTAGGTTGGTCATTTTTCTCTTGTTTCTTCTCCTTTCCTTTACCATTACTTTTGCTATTAGGGCATGTGACTTGGAATTGATTGCACCCATTTGAATCAAATTTTCCTGTTCTTGAATGATTTGGGACAAAAAGTTGTCAAATGAGGGTATCTTCCAAGAATTCCCTAAAGATTCTTTTGTGGTATGAAAGGTAGAAACAAAGACAGAGTATTTGGGGCCAAGCTTAGAGAGAATGGATAAGATCAGTTGGGAATCCTTCTTATCAACTCCACATTCTTTCAACAATAGTCTCGTGTGGAAAAATTTAGACAAGAAGGCCTGTAGGTTATTAAAGTTACTAGGATTCAAACCTAAGATTTTGTTCTCTAACTCATGAGATATTATATCATATTGTTTTGCAAACATGTCATTTATATTTTTGTGATCTCCTTCGGGTGTTTTGGAAGTCTTAACGTGAAAGAAATGGTCGGGAGAAATGGACAACAAAGAAGACCTTAGGATTTGTCACATCAGTTAAACCATTTAGATGTCTCGGTGGTCGATTGTTGGTTCTTTCTCCACTCCAATAGTGATGCAATATAACAATTTACCTTGTATTTTGATTATTAGTTTGTATTTCCATTCATGAAAGTTAAACGATGTGAGAAGAAGAACATTGCTAGAATCCATTATGAGGAAGGATAAAGCAGTAGTGAAGAAAAGAAAATAAATGCACACACACCCTGAATAATATTTTTACCCCCATGTTTGTGGAGATTTAGAATTAGTTTGTTGATTACAACCTGATGTGTTTGTACAATGTGAAACAGTTGGCCACTCACCTTGCAATTGGTAGAATCCATGCAAGTGTAGAGACTACAATAAGTTTAATTCATGCACAATGAGACGACACCGTAACAAACACAAAAAACAAGGAGTGAAACAAGCGAGAAGGGGAAAAAGAGAGTTCTATGTGAGAAAAGACATTTCACCTCACGATTAGGCTCCTTTGTAAGGTTGTGGTGTACACACGGTCACCAACCCATAAGCAATAACAAGAGTGTGAATACAATGGGAAGGCTCTAAAAATGCTCTGGAAAATCCCAGTTACCCTATTTTTGGCCCAAAAAGATGCTTATTTCTTAATTGATTAATTTTGTATATATTTTAATGCTAAATTTAATTAATTTTAGATTAAAAATTAACCAAAAGAGTAGGAAAAAAGTTACCTTTTTGTGAAAGGAGCCAACCTAGCTCAATAAGCTAGATAGATGGAAATCGGCTCTAAGTTGGTGTGGTTTGAGGATACCTATTGTCATGCAATATTTATAGCATGCAAATTTTTAACTTTGAGCATGACAACTAAGCCCATGATTGAAAATCATGTTTCCCTATCATTGTGAATCCTTACTCTAGCCAGCCTACCCTCAGTATCACCATTACCTCGGTTTAGAGGAAAGCATTAACAAGGTTTTCAATTTTGTTTCAATGTGTAGGTATGATTACCAAATATGATTGATGAATTCATTGTGACTCGATGAATGACAACTTCCTTCAAAGGCCTAAAAAGTTCATTTTTGGCCATTCTGCAGATTATTAAACATCCCACGACGAGAACATTCAAGGAAAATATAACGCATTTGAGTGTGATTTCGGAAAGCATTGAAGATGTTTGAGGTAATTTAGAAAAATTATGTGAAGAAAATATGATTCAGAACAACTTGTGTAAGACCGGTCTTTTAGGTGTAGGGAATGGATGTCGTAATGTTGAAAGGTGACTTCTTTAAATGATTCAGGAGTTATAGAAATATTTATGAGGCAAAAATAGGCATAAAAATATCTTGGAATCCTATTGAAGGTGGAAACGTTAAATATATTTCCTCGAGATAGTTCATAACTCTATAGCTTCCTCTCTCGGTCAAAGATGGAAAATGCTTTAAATTTTGAATTTCAAGAAGAATTAGGTCTCCATGATGGTTTCATTGACCTTCTCACATGTTTTGGTTTAAAAATCATATAAAATTTGACCTCAAAACACTTTCCCATGCTCCCGAGGTGGAATTTTCACACTTGGTATCCCGATTTGAACACGGCGAGTTAAAAATAACTTTACATAAGTGGAAAGTATCACTTTTCACTTGCACTATCCCAACCGGTCCCCGATGAGAAATAAGGAACATAAAAGTGTGACCCCTTTGTCAAGAATTTTTTTTTCACTTAAGACTTACAACCTCTTCCCCAGGATGCATTATCTCACTCCATCACTTTCCCATTTTCATGTCTCCTCACCCTCAAGTCACACATTATGCCTCCTTTTATCCCATATTGTTGGCCATTGTGTGTTTGTGTTGTCATTTATGTTAACTCCATTTATGGAAAAGGGTTTCATGTGGTCATGTGAGTCTCCATGATGTGCTATTTAGGTGTCAAGCATGAAGATTGAGTGGTTTGGTGAGTTCTATGTAGTTCTGGTGCATGGTCTAAAATGTTGAGTCATGGTTTTAGTCCTCTCAAATGTGTTGGAGTGCTTCAAGAATCTATACATGGTCTATGAGGTGTGTTACAGGTGTTCTTGAGTCTGCATAAGGTCAACATGTTCAATTCATGGTTGAGTCAGTCATTAGGACTTCTTTCTAGCCCTTGGAGCATGCGAGAATGGTAAGGATGCATGAGAAATGGAGATGATCATTCTTGTCCAATAATGGTACTATTGTGGTAATGGAATATGGTTCTTGTATGGTGAGTTTGAGGTTTGCATTCAGTGGTTTAGTGCTTTTATAATGTCCTTGGGAAGTAACATGTGAGAAACATACAATCCGACACATGCAAATGAGATTGGCTAGAGAGTTTCAGAAATATTTGAGCTATGTGGTGAGTTTGATAAGTTAGAGGATGTTTTCATGATGCTTCATGACAAGTTTCAAGTCAAAGTGTTGAAGAAATTTGAAGATATGCAAGTTTTGGTGAAACTAGTTAAGTGAGAGTGTGTTTTTATAACAAAATTTGATCTTCGATACTCGTTGTGAACCGTATGACTTGCATGGGGACTTGGCATATGTACATATATTATAAGGTTAGTTATGAAGGTTTCAAAAAAATAATGAGGTGGTTTTATTGTCACATTTTTATGAACGATTGTTAAGAAGCTAAAGTGGTTTGAAACCCTAGCTAAACCCTAGCTAGGAGCATTTGCGTAAGATTAAGTATAGTGATCCTGCTTTTGATTGTTTTTGTAAAATTAATGATTTTATGTTGTAGAGGACTCTTCCATATTTCTAGAAAGGTATGGTAATGCTTGTGATAATATGTGGGCCCCACCTGAATTTGCTCCTTTTAAAGAGTTCTAGTTTAAGAAAAATAATCCAAAGAAGGTGATGAATAAATTAGAATTTAAGATACATCAAGATTTGTTCTTGATGTCTATGAAGGTTTTAGGTAATGGTGATGTTGAAAAAGGGCAAATTTTTCCCTATCTACGAGGACTGGTTTTTGGGGCAGTTTGGAGTAGTTTGTGGTAAATATGAAATTACAAGAGCTACAATGTGAGTTAGGACTCCATTAGAGTTTTGTTAAGAATATGATTCAGATACCATTCTAATGGTATATCAAAATTTATGATTGGATACGTTATACAAAATTTATGATCTGTTCTTTGATGCTCAATTTTGAAGGATGTTTGCTCTAGCTAGGTGTTAAGTGCTACATGAGGTAAAGTTGATTATGAGTTGTTAAATCTTGGTGAGGGTTTATGAGTGCTTGGAAAACATTTATAAGTATTATCCATTATTTGGTTGAGTTTGGAAGTGAGTTTTGGTATGGTGGAGCATGTTGAGCTTATGTCCAGTTCTTAAGACCTAGAAAGCACAAGGAACAACTTATAGAAATGCCTAATCAAGGCCTTCCATTGGGATTTGGAAGAAGTTGCAATATGTTATGGGAATAGGATTCATATATATTTTTAATGATGTATGGTGTGTCTCATTGTGAGTTTATTTGATGTGGTTTCTAGGCTAGTTTGTGAGAAAGAAGTTTTCTTTCTTTTAGGACAACTATTTTTTGAAAGAATGAGTTGTTTGAAGCATGAGATGAATGATTTGATACTTTATATCACATGGAGAGTGAATAGGGGTGAATTTTTCATATTTTTAAGGAATTTATATGTATTTAAATGATCATAAATGGTGCAAACTAGTTGAGTTTGCAAAACTAGTTTTTGGGCAACTTGTTTTGGTGAAGACAAAAGTAGATATGGTTTGAGCATGTTAATGTTTCACGAGTTTTAACTTTCTCATAAGTGATGTACATGTCATGTGGTTTCCATTGAGTGGTCACATTCCATATTTGAGATCATATTCAATTGTCTTAATGTCAAAAGGTAAATACATGGTGTTGGAAACATGTGTTTTATGAAGGTAATGAGCTAGTGGGCCCATTAAATGAAATAATTTGATTGGTTAAAGTAAATTTCAAACATGGTTTATGTTTAAATGATATATTAATCATGTTTGATGAATATGGGATCTTGACTAAGAAAAGTTTTTTAATGAGTGGATTTTTCTCATTCTAGTGATAGGGTTTGGAGGATTTTTAGTGCATGGATGAAGGTTTTTGTCATGGATAACGTATATAGGTCATTTGCGACCATTTTAATGGATGTAATGGAATTTTTTAAATTTTTATGGGTTGAATTAGTCATGAGGGACTGACCTCTCTCATGTTTGGCTGAAGAGAATGTTATAAAGCTAGTGTTTTAGTTTATTTTTGAACTAGTTGCTTGAGAGGGAAAAGTGCGACCTAGAGGAGAGTGTTTTACAGGTATGAAGGGATGATTTGAATTTTTATCAGATGTTTTTAATGTTGAGGAATTTTTGACAACATGTGTACAAGAGTTCGAGCAAAGGCAAGTTGAGAAGGAAGAAGATTAAGCAAGATTGAAGGCCTAGGGTTTGATCTCCATCGGTTGTGGCGGTAAAAAATAGAGATCAATCATACTCATGTGGCTAAGTTGGTTCTTGGTCCTCTTAGGGGTTTTGGTCTCTTTTGGAGTGGGTGCTTTACTAAATTAGGGGTTGGTTCTCCTTGTAGGATTAGTGCTATACTAAAACAGGGGTTGGTGATCCTTGTGGGATTGGTGCCTCACTAAATTTGAAGTATGGAAATATGATGTTTATGTTTCAAAGTGGGTTTTCTTCCCATGAGGGTTTCCCACTTAAATCTCGTGTCTATGAGCTCTCTTCTATGTGTTATGGTTATTTGAATATATTGTACACACCTAATAAGTTTGTGATGAATGTATGTGACTAGATGAATGTTGGTACATCTTTGTAATAAATGGTAAATGAAATAAGTAGTTTTAGGACTGATTCACGCCCTCTCATTCCTTTGCACTTTCAACAATTGGTATCATAGGAGGTGCTTGAGAAGAAATTCTAACACTTGAAGGAGATTCTTGAAGCACAAGAAATGGGTAAATCTTTAGATATTGAGGCTATATTAAGGAGAAGGAATGAAATAGTTCAGGTCATGTATTAATGCCTACCAAGATCAGTCAAGGAAACCGATAAATATTCATGATAAAGTCATTAGGGGTTTGAAATATCAGATTGAATTTATGTCAAAATACCTAAAGGAGAAAGAAGAAGCTTGTTCTAGGTATGAGGGAAATCCTAGAATCAGATTCAGAGAGAACATTTAGTAGGTTAAAGATGTATGATAGGATTGAGAAGATAAAAAAACTCTTAATGAGGTTTTAGAAGGTCAAAGAGCAATAGATGAAAAAACAAGACTAGGGTTTGAAGGAATGCATTTGAAGAGTGATGATGATGTTGGTCCAAATTCCAAATCAAATGTGATGGTGACAAGAAGATTGATTTGAGAAGGTATAACTCAGTTAGACAACCTAATGCTATTATGTATGACTCTTCATTTAATGGATATTGTTTTTTTTGTCATGATTTTGGTCATATAGCTAGAGTTTACAAAATGACGACTCCTTGGAATAATGAATGCATATTCAAGGGTGAATGTCATTTATGTTGTGAGTATGGTCATATGGTCATGGATTGTGGATGGAATCTTATTATGTTTGAGCTAAGAATAAAGAAAGAGGTTGTTTTCTTCAATTGTCAAAAATCATGTCATATAACAAGATTTTGCCAAAACAAGAAGAAGTTCATTATGAGGTCTGCTCCTATGGTCAAGAAGGAGGTTTCTCAGGTCAAGAAGGTCAAGAAAACTAATTCTCATCCCACCATGTAGTATATGAAGGATATCAAGGAGGATTCTTGCACTATCAAAGTTGGAAACATAGTCAACAAACCCAAATCAAGTCAAGGAAGCATGTTTGCACTTGTTGAAGAAGATCATATGTGTTTATCGAGTTATTCATGTTCCAATGCAAGAAAAGTTGAAGAAATTAGGTCTCTGGGACACTTCAAGGGTAATAAGGTATGGGAAATGATCCATTCATGAGTTTTAAGTTCTTGTATGTTAGTAGGATGTCATTTTCTTTAGGATAGTTGAGTATGAGTCTAATGTCCTCATGAAAAGTCAATGTGTGTGTGTCATGGTTATCCAAGGCCTGAAATGTCTTGCCTTGATCTTTTCCAAATTGTTTGACATAGTGTTTTGTTATGAAAGAAGGTTGTCACTTCTAAATTTTTATTAATGTGCTCTTCAAAGGTCTCGTTATCGTATATGAGTCGGTTGTCATGGAGTTGTGAGTCAAAGTGTGTTTGATCATTCTAAGTATGTGTCTTAGTCATATGTCCTCAAAATATACCATGTTTAAGGATATGCATCTTGGAGTGAATACAATCAAGATGTTCTTGAATCTTAGTCATGTAATCAAGCATGTCATAAAGGATCCTCAACCTAACAGATATACCCCACAATACGGGTAGTTTATATATAATTATGGGATTCTCGCCCATACCCAAGAAGGAGGGGCTTAGCCCCGACCATTAGTGAAAACCAACAAACTGTACTATAAAAAAATATTTCACAAACAATATTGAGTTGACTGCACGAATCGGTGAGTTTTTTGGTGATGGTGACATGGACCAAGTTGACCTCCACATGATATCCATGCGTTGATGAGTTGAGCTAGAAACATTTTGGGAAAACAACCTCTAAGAAGTCAGTGCAAACATGGTGAGATGTTTGGACAGTGCAACATTGAGTGTTGTAACAATGGGTCACTGGATAGTTGGAGAGTATGATAACACATTAAATTTAAGAAGAGTTCCCATGGTCGGGCGAGTCACACTAGGTGTGAGGAGAATTTGGTGAGTGAGTTAATAGTGGGTGAATTCACAAGGTATTTAAATGATGGGATCATTGATTATTGCATAAGATAACTCAATAGGACTAAAAAGCTAGGGGATGACATAGCTCATTAGGAAAAGATAAGTAGATCTCAAAATTGAATGTAGATGAGTTGAGGATTCAAGAACTCCAACAATGTGACCAACACAGAGCTCAAGGCAATCCAGATAGAAGGTGAGTCGAGTGTGTAGAACACAAACATGACTTGAGCAAGTCGGGAGTTGTATGCGAGGTTAGTAGGGGATGAGGACAAGTTGGTAGGTGAGATGGAGGAATAAGGGATCTTAGTATACTGACTCAGTGAGCTAGATGCTGAGTTGGTCCCTAAAACATAGTTCCTCCACAAAAATATCTCACTTCCAAATTTAAGATTTTCTCACTAAAACTACACATCTAAAAACATACAAATGCACACAAAGACAAACAAAACAACATCTAAACAAATAAAATAACCAAAATAATGCAAATCTTGCACACATTCCAATATGGATCAAAAACTTGTACTAGGAGATGAAACAAAAATGAAACCGAGAGTAATCAACAATAAGTAATATGAGTGTAACAGTTTCGAGTCATTACTTTGATACCATGAAAGAGGGCATGGATATCTCTCGTAAGTGTGCACATATCAATGGAGTTGCACTCAAACGACAACAAAAAATTTCTCCAAGTAATTAGCAAGCCAAAATGAAATCAAGGAAATTGTGCATGGAAAATAAAAATGGTATACTCATACCCATAGATAAAAATGAGCACATATTGGGAGTGTTGTGTAACTCCCATAACCAGACTCATCATGCCTCCAAAAGGGAGAAAGGAGTTATATTCTAGAAATGAAATGTAAATTCTTTATGACATATGAAACCAATGACGTATATGACATATTCCATGACAAAATTTTTCATATGTCATATAACTCCCTAAAATACTTATGACTCACCTAAGTGAGATGAATCACCATGTGTGAGGTGGAAATAACCAAATAAATTAATAAATGGATAAAATGAACCCTCACACCAACAAATGTGATGAAATTACATGCTAAAAAATATTTCCTATAATATTTCAATTCATCGTTAGACTAGGACATATAATCTCTATATCTCCTTAACATCTTAATCAAATTATTCTTTTCATTTTCTTTCAATAAATTCCCAACAAAATAGGTTTAGGAGACACAACATTGTCTAAATTAATTTCTTCTTTATCCTCCATTGTTGGTGAATTTATTTGTTTTTCCTTGTCTATAACATCAAAGGATATCTTAAGTGTAACCAATCCCCTCAAGTTATTATTAGTTTTCAATTGAATCACCTCTTGTACCAAACGAATCTCCCTCCCTTTCTAATTTTTGATAAATGGTTCCAAGTCCATAAGATGATCTTCAAACTCATATGTATTATTAATGAATATCATAATCAAATTATCATCTTCAAATATTTTCCAAAGGTTTATATTATCACGAATAGAGGGATTTCCTAAGACCTCAACATCATACATGCAACAAGGAACAACCATATGATTTTGATATTGAGAGGCATGGAAAACAAGTAGGTATGTAATCGTGTTCAATTATTTATCATCATGAATGATAGTGAATGAGAAAAACATTTTGAGGAGTTCCATACAACATTTTTATGTTCTTTTATACTCTCATTCTTGACAGAGTATACTTTTCTCACCTATTATAAGATCAATTTATAATCTCCTTTTACAACCACATCTATGATTCTGAATTTAGATGTCGTGTATAGACTACTCAATAGGGCCTCCTACTCCACTATGTTTTGGTATACTCAAAATACAGTTTGTAAAATAATATAAATACATCTCCATGTGGAGAAGATAAAACAAATCCATCTCTTTTCCTTCCTTTTGAACATGCTCCATCAAAGAACAAAGTATATATACCATCAAAATTAGTATTTGTATTCTCATTAAAACACACATTCCTAGTAAAATTTTCCACATCTACATCTATATACAATACTTCATTTAAATCCCATTCTAGATCTTCAATCAAATGCACCACCCTTTTCTTTATACATAGTTTCACTTTTTCTCCTTCTACAGGAATTATTACAAAGGACATGTCCATGTGAATGTTTCCTCCAACTGAAGCATCCCAATCTCTTGAAAAACAATATCCCCCACTTGGGAGGACAATCAACTATCAAAACATCCATAAAAATGAATTTACACAGATAAGATGCAAGTTTAACAACATATCCTCTAACATATCCCACCATAGGAAATTCTCTTGAATCCATAACATAATATTTCCCATATGCGGTTGAGATCTTGATTCCTAACTCATTCATCACTGCTAATGGAATTATGTTATAGGAGGCCCCTAAATCCATCATGCAATTACACAACCATTCACTCACAAGTAAATCTGTATAAAATGGATCTACATCAAGCTAACTTTCCACTAGTGACATCCCCAAATAAATCTCGGGCACCTCTTCCAATTATTCATTGATTTCTTTAGCTTCCATAACATAAGTAGATGAGGAAGTAAGAATTTGTACACAAAGGAAAGAAAAGGTCTTGTTTCTATTCTCAAGGATGTGTAGAAGCTTAGTCAAAGGGATTGTTATTTTGAACTAGGTAAGGACAATAACCATATCAAAAGTAACATACTTGGGCATTGGGGTATTTAGGGGTAGTGTGATAGTATTGGAATTTAGGATACAATAGCAAGGCATTTTATAAAATAATGGCTCAAATCATAAGGTGAGGGCATATTACTATTAATTGGGTCAATAGGTTCAATTTTCACTCCTTTCCTCTTATTTTTAGATTTATTTTTGGAGAAAGGGGTCCCTTATTCACACTATAAGAATATGAGACTTTAATTTCAATGATTGCACAAAATTATTTTGTTTAGTAGGTGAGGGGAAATAATTTTTATTTTAGATTAGCAACAACCTTTTAACTTCATCCTCATCCTTACTACTATTTTTCTCAAGTGAGAGCTCCTTAAGATTCTTCTTTGCATGCGAATATTTCCAAATTCTCAAGTTACAATTACATTTAACATGAGGCTTTGCAACACTTGTTGAGAGATAATATATACTCATCATACGACCTTCCACCATTATACTTATTTATCATTTGAGACCTCAAATATTCAAAATCACGGATCTGTAAGTTCATAAGTTTGAGTCACATTGATTGAGTCTTCATTACGATCTAACATATAAATAGATTGTGAACTTTACAAATCATTATCGTCACAATCAATATAAGTATTAATAGAAGAAAGTGCACAAGAAGGATGAGGCATGAATTAATCTTCACACCATGTTGAATCATCCATCTAATTTACATAATTAGTTTTTATAACAAGAGGATTAGGTATTTGTTTTCATTACCTATATTTTCATGCATCCTTTCTTTATTGAAAAAGTAATGCCCTATGTCAAAGGCTCTATAATTTGTAGAACCTTTACCTTGGTTATGTGGTTTTTCATTTAAATATTATTTATTTTGAGGAAGAGGTATACCTTTTTCATTTCCAACCACTCGGAAAGAAAAATCCTTTAAAATTTTCATCAATTTATCTAGCTTCTCATCCATACTCAAAGAAGTGTTGGGAGAACTATTTTCTATTGGTGGAAGAAGCTTCACATCTCCCATTTTGATGATTTACCATCAACATTGATGTTATAACATCTTTCCCTTTTGAGTCCCGAATTAACGACCATATAGATGACTAATAGACTCTCAAATGGTTTAATTAAAGTTAGTAAACAACCAAGAGTCTTGGCTCACAACGACATTTTCTATCGCATGTATGTTTCAAAAGTTGATTTTGGAAAATAAATGGAAGAAAATAATTATATTTGTATTATTCTCTTTCTTGGACTCCTCACATATGGTCATTTTCTAGGCCACTCGACATTCACCAAGACAGTTCTATTTTTGTAATTAATTATGCTAAGTGTTGATTTATTAAAATACATAGTATATGTACATGGATAAATACCTTAAGTGTTAATTAATAAATATGGAGGTAAGTGGAATTTTTAAATTTAACATATAAATCCACTTAATAAGAGTGGGTGGCATATATATTGAAGTCTTTTCATGGCATGTATTAAAACCTTACTTGGCTTTCATGGCATGTATTAATGTTTGTTAGCTCTCGTGGCATATAAAATTGTGGGACATTCGTCACTTGGGCAAAAAGCTTGGAAAATGTAATTTTGAACCATATTTGTTTAATACAAAGTAAAGTTGTAAGGAATATGTGGCATGTGAAATAGTGGTGTGTCATTTTGGGTTTAATGCTGATTTTAATGCAAGGTCGACTCCTTGGGAACAATTAGCTTCCCCGAGAAACCAACCCTAAACATGGTCACATCCTTTCTATTTGATCATTGTTTTTCTTAGTTTGAGCTATTTTTGAGGGTTTTGAAAGAAGTGGAATTTCTCTCCACTGTGCATGTTTTTGTCCATAAATGCAATTATGAGAATGGATATAGAGGAACTCTATTTCAAAAAGGACTATTTTGATAAACATAATAATTTTTTGATTTTTGGAGAATATTGTAGGAAAAAGGAAGTTGAGTTGAGCAAGAACGTGGGCATTACATGCATGCATTTCTCCTTGATACTTTAAACCATAATAATTATATCATGATAATAACTATTTGAGACATTTTTGTATGTGTATGGTTTTTATGGCAGAATATTTGTATTGGTTTATACATGTCTACTGGGTTGCATGTTAAAAAGGTGAATATATTTTTGAGTTTAAAGTGTTTTAATCTTATTGGAATTGTGTTTTATTTTGGGTTTTCTTATTCTTATGATGAAACGAATGAAATCTTTGGAGCTGCATTATGGGTTTATGTATTTTTATGAGTTGGAATGATTTTTTAATTGTTAGGATCCCGGGTTTGCGTATTTTGTAAGTGGAATGAGTGTATGAGTTTTTGGGGATTCTAGGACTACATTTTAATGTCGGGAATCCTTCATTTTATTGTAGTAATTAGAAACACCCATAATGGGTTTGCATCTTTGAAGAATATTTGTAAAAAATTGTATGTGCATATTCTAATACGAGAAGCCTCTGTTTTGATTATCTCCTTATGAGCGTTTTCTTGCCAATATTGGGTATGTGAAATTGAGAGAATATGAAGGTTTTTGTGATGCGGGGCCACCAAACCATGAAATTCAAACATACAAATATATTTTTGGCCAAGGAGGAGAATCTAAGCATGAGTGAATGAGTTAAGGTCACAAGGAAGGATATTAGGCAAACAAGTTATTCAAAATTTCAAATTCAAGCTTTCCCTCCATTTAAAAATTCAAATTCAAAAGTATGTGAAAGGGTTAAAAATGAGTTGTCAAGGAAAGAGGGATAGTCTATATGGTTTGATGGAAAAGGTAAGGTGTCTAGGCTTGTTATAAGAGTCCTAGGTGATAATGAGTAATAAAAATGTGTAAAAACAATGTAAAAGTGCCTAAAAGGGGATAAAAGATAATAATGAGTTATCATTGTTCGAGAAGAAAAATTACACTTAAGGATGAGTTACAAAACCCAAATATAGATACAAAAAAAGAGGAGTAAGAGGGGACTCCTTGAGAGAAGGATGATTGAAAGGGAGAGGAATGAGAAGGAAACATATATATTTTTGTATATTTTACATAGCTATATGATAAGCCCTTGTTTTGAAGGGACTTAGTGGTTTTATTCTACATCAACATCTTGTTCTTAGTATTGTGAAATTTTTATATCATGGGATCACTCTCTTAGAACTTTCAGGTGTGTGTGGATTCTCTTCATAGTTCATGAGATATTAGTAATACAAATTCTATTTTCTAACTTGGTAAATAAAGATCAAAATTTTGCATGAATGAAAGCTTGAGTATCATAGAGGTTCTTAGAGTATTTATCTAAGGTTTATTTGATAAAACCTCCCAATAGTATTATCACAAGTGAAAGTGTGTTTGATTGGCTAAAACTAGATGTTTTAATTCCTATTTTCCCTTACATGCTTTAAAATCTTGTAACAATAAGGTGACTGTGAATGTATGTGAGAAGACTCGAAATTGGATTCTGATATGATGTAGGAGATGCAGTTGATATGGTGAAGTAAGGATTTGATAGGAAAAAAATTGTTATTCCCTAATGCATGCATGAGAAACACGACTATGACCTGTCTTTTGGGAAAAGAGATTGAATGTACATTTTGAGTTTTGTATTAAGGATTTTTATTAGATATATTCAATTTGTATGGATGAAACATGATTTATTCAGAGAAGCGATGTGTTTTGTATTCGGGGATTTATTTTTGTGTAGGGAAGACTACATCGAAAGCTTATGTGAGGACCTGTGCACCTACACGTTGATTAGGGAAGAAGACTTCCTTCACACACATAGAATATTTATTTGAGTGCATTGGTAAGATGTAAATGGTGAGGAAATTAGTATAGTAACATGGTTAATATTTTATATCTTGATGAAAACATTTAAGCCTTTTATAGAGAATTTACTAACCCTAGGTTTCTAGGGGGGTCTAACACATGAACCTTGCTAAGGTTTGAGTTTTAGAGGTGAAGATCGATGAATATCAAGATGAAACTTGATAGAAATAATGTTAAGGAGGTATAATAAGAGTTTTAAGAAGAATTTTTCATTTCATTAGTGGAAGATTGAGTTATTCATGACGGTTGGTAGAAGGGGAGTCAAATACAGTCACAAACCTAATAAGAGAAGTCTAATTACAAAGGAAGTGTCATTTTATTTTAGAGTTTAGGATTGAGACTTTCTAAGCACAAATAAACCTAAAATGAGTGGTTAAAAATATTGATTTTATGTCCTGAAGCCATTTTCATCCGAGTTATGGTAGAAATAAGATTTCCCTAGGGCTACTAAGAGCATTGTGAGCCAGAGAGTGAAAATGAGGTAAGAAGAGAAAATAAATTATCTATGTCCCCAAATTTGGCATGCACCATTGGGTTTATGAAGGGTTTCTAATTAAGGTTACAATTTTCTCTGGGTGTTTCTAGATCACTTCAACTAGGGATGTTGCGGGAATACTTGTCTTAAGGGAACCGAGGAAGTAAGTAGCCATGATTTGCCAAAGTTGATGGATTTTGATCTTTGGAACCAATTTTACGATTGATTTAATATTGATGAAAGTGTGTGAATAGGGGAGATGAGATATGAGAACTAGAAGGAGCCTTAAAGCCAAAATTTACAATTTGGGCTAGGAACTAGTGAAGTAAGAAGCTAGCCGATTGGTGAAATTGGGTATGATCAATGGTTTATTTCCTTGTGGATCATTGTGAAGATGTTATTACAATGGAGTAAGGTTTTTATGCAAGAGAGAGTTAGTGGAATGTTAGTTGAAGGCCATTTATAGGTAAATAAGATCCGATATTACAATTTAAGCCATTTTGGGCTAGGGAAGAGATCATCAATTTACGAGAGATAATGAGGTAGTTTCTTTGTAAATCTCTAGATTAGCTGAATGACCTACATGATTGTGTATTATCTACATATTTTATTATCAGAGGGAGATGTTGGAATGTATTTGAAATTCATATGTTGTGCTAATGTTGAAGTGATTAAGTTGTAGGATTGAAGGAATCACGTTTGTAGAAGAAAATAGTGAAAAGGAGATTGTTGAAAGTTTGGTAAGGCACGATACTTGTCTCAAGAGTATAGTAGCAGGTGAGCAATCCTTGTGGAAGGATAATTATTTGATGGGAACCTTGAAGATTGAATATTTCTTAAATTTCAAGTGAAGAATGATGAGCTTTGAAGAATGGATCTTTCTTGATTTTTGCCTACAATAGTATTACAGAGCCTTGATGTTTGAATCTTTCTTGATAATTTGGGAACTTTGATGCTTGAATATTTTTAGAACATTGTTGACTAATCCTTTTGATGATATTTGAGGAATGTATGTACCTAACAAGTGGTGAAATGTTGAATGGTTGACAGGTTGAGAAGCTAAGAGAGAAAGTTGTCTAAGAGAGACAAGTTGAGGAACCTAAGAAGAGAAAATATTACAAAGAAAAATTATAGTATTGAAGGAAATAGAAAAGGCCAAGAGACTAGAGTGCAAAATACCTAGGTGAGGAGTTAAGGAGATAAATATACCAAGGTGAAAAAACTTGGGTGGAGATATTATGGAAAGGTTGAGGAAAGACATCGAAAATAAATTCAAGAGGTTAGAAGAACGAAAAAACTATGGTAAAATGAAGGAAAACACAAAAAGTGAGAGATTTGTTCTCAGAAAAAGAGCTAAAGGAAGAAAAGGAATGGTTTGAGAAGTTGGAAACAATGATCAAGACCATGATGGAAGTGGAAGACAAAATATTTGAATGGAAGTTGAAGAAGAAGATGAAGTGGCCTATCAAACCACTCATGAAGAAGAATAAGAGGAAAAAGATGATTTCTTTGGAAAGAGGAATGATAGAAGATACTCATGATAAATTGAAGGAAAATGAGATACTATTTGAAGAGAATAAGAAAGAAGATAAGGTGGAAAGAGAAGGGAAGAATAAATAATTAAATAAGAAGACTATAATGAGGGCCTTATTTTCTCTTTTTTTGTTATCTAACTCTATGTTTGAGTGGATGCTTGCAGGTATAAAGACAAGCTGCGGTGAAAATGAAAGAAAGTACCTTAAGATGGGTGAAAAAAGGATCAAATAAAGCACCTTTAAATGAAGATGAAGCTGAAATGGAACAAGTACAACTGATACAAGACAAAGTGGAAGATTCTAAACCTAATCAAGAGGACTATGAAGACCAAATGCCATTCTATGAGGCATGGGAAAGTTACTTGGAACAAGAGAAAAGAGATAGTGAGAAAAGAAATGATACTAACAATGGAGCATTGAAGATAAATCAGATTGTGCAGGTTGGAAAAGAAGAAGACAGAGGTTTGAAAGTTACTCCTAAGGAAATAAATAAGAAAAGGGACTATACTAAGCATAAGCACCAGATTACTCCTACAAAAGAGAGCATAAACCATGGATACATTGTGCCTAAGTGTCTTCAAGGAAATGTGTTGAAAGTGGAGCTTGAAGAAGATGTGAGAAAAGGACAAGTTTATCGATACTTCTAGTCAAATTCACAAGCTAAAGGAGAAGGAAGAGCTGATATAGGACAAAGTTCAAGCTACAAAAGCAAGGAGGTAGCTGATATGAAGACAATAAGTCAGGGCATAGCATATCGTAAGTGAGAAATGTATAGTTAAGATCAAGAATCAAGTGAGTATACCACAAGAATGCATGAAGAATGAGGTGAATACCAGCTTAAAGGAACAAGATAAGATGGAAGAATCAGCCCAATAATGGAAGCCAATAATTTTATAGAAGAGTGAACAAACTCAAGGAGAAGGCCAAGAAAAATTTTAAGGTAAGGAAGTGGTTTATGCAAGATTTGATGATGTAATAGATCATGGTGACATGAAAGCATTAAATGAAGAAAGAAAAGGTAAATTCAAAGATTTCAAAGAGATGTATAGAAAAGCTACATGGGAGATTGGTGAATGATCCTACACAAATAAAGAAGGAACAAGGATGAAATATGAAGATCATGCACAAGGGAATGATCAAGGCAGCCCTAAGTTTGATGAATCCAGTGATGAAGAAGACACTCTCATGTTGAGAGAGGAAATGTACATGATTGAAGACTTATTTGACTCCTAAAAAGGTATACATGCAAGGAATGAGGGAAATGTGAGTACATTTGATGATTGGATGCTTGATAATGTTGATTTTGTGAGGGATTTCTTTGAAATAACACATAATGGCTCCACTAATGCACCTGAGAAGCATAAGAAAAAAAGGTAAATGGATGGATGACCATAGTGAAGATAAGAGGTATGATAATAAGCTTTGCATAAGTGAACTAGATGAACTATTATAAGATTTGATTGATGAAATGGAAAAAGAAAGGAAGGATGACACAATGAATAATAGAAAAATACATTTTTTTGGAAAATATTAATAAAAATGAGAACAAATAAGGATCAAGTACAACCATGGAGCAGTTGGGTATGATGAAAGACATGAATAAGAAAGAAAATAGGAAAGGAAAAATAGGTATAGTGAATAAAGGCATGAAGATGAGGAAAGTGAGAGTGAAGGTCAAGAGAAAAAGATGCAAAGTGAAAGAAAATGGATGGAAAAAATAAAAGCATGGGACCCAGGTGGATATGAATCAAGAAAGCACAATGAAAGCAAGGTAAGAAGACTAAGGACCAACAAAGAAGATGAAGATAAGACCAAACAAGAAAAGTGTAGGAACACTTTTTCTCCACCTTGGGAGTATGATGTGGGGGCACCAAACCATGAACTTCAAACACATAAATATATATTTTTCCAAGGAGGATAATCTAAGCATGAATGAATGAGTTAAGGTCACAGGGAAGGATATTAGGTGAATAAGTTATTCAAAATTTCAAATCCAAGCTTTCCCTCCATTTACAAGTTCAAACTTCAAAGTATGTAAAAGGGTTAAAAACAAGTTTTAAAGGAAAGAGGGATATTTTAGATGGTTTGATGGAAAAGGTAAGGTGTATAGGCTTGTTATAAGAGTCCTACGTGATAATGAGTGGTAAAAATGCGTAAAAATAATGTAAAAGTGCCTAAAAGGGGATAAAAGGTAGTAATGAGTTATCATGTTTTGAGAAGAGGAGTTACTCTTAAGGATGAGTTACAAAACTCAAAGATAGAGAAAAAAGGAGGAAGAGGGGGAATCCTTGAGAGAAGGAGAATTTAAGGGGTGAGAACCGAGAAGGAAAAATAGATTATTTTTTTGTATATTTTACATAGCTATATGATAAACCCTTGTTTTGAAGGGACTTAGTGGTGTTCGCATCAATATCTTTGTGTTTAGTATTGTGCAATTTATATATCACAGATAACTCTCTTAGAACTTGCGGGGTGTGTGGATTATCTTGACAGTTCATGACATCTTAGTAATACAAATTCTATTTTCTAAATTGGTAAATAAAGCTTAAAATTGTGCATGACAGAAATCTTGAGTATCGCAGAGGTTCTTAGAGTATTGTTGGAGCTCAAAATTGCACCCTTCCCTGAGTCATAGACAACCCAAGATTTTGAGGCAACATGGGACTGTCTCCAAGTTATGGGACTTGAACTAAGACAGACCTCCAGAGAAGGTTGGTTCCTCTACCTATTCCTAATGTTAAACTACTCCTAGGAAATGAAATGCAACTATCTAACTCTACTCTATCATTCCAAGGGACTAGGGTGAGAAGGAGATGCATAAAACTAAAATCCTAAACTAAAGAGAGGTGATAACACTAAAAAGAGGGGAAAGACACTCTTAAATGAGGGAAAATGGAAGAAAAATGAGAAAGGAGAGGCCACAACCCAAAACAACATTCAAACCACCATTTCCATGGAGCATAACATATTTAAACCCTGCAAGGAGAATATAACATGCACAACATACCTGTATATGTAATAAAATACAATAGAACACAGCTAGAGAAGATAATAACCACAAAACAAGAATTTTATTTCTTCAAATAAATGCATTGTCCATTATAATGAAGGAGAAAGGAAAGAATCACCCTGAAAATATATAAATCTGAGGCCTGGAACTCAAAGAAAACACTTGTGTGATGCCCTTGGATTCCAAGAATGTTCAACCCTTACAAATGAGCATCACTTTACACTTTTTAGAGAATGGGAGAGAGAGAAGGGGAACATAGAGGGAACTCGAATTCTTTCTTCCAAACACCAAAAACATGCATTAATTCTTTGAAAATAAGTGTGGGCACCCTTACAAATCCATCCCCCAATGACACTTTTCTTACAAAATAGGAAATGACACCATACCTCACCAAATGTGGTAGGTGAACAATAAGGAACAATATTCTTTAATGCTAGATATTTTTCCTCTTTTTCACTAACCTACCCTCGCCTAACTCAATATTTTCAAGTATTTCATGATGAGATATTTCCAACAAAGTATAACATTTGTAAAATTTGGAGAACACAGGTGAAAATTATGGTCATGTGGGTTCATGGGGTGGAGGATGAACACAAGTTCCCAAATGCTTCTATAGCCTGTAATTAATACATTTTTACCTTTATGTGCGGGTAGATTGGGGATGCAGAGAACTTGTTGAACTAGGGAATTGTTCTCTTATTTCCTCTTGGGTCTACTTTTTCCATAAGGGTTTTAGTTGGTGTTAGGGTCAGAATATCGGCTCCGGGGTGGAACTATGGAATAGTTACACGTTGGTTCCCAACCCTTTGTTCTCCCTGCATCACTTTGCATCTCCGTGACACTTAGTTCCCTGCCTCCCTTCGTATTTCAGCTAACTTACCATTACGTGGAACCACTTACCTCGTGGAATTTTTCCATTGTTCCCTCATTCATCCACATCTCTTCATATTTAAATCTTTTCTCTAACTCCTTGCCTTTTGGGTCAATGGCTTGTGTGGAGAACCTACATCTCATGGGAACTAGTTTTTAGTTCCATCTCGCCACCCACATTTCCACATCACTCTACCCTCTTTTTTTTAGCTCATGCACAAATTCAAAGAACTAATAAGCCCAAGGAACTTGTTCCGTGAGTTCCTAAAAATTATGACTCATCCACAATACACTAACCCTTTGGCATGTGGATGGAATACCCATGTGGAGAACCATTGGGCCAGGGAACAGTTCAACCGCACCTCGTAAAGGCACAATACACTATTTTTGAACTTATAGTTCAAATCTTCCAAAACATTTCTAAGTTTTCTGGATCTTTTGAAGCACGGAGAGAAGGAGAAAAGTTCTCAAAGACAAATGCAAGTGCCCCAAACATGAAAAATACCTGATTTCTCCAGTTTCTTCAAAGAAGACCCCCATGATTGCCCTAGTCCAGATTTCTCAAGTTAGCCAATTTGGGGTGTGAAATTGGATAACAAGTATTTATATAATATTTTTTTGATAAAATCTCCCAATAGTATTATCACAATTGAAAGTGTTGTGGATTGGCTAGAACTATATGATTTACTTCCTATTTTACCTTACATGCTTTAAAATCTTATAACAATAAGGTGGTTGTGATTGTATGTGAGAAGACTATGAAATTGGATTATGACATGTATTTGAAAACTTGTGGTCTTTGATAAAGATGTTTTTGTGATGATCATGTAGGAGACATAGTTGAGATGGTGAGGTAAGGCTTTGATAGCAAAAAAATGTTATTCCTCAACGCATGCATGATAAACACTGATTGTGATTTGTCTTTGGGAAAAGAGATTGAATGCACGTTCTAAGTTTTTATTAAGGCTTGTTATTAGATATATTAAATTTTTATGGGTTTAGAGGAGTGATGTGTGTTGTATTCATGGGATTTATGTTTGTGTAGGGAAGAATGCATTGAAATCTTATGTGAGTACTTTTCACCTATAGACCTCTTAGGAAAGGAGACTTCCTTCACATGTGTAAACTATTATTTGAGTACATTGGTAAGATGTACATGGTGAGGAAATTATTTCATTTACTTTATTCAAATTTTATAGCTTGATGAAAATATTTAAGCCTTTTATATTCAATTTACTAACCCTAGGTTTTTAGGGGGTCTAGTATAGGAACCTTGACGGGGTTTGAGCTTTGAAAGTGATTATCGATGAATATCAAGATGAAACTTGATAGAAATCATGTTAAGGAGGTATAATAAGATTTTGAAAAAGAATTTTGGCATTTCATTAGTGGAATATTGAGTTATACATGAAATTTGGTACAAGAGGATTCAAATATAGTCACGGGTGTATTAGGAAAAGTCTAATTACAAAGAAAGTGGAATTTTATTTTAGAGTTCAAGATTGAAAATTTTCATGCACAAGGAACCCTAAAATGGGTCATAAAAAGCTTGAGTTTGTGTCCTGAAGTCATTTTCATCTAGAGTATGGTAGAAATAATATTGTCCCAGGGCTACTAAGAGCATTGTGAGCCTAGAGAGTGAAAATGAGGTAGGAAGAGAAAATCAAGGAGTTATGTCCCCAAATTTGGCATGTACCATTGGGTTCTTGAAGGGTTGCTAATGAAGGTTACAATTGTTTTTAGGTGTTGTTATCCAAAATTCACCCCTGAAGGTAATTTTGATAACCTGCATCATTTCTTTAGGCTTGAGCGAGTAGAAATGGTCTGAGGCCTAAAAACTCAGGTTTTTGGATTCCCTTTGGTTCCTCTCTGACTTCCCTATCCAAGGAAAAAATCCAAGAAGTTAGAAAAGTTGCAAAAATCTGAAAAATGAGGTCGCAGGCCTATTTCAATGAAAATTGGGTTTGAGAGATGCGGATGGAACCAAGGTGGATTGTACCAGGGTTCATTGTATTAGGTTCGGAGCCGAAATGCAAAGGAATCGACCAAGTCAGCTTTCTTTGTCCCAGGCCACACAGGTACCCATGGGACGGTTGGAACCCGAAAGCCCGATTTGCCCAAAATGGCCGAAAATGGAAAGATTCAGCAAAGTTGGGTCGAAATGTCCCGGATGGTCGAGTGGGACATCGTAATGCTAGGACCGAAAATCAAAAATCACCGCACTAAGAGAAAAATCATTGAAGTCGATAAATTTGGCTAGGCGGTCCATGGGACGTTGGGACACGAGTTCGCCAAAATGCTGAAATAGCCACGGTCAAAGGGGAATTAACAAATTCGGGTCGAAGTGTCTTAAGCCGCACATGGAATAGTTGGTACATTGGGATCTGTAGGCTTTGAAATGCTAAAAAGGCTGATTGCAAAGGAGATGCGGGTGAAGCGGCAATCAATAGCCCTCATGGCTCAATCAATTGAGGGACAGAGGGGCCATCAAAAGCCAAAATCACCACACAAAGAGGAAATAAGAAAAAGTGGAGGTTTTAAGCCCAAGTCACACAAGGGACATCTGGGAAACCAAGACTCGATTTCGCCGAAATACCCGCATACAAAGGAGAATCTAATGTTTGGCCCTCTTAAAATTGAAACAACAATAACTTTTGACCCCGAGCTCCGATTTTCATGAAATTTGACTTTCTAGAATGAGCACAACATCCTCTATGCCAAAAAATGGATTTATTAATTTTAATGAGGTTAGGTATATGAAAATAAAAGAAACATATCTAGTTCCATTTAATCAGATGTTTATTCTCGTTAAATGATAGAAATCTCTGTGCAGACCCAAAACAACTATCTACACTCAAAAGGCCATAGATTTTGCATTTCTCAACAAAAACATATAAAAATTGGTACCGTTTGAATTGTGTTTGAGCCCGATGCATAGAAATCAAGAAATCCATAATTATGTGAGTAATCAATGTTGATTTTGTACAAAACATGCTCAATTCATAACAATGATTCTAGTGGTGGTTGGAACGCATTCAATGAAGCATGGGTGACATTTTCACCTGCTGCAAGTTATGGGAACTTATGAGAGGCCTTTTGCAAGTAACAAAACATCATTCAACTTCATTTACTACATCTTGAAAGTGGTTAAAGGATAGATTTTAGGATTTTCATTTTCCCCCTCTCTCTCTTCGAAATTTCTATAAATTGGAGTGTTGGGCTCATTGTAAAGGAAGTAGTTTTTGAGTAGAAAAAATCTATCAAAATTGTTTTATGAAGCCAATGTGCTGCAAGCCCTTGTAGTGGACTCCTTGCATGGTGATCTAGGCCCTTATTTTGTAATAGATTGGATTGTGCATATCAATGAAGCAATAGATACAAGTTTGTGGATACTTCTTCCCCTGTTGTGTTTGTTTGCATTCTTCTTGCCCTTTCAAGCTTATTACAAATATATTGTGTCTACCTTATACTCTACAAGGATTCATTCTCATTGTGCATGTATGGAATATTGTTGTGAATGAATTTTTTGGAATGTGGAGAATTGTTATCACCCCTTCTAGTATGCACTTTTCTTTTACTTTCCACACATTGGAAGACTATTCTCACACTCTCCTTTTCTGGTGTATCACCACTTTATTATAGGCTTTGTTTTCATGCAATCTCTCTCTGGTCCCTTGGAAGGTTAGATTAGGAAAGATAGTTTTTACTACATTAGAGTAGATTGTGGCAGGTAGTTTAGGAGTAATAACCAACTTTCTCTGGAGGTCTATCTAGAGTAGCAAGTCCCACAACTTGGAGATAGCACCCATGTTATCCAATCACACCGTGATCTCAATCACACACACTTGTGCAAACCATAGGGTGTTGTCATTCAGTGATAAAGGTTTATATATCACTCCAACTAGGGATGTTGTAGCAATACTTGTCTTAAGGGAACTTAGGAGGTAGTTATCCATGATTTTCCAAAGTTGATGCATTTTGATCTTTGGAACCAATTTTATTATTGATTTAAGCTTGATGGAAGTGTGTGAATAGGGGAGTGAGCTAGGATACCTAGAAGGAGCCTTAAAACCACAAATTTACAATTTGATCTAGGAACTAGTGAAAGAAGAAGATGGCAGTTGGTGAAATTGGGTAAGATCAATGGTTTCTTTCCTTTGGATCATGGGGAAGGTTTTAGTAATATGGAGTAAGGTTTATATGTAGGATAATGGAAGTGGAATGTTATTTGAAGGCCATTTATAGGGAAATAAGATCCGATATTACAATTTAAGACATTTTTGGCTGCTGAAAGAGATCCTCAATTTGTAGAGATAGCTAAGATAGTTGTTGTAAACATCTGGATTATTTGAATGACCTACATGATTGTGTATTATCTCGCATCGGTTTGCTTATCTATTTATCATTTTGGATCTAATTATTTTTGTATAATATTAAGATCAAGTATTATCTATCCTTTTGTATACGAATATTTGTAAGATGTTAAGTTTAATATTTTTTCTCCTTTTTGTATATAAAAATTCGTAGGAAAATGATTTCGTCAAGGTTATACGCTCCCATTTTTGGAAATTATAAGCACTTGGGGGGTGAATCAGTGCTTATACAAATTTTGACCCACAATTCAATTTCCTTAACTTAGAGATACTAAAATCACAAAATCATTCACAAGCTATAAATGAAATAAAACACATTAGAGACACATAGTTTAATGTGGGAAACCCTTAAAGGGATAAACCTACTCAAACCAATAACTAGTTTAGACAAGAATCTCCTGTAAATGTTACATTGATGGCATGTTGAGTATCCACTCAACTTGGAGTTGTAACATTAAAATTTAGTCAAGTTGCCACTTGAAATTTAGCAAGCTTCTACTTACATGGAAGCTTCAACTCCCAAAATTTTACTAAGCCACAACTTGATCTTCTCGTAGCTACCACTTACAAGGAAGCTTTAACTCCGTGATTGCTAAACATCCACTTAGACTTCATCAAAACTTTTGATCACTTATTTTGTGTCATCTTCCAAAACTAATTTTAATGAGGTTAGGTATTTGAAAATTAAAGAAACATCTCCAGCTCCAAATCAATCGAGTTATTTATTCCGTTAAATGATAGAAATACAGTAAACCCAAAATAACTATCTACACTCAAAAGGCCATAAATTTTGTATTTCTCAACAAAAACGTAGAAAATTGGTACCATTTGAATTGTGTTTCCAAGTCCGATGCACGAAATCAAGAAATACAAAATTGTGTGAGTAATCAATGTTGATTTTGTAGAAAACGTGCCCGATTCATAACAATGATTCTAGTGGTGGTTGGGACACATTAAATGAAGTATGGGCTGACATATTTCTTTCACCGTTGTAAGTTATGGGACATTATGAGAGGCCTTTTGCAAGCAACAAAACATCATTTCAATTAATTTACTACTTCTTTAAAGTGGTTGAATGATAGATTTTGGGATTTTCATTTGCCCCCTTTCTCTCTCTCTTCTAAAATTTCTATAAATTGGAGAGTTTGGCTCATTTTAAAGGATATAGTTTTTGAGTAGAAAAATACTATCAAAATTGTTTTTCAAAGCCAATGTGCTGCAAGCCCTTATAGTGGACTCCATGCATGGTGATATAGGCCCTTATTCTGTAATAGATTGGATTGTACATATCAATGAAGCAATAGATACAAGTTTGTGGATACTCCTTCCCCTGTTGTGTTTGTTTGCATTCTTCTTTCCCTTTCAAACTTATTACAAATATATTGTGTCTACCTTATACTGCAGGGATTCATTCTCATCGTGCATAAATGGAATATTGTTGTGAATGCATTTGCTGGAATGTGGATAATTGTTATCACCCCTTCTAGTATGCACTTTGCTTCTACTTTCCACACATTGGAAGACTATTCTCACACTCTCCTTTTCTGGTGTATCACCACTTTAGTGTAGGATTTGTTTTCATGTAATCTCTCTCTGGTCCCTTGGAAGGTTATATTAGGAAAGATAGTTTTGACATCGAGTAGATTGTGGCGGGTAGTTTAGGAGCAAGAACCAACTTTTTTCGGAGGTCTATCTCAAGTAGCAAGTACCACAACTTGGAAATAGTACCCATGTTATCCAATCACACCGTGAGGTCAATCACACATAATTGTTTAAACCATAGGATGTTGTGATTTGGTGATAACAAGTGTTTATATATCACTCCAACTAGGTATGTTATAGGAATACTTTTCTTAAGGGCACTTAGGAGGTAGTTATCCATGATTTCCAAAGGATGCATTTTGATCTTTGGAACCAATTTTATTATTGGTTTAAGCTTGATGGAAGTGTGTGAATAGGGGATGTGAGATAGGATACCAAGAAGGAGCCTTAAAACCACAAATTTATAATTTGATATAGGAAATAGTGAAGGAAGAAGTTGGCGAGTTGGTGAAATTGGGTAAGATCAATGATTTCTTTCCTTGTGGATCATTGGGAAGGTTTTACTAATATGGAGTAAGGTTTGTATGAAGGATAATGGAAGTGGAATGTTATTTTAAGGCAATTTATAGGAAATAAGATCCAATATTACAATTTAAGTCATTTTGGGGGGGAAGAGATCCTCGATTTGTAGAGATAGCTAAGATAGTTGTTGTAAACATCTGGATGTTTTGAATGGCCTACATGGTTGTGTATTATCTGCATTAGTTTGTTTATCTATTTATCTTTTTGGATCTAATTTTTTTGTATAATATTAAGACTGTTATCTATCCTTTTGTGTTTGAATATTTGCAAAATGTTAAGTTTAATATTTATTCTACTTTTAGATATAAAAATTCACAGGAAAATGAGTTCGTTAGTTATATGCTCCTATTTTTTTGAAATTAGAAGCACTTGGGGGTGAATCGGTGCTTATACAAATTTTTGACCCACAATGCAATTTCCTTAACTTAGAGATACTAAAATCACAAAATCATTCATAACCTATAAATGAAATAAAACACATTAGAGACACATAATATAATGTGGGAAACCCTTAAAGGGATAAAAACCCACTAAAACCAAGAACTAATTTAGACAAGAATCTCTGTAAATGTTACATTGATTTCATGTTGAGTATCCACTTAACTTGGAGCTGTAATCCTGAAATTTAGTCAAGCTCACGAGATTTAGCAATCTTCAACTTACATGGAAGCTTCAACTCCCAAAATTTTACCAAGCCACAACTTGATCTTTTGTAAACCACCACTTACAAGGAAGCTTTAACTCCCGATTGCTAAGCATCCACTTTGACTTCATCACAAATTTTGATCACATATTTTGTGTCATCTTCCAAAACTAATTTTAATGAGTTTAGGTATTTGAAAATAAAAGAAACATCTCCAACTCTAGTCAATAAGATGTTTATTCTCGTTAAATGATAGAAATCCTGGTAAACCCAAAATAAGCTGTTTACACTCGAAGGCCATAAATTTTGCATTTCTCAACGAAAACGTACAAAATGGCACTTTGTTCAAATTGTGTTTTTGAGCTTGATGCATAGAAATAAAAAAATATAGAATTGTGTGATAATCAATGTTGATTTTGTAGAAAAAATTCCTAGTTAAAAATAGTGACTCTAGTGGTGGTTGGGACTCATTCAATGAAGCATGGGTGACATATTTCATTGTTGCAAGTTATGGGACAATATGAGATGGCATTTGCAAGCAACATAACATTATTTCACTTCATTTACTATATCTTGAAAGTGGTTAAAGGATAGATTTTTGGATTTTCATTTTCCCCCTCTCTCTCTCTCTTCTAAAATTTCTATAAATTGGAGTGTTGGGCCCATTGTAAAGGATATAGTTTTTGAGTAGAAAAATATGTCAAAATTGTTTTGTGAAGAAAATGTGCTAAAACCATGGTAGTGGAATCCTTACGTGGTGATCCAGGACCTTATTCTATAATAGATTGGATTGTGCATATCAATGAAGCAATAGATACAAGTTTGTGGATACTTCTTCCCCTCTTTGTGTTTGTTTGCATTCTTCTTGCCCTTTCAAGCTTATTACAAATATATTGTGTCTACCTTATACTCTACATGGATTCATTCTCATTGTGCATGTATGGAATATTGTTGTGAATGCATTTGCTAGAATGTGGAGAACTGTTATCACCCCTTCTAGTATGCACTTTGCTTCTACTTTCCACACATTGGAAGACTATTCTCACACTCTCCTTTTATGGTGTGTCACCACTTTAGTGTAGGCTTTATTTTCATGCAATCTCTCTCTCTCTGGTCCCTTGGAAGGTTAGATTAGGAAAGATATTTTTTCCTGCATTAGAGTAGATTGTGCAACGTAGTTTAGGAGCAAGAACCAACTTTCTCTGGAGGTCTATCTCAAGTAACAAGTCCCACAACTTAGAGATAGTACCCATGTTATCCAATCACACAGTGAGAACAATCACAGACACTTGTGCAAACCATAGGGTGTTGTGATTCGGTGATAACATGTGTTTATATATAACTCCAACTAGGGATGTTGTAGGAATACTTTTCTTAAGGGCACTTAGGAGGTAATTATCCATGATTTTCCAAAGTTGATGCATTTTGATCTTTGGAACCAATTTTATGATTGATTTAAGCTTGATGGAAGTGTGTGAATAGGGGAGGTGAGATTAGAGACCTAGAAGGAGCCTTAAAACCACAAATTTACAATTTGATCTAAGAACTAGTGAAAGAAGAAGTTGGCGATTGGTGAAATTGGGTAAAATCAATGGTTTATTTCCTTGTGGATCATTGGGAAGGTTTTATTAATATGGAGTAAGGTTTGTATGTAGGATAATGGAAGTGGAATGTTTTTCTTAAGGCCATTTATAGGAAATAAGATCCAATATTACAATTTAAGACATTTTGGGATGGGGAAGAGATCCTCAATTTGTAGAGATAGCTAAGATAGTTCTTTGTAAACATCTGGATTATTTGAATAACCTACATGATTGTGTATTATCTACGCATCATTTTTTTATCTATTTATCTTTTTGGTTCTTATTATTTTGGTATAATAATAAGACTATTATCTATCCTTTTTGTCGAAAAGTTGCAAGATGTTAAGTGTAATATTTGTTCTCCTTTTTGGATATAAAACTTCACAGGAAAAATGAGTTCATCGGTTATATGCTCCTATTTTTTTGAAGTTATAGGCACTTGGGGGTGAATCGAGTGCTTATACAAATTTTGACCCGCAATTCAATTTCCTTAACTTAGAGATACTAAATTCACAAAATCATTCACAATCTATAAATGAAAGAAAACACATTAGACACATAATTTAATGTGGGAAGCCCTTAAAGGGATAAAAAACCACTAAAACCAAGAACTAGTTTAGACAAGAATCTCTCTGTAAATGTTACATTGATTTCATGTTGAGTATCCACTCAACTTGGAGCTGTAACTCAAAAATTTAGTCAAGCTTCCACCCGAGATTTAGCAATATTCAACTTACATGGAAGATTCGACTCCCAAAAATTTAACCAAGCCACAACTTGATCTTACGTAATTGTCACTTACAAGGAAGCTTTAACTCCCGATTGCTAAGCATCCACTTAGACTTCATCACAATTTTTATATATTTATTTTGTGCGATCTTCCAAAAATAATTTTAATGAGGTTAGGTATTTGAAAATAAAATAAACATCTCTAGCTCGTCAATCGGATATTTATTCTGTTAAATGATAGAAATCCATGGCATACCCAAAACAATTTTCTACACTTAGAAAGCCATAACTTTTCCATATCTCAACGAAAACATACAAAATTGGTACCGTTCGAATTGTGTTTCGAGGCCGATGCACATAAATCAATAAATCCAAAATTGTGTGAGTAATCAATGTTGATTTTGCAAAAATGTGCCCGATTGAACAATGATTCTAGTGGTGGTTGGGACGCATTCAATGAAGCATAGGGTGACATATTTCACTGCTGCAAGTTATGGGACAATATGGGAGGATTTTTGCAAGAAACAAAACATCATTTCACTTCATTTACTAAATCTTGAAAGTGTTTGAAGTATAGATTTTGGGATTTTCATTTTCCCGCCTCCTCTCTTCTAAAATTTCTATAAATTGAAGTGTTGGGCTCATTGTAAAAGTAGAAAAAATATTTCATAATTGTTTTGTGAAGCCAATGTGCTGCAAGCTCTTGTAGTGGACTCCTTGCATGGTGATCTAGGCCCTTATTTTGTAATAGATTGGATTGTGCATATCAATGAAGCAATAGATACAAGTTTGTGGATACTTCTTCCCCTCTTTGTGTTTGTTTGAATTCTTCTTTCCCTTTCAAGCTTATTACAAATATATTATGTCTTCCATATACTCTGCAGGGATTCATTCTCATTGTGCATGTATGGAATATTGTTGTGAATGCATTTGTTAGAATGTGGAGAACTGTTATCACCCCTTCTAGTATGCACTTTGCTTCTACTTTCCACACATTGGAAGACTATTCTCACACTCTCCTTTTTTGGTGTATCACCGCTTTAGTGTAGGCTTTCTTTTCTTGCAATATCTCTTTCTGGTCCCTTAGAAGGTTAGATTAAGAAACATAGTTTTTACTACATTAGAGTGGATTGTGGCAGGTAGTTTAGGAGCAAAAACTAGCTTTCTCTAGAGGTATATCTCAAGTAGCAAGTCCCACAACTTGGAGATAGTACCCATGTTATCCAATCACACTGTGAGCTCAATCACACACACTTGTGCAAACCATAGGGTGTTGTGATTTAGTGATAACAGTGTTTATATATAACTCAAACTAGGGATGTTGTAGGAATACTTGTCTTAAGGGCACTTAGGAGGTAGTTATCCATGATTTTCTAAAGTTGATGCTTTTTGATCTTTGGAACCAATTTTATGATTGATTTAAGCTTGATGGAAGTGTGTGAATAGGGGAGGTGAGATAAGATACCTAGAAGGAGCCTTAAAACCACAAATTTACTATTTGATCTAGGAACTAGTGAAGGAAGAAGTTGGCGATTAGTGAAATTGGGTAAGATCAATGGTTTCTTTCCTCGTGGATCATTGGGAAGGTTTTATTAATATGGAATAAGGTTTGTATGTCGAATAATGGAAGTGGAATGTTATTTGAAGGCCATTTATAGGTAAATAAGATCCCATTTTACAATTTAAGACATTTTGGGCTGAGGAAGAGATCCTCAATTTGTATAGATAGCTAAGATAGTTGTTGTAAACATCTGGATTATTTGAATGACATACATGAGTGTGTATTATCCGGATCAATTTATTTAATCTATTTATGTTTTTGGATCTAATTATTTTGGTATAATAGTAAGACTCATTAGCTATCCTTTTGTGTATCGAATATTTTCAAGATGTTAAGTTTAATATTTTTTCTCCTTTTTGGATATAAAAACTTCATAGAAAAATGATTTTGTCAGGTTATACGCTCCTGGTTTTTTGAAATTATAGGCACTTGGGGGAGTGAATCAATGTTTATACAAATTTTGATCCATAATTCAATTTCCTTAACTTAGAGATACTAAAATCACAAAATCATTCACAAGCTAGAAATGAAAGAAAACACATTAGAGACACATAATTTAATGTGGGAAACACTTAAAGGGATAAAACCTACTAAAACCAAGAACTAGTTTAGACAAGAATCTCCTGTAAATGTTACATTGATTTCATGTTGAGTATCCACTCAACTTGGAGTTGTAACTCAAAAATTTAGTCAATCGCCACATGAGATTTGGTAATATTCAACTTACATGGAAGCTTCAACTCTCAAAATTTTACTAAGCCACAACTTGATCTTCTGTAAGCTTCCACTTACAAGGAAGCTTTAACTCCCTAATTGCAAAGCATCCACTTTGACTTCATCACAATTTTTGATCACTTATTTTGTGTCATCTTCCAAAACTAATTTTAATGAGGTTAGGTATTTGAAAATTAAAGAAGCATCTCCGGATCCAGTCAATCAAATGTTTATTCTCGTTAAAGGATAGAAATCTGGCGGACCCAATACTGTTGTCTACACTCGAGAAGGCCATAAATTTTACATTTCTCAACAAAAACGTAGAAAATTGGTACCGTTCGAATTGTGTTTCCGAGGTTGATGCATAAAAATCCGAGTTGTGCAAGTAATCAATGTTGATTTTGTAGAAAATGTGTCTAGGTCGAACAACGATTCTAGTGGTGGTTGGGACACATTCAATGAAGCATGGGCTGACATATTTCATTGTTGCAAGTTATTGAACAATATGATAGGCCTTTTGGGAGTAACATTACATAATTTCAATTCATTTACTACATCTTGAAAGTGGTTGAAGGATACATTTTGGGATTTTCATTTTCCCTCTCTCTCTCTTCTAAAATTTCTATAAGTTGGAGTGTTGGGCCCATTGTAAAGGATATATTTTTGAGTATAAAAATATATCAAAATTGTTTTGGGAAGCCAATGTGCTGCAAGCCCTTGTAGTGGAATCCTTGCATGGTGATCCATGCCCTTATTTTGTAATAGATTGGATTGTGCATATCAATGAAGCAATAGATACAAGTTTGTAGATACTTTTTCCTATGATGTGTTTGTTTTCTCTTCTTTTCCTTTCAAGCTTATGCCAAATATATTGTGTTTACCTTATACTATGCAGGGATTCATTCTCATTGTGCATGTATGGAATATTGTTGTGAATGTATTTGCTATAATGTGGAGAAATGTTATCACCCCTTCTAGTATGCACTTTGCTTTTACTTTCCACACATGAGAAGACTATTCTCACACTCTCCTTTTACGGTGTATCACTTTGCTTTAGTGTAGACTTTGTTTTCATGCAATCTCTATCTCTAGTCCCTTAGAAGGTTATATTAGGAAATATAGTTTTTTGCATTAAATTAGATTGTGGCAGGTATTTTAGGAGCAAGAACCAACTTTCTCTGGAGGTCTACCTCAAGTAGCAAGTCCCACAACTTGGAGATAGTACCCATGTTATCCAATCACACCAGTGAGCCCAATCACACACACTTGTGCAAACCATAGAGTGTTGTGATTTAGTGATAAAGGTGTTTATAGATAACTCCAGCTAGGGATGTTGCATGAATACTTGTCTTAAGGGCACTTAGGAGGTAGTTATCCATGATTTTACAAATTTGATGCATTTTGATCTTTGGAACCAATTTTATTATTGATTTAAGCTAGATGGAAGTGTGTGAATAGGAGTGGTGAGATAAGAGACATAAAAGGAGCCTTAAAACCACAAATTTACAATTTGATCTAGGAACTAGTGAAATAATGAAGTTGGCCAGTTGGTGAAATTGGGTAAGATCAATGGTTTCTTTCCTTGTGGATCATTGGGAAAGTTTTATTAATATGGAGTAAGGTTTGTATGTAGGATAATGGAAGTGGAATGTTATTTGAAGGCCATTTATAGGGAAATAAGATCCAATATTACAATTTAAGACATTTTGGGTTAGGGAAGAGATCCTCAATTTGTAGAGATAGCTAAGATAGTTGTCGTAAACTTATGGATTATTTGAATGACCTACATGATTGTGTATTATCTCGCATCATTTGTTTTTATCTATTTATCTTTTTGGTTCTAATTATTTTGTATAATATTAAGATCATTATCTATCCTTTTGTGTCGAGAATATTTGCAAGATGTTAAGTTGAAAATTTGTTCTCCTTTTTGGATATAAAAATATTGCGGGAAAAATGAGTTCATCGATTTATACGGTCCTATTTTTTGAAATTATAGGCACTTGGGGGGGTGAATCAATGCTTATACAAATTTTGACCCACAATTCAATTTCCTTAACTTAGAGATACTAAAATCACAAAATCATTCACAATATATAAATGAAAGAGAACACATTAGAGACACATAATTTAATGTGGGAAACCCTTAAAGGGGTAAAAACCCACTAAAACCAAGAACTAGTTTAGACAAGAATCTCCTGTAAATGTTACATTGATTTCATGTTGAGTATCCACTCAACTTGGAGATGTAACTCAAAAATTTAGTCAAGTTGCCACCTGAGATTTAGCAATCTTCAACTTACATGGAAGCTTCAACTCGCAAAAATTTAACCAAGCCATAACTTGATCTTCTATAATTTGCCACTTCTAAGGAATCTTTAACTCCCTGATTGCTAAGCATCCACTTAGACTTCATTGCAATTTTCATATATTTATATTGTGCCATCTTCAAAAAATAATTTTAATGAAGTTAAGTATTTGAAAATAAAAGAAACATATCCAGCTCTAGTCAATCAGATGTTTATTCCCATTAAATGATAGAAATCTATGGCTGACCCAAAACAATTGTCTACACTCAAAAGGCCGTAACTTTTCCATTTCTCAATGAAAAATGTACAAAATTGGTACCATTCGAATTATGTTTCTGAGGCTGACGCACATAAATCAATAAATCCAAAATTATGTGAGTAATCTATGTTGATTTTGCAAAATTTTGCCCAATTCGAACAATAATTCTAGTGGTGGTTGGGATGCATTCAATGAAGCATGGGCTGACATATTTCACCTGCTGCAAGTTATGGGAAAATATGAGAGGCCTTTTGCAAGGAAAGAACATTATTTCACTTCATTTACTACATTTTGAAAGTGGTTGAATGATAGATTTTGGGATTTTCACTTTCCACCCTCCCTCTCTTATAAAATTTCTATAAATTGGAGTGTTGGGCTCATTGTAAAGGATATAGTTTTTGAGTAGCAAAAATATATCAAAATTGTTTTGTGAAGCCAATGTGCTGCAGGCCCTTGTAGTGGACTCCTTGCATGGTGATCCAGGCCCTTATTCTATAATAGATTGGATTGTGCATATCAATGAAGCAATAGATACAAGTTTATGGATACTTCTTCCCCTGTTGTGTTTATTTTCATTCTTCTTGCCCTTTCAAGCTTATTACAAATATATTGTGTCTACCTTATACTCTGCAGGGATTCATTCTCATTGTGTATGTATGGAATATTGTTGTGAATACATTTTTTTAAATGTCGAGAACTGTTATCACCCCTTCTAGTATGCACTTTGCTTCTACTTTCCACACATTGGAAGACTATTCTCACACTCTCCTTTTCTCGGTTTATCATCCTTTGCTTTAGTGTAGGCTTTGTTATCATGCAATATCTCTCTCTGGTCCCTTGGAAGGTTATATTAGGAAACATAGTTTTTACTACATTAGAGTCGATTGTGGCAGGTAGTTTAGGAGCAAGAACCAACTTTCTCTAGAGGTCTATCTCAAGTAGCAAGTCCCATAACTTGGAGATAGTACCCATGTTATCCAACCACACACTCTTGTGCAAACCATAGGGTGTTGTGATTCGGTGATAATGAGATGTTTATATATCACTCCAACTAGGGATGTTGTAGGAATACTTGTCTTAAGTGCACTTAGGAGGTAGTTATCCATGATTTTCCAAAGTTGATGCATTTTGATCTTTGGAATCAATTTTATGATTGATTTAAGCTTGATGGAAGTGTGTGAATAGGGAGGTGAGATAAGATACCTAGAAGGAGCCTTAAAACAACAAATTTACAATTTGATCTAGGAACTAGTGAAGGAAGAAGTTGGCCAGTTGGTGAAATTGGGTAAGATCAATGGTTTCTTTCCTTGTGGATCATTGAGAAGGTTTTATTAATATGGAGTAAGGTTTGTATGTAGGATAATAGAAGTGGAATGTTATTTGAAGGCCATTTATAGGAAATAAGATCCAATATTACAATTTAAGACAATTTGGGTGGGAAGAGATCTTCAATTTGTAGAGATAGCTAAGATAGTTGTTGTAAACATTTGGATTATTTGAATGACCTACATGATTGTGTACTATCTACATCAGTTTGTTTATCTATTTATATTTTTGGATCTAATTATTTTGGTATAATATTAAGATTGTTATCTAGCATTTTGTGTTTGAATATTTGTAAGATGTTAAGTTTAATATTTGTTCTTTTTCTTGGATATAAAAACTTCGCAGGAAAATGATTTCGTCAATTATACACTCCTAATTTTTTTGAAATTATAGGCACTTGGGGGGTGAATGAGTGTTTATACAAATTTTGACCCATAATTCAATTTCCTTAACTTAGAGATACTAAAATCACAAAATCATTCACAAGTTATAAATTAAAGAAAACACATTAGAGACACATAATCTAATGTGGGAAACCCTTAAAGGGATAAAAACCCACTAAAACCAAGAACTAGTTTAGACAAGAATATCCTGTAAATGTTACATTGATTTCATGTTGAGTATCCACTCAACTTGGAGTTGTAATACCAAAATTTAGTCAATCTTCCACCGAGATTTAGCAATCTTCAAATTACATGGAAGCTTCAAATCCTTAAATTTAACCAAGCCACAACTTGATCTTATGTAAGTGTCACTTACAAGGAAGATTTAACTCCTTGATTGCTAAGCATCCACTTAGACTTCATCACAATTTTTAATCACTTATTTTGTGTCATCTTCCAAAACTAATTTTAATGAGGTTAGGTATTTGAAAATAAAAGAAACATCTCCATCTCCAAATAATCGATGTTTATTCCCGTTAAATGTTAGAAATCCCTAGTAGACCCAAAACAACCTGTCTCCACTCATAACGCCATAACTTTTACATTTTTCAACGAAAACATACAAAATTGCACGTTCAAATTATGTTTCTTAGGATGATGCACAAAAATCCATATTTGTCCAAGTAATCATTGTTGATTTTGTAGAAATCTTTCCGATTGAAACAATGATTCTAGTGGTGGTTGGGACACATTTAATGACATTTTCATTGGTGCAAGTTATGGGACAATATGATAGGCCTTTTGTAAGTAACATAACATAACTTCAATTCATTTACTACATCTTGAAATTGGTTGAAGGATACATTTTGGGATTTTCATTTTCCCCCTCTCTCTCTATTCTAAAGTTTCTATAAATTGGAGTGTTGGGCCCATTGTAAAGGATATAGTATTTGAGTAGAAAAAATATGTCAAATTTTTTTGTGAAGCCAATGTGTTGCAAGCCCTTGTAGTGGAATCCTTGCATGGTAATCCAGGCCCTTATTTTCTAATATATTGGATTGTGCATATCAATGAATCAATAGATACAAGTTTCTAGATACTTTTTCCTATCTTTGTGTTTGTTTGCATTCTTCTTTCTCTTTCAAGATTATTACAAATATATTGTGTCTACCTTATACTATGCAAGGATTCATTCTCATTGTGCATGTATGGAATATTATTGTGAATGCATTTGCTAGAATGTGGAGAATTATTATCACCCCTTCTAGTATGCACTTTGCTTCTACTTTCCACACATTGAAAGACTATTCTCACACTCTCCTTTTCTGGTGTATCACCACTTTAGTGTAGGATTTGTTTTCATGCAATCTCTCTCTCTAGTCCCTTGGAAGGTTAGATTAGGAAAGATAGTTTTTCTTGCATTAGAGTATATTGTGGCGGGTAGTTTAGGAGCAAGAACCAACTTTCTCCGGAGGTCTATCATAAATAGCAAGTCCCACGACTTGGAGATAGTACCCATGTTATCCAATCACACTGTGAGCTCAATCACACACACTTGTGAAAAACATTAGGTGTTGTGATTCGGTGATAATAGGTGTTTATGTATAACTCCAACTAGGGATGTTGTGGGAATATTGGTCTTAAGGGCACTTAAGAGGTAGTTATCCATGATTTTCCAAAGTTGATGCATTTTGATCTTTGGAACCAATTTTATGATTGATTTAAGTTTGATGGAAGTGTGTGAATAGGGGAGGTGAGATAAGATACCTAGAAGGAGCCTTAAAACCACAAATTTACAATTTGATCTAGGAACTCGTGAAGGAAGAAGTTGGCGATTGGTGAAATTGGGTAAGATCAATGGTTTCTTTCCTTGTGGATCATTGGGAAGGTTTTATTAATATGGAGTAAGGTTTGTATGTAGGATAATGGAATTGGAATGTTATTTGAAGGCCATTTATAGGGAAATAAGATCCAATATTACAATTTAAGACATTTTGGGCTGAGGAAGAGATCCTCAATTTGTAGAGATAGCTAAGATAGTTGTTATAAACATATGGATTATTTGAATGACCTACATGATTGTGTATTATCTGCATCATTCTTTTTATCTATTTATATTTTTGGATTTAATTATTTTGGTATAATATTAAGAAGCTGTTATCTATCCATTTGTGTCGAGAATATTTGCAAGATGTTAGGTTTAAAATTTGTTCTCCTTTTTGGATATAAAAACTTTGCAAGAAAATGAGTTCATCAGTTATACACTCCTATATTTTTGAAATTATAGGCATTTGAGGTTGAATCGGTGCTTATACAAATTTTGACCCACAATTAAATTTCCTTAACTTAGATATACTAAAATCACAAAATCATTCACAACCTATAAATGAATGAAAACACATTAGAGACACATAATTTAATGTGGGAAACCTTTAAAGGGATAAAAACCTACTAAAACCAAGAACTAGTTTAGACAAGAATCTCTTGTAAATGTTACATTGATTTCATGTTGAGTATGCACTCAACTTGGACCTATAACTCCAAAATTTAGTCAAGCTGCCACCGAGATCTAGAAAATTTCAACTTACATGGAAGCTTCAACTCCCAAAATTTTACCAAGCCATAACTTGATCTTCTCGTAGTGTCACTTACAAGGAAGCTTTAACTCCCGATTGCTAAGCATCCACTTAGACTTCATCACATTTTTGATCACTTATTTTGTTTCATCTTCCAAAACTAATTTTAATGAGGTTAGGTATTTGAAAATAAAAGAAACATCTCTAGCTCAGTCAATAAGATGTTTATTCCCGTTAAATGATAGAAATCCTTGGCAGACCCAAAACAAGTGTCTACACTTAGAAGGCGATAACTTTTCCATTTCTCAACGAAAATGTACAAAATTTGTACCATTCGAATTGTGTTTCCGAGGATGATGCATAGAAATCTAGAGTTTTTCGAGTAATCAATGTTGATTTTTTAGAGAATGTGCCCATTTAGAATAGTGATTCTAGTGGTGGTTAAGACGCATTCAATGAAGCATGGGTTGACATATTTCATTGCTGCAAGTTATGGGACAATATGAGAGGCCTTTTGCAAGAACAAAAACATCATTTTGATTCATTTAATACATAATCAAATTGGTCTAAGGATAGATTTTGGGATTTTCATTTTCCTCCCCTCTCTCTCTCTTCTAAAATTTATATAAATTGGAGTGTTGGTCTCATTGCAAAGGTTATAGTATTTTAGTAGAAAGAATCTATCAAAATTGTTTTGTGAAGCCAATGTGTTGCAAGCCCTTGTAGTGGACTCCTTGCATGGTGATCCAAGCCCTTATTCTGTAATAGATTGGATTTTGCATATCAATGAAACAATAGATACAAGTTTGTGGATACTTCTTCCCCTGCTGTGAATATTTGCATTATTCTTTCCCTTTCAAGCTTATCACAAATATATTGTGTCTACCTTATCCTCTGCAAGGATTCATTCTCATTGTGCATAATTGGAATATTGTTGTGAATGCATTTGTTAGAATGTGGAGAACTGTTATCACCCCTTCTAGTATGCACTTTGCTTCTAATTTCCACACATTGGAAGACTATTCTCACACTCTCCTTTTCTGGTGTATCACCACTTTAGTATAGGATTTTTTTCATGCAATCTCTCTCTGGTCCCTTGGAAGGTTATATTAGGAAAGATATTTTTACTTGCATTAGAGTAGATTGTGGTAGGTAGTTTAGGAGCAAGAACCAACTTTCTCTGGAGGTCTATCTCAAGTAGCAAGTCCCACAACTTGGAGATAGTACCCATGTTATCTAATCACACTGTGAGCTCAATCACACACACTTGTGCAAACCATAGGGTGTTGTGATTCGGTGATAACATGTGTTTATATATCACTCCAACTAGGGATTTTATAGGAATACTTGTCTTACGGGCACATAGGAGGCAATTATTCATGACTTTCCAAAGTTGATGCATTTTGATCTTTGGAACCAATTTTATGATTGATTTAAGCTTGATGGAAGCTTGTGAATAGGGGAGGTGAGATAGGATACCTAGAAGGAGACTTAAAACCACAAATTTACAATTTGATCTAGGAACTAGTGAAGGAAGAAATTGGCTAGTTGGTGAAATTAGGTAAGATCAATGGTTTCTTTCCTTGTGGATCATTGGGAGGGTTTTATTAATATGGAATAAGGTTTGTATGTAGGATAATGGAAGTGGAATGTTATTTGAAGGCCATTTATAGGGAAATAAGATCCAATATTACAATTTAAGACATTTTGGGTTGAGGAAGAGATCCTCAATTTGTGGAGATAGCTAAGATAGTTGTTGTAAACATATGGATTATTTGAATGACCTACATGATTGTGTATTATCTACGTCGGTTTGTTTATCTATTTATCTTTTTGTATCTAATTATTTTGGTATAATATTAAGACTATTATCTATCCTTTTGTGTCTGAATTTTTGCAAGATGTTAAGTTAATATTTTTCTCCTTTTTGGATATAAAAACTTCATAGGAAAATGATTTGTCGGTTATACACTCCTATTTTTGGAAATTATAGGCACTTGGGGGTGAATCGGTGCTTATACAAATTTTGATCCACAATTCCATTTCCTTAACTTAGAGATACTAAAATCACAAAATCATTCACAAGCTATAAATGAAAGAAAACACATTAGAGACATAATTTAATGTGGGAAACCCTTAAAGTGATAAAAACCCACTAAAACCAAGAACTAGTTTAGACAAGAAGAATCTCCTATAAATGTTACAGATGATTTCATGTTGAGTATCCACTCAACTTGGAGTTGTAACTCCAAAATTTAGTCAAGCTACCACATGAGATTTAGCAATCTTCAACTTACATGGAAGCTTCAACTCCCAAATTTTAACCAAGTCACAACTTGATCTTACGTGAAGCTACAACTTACAAGGAAGCTTTAACTCCCTGATTGCTAAGAATCCACTTAGACTTCATCAAAAAAATTGGTCACTTATTTTGTGTCATCTTCCAAAACTAATTTTAATGAGGTTAGGTATTGTAAAATAAAATTAAAATATCTAGCTCCGATTAATCGATGTTTACTCCGTTAAATGATAGAAATCCTGGAAGACCCAAAACAACTATCTACACTCAAAAGGCCATAACATTTCCATTTATCAACGAAAATGTAAAAAATAGTACCGTTCGAATTGTGTTTTTGTACGATGCACATTAATAAATAAATCTAGAATTGTGTGATTAATCAATGTTGATTCGATAGAAAATGTTCCCGATTGAACAATGATTCTAGTGGTGGTTGGGACGCATTCAATGAAGCATGGGATGACATGTTTCACTTGCAAGTTATTTGACAATATGAGAGGCCTTTTTGTAAGCAATAGAACATCATTTCACTTCATTTACTACATCTTGAAAGTGGTTGAAGGATAGATTTTGGGATTTTCATTTTCCCCCTTTCTCTCTTCTAAAATTTCTATGAATTGGATTGTTGGGTTCATTGTAAATGATTTAGTTTTTTAGTAGAAAAAATCTATAAAAATTGTTTTGTTAACACAATGTGATGAGAGCAATATCAATGAAGCAATAGATATAAGTTTGTGGATACTTCTTCCCCTGCTTTGTTTGTTTGCATTCTTCTTGCCCTTTCAAGATTATTACAAATATATTGTGTCTACCTTATACTCTGTAGGGATTCATTCTCATTATGCATAAATGGAATATTGTTGTGAATGCATTTGCTAGAATGTGGAGAACTATTATCACCCCTTCTAGTATGCACTTTGTTTCTACTTTCCATCCATTTGAAGACTATTCTCACACTCTCCTTTTCTAGTGTATCACCGCTTTAGTCTATGCTTTGTTTTCATGCTGATCTCTCTCTTTGGTCCCTTGGAAGGTTAGATTAGGAAATATAGTTTTGCTTCATTAGAATAGATTGTGGTGGGTAGTTTTGGAGAAAGAACCAAATTTCTCTCGGAGGTCTACCTTAAGTAGCAAGTCCAACAACTTGGAGATAGTACCCATGTTATCCAATCACACCGTGAGCTCAATCTCACACACTTGTGCAAATAGTATGATTTTGTAATTCGGTGATGACGGGTGTTTATAAATCACTCCAACTAGGGATTTTGTAGGAATACTTGTCTTAAGGGCACAAAGGAGGTAGTTATCCATGATTTTCCAAAGTTGATGCATTTTGATCTTTGGAACCAATTTTATGATTGATTTAAGCTTGATGGAAGTGTGTGAATAGGGGAGGTGAGATAGGAGACCTAGAAGGAGCCTTAAAACCACAAATTTACAATTTGATCTAGGAACTAGTGAAGGAAGAAGTTGGCCGATTGGTGAAATTGGGTAAGATCAATGGTTTCTTTCCTTGTGGATCATTGGCAATGTTTTATTAATATTTAGTAAGGTTTGTATGTAGGATAATGGAAGTGGAATTTTATTTGAAGGCCATTTATAGGGAAATAAGATCCAATATTACAATTTAAGACATTTTGTGTCTGGGGAAGAGATCCTCAATTTTAGAGATAGCTAAGATAGTTGTTGTAAACATTTGGATTATTTGAATGACCTACATGATTGTGTATTAAGCGCATCATTTTTTTATCTATTTATGTTTTTGGATCTAATTATTTTGGAATAATATTAGGATTTGTTATGTATCATTTTGTGTTTGAATATTTGCAAGATGTTAAGTTTAATATTTGTTCTCTTTTTGGATATAAACACTTCATAGGAAAATGAGTTCATCGAGTTATATACTCCTATTTTTTTGAAATTATAGGCACTTCGGGGTGAATGAGTGTTTATACAAATTTTGACCCACAATTCAATTTCCTTAACTTAGAGATACTGAAATCACAAAATCATTCACAAGCTATAAATGAAAGAGAACACATGAGAGACACATAATTTAATGTGGGAAACCCTTCAAGGGATAAAAACCCACTAAAACCAAGAACTAGTTTAGACAATAATGTCTTGTAAATGTTACATTGATTTCATGTTGAGCATCCACTCAACTTGGAGCTGTAACTCCAAAAATTAGTCAAGTTGCCACCTGAGATTTAGCAATCTTCAACATACATGGAAGCTTCAACTTTCAAAATTTAACCAAGCCACAACTTGATCTTACGTAAAGTCACTTACAAGGATGCTTTAACTCACGATTGTAAAGCATCCACTTTGAGATTTCATCACAATTTTTGAACACTTGTTTTGTGTCATCTTCCAAAACTAATTTTAATGAGGTTAGGTATCTGAAAATAAAATAAAATCTCTAGCTCAGTCAATCAAATGTTTATTCCCATTAAATGATAGAAATTCATGGCAGATCCAAAACAACCTGTCTACACTCGAGAAGACCATAACTTTTGCATTTCTCAACGAAAACGTACAAAATTGGTATTGTTCAAATTATTTTTCCGATCCCAATGCACATAAATCAAGAAATATAGAATTTTATGAGTAATCAATGTTGATTTTGTAGAAAAAATGCCCGATTTAGAATAGTGATTCTAGTGGTGGTTGGGACGCATTCAATGATGCATGCGGTGACATATTTCACTGCTATAATATATGGGACAATATGATAGGCCTTTTTCAAGCTACAAAACATCATTTCAGTTCATTTACTACATATTGAAAGTGGTTGAAGGATAGAATTTGGGATTTTCATTTCCCCCCTCTCTCATCTAAAATTTATATAAATTGGAGTGTTGGGCTCATTGTAAAGGATATAGTTTTTGAATAGAAAAAATCTGTCAATTTTTTTTTGTGAAGCCAATGTGCTACAAGACCTTGTAGTGGACTGCTTGCATGGTGATCCATGCCCTTATTCTTTAATAGACTGGATTGTGCATATCAATGAAGTATTAGATACAAGTTTGTGGATACTTCTTACCTGCTTTGTGTTTATTTGCATTCTTCTTGGCCTTTCAAGATTATTACAAATATATTGTGTCTACCTTATACTCTTCATGGATTCATTCTCATTGTGCATGTATGGAATATTTTTGTGAATACATTCTTTGGAATGCGAGAGAACTGTTATCGCCCCTTCTTATGTGTACTTATCTTCTACTTTCCACACATTGGAAGACTATTCTCACACTCTCCTTTTACGGTGTATCACCGTTTTAGTGTAGGATTTGTTTTCAAGAAATATATCTCTATGGTCCCTTGGAAGGTTAGATTAGGAAAGATAGTTTTCACCGTAATAGAGTAGATTGTGACAGGTAGTTTGGAGCAAGAACCAACTTTCTCACGGAGGCCTATCTCAAGTAGCAAGTCCCACAACTTGGAGATAATACCCATATTGTCCAATCACACCGTGAGCTCAATCACACACACTTGTGCAAACCATTGGGTGTTGTGATTAAGTGATAACGGGTGTTTATATATCACTCCAACTAGGGATGTTGTAGGAATATTTGTCTTAAGTGTACTTAGGAGGTAGTTATCCATGATTTTCCAAAGTTGATGTATTTTGATCTTTGGAACCAATTTTATGATTGATTTAAGCTTGATGGAAGTGTGTGAATAGGGGAGGTGAGAGAGGATACCTAGAAGAAGACTTAAAACCACAAATTTACAATTTGATCTAGGAACTAGTGAAGGAAGAAGTTGGCTAGTTGGTGAAATTAGGTAAGATCAATAGTTTCTTTCCTTGTGGATCATTGGGAAAGTTGTATTAATATGGAGTATGGTTTGTAGGTAGGATAATGGAATTGGAATGTTATTTGAAGGCCATTTATAGGAAATAAGATCCAATATTACAATTTAAGACATTTTGGGTGGGGAAGAGATCCTTAATTTGTAGAGATAGCTAAGATAGTTGTTGTAAACATCTGGATTATTTGAATGTCCTACATGATTGTGTATTATCTACATCGGTTTGTTTATCTATTTATCTTTTTGGATCTAATTATTTTTGTATAATATTAAGACTCATTATCTATCCTTTTGTGTTTGAATATTTGCAAGATGTTAAGTTTAATATTTGTTCTCCTTTTTGGATATAAAATTTTCGCGAGGAAAATGAGTTCTTGATTATACATTCCTATTTTTTTGAAATTATAGGAACTTGGGGGGGTGAATGAGTTCTTATACAAATTTTGACCCGTAATTCAATTTCCTTAACTTAGAGATACTAAAATCACAAAATCATTCACAAGCTATAAATGAAAGAAAACACATTAGAGACACATAATTTAATGTGGGAAACCCTTAAAGGGATTAAAACCCACTAAAACCAAGAAATAGTTTGGAGAAGAATCTCATGTAAATGTTACATTGATTTCATGCTTGAGTATCCACTCAACTTGGAGTTTTAACTCCAAAATTTAGTCAAGCTGCCACGAGATTTAGTAATATTCAACTTACATGGAAGCTTCAACTCCCAAAATTTAACCAAGCCACGACTTGATCTTCTGTAAGCTGTCACTTACAAGGAATCTTTAACTCCCTGATTGCTAAGCATCCACTTAGACTTCATCACAATTTTTGATCACTTATTTTGTGTCATCTTCCAAAACTAATTATGATCACTTCTTCAACTCAACTCATTCTCTTTTCAGTCTCCTTTATATGTTACATATACTCTCCTCAAGGTTTCCTCTTCAACACTAGATATCCCTCTCACACATTAAAATTTTCAATCTCACAAACTACTACAAAATTACAGATTACCTCATGCATTTGCTAAGCTTCTAATTTTCAACACATTTACTACTCCAAAGGATCATTCATCAAAAACAACCTCAGACACTCAAATAAGCTATTAAACCCTTCAAATCTAACCTCTTGAAATTCCCTTGCACTTCATCCTTTTCAAGGAACTCCTTAACTTATTCCTTAAACTCAAATTGCAAGAGGAAACATTACATCACACAATCTGATTTCTAAAAATGATTACACCTAGTTATATGTCAATTATATATGCATAAATTACACAACCTAACATGGACGTGGTTACCTTCATTTTTATCACAAAATAACTCCTTAATTCACCGCAAAGATGATGAGAATATTCCTAGATTAAGATTTGGCATTTGACACAATGTTTTGTAACTAAAATTTCAATCCTTTTGTCTTCTTCCTCTTTGGTGTGTAATCTTTTCTTATATCTCTCTTGCATAAAGGGAGAAGTGTTTAAAGCATGCAAGGAAGTTACAAAATCTTCATGTTCTCTATAACCCCTTCATATCATTCCTAACTCACCAATTCTCTTTCACACTTCATAGGAGCTTCAAAATTCCATTCCTCGAGGTCAAAAAAATTACAGTCAAGGTGCATACTTCTATATCATTGTTTATGTAGGTTCAAGATCCAAAAATGATTTTGGAGAGTTTAATTTTTTTTATAGTCCACCATCTTAGAAAACCATAAATTTCTTCATTCATGCCATATGATACTTGATTTGATCAAGGTATACTTGAGTTTTCATGCACAGAAAAACTATCTTCAATAACTATTTGCAGCACTAAACCTTATCATCCAACCACCTATTATACATAAATAGAAAGATCTTGAATTCTTATTTATGTAAATTCTCATTTATTTCATTAAATCAAGGGATAAGTCACTCAACCAACTTCATTTCTCAAACTGGTTTGATTGTGTTCTGGGAGCTTGAAAACCAATATTCAATTTCTTATGATTAAACACCTTCATAGTGATCTCTAAGTTCAAGTAACACTTTGATTAATTTAAGGACATCATACACAACTTGTACGATAATTCAAAAGTATAATTTTTTTGAACAAAACTCCATCTACTCACCTGTAGTAACAAGCTTCTTCACACGCTCAAAAAGGTAGTTTTAGATCAACCAAGATTATGTATCCAAACACTTCATCATAACAAACCAATAACATTCAGAGATCATATGAGATACCTTCATGTTTTTCGGGGCCAAAAACAATCACCTCATGATCCATTTCATCATGTATCCTCTTCATACCTTCAAGGATATCCTTGCATTTTAGCATTCTCAAATGGTAGGAGCAAAAAACAGACATCCACCATAAAATTTATCTAAATAAATAACCTAGATGAATTCATGAAAATCATGAACACATCTCGAACATCCTTCAAAAAATATTTGAGCATGGGTTACTTTGCAAACTTTGTTTGTACAATAAAATCTTCACAAAATGTATTTTTTCTTGTGTGGTCCACCATGAGTCAAGAGCTCAAAAGACCATGGAAATATGATTTGGTGAATTCTCTACATTATCAAATTCATAAACCTGCAAAAAACTTTATTTTTAGGATTAACTAAATAAGTTTCTCTATACCGATTTAAGTGGGTTTTTGGAAGGCTTAAAATAGGTCCACAAAAATGAATATAACTTTCTTATTTCTCATCATTTTTTCCTCATAATGTTTGCAGAATGTTTTATCCCTATGATCTTAAAATTTGTCTCTTATAATTTATTAGAAGGATGCTCCACCATTTTTCTTGAATGCTAAGAAGTCGGAGTGCTAGTTTAACATACCTTGCTTAACCCGGTTTTGGTAAAAATGCAATATCTTACACAAAACACCTCCTTAGGTCCTCAAATTTAGTCCAAACTGTCATGAATAAATCTTGTATGATATCAATGGTCAATTTGTATTGTTTAACCTTTATAATTCCAATCCCATCTCATTTGAGCATGCTAGATTTGTTTCTCTTCAAGGGTAGTCATACTAATGACTCTAAATATGCCTATAACTATTGGATATTGACCTAGAGCTTCACATTAGGACTCTTAGAAATGTGCCTACACACTTACCATGCTTTCATTATCCTGATGTAGCCTTTTTTGCTTCATATCCTCACTCTAGGTCCTTAAACTAGACCAATTTGAGCTAGTTTACATTATAGCTCATCAAGTCTGTCTTGTTATTCACCTTGTATCCCCTTAAACATGTCCAATAATGTGTTTAATGCCTCCACCAAGCTTCACCATTATCATAAATCATTCACTTCACCTTTCTAGGTCACTTTTCTAACCAAGCAATGGGATTAAGCATCTTGAACTAAGCTAGTCTTACAAAATCAACTCATGTGCCCCTGTATCCATCCTTCTGACCCTATTTCCACATCATATAAGTGTTATACAATTCTTGACATCATCTATGTGTGTTATCACATCATCACTTTTCCTTTGCTTGTCACTGTCTCCTCATGTTCTCAATCCTTTGACCTGTCCTACCTTACCTACTCACTCCAAGCTCCCTTTAGCTCTCTTACATAATGTTTTTTCATTAATATACCTTTGACATCAATGATAACTCAACATCCACATGCCAACAATCTACCACTTTTTCATTGATGGAAAAATGTCCCGATTCTTCTATCCCTTTTTACATTAATGACAAAGTACCTAGTTTTAGTTTATGGTTTTCTCTGCATCAGATTGTTTGGGCTCCATCTTGGTTGGAAACATCAAAAAAATTCATCACTCAGGCCCCTCCTCTTCTCTTTCCTTATTTAGATCTATTTTGGCCTCCACCATCCATTGAAACCTCTCGATATTCCCATGAGAAAATGCATTCATGACACCAACACATGCCAACAATTTGATATTTAAGTGAAGACAACCTTTTAGCACTTAAATATGTCTATCTTAGCTTATAAGATTCAATTATCGGTTTACTTCTTCTATATGTTGCTTGAACAAAGCGTTTAGGACTAATGATCCATAAAACCACTTTTCAAAGCATTTTAGGCCAACTTTGTCATGCTCTAAAACTTCATGTTCCTCATGAATCTCAGCTTGCTACCTCCCACCGAGGTTATACTATCCATATCTACCTGATCATGCCATAGTTGGATTTTACCTATTGTCCTTGAGTATCATTTATGGATTTTCAGTAACATCCTTATCCTGAAGTGCTTTTTTAGTGTTTTTTTCTCAATTTAGTTGATTAAGTTTTACACTTGGTCCCCCTTGAAGTGCATTTTATCACACTCATTGGTTTGTTTTTCTAAGGTTTATAGATGCCTAAAAAACCTCATATGCACTTGTTAGATCCCATACTCCATGAATCATCCTTAAAAGTTACCGCCTATTTCTCACATTGTCCTTAGACCCATAATGACCTCGAGTTAGGCCTGTAGATGACTATTTTGAGGTTTTCAACTATCTTCACCATTCTTTGAAACTAATTCTTAGCTTAGTATTGCAATCTTCATTAATTTTAGAACTTACCAAACTTACTACACTTCTTTGAGGCTTTATACATCTTAGTACGTATTCAACATTTTGAGATATTAAAGATCACTTTCATTTTGAGTGATATGTTATGAGTTCTTGTTAACACTCAACTCAAACAAGAAGGTTGTCTTCTGAAGAAAAACAACTTCTATTTAGATAATGTATCTTTGTGGGATTAATCCATCTAATGAAAAACCTAACTATCATAGCATTGATACCAAAGGAGAATCATTGTACTTTTTCCTTTCTTCTAAAATGTACTCTTACACCTTATTTTGTAGCTACAAAGTATTCCTTAAATAAGACAAATTTGTCTTTTGGTATTATATAACACTCTTACCTGTTTATTAGCTCCCATTCAAGGTTGGTTCAACAATTGACACGAGATAAACTAGAATGCAACAACTTAACTCTACTTAATTGCTCCAAAGTTGTCCTTCATTTCTCTTGAGATCATGGCTTTGGTAAATCCATGGTTGGAGACTTATGTAGACTTTACATGAAAATTGATAGTACTTCTCAACACCCATTTTGGTCCTCTAGCCGTGGTCTAATTTTAGTGGTTTCACTCATTGTGTAAGTATTATTTTTGTTATCTTTTCTCTTTGACTTATTTGACCTCTTACTAGCCCTGTGAGGGTGGATTTTCCCTTATAAATTTTTCTTCCCTCACTCATGCAATCACCTAATGACATTTTTCAATACCCATTTGGACATTTTATCTTTGTGCAAAGTTTGAGAATGAGTTTATTTTGCAAAAATGGTCAAATATTTCTCTTTTGATCTTTTAATTAGGTCTCTACAGCACCTATAGTCATCTATGAGGACTTCCATGACTGGGAGAGCTATAGATTAAATTTTTCTTGAATCCAAAAGTTATAGGCAATAGATGCTCCAAGATGATATGTATGAAATTTCATCTCCGATTCCATCATTGACTCCACCAACTACCAAACCCTTGTTAAACCCTAGTAGGGTTTCTAACACATCCGGTAAGGTACAAATGACCATACAATGAACCAAATCTCATTTTTACCTCGAGTATGTTATGACCTTCTCCATATGATTTTATTACCAATAGATCAAGATGGAATACATATTCTATATTTGATTACAAAATGACTTTTTTTGCCCGAGAAACGTGAGTTTCTCAAGCTTATTTTTAACTTACTCAAAAACATAACCTTCACCTTACTATATGTGAATTCGACATGATGAAATGATGTTATAGTCCTTAATGGTTCTCTCTTGCTACTAAATCCAACCTCTTAGTTAAGCATTCTCATTCATTATTAACAATATTCATCTTATATGCATTCAAACGTGTTATATGTTGGTGTGTGGGATCCTACGTGTCCTCCACTCACATATGGAGGGTCATCTCACATGGGTTAGGTTTAGGGTTTTCTTGGGTGTCATGCACTAGGGTTACTCAACACCCTATATGTATACCTTCATTTGACATTTATGAGCATGCCAAGACACTCGTTGTCTTTTCTTGTATGTGCAAGCTTTGTTCTGTTATGCAAGCTCTTCCATTGATTGATCGATTCTTCCTTGCAATTATGCGGAGCTACTTTGATTCCATCAGAGTGCAACTTCATCGTGGTGCATCATTTCTGATTTGATTCTCATGCAAACTCTTTCATGGTATCGAGCTGCACGATTTGCCATCACACCAAAAGCTTGAATTGATGGTGGAGAGGGATCTCATCATGTTAAACAGCTACTACGCCAACACCCTCCGCACGATGGAGCCGGGTATACACCCAATTAGGCCCAACAACATTAGGAGGTAGTGACACCAGGAATTTCACGTGAGATCACCTATTCCAAAGCACTAGTTTGGGGTTGGCACGCTTAAGCGCACGGTATCAAAAATTTGAATGACTTACCGTCACACCAAAAGCTTGAAATTATGGTGGAGAGGGATCTCATTGTGTTATTCAGCTGCTATGCCAACACCCTCCCGCATGATGGAGCTGGGTATACACCCAATCAGGCCCAACAACATTAGGAGGCAATGACACTGGGAATTTCTGGGAGGTCACCCATCCAAGACTACTCCTGGGGTGGCGCACTTAATTTCTTAGTATCGAGCTACATGACTTTCTGTCACACCAAAAGCTTGAATTGATGGTGGAGAGGGATCTCATCATGTTAAACAACTACTATGCCAACACCCTCCCACATGATGGATCCGGGTATACACCCAATTAGGCCCACCATCATTAGGAGGATCTCATCGTGTTTTTTGTTCTTACATAACCTATCAGCGTTAATACTAATCATTTCACCCAACTCCATGTAAGAATGTTTGAGTGAAATGTGATGAAACTTGTCTCGAGTCCTAAAAATAGAGATATGAAAAGTGTGGTCATTGGAAACTTGTTTGATTTGATGTGTGTCTTAATGTGATCCCGGTTGTGATAAATTTGTGTAGTTGACAAAGTGATAAAGTAGCTTTCAAAAGAAAAATGTCAAGCCATCTTGTTGGCTAGATTTTCGCACAACCTGTTGAAAAACCTAGCCATTCATGAGATAAATATCCATCATTTACCAAAGTGACGCTCCGTGTAAGATTTTGTCAATTATATTTTATATATATATATATATATATATATTGCTTTTACTTTAATTGCATAGCTCATGAACCATAATTAGGCAATTTTGCAGCAAATAAGCACTTTAAGAAATATGTGTAGGAAAGGGAAATAATTAAATACGAGAAGAAAGGAAAGGAGATGTGCAACCTAACCAATAGTTGTGAGTTGATCACATGCACATAGATTTAAGAAAACAGATCTTGAAATGAAGAATTTGAAGCAAAGGAAAGTTTTCAATCTAGATCTAGGATAACACAAAGTTTATGCAAAGATCTAAAAATAAATAAGAAACAAATGCACCTTTTACACAAATTTTTATGGAAGTTTGCCTCCTCTCTATTCCTTTGCTTTCAAAAAAGCTATCATGGGTTTTAGCTCAAAGCTTGGAACACAAGAATGTTGATTACAAATTATAATTTTTTAACCCATAGGTTTTTCCTCTATTTATAGTGTATACGGGCAATTACAAATAGGAAGATTTTTTAATGAATTTCCACATGTTGAAGCTTATGAAAAAGGGAAGCGGTGTGCAACATTCCTCCTAGAATTCCTCTTTGCATGACATGCATAATTTATAACTGAAAATAGAACCTTCTATTTTGCATGTCTACCACCTATTTCCAAGCAATTGAATTTTTCCAATAAATTGAAGTAACAAATTTTAAACCAATCACTTAAGTTTTACAATTTAATTTATTACTAAATTACTTTGTCATAGAAAATAAGAGAAAGAAAAAGAAAAATAAGAAATTAGAAGAAATCTACTCCCAATCTTGTTCTTTTTCCATAGTCCGCATGCGGTTGACTCTTTACCTTTGATTCTCTCCAAACTAGATCCTGGAAGCAGTGAATGTGATTTTTCTTATGGGTGTTGCCTCTAACATGTCTTCCTTCTTACCCTTGAAGCTTTTGTAGTTCTTATCTAGTACGTGCACCGGTCTGCGGTTTTTTGTCGTAAACAATTTAGACAAAACTCATCATATTTTATTTTTAATTGCATATGAGAAATTTTAAATTCTGAAAAACACTGCGGGTGAATGCAAATACAAGTAAATTCAATGAAGGCTTCAATGGGAAGATTAGGAGCACATGCACAAGATCCTGGAAGGAATTTTCAATGCTGTGACTTCCACAAGGGCTATATTAGAAACAAGAGGATGAATTTTTGCCATAAGCCTTTGAAATTATGAGATCTGGACCTATTAATTAAATCGGTGATAGGTTCGAGTCTTATGTCTGAATCATTGAATTCAAAAATATGGAAGCTATGCATGATTTTATTGATCCTTTTCTTTTATCATGTTTCATCATGGCTGGAACAATCTTTGTTTGAGCTCTTTTTCTTTTAATCTGTCGAATTCCTTGTAATTGGATCAATTTTTGTAGATCCTGGCAATTTCTTCAGATTCGGTAAATATATTCAATGTATCTAACATTGATTTGAGCTCCCTTTCACTTATATGAGCACCTATGATGAATATTTGTAATTAATTCAGACAACGATGGAGTCTAGGGCATGAATACTTGATTTTTATCACCACAGTCTGCATATAAAGCATGTTTCCCTAAACTTTGGGGCTTTGCTTGCATGAAAAGCAAGAAGAAATATTATTTGATTCTCCTAGGAAATTATACCAACATGTAAACAATAAGAATAACAAAAATCAAGCTATTCCAACCTAATGCACCAAAACTGGAAGCTTCCTCGACAATGGAAAACACTCTTTAATGCAAAATCCTCCTTCTCTTGGTGCCAAAACATGTCTGTGCTGCAAAATTCATCAAAAACAATTAACTACTTCTTAATTATGGTGTCCCATGCTTATATAGCCATCTGCATGTTATTTTTAATAATTTCCCTTTCCTATTTCTGACAATTTAATTAATTAAAAGCCATGCCTCTTCATCCAATTTGGGCGCCCAAGTATGCATGCTTCTGATTGTTTTTTTATGAATTTATTTTATTTATTTTTAGCATGCATCCTTGAATTCTCTTTAGCTCATCCACATGCATTGAATTTCCTTCTATTTATGGTGCCAAACTTAGCTAAAAATACCATTAATAAATATCATTAATTACATGTATTAATGCCAAGCTGGGTCGCACTTTTTGGCAAGGGTGACTGCTAAAAATAGGAAGTCAACTTGATGGGAATTTCCACCCTGCACTACAACTCCAAAAATCCCCTATTCCACTTAAGTGATTTTTCCTTCATCATGGGAATTTTCACCTGCAAGGTAGGTAAGAAATTCTCATCACTGCCTGCCATTGCCGAAATTCCCATTGACAACTTAAATCATCTCCCAAAAAGTGCAACTTGTATGGAAAATAGTCTTCTTTGAAAAGTGTGACTTGCATGGGTGAATAAACCTCTTTGATGGGAAAAATTAGCCTACTAGGTAGGCAAGAAATTCCCACCGGTGCTTTAAGTGATTTTTCTTTTATAATGGGAATTTTTACCTGCAACGTGAGTAAGAAATTCCCACTTTTCCCGCCACCTCTAATATTCCCATTACTGACTTAAGTGATTCTAACTTCATGGGAAAATTTACCCCTGCAAGGCAAGTAAAAATTCCCATCTACTTGCTACTGTAAAAATTTCCATTGTAGCTTAGATCTATTTATTCCAAAAAGTGCGACTTGCCTAGGAGAGACTTTTTCTGCTTAACTTCATCTTTTTGGGTCAGAAGTTTTCCTTTTGAGACTGATTCCTTCTAGTTTTGAGGCCATAAATGATCTCCGGATGTTCTAGAAAATTAAAGAGACTATATAGAAAAATACCGGATCCCGGAGTTAATTTAACTAACAAACTATGGAGAAAATTGAAAACAAACGCAAAAGAAATAAATAAAAATGAAAAATGTTGCCATAAGTTGCAGACAATGCTCTAAATTCATTCCTGGTGAAAATACTATTGATTTGTGTCAATAATGGCATGCAAAACTTTAACAAGATTCAACCGAGCACAATTTACTTAAACAAGGCTATATTTATTTAATAAATAATTAAATAAAAATTTCTCACAAATAAAACTTAACGGAGGGATAAAATGAGTTTTAACATCGGGTATTTGTTGAAATTGGCTCATATGATTCACTAGGAATATATTAACATAATAGAGACATCTCATGGCAATAAAAACATGAAAAGACCAATTATTTTAAAAAGAACACATTTTTTTAGATGGGTAGTCCCAGATTTGGGGTGAAATCTAGGGATACTAGTAAACTCCGTTTGTGGACATCTTTGCCTCTGTCGATTGACAAGAGTGAAGATGAGATCCTAACATATCTGGTTTCATTTCTTATCTATTGGGTTTGGGTTCGGTCAAAAAAATAAAACAAAACAAAAAGAAAAGGAAAGAAAACAACAAAATTTTTATTCATGTAAAAATAGGTTTTACCTTGTATCTCGGTTCTGAACAACTTTAGATGTTTCCGTTGAAAGACAATGATAACTCAATTTCATCTTGGTAGGAAAGGACAAAGCTATCCATTCTCGATAGCTCTCTTGATCATGAAGGGATCTTTCTAGAGTGAATAAGATTTGTTGTGCATGCCCTTCGGTTCATGTCTCTTGTCCCACCAGTACCCAGTCCAATCTCGAACTTCCTTCTCTCGGCCTTCTTGTCAAAATCCTTAGGCAAGTCATTATCAACTTCATCTTGTGGTGGCTCATCATTTCTTCTCTTCGTTGTGGGTAAGTCTTCATCTACTTCCTCGGTACCTAGATTTATTGATTGTATTTCCGAGGAAGAACTATCACCATATTCTTTGTTCTTCTTCAGGTATTGTTCATGTTTTTCAAAAGTCTCCACTAAGGAAACTAAACCATTAGGGATTTTGTTACCTTTTGGTTGAATTATTCCACAAATGTCATCATAACCTGGATTAGTTTTTCCTACGACTGTTTTTCGTGATGGTGATTTATTCCCTTCAACACACAACCTGTCAAAGTTGTATTGTTCCAGACATGCAGATGTTTGTTTTCCGTCATTGAAAGGCTGCCACTATTCAACACTATTAGGGACTTTAGGGAAGTATACCATCTCTACTTTATAGTTTCCTTTTCTAAATATAGACCGTGGTCTATCTAGATTCAATAGTGCAGTTGTGACTGCCAAAGAGTCTGCCTTGGAATTTTGATTTGTTAGAATGAAATCGATAGAGAAGGCTACAAAATCGAGTGTGGTAGAAAGAAATATATCTCTGTAATGCTTCATCTCATATCTTTTGTCTTGATTTTCCCTTGAACTTGCTTTACTAGAAGTTCAGCATCTCTTTGGGCTTTGAGGAGTTTTACTCCTTTCTTTCTAGCTTGATCCATTCCTATCAGCAATGCTTCATACTCCACCGTATGATTATTGTTCTCGAACATCATCTTGTGGGAGTATGGGAATATCTCATGATCTAGAGATATTAATAGAATTCCAGCTCCTGATCCAAAAGAACAACAGGTGCCTTTAAACTCTAGAGTCCAAAATTTTTCATCTCCTTTTGGTTACGGCTCTAGAATGCCTTTGTCCATTTCCAAGAAGTATACACCATGGTCAAACCCCTAAAAAATAATTTGAGATCTAGGATCCTTAGATTTTGTAACCATGTACTTGGACTTCTTTTCTAGCTCCAACTTCTGATTTATTCCTTTGATAGGAATATGAGCACAAGACCAATCCATCTTTACTTCTCCTCCTAGCTCTTTGCAGAATTTTTTGGTCAATAACATCATGTAGGAGACAAGAATATCTGCAACTAAGATTGTCAAATTTAATCTTTTGTCAAGAAAAGCTACTAAAATAACTTGTGTGTCTTTGATTTTTCTGATTAAAGGGACTTGTATTTCCATGGAATAATACCTTCCTATAGTCTTTGTCAAGGTAATCCCAAGAGCATCTACAACTTTAGCTAGCATGACATTGTCAGAAGCATCTGGATCTAGAATGCAATTGCTTAACTTGAAACCATTAAGCAATAGGGAGACATAGAAAGGTTCTACTCTTTCAGAAGATAATGAGGGTTTAACAACTGCAGTGTTGTTTTGTGGAGGAGTATCCTTTGTCTTAGGAAAAAGGTCATTTGATGTATTGGATTTTCCTTGTGATTATACATATTTGACTAGCCTATTTATTTGCTTAGGAAAGGCTCTCGGGTATTCAGACTTCTGACATTTGAATTCTTGTTTTCTTGACATGATCAATAATGTTAAAAGGAGTAGATTCAAATACTTGATCTTTTATTTTTGGTTGAGATGAAGAACTCACATTCTTATCTTTAAGAGCCGAGAAAAAGGTAAAGGGCCGCCCCTTCTTTGTTCATCAATTAATGCCTCAACTTGACATGTTTGTGATCTTGTAAATACTACATATGTATGACCATGATCATGTTCATGAAGTTTCTAATCGTCATGTTCATATTTGAAGTTTAGGTAATTAATGTTCGAGTTGCCAGCAAGGACCTTCAAAATCATCATTCTCGAGTTGATCGGTGTTAGCTTCTAGTATTCTTCATTCATCTCCATGTTGTTTATGGGAGCAACTTCAATTGCTAATATTTGGAAACCAACAATGTGGTTCTGATTGTTGTTGTTGAAATTCTGAGTAGGGGCAGTGTTGTTTCCCTGAACCATTTGAGCCATTTGTTTCTTCATTTATGACATATCATTTGCTAACTTTTGTAATATTGAATCATAAGTAGAAGAAGAGGATGAAATTTTAGCTCTAGAATTGTTTCTCTTTATCTTTCTAGATAAGATGAGGTCGTATTCAATTTCAACCACCATGTTTTATGCAGCTAAAAAGTCGGTAGGACATGCTCTTCGCAGTTGATAACTTACTTTAGGAACTAAAACATTGATGAAGAATACCTTTTGATTCTCATCATTCGAGAGAAGATGATGTGAGAATTTTGTATTCTTTGAAATTTTGCAATAAAATCCTGCATGTGATCATGTGGCTCCTCCTTCTTTAGTTGAGTTAGTTGAGTTATCAATGTACTTCAATCTTCAGCTGGCTCGAATATTTTTAGGAATGCATCTCACATAATAGCCCAGTTGGTTATGGTGCCAGGGGCTAGATGGTAGAACCATTCTTCGGCCAAGTCGTGTAGAGTCTTAATGAAAAGTCGAGAGAGACACATCTTCATGTTCTATGGTGAGCACTCCACAGGATATAAAGAACGTAGCCAAGTGATCATCTGGATTCTTCTTACCATCTCCAAAGAATTTTAGAAAATTCTTTCTCGTCCCTTTAGGTAGATCACACATAGGAGGATTCATATTCGAGAGGTCCAAAGGTTGCACCCATGGGACAAGTTCTATAGGAGCAAGCGACTGATTTTGATTTTGATTTTGATTTTGCATGATGAGCGGAGCACGTCTTCTCTAGGAGTAGACTTGATATATAATTCCAGCTGTTAGATTATGCTGAAAATGATCTGGATCTAGAGAAGTTTGTACTCTTCTTCCTAGTGAAAGACTGGATTTGTGGCTTCTAACTTGAGGAGGATGATTGAAATTGAATTTCTCCTACAATCTATAAAAATGATCAGTCCTTCCTTGTGCCTTGAAAAATTGGGTGAATGGGCATTCAGCCAGGTTGAGAGTTCAATAAGAACTAGCAAAATAAACTCTCGGTCTACAAAATATTTTTGTTCCCAACGAGTCACCAAAAGCTGTTGGCTAGATTTTCTGCACTGGCGAAAACCTAGCGATCATGAGATAAATCTCCCTCATTTATCGACGAGGCTCGTATGATGGAAAAGTGACATGCGAGCATGAGAATCTACAAGCAACTCTTCTTCGTACCCGACCTCTAGAGCTCGTGCGAGACATTTGGTGAGAATGGAATTTATACGAGATATAGAAAAATTATTTGGGTAATCTTATATCCTCGATACAAAATAATGGAATATGTGAATCTAAGGCGAAGAAGGCCCTCCTAGCCTAAATTGGTGTAATAGATCGTTTGGATATAATAGCTTTTTGGAGGCTCCAATCAATGTTGAGCTCTACTAAGATCCTATTTATTGGTTGTTGGATACGTGGGAAATGACTTATAGGTGCTTCGTGTGTATTTCTAGACAAGGTCATGGAAAATGGTGATGAGAGGTGTAGTAGATCCTCCAGAGTTTTATGGATGATTCTCTGGTCTAGTCTAGAAATCCCTAGCCTGATTGGCTGTTACATTTAATACGGAGAATTGTGTAATGATGTCTGGTGGAAGTGATGAGGACCTAAATATTAGTGTGTGTAAATCGAGTCAATGTCTAATTGATCAGTAGGCCCGTTAGGTTGTGGGACCTGTGGATCACAATTGCAAGTTCATGGTTGTGGTGGACTTCCTATGGTCATATGAGGAGTTAATCTCTTCTCCCGACTATCCAATAGTCGTAAGCTTTTTCAACCTCTATGTTTAGAACTAGAAGTTGTGTAACTTTCTCATAATACCTTACAGGTGTTCTAGCAACTTGAATGTGTAAGCTAGTATATATGTCGATGAGGAGGCCTCCTACGTTGGGTTATGGAACTAAAGGATCACAACCAAATTTTTGTTCTCTTTCGAGTCCTTGTACAATCATACGGATACCCTACTAAGATGGTCTATAGTTAGGATGATTTGACCAAAATGTGTATGCCTTGTGCGTCTTCAATATTTAATGATCAAGGGATCATTTTTGAAAGTTCCTAAACATACCGAATGGTTTCGGTCTGCAGAAGATCACCTCGAGAGCTTTCCAACAAGCTGTGAGAACATGATAAATAAACATCGGGAGTTTTAGCTATGTCGAGTCAAAGTTCGATCAACGAGAAAGTCAACTCTGGTCAACTGGTCAATATTGGACAAATAGGACGTGGCGAAAAGGCAAAAGGAAGTTGTTTGTTGGTTTTCGATCACTGGTCTTCGACGAGTGTAAAAATGGTGCATGGGAACAAGAAGCTCAACTTTTGTTACGGAGGGGAGCTCGGCCGCCGTGTGGACTATGGTATTATCGCCGACGTGGTGGGTCCATAAGCCACCACGTGGCTTGCCACCACTCGTCAAATTTGCTCGATTTGCCTATTAGGAGATGACAAGTGGACTACATGATGACCGAGTTAATTAATTTCGATACCCCATGGTATGGGTCGAATTTTTATTTACTTGGTAAGTCCACTTACACACCATTCCAAATGCCACATATATATTAATGTTCAAACATTAGTATAAACCGCCAACATACTATACTTCCACGTGGAGGAGGAGTGAAGCGGTGGTGGGGAGCATGTTTAATGTTATGCGTGGAAATCCATGTAGGGGTGGTTATGCCTCTAATGGTCCTTTGACCACTATGTTTGCGTGGAGGAAGGCTATTTAAAGCCTTAAACATTATGAAACCACAAAATGTGGGATATACCCACTTCAAAAGCCGCCTCTTTTGGGATTTAATCCCATTTAAAATGCTAAGCGCCCACTTTGGAATATTTTATCCCTTATCAAAATACTACGGGCTAAAGGTTTAAAAATAGCCTAAGGGATAATATGTAAGTGCATATTTTTTGGGCCCTAAAATTGTATAAATAGGGAACCCATTTGCATTTTAATGGACACACCCCAAGCTTATTATTTGTTAAGCTCATTTGTGAGATGTGTCAACAAATATTGTTTATTGGCCTATTATTTTAGGCAATAGTAGACGAAATATTTGTGATTGGGAGTAAATTATAAACTACCCAATAGGCCCATTGAGCCACACTAATTACTTGCAAATCCTGGATTGTCGACCGGAGTGCTAGCGTCACATTGATAGCGTCGGAAATTCCGATCGAATCCGAAGGAGATTGTGCATCAGGAAGGTGAAAAACAATTCGACTGATCATCGGAAGTTTTGAAGAACTGGTGTACTGATAGGAAAGTAAAATTCCAGTAGGTTTTCTTGTAAAAGTACTATTGTAACTTACAAGTTTTGACTAGTGGAACGGTTCGACCACGAACCCGGAGACGTAGGAAATTTCGAACTCCGTAATCAATCTATGTGCAATTTTCATTACTGTCTTGCATTATTTTAAATTAATTACTTAAAAGGAGTAAATTATCAACAAATATTTAAAGCCTATAAGGGTCCGAGATCAAGTAGTAATAACTTGATTATTTTCGGATCATTTAACTCACTCAATTGTTCACTAATTGCTCATAGGTTTCTTGTTGTTCAAAAGACTTGGATCCTAAGGTCTTGACCTATATCGAATAAGCGTTGTGGGGAGATTTGGTTGAGGCACTATCGGTTCAAATATGTATTCTCACGGGTACATGTCTAGGTCCCGTGATTGTCATGCAAAGATGATTCAATTTTAACTGAAATGAATAAACTGATTATGAAAGATGTATCTACACTATGCATATGTTCTTTTATTTTTGTATTTTTGATGAAGTATTTTAACGAAATTAAGAGAGTAACTATTCTAATATATTCAGAAAAATGGACAATTAATCTAGTAATGGAATCAAAACAAGCAAAGTAGCCCAATGTAGCTATTTACCTGTGTAGTTGTGAGTTTATCCTAAATATCTAAATAACTAACTAGTTTAATCGAAAAAATCTCAATCCTACCTCAGAAGTGAGGAATGAATCATTGCTTCTCAGAAACTATCATTCCCCACAGCTTCCCTAACAATATTGAAAGTGAACTTTAACTGAAATGAAATAATTTACTACTCTATTTGATACATTGTAACTAGAAATTTGATAGCTCAAACCTGGAGTTTATAGAACAGTGGTAAATCTAGTTGTGTGTGACTTTGTCCCCTCAGTGTGATCTCCTCGTTCCTTCATGTTCTTGTGAATCTAGAAAAGCATGTATATGATAGCGTCAACAGAAGAAGATAGTCGAAAAATGGCAGTTTTGGATATAGACCGAATATAATGCAAGTAAGAGAGGGATAATGCAAGTGAACAGAGCTTGACTATACAATTCCTAGTAGGATTTATTGCGGGAATACAACACAAATATGCCGAGAATTCTGAAAACTATCTTTTGTGACAAAACAAAACCTGCAACTCTAAATGGATTCTAATCTAAGAATGAAACTACCTTATACTAAGCTGATTGTATGGAACAACAATGAAGTAAGATGGAAACAAGAAGATCAAGTAATCCTAAACAACAAAGGAAAAGCTAATAACTGATGCAAAACATGAAACTATTGGAACTCTAAGCAAGAACTTCAAATGAACTGAATGATTTAAATAGAGAAGGAGAGGGGCCATTTGTTTGAAAACAAGTTGGCTATTTATAGCAATTACATTCACTAGAAGGTAACTTGGAATTAAATTCGTTTACTATTAAACAAAGAGAAAACACTATTTTCTGGGCGGCCAAAACATAAATGCAAAACAAAGTGGTTGAAGAATGCGGGTATAAATTTGAATTTTACGTTTGACGAGATTGTCGGAACATTTTGGAAAACGCACACAGGACCGCCGCCCTGTGCGGAGGTGGCGATTCTGGACCACCGCTTGCCCCTGGGTAGTGGTCATGGGACCGCCGCCCAAGCAAGGCGGAAATTTCGTCACTTAAGACCAAAATGCAAGGAAGAAGGGGGGGAGAGGGTAGAACAAAGCACGCGGAGGCCAAACGAGGCACATGGGATGCAAACGTATACTTGGTGAGATTTTCTAGATTCGAACACCTTGCGAGGAGACTTATATCATCATTGGGGTATGTGTAACCTTTTTTTTGGCGGTGTAGTACCCTAAAATTTTGGGTACGTATAGGCTCCCATGTAAGATTTTGTTAATTATATTTTCTAATATCTATCTGTTGGTTTTACTTTAATTGCGTAGCTCATGAACCATAACTAGGAAATTTTTCAGCAAGTAAGCGGTTGTAAGTAATATGTACATGAAAGGGAAATAATTAAATACAAGAAGAAAGGAAAGGAGATGTTCAACCTAACCAATAGTTGTGAGTTGATCACATGCACATAGACAAAATAAATAGATCTTGAAATGCAGAATTTGAAGCAAAGAAAAGTTTCTGTAGAAATCTAAAATATACTTACACTTATCATTTCCTCCTATTCGGCTGATTAACAACACTTTGTTAATTCCCCTTCTTCACTCCACTCTCGGATGCCCATTCATGACAAATTTTCAGTCGTATTCCTCTTATAATCATCTTATTTGGCTAATATCTCTCTTATTAGCTAAAAATTCCTCCTTTCGACCATTCAGAACCTCCCTAGTTCTCTCTAGACCACTTCTATTGGCTTCATAGGCTATCTATCAGTCACAATTGGTTATCTAGACCCCTCCCAAATCTCAATGAGTCTCTAATCACTTGTTAATCAAGTTTAACTAGCATAAACCCTAGTTAACTAGCCTAAACCAATCTTAACTAAGCCTAAAACATGTTTATCCTAATCTAATCCTAAAGTACTTTTTGAGCTTTAGTCCCACATGCACCCAAAATTCCAAACTCTCCAAAGTGAAAAACTATAAATAAATGGGTCACCCCTCCCTCTCAAACACACACCTTGTTTACATAACATAATATCTCTCACATTTGGAGATATTGGCATTAGACCTCATTTGCATTAGCCAAGCTAATATGCATTTGATCTTGGCTATCCTCCATTGTTGAAGCTCCTCCATCTTGCATCCATAACTTCATAGTAGGTTAGTAGGAGGGTATCTAACTTGGCCTTGTAGCCATTTTAGAGAGACCTCTTCACCTCCATTGAAGAAAATAACAAATCTAATTTGATTGCTCATAGGTTTAACTAGGTTCAATTTATGTTTTAAGTAATCATAAAGTAGTTAGAGATAAAATGATAGTGTTTTAGTTTAATTCATTATTGTAGAAGTTATCTTGTTTAGCACTCATCTTGATGTTTATGATAGGTTTAGTTAGATCATGGAACTACTTAGCTAGTTTCTTGTTTATTAACATAACTAATCTTCTCATGCATACATTTGGCACGCCCGGTGGGACACTTATGTCCATCCTCCATTAATGGAGGTCTTTTGAGTTCTTCAAAGTTCATTTTCAAGTTTTTTGGATCAAATCACTTGTTATTTCCTCATTTTTGTTTCTAACACTAGATAAATGACCTTCATTTACATGTATTTTGTGGGTTTGATATAGAAATAGGACACATTGACTAACAACTAACTTGTTTTCTTTTGAAAATTTGAAAATCCATGATTTTTGCGGGTTTTCACGGGGTACATGTAGGTTTCGTAAAGGGTCACGTCCATGTTGAAACCCTAGCATCCCCGTTGGAATAGGTGCACACTGTCTGGTTGTCCTCATCATTAATAAGTTTTCTCTCTGCATGACGTGCATGTGTCTTCGTCGGCAGCTCGGTGTCTCCGTCTCTCTAGACGTGTCTGTGTAAATCACCTCACTGTGTAAAAATTTGAAACTTTTTGTTTTATGCTTGGACGCATCTCCATTGAAACCTAAGCATCCATGTCATGTTACAAGAATCTTTGTCTTTCTAGACAGTGTCTATATTTTATGGTATACTATGGATTTTAGTAATTTTATTTTGCAGGTGTATCCGTTGAGTTAGGTGCGTTCACGTCGTAGAACCCTAGCGTACCTATCAGAAAATCCCACATAGGTGTTATCCCCCCTTTGCATTTTTACCTTGCATGCATCTACATTTGTTAGGGTGTGTCTTTGTTGGTTGGAGCACGCAGGCATCATTACGGACGTGCAGGTGTCTCTATGTAGTCCGGATTCATTCATTTTATTTTTAATGCTCCTTATTTTGATCATATCTTTTGACTCGTTAACCCATTTTCAGAGTTTGAATAGGTGTCAGAAAGATAATGAAGCATACTTTAAGAGGAACTTACAAAATTTAGATGCCATTAGTATACTTATTTCTATCACAAAACTCACAAAATTCCCCGAGACCTCCAAAAATGCAAATTACTAAAAACTGTTAAAAAAGTGCAAAAAATAGATTTCTAGAATTTTTCGATTTTCTTGGTTTTCTAACTTTTACAGGATTCTAACAGTGGTTTACAGGTTTCCTTTGCATTAAGTTTTTATACTAACTTAATCAAAAACATTTGCATCTTTATTTTTGAACGTGTATGCTCTTCCCTCACACCTTTCTAGGTGATCTTGGGAATCAAAAATGTTTCACCACTTTCTTCATACTTGCAAAATGGTTTAATTAGCTTTCAAAAGTTGGTTAAAAGGAACTTATTTTCACATTGTACTTAGGAATTTTCCATTTATTACAAATTTGAGTGAGATACCTTGTTGTGTATGCTCTTTCCTTGTGTCTTAGGATGATATGGGAAATCAAAAACAACATCTTATCTCCTTTATATGACGTTTTGGAAAATTACTAACCTTGGTATGTAGGACCAAAATCACTTGTCAAAGAAAGAAGACATCAAAAACAAAACACAAAACCCTCTAATACATGTGTTTCTTACAGGTTTCCAAATGGTGTGCCACTTAAAACCACATTTAAATTAAAAAGATAAAAAACACACCATATTCAAAATATTGTATTGTAGGTTTTGGAAAAAGGTACGTCCCTATCCACTCAACTGGAACATAACCCCTTTGGTATAATGCCTTAAGTTACAAAAATGGGGGTGGTTCCAAGAACCCTAAAGTAATCCACCATTGAGTAACCACATGAATGAAACAGAAGCACTCGCTTACCCACTTGACTAGTACGCCTTGTGAGTTAGAGTTACCAGTTTTCTATATGGCAACCCCAGTGAGAGTACACGTGGATGAATTTATTGCCCATTGTGCTTGAAGGGGGTAAAGTAAAGCCGAGATACTCCCAAGATAGTTATGGTGATTATTTGGGTAAATCGTGCTCGCTTAAGATAGTTTTTAACACCTAGTTGAGAGAACTTATTAAGGAGGCCATTCTATCTTGGGGCCCACTTTTGCTAGTCCATTATCGCATCTTAGCCATCACAAAGTAATAACTTGTTTGGATTCAAAAATTTGTTTTTCGAACAAGGAAAAGAATCCACTTAAGTTGAATCTAAGTGCCTTTCATCATGGAAATTAAATGACATTTCGCTTAGCTTAACTTCTTTCTCGCCTTCAGATGATGCAAAGCTCTGCCCAAGTGGTGCTTAGTTTATTTTTCATCTTTTGATCTATACCTTTGCATTATTGTTTTCCATTTTGGACAACATAAGGCATCTTTTGGGAGTGTTTTCATAGATAGTGTTCACCACTTTTTTGTCTGTTTATGCTCATCCATGTTTACGGCTGAGTTGTTAAATATCTAAAGTGCGTGGATGCATCCTTATATCTTTAATGGCCACTTGATCTTGATTTCAAGATCACCATCATAGTGAGGATTGATTCATCATTTTATCTTCCTTTGACCTTTGATGTGTTACCTTGTTTGCATTATCTTAACACAATTAAGATACTTATGTCATGTTTTTCATAAACGTGATCTAAGTATGCATATTGTGGTGTTACATTGCACACATTTTAGCACATCCTTAGTATACTTTGACTTAGTTTTTCTTAAAACATTATCCAAAATATTTAAGAGTGTCACTTACTTTGTTTGTGTTGTTTCGATATCACGTTGGCACTAATATCTCACTTCTTCGTGAAGCTTGATTAATGTGTCCAATTGGTTTGGTTACGTGGCTTACATTTGTAATCCTCACCCTTTAACATTTAGACCTTGTTGGTTGTTGAACTTATCATGGTGTCCTTTGATTGGGAGTCACATCTACCCTTTGTTAAAATTTACACCTTGTTCATTTCAAGCTTGACGCAAATATTGACATTGTGTTGATCATCTTTGCATTGAACTCACTTTTCACACGCATTTGCATATGGTGTATTTCCTTTTTGATTGGCTTTATGTTTCACACTTGTATGATTGTTCCTTGTGATTATTCATCTGGAAATTTTTTTTTCTAGGACAATAATTTTCGATATCATTGAGATTGCGTCATCATAATGTCTATTTTCCTTAGAAATTCTTCAGAAAATCATGCATGCATCTCCATACTTACAAAATGTCTAGTTGGATGTCATTATGCTACTCGAATCGACATGTCACTTCCTTCCCTTTGAAGGAGTTCCATCCCACTATTTAGATCTAGACATTTGTTCTTAAACAATGCCAACAATGACTGACTATCACATGGTTTCTCACACTTACTATAATACAAAACCTAGGTTTAACAATTCAAATCAAAATATTCCCATTACAACTAAACCTCGTTTGGTTCTTCATGCTAGAGGGCCCATACGGGTACCCTGTTCCCCATCTTCAGCTCATAGTCAGTGGTATGGTTTGGATGCTTCTGATCCAAATTATTATTCGAGTTCCCCCAATCCTCTTCTTCTGATTCAAATCCAAACTACCATTCGGATTCCTACTCTTCTTCTGAAGATTCAGATCCCAAATATTGTTCGAGATACCCCTAGACCAAATCCTGAATCACGGTCCTCCCTTCCTTCGCGAGAACCTTTATTCCAAATCACCTTAATGATGTCTTCCTCCTTTGAAGACTCATGCAATTCCAAGTTCCTCGATTGAACATCGATTCGAGTTATTGAGTCACGGTCCTCCCTTTCTTCACAATACCTCCTTCATTAGTCATCTCAATGACCTCTTCCTCCATCGAAGAGTTCCATGACTCGGATTCCCTCTATTCAATAATCTATCTCGACTCTTATGTCGCAACTTAATGGATGGATATGTGATCCTATTTTCTCTCCTACATTGCATTGTCTTTTAGGAAATCAATCTAGGTCCAGATCCAAATCATCTGTTCATGAGACACCTACCACCAATCATACATCCTCTCTTGAGTCATTTTCTTATGTCAATCAATCTTCCCCACTTATCGGACCTGTTTCTTCTATTTAACCTTCTATGTCCAAAAAAAACAACCTCTACTGATTGGTTTCTCTCAGAATGAAGAAACAATTAGAGTACATGAAGATATCCCTCTAGAGGATTACAAACAAGGATTATTTATAGAATTTGATACGCTCGCATATTGGGGAAAAGAAGTTGATTCCTTTTATCAGAACATAGGGAAGATCCTAAAGTCATGGAACTTGATTCTTCTTCTATTATTCCATCTTCACCTTCTTTTGAGCATGATGAGATGTCGAGGTCTAACATTGAGCCATGTATTATCTTCTCATTACCGAATCGTTCATTATCTATCACCATTCCTCAATAAAAATATCTCCTTGGGTCACCATTGGGTAGCCCATCATCTTCTTCTATCTTGGGGCCACATCCTAGTAGCCCTCCATTTTCTACTTGTGGGTCACCTCCTGGTAGCCCATTCCCTTCTATTCTTGGGCCACATCCTAGTAGCCCTTCATCCTCTTCTATCTATGGGATACCTCCGAGTAGTCCCTCCTCATCTATCCTGGGGCCACATCCTAGTATCCCTCCATCTTCTAGCCATGGCTCACCTCCGAGTAGCCTAATTTCTTCCATCTTAGGGCCATATTCTAGCATCCCTTCATCATCTTCTATTAGTGGCTCACCTCCTCATAGCCCATCCTCTTCAATTCTTGGACCGTATCCTTTTCATCCATCACATATTTCTTCTATCAATGGTTGTGGAAAGCCCGCAATCATTTCTCACATTAGTTCTAAACATCAACGTTCACTTTCTTCTCCTTCTTAGGATTAGATAAATCACACATCAGCTTATAAGAAACCCAAACAATTTCTTAATCAAGCTCAGGTAAAAACTCCTAAGAGCTCCAAATCTCCTAGCAACTCACATGATCTTAGGGTTAAAAATCAAGTGTGATTCAAGAACGCACATCAATGTAACCATCAAGTATGGTGCAAAGTGCATAAACCTCTAGATGGGGAACTCAAGATCCCGCATACGAGATCCTTTTTCAATATAAATCATATTCATTTGTTGAGTACGAGCTCACCACGATCATCGAGATCGGGGATAACATAACTCTTGATAAACAAATGCACCTAGTCTCCCTTATCAAGGAAGTTACAAACATCATTGTTGGATCCTATCACATGGAGTGACATTTTTGGTCCCAACTTTCCAAAAACTATCAAAAAGATAAAAATTAAAAAACAATTCAAAAATACAAAAAACATTGAGAAAACACAAGAAAAATCAAAGGTACAAAGGTCAGGAATTGTAATCAGGTATTGCGTACACATGGATGTTTCTTTCTTCCCTTCCTTGTTGTTATTCTAAAAGTCTTCCTACCATTTTCATCCCTTCGGTGATATTTTGGTTAGCCTATTCACACGCATTTTGTGACATTGTTGGTTGGATATTTTGTCAATCCAAAATATGAGGTTCAACCACAGTATATGGGATTAAATCCCTCCTCAAAGACAGGTGAGGCTGCCTGCTTATTACTAATCTAAAACACAACAAAAACAATATATACAGTATTCACACTAATCTAACCATTGGGGTTGGGATAAAATCCCGAAATCCACATCCACACGATTCAAAGGTATTGCTTTCGTAAATGAACTGAGTTGGAAACTATTACAATGAAAGAAGCACAATGGAAAGGAAATGAGAGAAACGTATTTTCTTTCGAGTAAACGTAGAGCACGAAATAATCATACGAGCTTTAGATCATAAATATAATGTCTGAGATGATTAGAAACACTAAGATGCTATGCAAAGAATAGCTTAAGATCATGAACGTAAGAACAATGTCTTAAGAAAGATATATCCCACAACACAAAGTTTGCGAAATAATATCAACTCCTATTCTTCAAAATGATTAAAAGAAAACACAAAGTTTTTCTTCTTTCCAATAGCTCGAATATTACAAAAATCTCGACCTTTTGGAATGCATAAGCATCCCTTATTTATAATAAAAGGGATCGAGAGAAAATAGGATAAATCCTAGAAAATAGTGTTCTTTAAAAAGAGTTCTATTTTGCTTGACTCTCACGCAGGAGACCAAGTCAAAATTTGCTTCCTATGTGACGAAACAGAAATGAAAAAGACATGTCGATTTCAAGATTGAAATGACATGAAACATCAAGAATTAATCTGAATCATCATCTTTCACTCCTTCATCTTTCTCTTCCTCCAGCTGAGCCTGTTTGTTCTGAAATTCTTGGAACCTTCGAATTATGCCTTGCATTTCATTTTTCACAAAGCGCGAGTGGGTGATCATTCAAAATTTCGTGAGGTTTCATAGGTATCACTAGCACTCCGGGAAGCTTTTTCAATCTTTTGCTGAGCCTTCTCAAAGCCTCCAAATAATGTTCAATACTTACAAACCGATCAATGATCTCAATACCAAATCCGTGTGTTGGTTCATGCTGAATAGACTCTTGGACTTGTTTGAAAAGATCATCAGCTGATAGGATGCCTGAGTTTCCAACTGACACCTTTGGACAAATCTTCAGCAATTCTTCTTCCAGATCACTTTTGCCATCAATCAATTGGTCCCTTGATTCTATCAACTTACCGCAGGCTTCGTTGAGAATCTTTACCTTGAATCTGATGGCTTTGGTCATCTGGAAATGTTTATCCACATGTGGGATGATGCCTTCTTCTACCAAGATTTGTGATGGTATTTGCTTTAATGCCTGGAGAGCCTCTAAAGTCAAATCAAGATGTCCAATTTCTTGAGAGAAATCATCGTCCATCTTCTCTCCATCACTTTGAATGTTCCCCAAAGATTGATAGACTTTCACGACGTCTTGAATCACTTCCTTCCCCTATTGGAGCAGCCTTTGGATCCATTCATCGACCACCCTTCCTTTTTTATTAATCTTCTCAATCGTAGGCACTGATGAGAAATTGAATCCGACAGGGACAAAAGAAGATGGTATGGATTCGAGGGGTTTTGAGAGCTTAAGAAAAACCTCGGTCAACTGCTCCACTTTTCCTTTAAGCTCATCTCTGTTGTCTTTTGTTTCTTTCAACTTCTGACACAACATGTTTGTGGCATCCCACGCATCTTGTTGTGCCCCTTTTCTGTTGTCACTTTTCCTAGAGCCACCCACAGTTATCGATATCGGAGGAAGAAGGTTACATCCTCTTTGGTTTTGTCAATTGCGGGAGTGGCGATATCTGCGAACTTATGCCCTGAAGCGTCCACCAAAACCCTTGAAACTGTTTTGGGTTTCTTGGCCGATTTAGCAAGTAGGAGCCTTGAGTGAGCTAAAATAAAAAGCTAGTATGGGTACAATCACCTTCCTCTTCCTCGAGTTTGCTCAAGTAGCCATTGCGGCGTATCAGAGGGAGTTGCCACTGTTGTAGAAGCTGGTATCATACTCTCAAGGGGAGAAGGTTCTACTAGTGGAGAGGGAATAGTTACCAATGTGGTATGCATTCAATAAAAAGAGGCACGGAAGGGGCGTGTTGGTGATCACTTGGGTCCCAACAGAGAGGGGTGAAATTCCGGAGAAAATACGGCCATGATTGAAGAAGTTGTTGGAGAATGAGGAGGTAGGAGTGGTTGTGATGGGGAGGTGCAGATTCGGACTCCAAAGCACGGGATGCAAGAGATATAAGGTCTCTTGGTTAGGCAATCAACAAATGGTGAAACCAGAGGCTGGCTTCTTTCTCCTTCCAAAGAAATTTCTCCTATTTCTGGTGGTGTTGGTGATTCTGGCACATTCACCGTTTCAACTGGAGAAATAATTGAAGAGATTTCTCTTTCTTTTCTCTTTTTGACAAACTTGACCTTTATAGGCCCCTTAGAAGATTTTTTGTCCTTTTCCTTTTTGGAGGGCCCCGCCTCTAAAGCAACCAACTTTGAAAACTTATCATCTTTAAAACTCATTCCCCAAGAGGAGAGCCATGCTTTGGTGCGTGCAAGAATCAGAGCCGACCTATCTGTAATGGAGGCTTTTTCACTGATTGACCAATCAATAGGTGGGAAAACATATTGATCTTCATTTAGTCCATCATAGGAAAGATCCAGAACACTTTCATTGTCACTAGTACCTTCTGGTAAGTCAACAAGCTCAAGTGTTTGAATCTCAGCAAGTGTCAATCTGCTATGATCCTTTCTACGAACAACAACCTCATCACGTAGATCAATCCAGATGTCTTCTATGCTTGGTCTGTGCAGGTGCAGAGTTCCATACGCCCTGAGGACTCCTCGAATGTCAAACCCGTCTCGGGGCTTCATATGCTTCTTCAACTTGTCCTGAAGCTCATGGACAACATTCTTAGCTTTCACCACTGTCAAACAAGTGTATCTTCCAATAGAAATTGGGAAAGATACAGCAGCCTTATGTTTACTTTGTTGGAACTTGTGGAAATCCAACAATTGCCTAACCAATTCCATCAAGATCAGTTTATCCCCTGGATATCGGGGCAGATGGAAAGGATCCCCTGAGTACATGACTACCCGAAGATATGTGAACTTCTTGAATTGCAAGAAGACACATCCCCATTTGGAAACTTCAGCCCAGGCCTCATCTGAGATTCTTGTTTTCCTCAATTCAGGGTTTAACCTGCAGATGTTTTCATAAAAGAAGGTGTCATTCACCCTTCTGAATTGGTCTTGGGACCCTTTTCTTGTCAGTTGAGGAAAATGTTGATAAACCTGGGTCGCTGTCCTGTTTCCCTTGGTATCCAACCCGGGATAGTTCCTCATCGCCCACTGCATAGGTGACATATGAGGACATATAAAACTTCCCTGTGGACAAGACTGTTGTCATTTGGGAATCTATCTCATTACTAATGAGAGTGCCCCAATCAATCCCTTGTTGATTCTTCTTGATGGTGATCATGAATTGATACATCCACCCTTGGAAAACATTTGATTTGGGTAAACCAAAAACCTGACTCAACAGAGTGATGATGTCATTGATTTCCTGAATGAAATCACTCCTGGGGATAAGTCTTGGGAATCTGGAGACAGCCGGTTTGGCTTTGATCAGGAACTTCTTATTTACATGCTTGATACAATCTTCCTGATCGTTATCCCAAGCTTTCTGAGCTGACTTGATATCTAACTCTCCATATTCTTCAAAATTGGGCAGTTTGAGGAGATCATCAAAGTAACCTCTGTCTAACTTGATCACAACTTCTCCCGCCTGATTTCTCATAACACGGGAAGCAGAGTCATAACTAGAAGCAGCAGGCTAAGATGAATTCAGGGCACTGAGCGGACATGGGAAAACCCACTGCAAGAGGTAAACCACTATCGGCTATCGACTTCATCCAAGGAGTTTGGGAAGAGCTCTTTACCCTACTCCAGAAATCCTCAATATCTATATTTCGAGCTCTGTATCTCGGATGTCATAATTGCAATCGATATATGATGGAGACTCCACCTTTCTGAACTTGTATTTCATCCTTCCTGACTTTTCAGTCTTTTCTTGCGATGGACCAGGGTCCGACATGAAGGATTTCGAAGGAAGAGAGTTTCAGAGATCAGGAGATGTTGCACACTGTGAAAATCCCGACCTACTGGAGATGCCGGAAGGATGGAAGAGTCCGACACACTGAGGAGGATGTCGGGGAATCCAGAAAACCCGATGCGCTGAGGATGTCAGAGACTTGAGAAAACCCGGCACACTGAGGATATCAGAAACTTGAGAAAACCCGGCACACTTTGAAGATGTCGGAGATTTTGGAAAGCCCAACACTTTGAAGATGTCGAAAACTTGAGAAAACCCGGCACTTTGAAGATGTCGGAAACTTGAGAAAACCCGGCACTTTGAAGATGTCGGAAACTTGAGAAAGCCCGACACACCAAATCTTCTGATATACTTGTTTTGATACTGCACAACACCCTTCAAAACCCGAGAAGAGGGAACAGGGTTTTTGTTGAATTTAAAACATGCAAGTTCTTTCTTTACCATTCATATACCAAACATATTTTAATTCCAACAACATTTCGGGAAATAACACAAAATGATAATTCCAAAGAGATAAACCCTAAAACATAAACCCGTTTTTAGAAAACAACCCAAAAAGGAAAAAGATAAAAACTCCACAAACCTGGTAAAAATGGGAAGAATTCCTCACATAATCAATCCATAAAAACCATGAACAAAGAATGAAGAGAGAAATACCTTCAACCAAGGCAAGGAAAGATCGAAAACAGGCAATTCAATCGGGCACAGGTGAGTTTCGGGTTTCGAGGTTGGAGAAGCATGCGCGAAAATCCACGAGGTAAAAATATGTCCGTAAAAATGACGTGGAAATCCGCATATATATAAGAAAATTTGCAATTAATACACTTCGGCTGGCACGTGCCAACTCACCCGACAACTCAGCATTAACGCCATGTCAGCATGCTCGGGAGGTCGAAAACCCGACACAAAGGTGTTTAGAGCAATTCGGGTTTCGGGTTGCGGAAAACAATTGACATGAAGCATGATGCTTAGATGCTTCAAAGTTCGAAAACCCGACATGAAGGACTTAGGCAATTCAGGTTTCGGGTTGCGGGAAACAATTGACATGAAGCATGATGCTTAGATGCTTCAAAGTTCCGAAAACCCGACATGAAGGACTTAGGCAATTCGGGTTTTGGGTTGCGGGAAACAATCGACATAAAGCATGATGCTTAGATGCTTCAAAGTTCGAAAACCCGACATGAAGGACTTAGGAAATTCGGGTTTCGGGTTGCGGGAAACAATCGACATAAAGCATGATGCTTAGACGAAGACATGCTCCGATGTTCGGAAGTTCCGCAAACCCGACTCGCCTTAGTCGATGCGGGTTTCGGGTTTCGGGGAACACCAGACATGAAACATCTAAAACACATGTTGTCCTGTCGGTGAAACCAAAACCCGATTTTCTCTCATAAAGGCAATTTTGCAAAACCAGCTTAAAAATTTCGTAGGGTTATCTGATAGTTTTGGCGTAAACTCAAAACTGAGATAACAAACATTTATCTCGATAATATCCGTTTGACCGTGGTCTTTTATCACCTTGGTAAATTAAAAATGACTAACCTCTTAGAGATCTTATCACATTCAACATCTAATAAACTTGTTGCAAAGAACTTTTGGACATATTTATTGACACTAGCCAATGTCATCATCACAATCACTTGCAGCTCCTTCCATCAAGCCATATGTGGTTCTTAACCCATTGTCAAACAAGAGAGCTGAAATAAGTTTTTAGAAAGAAAAATAATCAAAATCAATCAAATAATTCAAAAGAAAAAAAAAAAAGAAAATTGATATATAACTCTCTCTTGGGGTATTTCCAACAAAATCTCTAGGGGCTATGGATTTTTGGTGGTAGTAGAGCAATGTTGTGATTAGAATCAAATACATATCCATCAGGGCTATGGACGTCTGGCTAGAAGTGGAGAAACGTACGGCTATCCTTCCACCCTTCATTCACAAATCATCTATCATCTATCAAAATAAATCATTCCTACACATTGGCTAGGGTGTCTTCACTTGTTGTCTATTAAATCTTCCCTTCAAGAGGTAATTAATTTCCACATGCACACACTAGATCTCTATGAGTAAAGGATTAGTATGTTACCAAGTGTCTTTTTTTGGACCTTGTTCAGACTCTTACTCTAGTCCATATCTCGTCTCACAATTTGTGCCTTTGGCTAATCACTTCTTCATCGCGAGGCTTCTAAGCTACATTCATATCATTCACATCATTTTTCTACTTCATTCAAAACATCCATGTGTATAAGATTACTTTTTTCCATGTTTTCAGACACCTTTTTCCCCTTTCACAAAAACAATCTTCTCCTTCCTTTATATCATGTTCTTTTAGGTCAACTTACGTTGGGGGAATCCTTGCTTCTTCCCATCACTTCATTGGTTTACGTTCATCATCATGTTGAACCTATCCATAATGGCCTTAAGTCCTGCTTCTACCTATGAAGAGTTTTCCTTTGAATACTCCCACCTAATCGTTGGGGCATTTTTGTATCTTCACCTTTCTTGTACGCATGTGGCCTTATGCCCTTGTACATCCCATTTATCACTAGGGAATCCATGCTTCCTCATCTTCCTGCACATAGTTTTAGATAACTTTCAAAATCATTAAAAACATTCAAATATGTTAGAAAAATAAAAAAATTCAAATATGTTAGAAAAATCATCAAAAACATTCAAATATGTTTAAGAAAAATTCTAAAAATATAAATCATCCTACAAAATGTCACTCTTTGGTTCTCACTGTTCATGTGTGTGACTCGCGGGTCATCTTGATTTACCTCCATCAACAAAATCTAGGCTACTTACTATATCTGTACTCTAGGGCACAACAAGTTGCCTAGTACTATTTCGTAGTGCACATTGATTTTCATAGGACCCAAGTGTCCTCCGTTATTCCCCTTGCATGTATCCTTGCTTGGGGCACCATCATAACCCTTGTCATTAATTTACATAGGTCAAAACTGAAGCTCGATAATAAAAACATTACATTATGTTTCTCTGTTAGGTTAGCTTGTTTACTTTCTCATATTACATTGCATTATGTATGTTGCATGGAGTTAGGCATCTTTTACTTTCTTGTATTGCATTGCATTTTGTATGTTGCATGGAGTTGGTGTTTTTAGCAATGGACATTTGTTCGTATATGGATTTTCATGTCATACTACACTTTTGTTCATTCTTTTTAATAAGGACCGATGATGAATATCTCTAGCAATATGATGAAAAATAAAGTTGTTTTAAAAGGCACTGGATGGATGTTAGCTCATTCCCCCTTCCTCATACTCCTTTTCTTCTATATCCCTTTTCTTCTTCTTCACACTATTCTTTCTTTTGTTCTCTTCTTGTCATCTTTTCGATCGTCAATCAAGTTCTTTTATCACCCCATAGACAATCAAGAGGGCATCCTCTATTCTACTCTTTTTCTTCTATCCCTTCAAAATTTCTACATGTTTATGCTTGTCTACTTTATTTGAAGTGACGTTTCTTACACCACCTCAAAGAGGGAAAATGTAGACACCTAAAATATGCTTACACTTAGCATTTCCTCCCACTCAGCCGATTGACAACACTTCATTAATTCCCCTTCTTCACTCCACTCGTGGATGCCCCTTCACGACACCTTCTCGGTCGTATTCCTCCTATAATCATTTTGTTTGGCTAATATCTCTCTTATTAGCTAAACGTTCCCTCCTTTAGACCATTGAGAACCTCCCTAGTTCTCTCTAGACCACTTCTATTGGCTTCGTAGGCTATCTATCGGTCCTGATTGGTTATCCAGGACCCCTCCCTGACTCTCAATGGTCTCTAATCACTTGCTAATCAAGTTTAACTAGCATAAACCCTAGTTAACTAGCCTAAATCAAGCTTAATTAAGCCTAAAGCATGTTTATCCTAATCTAATCCTAAAGTGCTTTTTGAGCTTTAGTCCCACATGCACCCAAATTCCAAACTCTCCCAAGTGAAAAACTATAAATAGAAGGGTCACCCCTCCCTCTCAAACACACACCTTGTTTACATAACAAAATCTCTCTCACATTTGGAGATATTGGCATTAGACCTCATTTGCATTAGCCAAGCTAATAGGCATTTGATCTTGGCTATCCTCCATTATTGAAGCTCCTCCATATTGCATCCATAAATTCATAGTAGGTTAGTAGGAGGGTATCTAACTTGGCCTTGTAGCCATTTTAGAGAGACCTCTTCACCTCCATTGAAGCAAACAACAAATATAACTTGATTGCTAATAGCTTTAACTAGGTTCAATTTATGTTTGAAGTAATCATAGAGTAGTTAGAGATAAAATGATAGTGTTTTAGTTTAATTCATTATTGTAGAAGTTATCTTGTTTAGCACTCATCTTGATGTTTATGATAGGTTTAGTTAGATCATGGAAATACTTAGCTAGTTTCTTGTTTATTAACATAACTAATCTTCTCATGCATACATTTCCAATCTAGATCTAGGATAACACAAAGTTTATGCGAGAGATCTAAAAATAAATAAGAAACAAATGTACCATTGACACAAAGTTCTATGGAAGTCTTCCTCCTCTCTATTCCTCTTCTTTTATAAAGCTATCAAGGGTTTCAACTCAAAGTTTGGAACACAAGAATGTTGATTACACATTCCGATTTTTTAACTTGCGAGTTTTCCTCTATTTATAGTGTATAGAGGGAAATTAAAAATAATAATATTTTTTAATGAATTGCCACATGTTGAAGCTATGAAAAGGGAATCAGTTTGACAATATTCCTCCTAGATTTCCTCTTTACATGACATGCATAATTTATGAATGAAAATAAAACCTTCTATTTTGCATGTCCTGCCACCTATTTCCAAGTAATTAACTTCTTCTAGTAACTTGAAGTAAATGATTTTAAACCAATCACTTAAGTTTTACAATTTAATTTATTACTCAGTTACTTTATCGAGAGAAAATAAGAGAAAGAAAAAGAAAGATAAGAAATTAGAAGAAAGTTGCTTTACTCTCCCCATCTTGTTCTTTTTCCATAGTACGCATGAGGTTCACTTTTTTGCCTCGATTCTCAAAGAACTGGATCTAGAAGTAGCTAAATGTGATTTTTCTTATGGGTGTTGCCTCTAACATGTCTTCCCTCTTACTCTTGAATCTTTTGTAGTTTTTCTCTCTAAAGTACGTGCACTAATGCAATGTTTCTTTGTAAAAAATTCGAGACAAAACTCGTCATCTTTTATTTTTAATTGCATATGAGCAATTTTAGATTCTAGAAAGGACTCGGGTGAATGAAAATACAATTAAATTCAATGAATGCTTCAACAGGAAGATTGGGAGCACATGCAAAATATCCGAAAGGAATTTTCCATTCACCGACTTCCACCTGGGTGCGTTAGAAACAAGAGGTTGAATTTTTACAGAAAGCCTTTGCAATTATGAGCTCTAGATATATGAATTAAATCGGTGATAGGTTTAGGGCCTATGTCCGGATCATTGAATTTAGAAAATCTGAAAGCTATGCATGATTCTTGATCCTTTTCTTTCATCATGCATTTGGAACAATCTTTATCAGAGCTCTATTTATTTTAATCCTATTTGAAATTCCTTGTAATTAGATCAATTTGTGCAGATCTGGAAATTTCTTCATATTCGGAAGATATATTCAATGTACCTAACATTGATTTGAACTCCCTTTCACTTATATGAGCACCTGTGATGAATACTTGTAATTAATTCAGACAAAGATGGAGTCCAGGGCATGAATACTTGATTTTTATCACCAAAATCTGCATATAAAGCCTGCTGCCCTAAAATTTGGGGCTTTGCTTGCATGCAAACCAAGTAAAAATATTATTTAATTCACTTGGGCACTTATACCAACATGCAGACAATCAGAATAACAAAAATCAAGCTATTCCGACCCAATGCGCCAAAGCGGAAGCTTCAGACAATGGAAAACACTCTTTAATGCAAAATCCTCCTTCTCTTGGAGCCAAAACACTTCGAGCTACAAAATTCATCAAAAATAATTAAATGCTTCTTAATTATGGCATCCCATGATTATATAACCATCTGCGTGCTATTTTTAATAATTGGCCTTTCATATTTTTGGTAATTTAATTAATTAAAAGCCATGCCTCTTCATCAATTTGGGCGCCCAAATATGCATGCTTCGATTGTTTTTTATGAATTTATTTTATTTATTTTTAGCATGTATCTTTGAATTCTCTTTAGCTCATCCACATGCATTGAATTTACTTCTATTTATGGTGCCAAACTTAGCTGAAAACACCATTAATAAATATAATTAATTACATGTATTAATGCATCAAAAAGTGAGTGGTCGCACTTTTTTGGCAAGGGTATTTACTAAAAATAGGAAGTCAAATTGATGGGAATTTCCATCCTACACTATAGCTCCGAAAATCCCCTCTTCCACTTAAGTGATTTTTCATTCATCATGGGAATTTTCACCTGCTGAGGTAAGTAAGAAATTCCCACTGCTCGCTAATTCTTTGAAATTCCCACTAGTAATTTAAATCATCTCCTAGAAAAGTGTGACTTGTATGGAAAACAACCTTCTTTGAAAACATTCGACTTGCATGGGTGAATAAACCTATTTGATGGGAAAATTTATCTTACTAGGCATGCAAGAAATTCTCACTGGTGCTTTAAGTGATTTTTCTTTTATAATGGGAATTTTTACCCTACATGGCAGGTAAGAAATTCCCGCTTGCTGCCGCCACCTCTAATATTCCCATTACTACTTAAGTTATTAAGAATTCATGGGAAAAATTACCTGTAAGAAAGGTAAAAATTCCCATCGCTTCGCCAATGCCAAAATTCCCATTCAAACTTAGATCTATTTATTCCAAAAAGTGTGACTTGCCAGAAGAGGCTTTTTTCGCTTAAATTCATCTTTTTGGGTCGAGGCTTTCCTTCCGAGACTGATTTTTCTTGGTTTTGAAGCCATAAATGATCTCCAAACGTTCCATACAATTAAAGAGACTATATAGAAAAAATACGGATCGAGGGGAATTTAACAAACAAACTACGGAGAAAACCGAAAAAAAAATGCAAAAGAAATATATAAAAATGAAAAATGTTGCCATAAGTTGCGAATGATAATGCTCAATTCATTCCTGGTGAAAATCCTATTGGGATGTGTGAATAATGGCATGCAAAACTTTAACAGGATTCAACCAGAGCACAATTTACTTCAAACGGGGCTTTATTTATTTAATAAATAATTAAATAAAAATTTCCCACAGACAAAACTTGGTGGAGGGATAAAATGAGTTTCAAAGACATCACAGGTATTTATCGAAATTGACTCATATGATTCACTATTAATATATTAACGTAATAGAGACATCTACTAGCAATGAAAACACAAAAATACCCGTTATTTTAAAAATAACAAAAAAATAGATGGGTAATCCCGCAGATTTCGGGGTGAAATATGGGGACACCACATCTTAAGGTACACTTGTGTGATTGATGTATGAGAGTATCCCATGGGTGAACATGAATTCATAGTCAAGTTTTGAGGTGGAGTCATCAAGATTACCAAGGTCGAGAAAATGGTCCGGTGGTACTAGGTGAGAAGAGCATGTATGATCTTGTCTTGATTGTATAAAGTGTGAAAGTCTTCAAAGAAGTGGTACTCTAAATCTGGGTATGAAGAAAAATAGGTGTTGGTTACATGGAGTATTAGAATTATCAAATATGTGCTTAGTCATAGCTAAATATCTGGTCGAGAATCTCAAATGTGATGTTAGTTATAGAAACATGGAGTCATAAGATAACTTTGCATGGTCATCCATAAGGTTAGCAGCCCTAGTATTTCTCAAGGTAAAAAATTCTTAATATTTACATGATAGATTTCAAAAGAATCCATTTATATATATCATGCCAAAGATTGCAAATGGGTAATTGAAGTTGGGTGAGGTTACCTCAACCAAAATATTAGAGTGTGTAGCAAGGTAAGTAAATGAATAATGAATAATAAACACTTAGAATTGTGAAATGGAAAGAGTCAAAGATCCAAACATAGATAACTAGTTCAAACTGGTAACAGGTACATATTAGAATAAGGAGTAAAAGGGTGACTGTGACTTGTAGTGTATAAATGAGATATAATAATTATAAAGGTTGGCCAAAGATCCATGACATTGGGGCATAGAAATTAAATGTTAAAAATGGCTCTAACTATCTTCTTAAAGAAAATTAAAATTATGTAAGAGCCAAATGATTATGCACAACCTGTATATGATGAGTCTGCATGTATGCACATGTTGAAATAGGAATTTTTACAAGTGTGGTGCCATAGTAAATTCATGATCAATATTTCTTCGTGGATTCAAGATTATCTAGGGCTAAAAAACTTTGAAGTGGAAACCAATGATGACCTAAAACCGTAATGTTAGTTAAAAGAAGAGAAATCGAGCCATTTCTGAAGTGTGGACTAGACAAGTATAACTAGTAGTATATTTATCTCAAGAAGGTTAAGAAAGGCCTTAATGAAGGAATTCAGGACCTTGAAAGTGGATTTATAAGTATTCATAACAAACTAGACTCTTCTCGGACACTATACAAAACCCTCATATGGTTTAGTTGAAAAACAATATTTGAAGAGCCTCAACTAAATCACAATGGATATAAAACTAAAGAATCTATCTCTTTGAGACCCTAAATAAGAATCAAGAACAATATTGTGTGAACAAACTCTCAGTCTTTAGGAATCTTTGACAGTCACCTTAAAATCATGTATCTTACCCTAAAAGACCTAACTTGAAGATTGGGACTATAGAATTGAAGCATTCATACCAAAGGAAGCCATGGTGAATTCTTTCACATAGAAGGTAAGTCCAAATAAGTAATCGAATTAGTGATTACTTTGTAACTTGAAGCCTTGTATAAAGAGTTACACTTGAATTTGAATTTGAGAAGGGCTAATAGAAGAAGAAGCTAGTGAGGAATTTCAATAGGTGGAAAGGTGGCTTAGGCTAGGCATTGTGTTGGCTAGATTTTCTGCATAGCATCAAACCTAGGCAGTCATGAGATAAATCTCCCTCATTTAACCGGTGAGGCTCCCGTGTCAGATTTGTCAATAAAAATGTGTTTCTATCTATCAGGGGTTTTACTTTAACAACTTAGTTCATGAACCATAACTAAGAAGTTCTGCAGCAATAAGCAAATTTGTTTAAGAAAGGAAGAATGAAAGAAGAAGGAAGTAAAGGAATTACAGAGAAGAAATGAGGAAGATGTGCATCCCAATTAGTAGATTGCAGAGCTAATTGCATGCACATAGAAGAAACTCAAATAGATTTGAACACACAGAATTATAAAGCAAAGGCAGCTCTAGATCTAGATCTAAAATAACACAAAGTCTATTAAGAGATCTAAGATTTAGAAGCAAGAAACAAAATACACCGTGACACAAAGTTCTCCGGAAACCTGCTTCTTTGTATTCCTCTGCAACAAGTGGCTCTCAGGGGTTCAGCACAAAGTCTAGAACACAAGATTGCTTCTTACAAATTCTGATCGATCATTAACCCGTAGGTTCTTCTCCTACTTATAGAATGTAGGAGGGAAAGTACAAATAGAAGACTCAAACTGAACTAAAGTATGAACAACAAGTAAAGATGACATTTGGCAATCATCCTCAACTAACTTCTTCTTAAGTGACACATGTATCACTTAACTAATAGAAAGGTTCCACATGACTTCGAGTAATGGTTGCAAAACCAATAACTTAGAAGTTTACAATTCCATCCGGGAACATAGAAAATAGAAGAAGAAAGAAATAGAAGAAGTCATGCCAGCTGTAACATCTACATCTTCTTCTTGTTCTGATATCTGATATACTTGTCGAACATATAGTTCAGCATCTTTCCATCTGTTTTAGCTACTGCTTCCTTTTCTGTCCTGAATTGCAGCAATCCTTCATTCAACACTTTGCTGCATGCTTCCACTTCTTCCAAACTTGGCCCAAATCTCGCAATGTCTGCCTGCAGTGTCACCAGCCTACTGATAGAGTTCATCGTGAAAGGCTTGGTGGCTTTATCAATCCTCTTTTGCACCATCAGAAGAGAACCCTCCAGAGAATCATGCACCTCGTTAGAAACAATCCGCACGTATGAAGTAATACCTCCATCCACTCTTTCCTCAGTGAAAGAAATAACACTATCCGGCAAATCTGATGTTTTGCTCTCAAGTGCACTGCATCCTCTTCAAGAAACTCTGCAGATCTCCAAGCGGAAAGATCGCAAACTCTAGTTGCTTCCCCTTCTCAACTGATCCATCCGGCACAATTTGCTCTGCAACCAATACATCTCCCGGTAGCTTGTTGATCTCGGCCAAAACACTCAGGTTACTCTCTGCAACTGTATTTATTCCTTTTATGCTTTCTATCAGTTGCTTTAGTTGATTTTCTGCATCGTTCATAACCTTTAGGCGGGCTGGCACTTCCCCAAGTTGCACAGAAGCTTGACGAATAATCAGATCCTTCCATTCGTCAATAGCCTTTACTTGATTGCTTGCATCTTCCATTTCCTGCATAAGATGATCACTCACCTGCGCTGAAATGGGCTGAACGGAAGGTTTAGCAACCTTGGCTATGATCTCACATAATTGAGATATTTGCTTCTGCAGCTCTTCTTTCTCCGCCTTTTCATTGTCAAGCCTAAGGAACAAAGCATCCAGCAACGTCTGCGTGTCCTGCTTCAATCCTTCAGTGGTAGCTTGACCGAGTGGTATTTTGGTCACCGTCACATCTTCTGCCGTGAGTTCCTCTTCTACCTTTCCTTCCCATGGGATTAATATCTCAAAGCAAACTTCTCTCCCGAATCCTCGATGATCAACCTAGAAGTTGCTTTAGCAACTTTAGGCCTTGTCTCTTTTGCTCAGATCCTGAAGTAGCTGCAAGTCATGTTCCTCTAAGTTCATCTCTATTCTTGCTTCCGGAACCAACTGCAAAGCTAACCATTCCGAGAAATTACTTCTCGGAGAATGAGAAGTTGCTGAGTGCGCTACTATTTCCCGCTCTGCATCCTCTCCATCAGAAAGTGCCACAGTATCATGGCTGCCATCCTCTGAAACATCCAAGGACAAAGCTCTTTCGAACTCCGTCATCTGCAGCTTCAACATCTCCTCTGGAACGGGTGCTGAACGAAGTGGCTGCGGAGAGAAGATGAACGTTGCTGGTTTTAATGAAGGCATGGAAACATCCTGCTGCTGTGGTGCAATAGTTGGTGATCCACTAGGTACTGGAGAAGTCGGAGTCAAAGCTATGGTCGTAGAAGTGGTCTTCTCTTTCTCTTGAGATCTTCTGCGTACTTTCAACTTCTCGGACCTTCTGCTGCTCTCTCCTTCATGCTTTCGCTTGAGGGAATCTCCTGCGCCGAAGTTGCCCGTGATTTGATTCATCAATACTTCATCAAGGCAGTATCCCTTCGTTAGCAACCAGCTCGAAGTACTCACCAACACAGCTCCGGATCTTTCTTCTATTTGTCTTTGCACTGCCATTGCTATCTGTAGTAGAGCTTTATCTCCTCCCATTTGATGGTAAGTGTCGAGTACCACGTTCCCATCATCTTTAAGATCCGCAGTATCGCGCTAGTCCAAAGTCAAATACTTGCTTTGCAATGACGACTGCTGAAATCTTTCTTTCTGACCTCGTACTCACTTCTGCACTTCATCCAGAAATCTTCTAGCGAAGGTACATGTGCGTACTCCTGGGAGATTGTCTTCCTGGCTATTCCAAATGGATCAAAATTAAGCCGTGCAGGGAAGAACTCTTGCTCATACTCGGACAACATTTGTGCTTCCATTCCTCGAGCTCTGTGAATGCTGATGCAACTGTAATATCCCACAGTGAGTGGGAAGTAGCCCGTAGACTTGTGCCGCTTCGACTGAAGGTCGTGTAACTCCACAAGTTGCCTGCTTAGCTCCATGGCAATCAATCTGTCACTCGGGTACCTTGGCATCTTTGTTGGTTCACCTGAAAAGCTCGTAACCCTGAGGTATGTGAAATCTGCAAACTGGATGAATATACTGCCAATCTTGGACACTGCTTCCCATGCTTCCTTGCTTACTCTGTGAGTCTTCAAGTCTTTGTCTAACCTGCAGATGAAATCGTAGAAGAAACCATCGTTGATCACTTTGAAGTCCTTCTCGCACGCAGGTGCAGTAAGCTGTGGGTAGCACTCGAAAATGGGATCCTTGGAAAGAATACCACATCTATCTAGCTTGGAAAAGACACCCTGTGAAGCTGCAGCATATACCAAGTATGAAGTCATTTTGAAGCTGAAGGTACGCTTTACGTTCCGCAGTTGCTCACCGATGTTGCTGCTAATAATTTCTGACCAACTGATTATAGAATCAACCTTGTTGATTTCAATGGTCCTGATGAAAGCATACATCCATGTCCGGAAAGTGTAGGCATTCGCTTCACCATTCAACCTGCAAAGCAATTTGACGATATCATCCGCTTCCTGCACCAAATTGGATCGTGGAAGAGTTCTCGGGAACTTGGAAGGGGATCTAGGCTTCTTCATGAACCGGCTATTCATGATGCTCACACAATCAGCTCTATGCTTTTCCCACCTACTGTCAGCATCCTGAATGCTAATAGAAGTCACCACCTTTCGTACTGGAATCTTCAAACAATAATCGAAGAATTCTGCATCCAAACGAATTATTGTCTTTCCCGCAACATCACGTACTGATCTGGATGAAGGATGGTAAGATCTAGCACACTCCATCACAAACTCGCAATTGGGAAATTTTGTACATGGGAAAGCTGCAGCTCGAATAATTCCGCTACTTTTGACCGCACGCATGAGTGAAGTCTTTCCAGCTCTGGATCTGTCAATCAAATCAGAAAGAGGTTCTGGGCCTAGATCCGTGTCTCCTATGTCTGAAAGTTTAGAAGCAATGCATGAATCCATCGTGCTCTCTTTTTCATCTCCTTTCGCCATAGCTTTATCAATCTTTGTCTGAATAATTCTTTTTCTTCTAATTTGGCCTGCTTTCTTCAATACTGGTGCAGATCTGGACAATTCTTCAGATTCGGAGGATATTTGCAATGTATTGGACATTGATAAATACTCCTTTTCTTTTATAAAGCACCTGTAATGAGTTCCTGCAATTTATTCAGACAAAAATGGCCACCGGAGTATGAATAGTGAATTTAAATTATAAAAATCTGCACTTTTCAAGCCTGCTGCCCCAAAAATTGGTGTTTAATTTGCACATAAAGAGAGCATGAATCCTTTCAATCAACACCTGAGCTCCTTTAACACCTGTGAAAACAATTGTGCAGACGAAGATGAACCTTTTCCAAAGCATGCGCCAAATCTGGAAGCTTTTAGCCTTTGTTAGCACTTTGTCTGTGCAAAATCCTTCCTCTAATGGGGCGCACTTTTTCTCCTTGCTGCAATTCTTTACGTGTGTTGAATAATAAATCCATATGGCTGCCCATGCTTATATAACCTTCATAATTCTATAATTAATAATTGCCCTAACAATTAAAGGCAATTAATTAATTAAAGATCATGCTTTTCTCTTTTAAAAATTGCATGTTTAAGGACAGCCATCCAATAAATTAAATTAATCCAATTTAATCCTCCACCTGAGACTTAACTTTAGCCTCACAGTGTGCTTTGACCATAGCCACTGAAAATAGAAATTAATTCAATGATTTAATGCCTTAAAATCATTAAATAATGCCCAAATGGGCGCACTTTTTCCAAGGAGAGGGCAGCCACTAAATAAATTAAATTTAATTAATTTAATTGCTTTCTTTTAATCCTCCTTTGACTTTTCAACCTCCTCAAGCTTGGCGCACTTTTTCCAAGGATAGAGATTATTAAAAATAATCAATTTAATTACTTTAATCCATCACCAAAGGGCGCACTTTTTGCAGGTAATTCTATTTTTAAGAATTTTTTCAAAATGGGATTCTTTACCTGCCATGAGTGGCACCAAAATCCCATAATCCACTTAAGTGATTTGACTTTGCTGATGGGATTCTTTACCTGCAAGTGAGGCACTAAAATCCCATGATTTCACTTAAGTCACTTTCCTTTTATAATATCATGGGAATTTTTACCCCAAGGTAGGCAATAAATTCCCACTGCCTCGATCTCTATTTTTCCCATTGCGGCTTAAGTGACTTTTATAACATGGGAAAAAGTACCTGCCAGAGTATACAATTCCCATCTGCTGCGGCTTATATTTTTCCCCACTGCGGCTTAAATCCTTTATTTTCCAAAAAGGCGCCCATCCCGAGGCACTACATGCATGACTTCGCTTTTTCCCAGTGATCCGGACCTCGATGGCGACTTCCTCGGGAAAATGTGCATGTATGTTTTCCAGTGCTCAGGGCCAAAAATCGGGCTTACCGCGAAGGAGTTGTTCGAGAGAAATTTCACGAAAGCAGGAGGACACCACAAAAACACGAAAAATTGCCAAAAGTTACAAATAAAGCCCAAAACTTAAAATAAGTTAAAATCCTTTGGTATATAGGAATAATAACATATTCGCTCATAATAGAGTTAAAGCAGTATGAAAATGACCTCATACGGGGCTCAAAATAATTAAATACAAATTTCCATGAGACAAATCCCAGACGACATAATAAAACAATTTTGGGCATCGGGTATTTGGCGAAAAGAACTAATATGGCTCTTCAGGATTATCTTGGCCATCTACAGAACTTTCGAGCAATAAAAACAACAAATGACCCACTATTTTAAAAGTACGAAATTTTTTCAAATTGGGTAGTCACAGATTTCGGGGTGAAATCTGAGTGACACCAGTTGGCTCCGTCTGTGGACATCTTTTTCTCCTGACAGAATGGAAAAGGGAAAAAATGAGATCCCAGCATCTCTGGTTTCGTATCTTGTCTTTTGGGCACGGGGTCAGGCAGACAAACACAACACAACACCAAAACAAGACAAAACAAGGAAAAACAAACAAAGGTTTTATTTATGTACATACAGGTTTTACCCTGCTTCTCATGTTCGGAACAACTTCAAGTGTTGCCCATTGAAAGGCAACGGCAATTCAACTCCGTCCTGATGAGCAAGAATGAAGCTATCTGCTCCGGCGATCTTTTTGATTACAAAAGGCCCTTTCCATAGTGAATCGAACTTTCCATGCATGCCTTTTGTTTCTCTTCTTTTGTCCCATAAGAGGACCCAGTCATTAACTTCAAACTTTCTTTCCCTGGCATTTTTGTCGAAGATGACTTTCACCTTCCTCTGATGCTCTGTCAACCTATCTGCAACTTGAGTTTGTACTTCCCTTAGTTCAGTCAGGTACATGATTCTTTTATCTATAGCATCCGTGAACGTGGAATCTTCCAGGGCTTTAGAAAGTCGTAGGGCAGGCAATTCCAAGGTGAGAGGCAGCTCTGTGTCTCTACCATATAACAGCTGAAATGGAGACATGCCTATCGCCCTCTTTGGTGTGATCCTATCGGCCCATAATGCATCAAACAACTTTCTATGCCAAGTCCTTTGATTTTCTGTTACAAGCTTGCGCACGATAGTTACCAAGTTCTTATTACTAGATTCAGCTTGACCATTCCCTTGTGGATAGTAGTTTGAGGAATGAACAAGTTGAATCCCATAAGTGTAGCAAAATTCCACCAACTCCTCAGAGGAAAGATTCGGAGCATTATCTGCTACAATTTTGCTGGGTACGCCAAACCTGACAATAATATTTTCTTTTATAAAATTGCACACTTCGGCAGAAGTGGCATTCTTCACAGGAATAGCTTCTACCCACTTTGAAATAATCGTGCATTTTGTTAGAATGTAATGATGACCGGCGCTGGAAGCCGGGTTAAGCATCCCAATAAAATCCATACCCCACTGTTGGAAAGGTTCTTCAATCACAATGGGTTTTAGGGGTAATGCAGGCAATTTCACACGCCCAACAAAATGTTGGCATGCTTGACACTTAGCTACCCATTCTGCAGTATCTTGAAAAAGGGTGGGCCAGTAATACCTTGCTCTAAGGATCTTGTGTGCAGTGACTCGGGCTGAGAAATGACCACCACAAGCCATGTCATGAAACTGTTGTAGTAGTTGATCCTGTTGAGCTTTATCCACGCATCTGAGAAATACACCATCAATTCCCCTTTTGTACAAACCATTATCCCAAAGCACAAAATCTTTGGATTTAAGCTTAATAGTTCGTTTCTCTTTTCTGGAAAGTTGATCTGGGCATTCTCCATACGTTAGAAAGTAAGCAATGTTACTGTACCATTCCTCTACCAGATCTATAAAAAGTACTGCAGGTAAATCTTCATCTATCCCATCACGATCTCGCCAGTGCGATGATTTCATCTCTGTCATTAGTTCACACAGACCTCTTCCTCGAACCAGCTTTGTTGGTTTAATATCCAAATCATATTCTTGAACTTTCGTCACCCATGTGCCTCTCAACAATCCTAACTCTTGCTGAGTAAGGATAGATTTAACTGCAGTATCTGGAACCAAAACCACAGTATGTGAGGAAAGAATATAGTACCTGAATGCTTTGCACGCCTTCACCACCGCATATGCGTGCTTTTCCATTGGAGTGTATTTCAACTCATAGGCTTTGAGTGGCGTGCTCATGAAAGCAATAGGAGTTTCTGCGTCCTCTTGATTTTTCTGCATCAATATTGCTGACATAGTATGTTCAGAAGAATAACAATAAAGAATAAATTCTTTATTGAAGTCAGGTGAGACCAAGACTGGTGCTTTCGACAGGGCCTCTTTGATTTTCTCGAAAGCTTCCTTCCCTTCGCTGCTCCATTTAAAATCTTGTGTCTTCTTCATCATATTTGAAATATGACGGGTTAGCTCAGCAAAGTCAGGAATGAATCTCCTGAGAAAATTCACTTTTCCAAAGAAAGAGTGAACTCCCTTTTTGGATGTGGGCAAAGGCAATGTCTGAATAGATTTGACACGCTCTGGATCTATCTTTGTTCCTTCTTTGGAAACAATGTGCCCAAGCAGCTTTCCTTCAGTTACAGCAAAGATAGATTTCTTAGGATTCAAAGAAATACCATGCTTGCGGCATTGTATGAAAACCTCTTCCAAGTTTGAAATATGTGTGCTTCTATCTTTAGAAAAGACTGTCAAATCATCCAGGTACACAACTATGCTTATATCTTTGAGATGAGCAAAGGCTAGATCCATAGCTCTTTGAAATGTAGCACCAGCATTGATCAGGCCGAACGGCATCTTCTGGTATGCGAAGGTTCCCCAAGGTGTGATGAACGCCGTTTTGTATTGATCTTCCTCAGCCACCTTGACTTGATTGTATCCTGAGAAGCCGTCAAGCATGGAAAGCATCTCAGATCCAGTGACCACCTGCAGAGTGTGATCCATGATGGGGATGGGGTAGTTGTCTTTCAGTGAAGCTTGATTAAGGTTGCGGAAATCCACGCACAACCTTAGCTCACCACTTTTCTTTCTTACGAGGGGACTATGTTGGCCAACCACTCCGAATGGTGTATGGGATAGATAATCTTTGCATCTAACAACTTCTGGATTTCTGCAAAGATGGTTCCTGAAATGGTTGGATTGTGCCGCCGCGACACAGCTTGAAGGCACATTACGATTTAAGTGGGATGTAGTGTTGAACTTCCGCAGGCTGATATGTTTTTAGATCCTGATAGGACCAGGCAAAAATATCCATGTATTTCTTAAGAAGCTTAGTAAAAGCTTCCTTTTCAGCTTCCGAACAACACTTTCCCAGATTTACTAATTTGGGATCATTGCTGGCTCCCAAATTTAGTAATTGTGTGTCGGAGGAAGAGCCTTCCTCATTTTCTTCATTTTTCTTAAGCATCTGATCATGCTTATCAAACATTTCCTCAAGAGATACCAAGCCTTTGGGAATTTTATTTCCCTTTAGTTGGATAATCTCCTGACCTCCTGAGACGTCAGCATCCATTTCTCGACGGTTAGTACGCCTGGGAGGTGAATTGCTTCCCTCATAGTAGATTTCTTCAAAGTTATCTTTTGTTGGAGAAATGCGCAATAATGTATCATCGTTGAAAAACTGCCATTCTTTGGACGTTGTCGGGAACCTTTGGGCGAAAAACCATTTCCACCTTGTAGTCTCTGTCTCAAAGAATGCTGGGGGGCTGATCCAGATTCAACAAGGCTGCGATGGAATGCAAGCGAATCAGCTTTTGAATTTTGTTCTCTCGGAATGTAAGATACTGAGAAAGCTGAAAAATCGAGGATAGCGAGTAGACCCGATCTCTATAGTGCCTTGATTTGTCTTTTTGACTTGGTAGAGGCCTCTTATCTCGCTTTACAATCAGCTCGGCGTCTCCTCTTGCGTGTAATAATTTGATTCCCATTGTTCTTGCCTGCTCCATGCCTAACAACAATGCTTCATACTCATCCGTATTGTTAGTATTTTGAACATCAATTTGAAGGAGTGCGCATGCACCTCCCTTCAGGAGAGATAAGAACAACACTGCACCGGATCAAATGAGCAGCAGCTACCATCAAATTCGAGTCCAAATCTTGTTATCAATTTGATGTGATTCTCGAATCACGGTTGAATTTCTTCTTTATCCATTTCTAGGTAATAGACTCGTGATCCGATTCTTGAAACAAGATCGAGATCTAGGATCTTGATTTTACAATCTTTGTGTACTTAGATTTCTTCTCAGGGTTCCAAACTTGATTTACTCCTCACGATTGGTATGTGCGCACAAGACCAATCCATCTTCACTTCTCCACCCAGCTCCTTGCAAAAATTTCTACTCAATAGCATGCCATAGGAGACTGGAATGTCTGCTACAAGGATAGTCATTTTCAGCCTTTTGTCTGGGAAGGAAGGAAGCAATCTTTGCTGCGCATCTTTGATTTGCCCCACAAGAGGACTTGCCTTTCCATGGAATAACATCTTCGATGGTTTTGTCAATGTAAGACCCAAGGCATCGCAACTTTGGCGGGCATGGCGTTGTCGAAGCTCGAATCCAAGTATGCAATTGCTTAGCTTATGTCCGTTGATGAGCAAAGACACATAGAATGGCTCAATCCTTTCCGATGTAGCAGGAGAAGGGGTGGAAGAAGAACTTGCAGCAGCATTATTTGAAGGTGGAGTAATCTTTGGACTTGACAAGATACCAGAAGTGGATTATTGTTCGTTGGGCTAGGACCATTGCTTTGCACATATTTGACCAATCTATTCATTTGATCAGGAAATGCCCTCAAATACTCAGCTTCTGACATTTGGACCTTATTTCTCTTGATGTGATCAATTATGTCAAAAGCTTGACTTGCTTCAGCAGGATGTGCGTTGGTTCTTTCTTTGCGGATTGAAAGAATATTTCTCCTTGAGTGCTTAATGAAGAAGGAAGAATGCTACCTCTTTTCAAGATAGTAACATCCGGGCCAGGATCTTCTCTCTCTTTCCGGCCGCTTGTGGATGCTTCGGCATTTTGGCGTGTCTGAGACCTTGTAAACACCGCAAAAGTGTGACCATCAGAATCTTCAAAAGATTCATAATAGCCCTCATCGATTAAGTAGTCCGGGTAACCAATATTGGAGTCGCGGTAGATCTATAAAGTCTTCATCATCAAATGATTCATCAATTTCGAGATCCTCTTCATTAGTTTCCAAGTTATTCCTTGGAGCAGCTTCTATTGCCAAACGTGTGGTGCCAGCAGCAAGTCTGTTTCGATTTTGATTTTGATTTTGACCATTATCAAGGTCCGGATAGGAGCTATTCTTGAGAAGTGCACTCCCGTTTGAGAGATCTGCTTCTTGATCTGCGGCATGTCATTAGCCAATCTACTGCAACAAAGGATCAGAAGTACTAGAAGAAGCACCATCACCTTTATGAGATAGTTGTTTGAGTTTTCCAGCCATGATCAAGTCGTCCTCAACTTCCACGGCAGCATTTTGTGCATCCAACAAATTTGCAGGTCTTGCCCTTCTTAGCTGATATCGACTTGAGCAATAGAGCGTTTATAAAAAGCGTCTTTTGATTTTCATCGCTCAATCGTGAAGTGGGGATTTTATACAAAATCCTTTGGAACTTCGCAATAAAGTCCCGCATGTTCTCGTTTGGCTCTTTCTTCTTAATTGCGTCGGTTGGGTGATCATCGTGCTCGTGTCCTCTGCGAGGCTTGAATCTTTTGATAAATTGTTCACGCATAGTCGCCTTAAGCCCGGTGGTTATGGTGCGGGAGCGGCCGATAGAACCATTCTCCGGCCAAGTCATGTAAGGTCTCAATGAATAGCTGGCGAGACATCTTCATGCTCTCTACTGCAAGCACACCACAAGATATGAAGAAGGCCGCCAAATGATCATCGGGTTTTGCTTTCCATCTCAAAGAATTTGGAAAATTCTTTACGGATCCCTTTGGCGGATCGTGCATAGGTGGAGCCAAGTTGAGAGGTCAGCCGCCCCATGGAGCAGTGCAATTTGGTGCGCCATGTTAGCTTGAGCACGTCTCCTCCTTGTGTAGACTTGATAGACTTGTTGGATAATTCCGGCTATGCCGGATTATCTTGAATACGATCCGGATCGGATGGGTGTGTACTATCCTACGGTGAAAGACTAGATCTGCGGCTTCTAACTTGAGGAGGATGATTGAAATTGAATTGCTCCTGAGATCGGAAGAAATGATCCGTCCTTCCTTGCGCCTTTACGGATCACGGTGAGCGGACGTTCGGCCGAGGTTGAGATTTGTATGGAAAACACTCGATCTTGATAGAAAAGCTTTGATGCCGCAAAGCTAGTTGTTCCCAAGAGTCGCAGCTGGTGGCTAGATTTTCTGCATAGCATCAAACCTGGCGATCATGAGATAAATCTCCCTCATTTAACCGGTGAGGCTCCGTGTCAGATTTGTCGATAAAAATGTGTTTCTATCTATCGGGGTTTTACTTTAACAACTTAGTTCATGAACCATAACTAAGAAGTTTTGCAGCAAAGTAATTTGTTTAAGAAAGGAAGAATGAAAGAAGAAGAAATTAAAGGAATTACTGAGAGAAGAAATGAGGAAGATGTGCATCCCGATTAGTAGATTGCGAGCTAATTGCATGCACATAGAAGAAACTCAAATAGATTTGAACACACAGAATTATAAAGCAAAGGCAGCTCTAGATCTAGATCTAAAATAACACAAAGTCTATTAAGAGATCTAAGATTTAGAAAGCAAGAAACAAAATACACCGTGACACAAAGTTCTCAGGAAACACTGCTTCTTTGTATTCCTCTGCAACAAGTGGCTCTGGGGGTTCAAAGCCACAAAGTCTAGAACACAAGATTGCTTCTTACAAATTCGATCGATCATTAACCCGTAGGTTCTTCTCCTACTTATAGAATGTAGGAGGAAAGTACAAATAGAAGACTCAAATGAACTAAAGTATGAACAACAAGTAAAGATGACATTTGGCAATCATCCTCAACTAACTTCTTCTTAAGTGACACATGTATCACTTAACTAATAGAAAGGTTCCACATGACTTGAGTAATGGTTGCTTGAAACCAATAACTTAGAAGTTTACAATTCCATCGAGAACATAGAAAATAGAAGAAGAAAGAAATAGAAGAAGTCATGCATTTGTAACATCTACATCTTCTTCTTGTTACGATATCTCGATATACTTGTCGAACATATAGTTGAGCATCTTTCCATCTGTTTTAGCTCTCTGCTTCCTTTTACGTCATCTGAATTGCAGCAATCCTTCATTCAACACTTTCTTTGCATGCTTCCACTTCTTCCAAACTTGGCCCAAATCTCGCATGATATGCACTGCGGTGTCACCGACCCTCTTTTGATAGAGTTCATCGTGAAAGGCTTGGTGGCTTTATCAATCCTCTTTTGCACCATCGAGAAGAGAACCCCAGAGAATCATGCACCTCGTTAGAAACAATCCGCACGTATGAAGTAATACCTCCATCCACTCTTTCCTCGGTGAAAGAAATAACACTATCCGGCAAATCGATGTTTTGCTCTCAAGTGCCTGCGCATCCTCTTGACAAAACTCTGCAGATCTCAAGCGGAAAGATCTGCAAACTCTAGTTGCTTCCCCTTCTCGGTGATCCATCAAGCACAATTTGCTCTGCAACAATACATCTCCGTGACTTGTTGATCTCGGCCAAAACACTCGAGGTTACTCTCTGCTGCCATTGTATTTATTCCTTTTATGCTTTCTATCGATTGCTTTAGTTGATTTTCTGCATCGTTCATAACCTTTAGGCGGGTGGCACTTCCCAAGTTGCCTGAAGCTTGCGAATAATCGATCCTTCCATTCGTCAATAGCCTTTACTTGATTGCTCGCATCTTCCATTTCCTGCATAAGATGATCACTCACCTGCTCTGAAATGGGCTGAACGGAAGATTTAGCAACCTTGGCTATGATCTCACATAATTGAGATATTTGCTTCTGTAGCTCTTCTTTCTCCGCCTTTTCATTGTCAAGCCTAAGGAACAAAGCATCCAGCAACGTCTGCGTGTCTGCTTCGATCCTTCAGTGGTAGCTTGGCCAATAGAGTGGTATTTTGGTCACCGTCACATCTTAAGTGAGTTCCTCTTCTACCTTTCCTTCCGCAGGATTAATATCTCAAAGCAAACTTCTCTCCCGAATCCTCGATGATCAACCTAGAAGTTGCTTTAGCAACTTTAGGCCTTCTCTCTCTTACGCTCGAGATCACTGAAGTAGGCTGCCAAGTCATGTTCCTCTAAGTTCATCTCTATTCTTGCTTAGGAACCAACCAAGCTAACCATTAGAAATTACTTCTCGGAGAATGAGAAGTTCTTGAGTGCGCTACTATTTCCCGCTCTGCATCCTCTCCATCGAGAAAGTGCCATGAGTATCATGGCTGCCATCCCTCGAAACATCCGAGGACAAAGCTCTTTCGAACTCCGTCATCTGCGGCTTGACATCTCCCTCTGGGCGGGTCTTTGAGCGAAGTGGCTGCGGAGAGAAGATGAGCGTTGCTGGTTTGATGAAGGCATGGAAACATCCTCTTTCTTTGTGGTGCGATAGTTGGTGATCCACTAGGTCTTGGAGAAGTCGAGTCAAAGCTATGGTCGTAGAAGTGGTCTTCTCTTTCTCTTGAGATCTTCTGCGTACTTTGACTTCTCGGACCTTCTGCTGCTCTCTCCTTCATGCTTTCGCTTGAGGGAATCTCTGCGCCGAAGTTGCCGTGATTTGATTCATCAATACTTCATCAAGGCAGTATCCCTTCGTTGTGCAACCAGCTCGAAGTACTCACCAACACTGACTCGGATCTTTCTTCTATTGTGCTTTGCATTATGCCATTGCTATCTGTAGTAGAGCTTTATCTCCTCCCATTTGATGGTAAGTGTCGAGTACCACGTTCCCATCATCTTTAAGATCGCGGTATCCGCGCTAGTCAAAGTCAAATACTTGCTTCATGAAACTGACTGCTGAAATCTTTCTTTACGACCTCGTACTCATCGCACTTCATCCGAAATCTTCTAGCGAAGGTACATGTGCGTACTCTGGGAGATTGTCTTCTGGCTATTCCAAATGGATCAAAATTAAGCCGTGCGAGGAAGAACTCTTGCTCATACTCGGACAACATTTGTGCTTCCATTCCTCGAGCTCTGTGAATGCTTGATGCAAGCTGTAATATCCACGGTGAGTGGGAAGTATCCCGTAGACTTGTGCGCTTGGTGAAGGTCGTGTAACTCCACAAGTTACTGCTTAGCTCCATGGCAATCAATCATCCTCACTCGGGTACCTTGGCATCTTTATTGGTTCACTGAAAAGCTCGTAACTCACGAGGTATGTGAAATCTGCAAAGCTGGATGAATATCTGCCCGATCTTGGACACTTTGCTTCCCATGCTTCCTTGCTTACTCGTGAGTCTTCAAGTCTTTGTCTAACTGCGAGATGAAATCGTAGAAGAAACCATCGTTGATCACTTTGAAGTCCTTCTCGCACGCGAGTGCGTGTAAGGCATGGGTAGCACTCGAAAATGGGATCCTTGGAAAGAATACCACATCTATCTAGCTTGGAAAAGACACCTGTGAAGCTGCGGCATATACCAAGTATGAAGTCATTTTGAAAGTGAAGGTACGCTTTACGTTCGCATGATTGCTCACCGATGTTCTTCTTAATAATTTCGACCAATGATTATAGAATCAACCTTGTTGATTTCAATAGTCTGATGAAAGCATACATCCATGTCCGGAAAGTGTAGGCATTCGCTTCACCATTGACTGCTGAAAGCAATTTGACGATATCATCCGCTTCTGCGCACCAAATTGGATCGTGGAAGAGTTCTGGGAACTTGGAAGGGGATCAGGCTTCTTCGTGAACCGGCTATTCATGATGCTCACACAATCAGCTCTATGCTTTTCCCACCTGTCGGCATCACGAATGCTAATAGAAGTCACCACCTTTTGTCTTTGGAATCTTGAACAATAATCGAAGAATTACGCATCAAGCGAATTATTGTCTTTCATGACATCACGTCTTGATCGGATGAAGGATGATAGGATCTAGCACACTCCATCACAAACTCTGGCAATTGGGCTGTACATGGGAAAGCTGCAGCTCGAATAATTCCGCTACTTTTGACCGCACGCATGAGTGAAGTCTTTCCAGCTCTGGATCTGTCAATCAAATCAGAAAGAGGTTCTGGGCCTAGATCCGTGTCTCCTATGTCTGAAAGTTTAGAAGCAATGCATGAATCCATCGTGCTCTCTTTTTCATCTCCTTTTGCCATAGCTTTATCAATCTTTATCGAATAATTCTTTTCTTCTAATTTGGCACTGCTTTCTTCAATCACAGTGCGGATCTGGACAATTCTTGATTCGGAGGATATTTGCGATGTATTGGACATTGATAAATACTCCTTTTCTTTTATAAAGCACTGTAATGAGTTCCTGCAATTTATTCGAGACAAAAATGGCCATAGGAGTATGAATAGTGAATTTAAATTATAAAAATCTGCACTTTTCAAGCTGCTGCCCCAAAAATTGGTGTTTAATTTGCACATAAAGAGAGCATGAATCCTTTCAATCAACACTGAGCTCCTTTAACACTGTGAAAACAATTGTGCGAGACGAAGATGAACCTTTTCCAAAGCATGCGCCAAATACGGAAGCTTTTAGCCTTTGTTAGCACTTTATGCTGTGCAAAATCCTTCCTCTAATGGGGCGCACTTTTTCTCCTTGCTGCGATTCTTTACTGTGTGTTGAATAATAAATCCATATGGCTGCCCATGCTTATATAACCTTCATAATTCTATAATTAATAATTGCCCTAACAATTAAAGGCAATTAATTAATTAAAGATCATGCTTTTCTCTTTTAAAAATTGCATGTTTAAGGACAGCCATCAATAAATTAAATTAATCAATTTAATCCTCCACATGACACTTAACTTTAGCCTCACGGTGTGCTTTGACCATAGCCTTTGAAAATAGAAATTAATTCAATGATTTAATGCCTTAAAAATCATTAAATAATGCCCAAATGGGGCGCACTTTTTCCAAGGAGAGGCGGCCACTAAATAAATTAAATTTAATTAATTTAATTGCTTTCTTTTAATCCTCCTTTGACTTTTCAACCTCCTCGAGCTTGGCGCACTTTTCCAAGGATAGAGATTATTAAAAATAATCAATTTAATTACTTTAATCCATCACCAAAGGGCGCACTTTTTGCACGGAGTAATTCTATTTTTAAGAATTTTTTCAAAATGGGATTCTTTACCCCCAGAGCGAGGCACCAAAATCCCATAATCCACTTAAGTGATTTGACTTTTATGATGGGATTCTTTACCCTGCAAGCGAGCACTAAAATCCCATGATTTCACTTAAGTCACTTTCCTTTTATAATATCATGGGAATTTTTACCTGCAAGGTAGGCGATAAATTCCCACACTCTTGACCTCTATTTTTCCCATTGCGACTTAAGTGACTTTTATAACATGGGAAAAAGTACCCTGCCCAGGCGGTATACAATTCCCATCCTGCTGCGGCTTATATTTTCCCACTGCGCAAACTTAAATCCTTTATTTTCCAAAAGGCGCCCATCCGCCAGGGGCTTTTCTGCGTGACTTCGCTTTTTCCGGTGATCCAGGACCTCCGATGGCGACTTCCTCAGGGCAAAATGTGCATGTATGTTTTCCAGTGCTCCAGGGCAAAAATCGGGCTTACCGGCGTGAAGGAGTTGTTCGAGAGAAATTTCACTGAGAAAAGAACGGGACACCCACAAAAACACGAAAAATTGCCAAAAGTTACAAATAAAGCCCAAAACTTAAAATAAGTTAAAATCCTTACGGTATATAGGAATAATAACATATTCGCTCATAATAGAGTTAAAACAGGCCTTATGAAATAGCCTCATACGGGGCTCAAAATAATTAAATACAAATTTCCCATGAGACAAATCCAGACGACATAATAAAACAATTTTGGGCATCGGGTATTTGGCGAAAAAGGGCTAATATGGCTCTTGAGGATTATCTTGTTAATCTGGGAACTTTGAGGCAATAAAAACAACAAATGACCCACTATTTTAAAAGTACGAAATTTTTTTCAAATTGGGTATCACATTTCGGGGTGAAATCGAGTGACACCACATTGGAACTAAAAAGTTGAGGCACACCATTAAAAGAAAAATGGGTGATTGAAAATGTATTTATCCTATTACGGGTATGTACAAATGATTCCAATCATGAAATTACTAAGATAAAGTGCTTGAGTGCGAAATTGCAATTTTTAGTAAAATTGAAGGAACTAAATGATTTATGTTGCTATGCTATCCTTTTTTATGTCATAGTGATATGAAAACTATTAAATAGGTGAAAGTGGTATAAAAATGTTATTGAAGTGTAGAAATGTAAATTTTGGTAAATTTTGAGCTTGATCATGCACAAAAAACAAAGTTAAGAAGTTAAAGTGGTACCTACTATTGTTGAAAATATTATTGACAACTCTCTAAATTGGAAAAAGATAAAACTAGATGGAGAATCACAAAATTGGAAAATATCATCATTTTTTGAGATATGTAAGGCAATGAAGTAAGTTTACGGGGTTTTAAACTTTTTTGAAGCCTTGAATCAATAACCTATAAGCCGACATGTATGTGTAGAGCGGGGAAAAACTTAAAGGATGAAACATGGAGTATGGGAGCTAACAAGCTCATATCAATGTTTGCATAAGAACTCAAATAAAATTTTGATATATTACTTCACAATCCAACAATGGTAATGGTGATGGAAATCTAAAAAACATCCTACAAGCACGATCTGATCAACTGAAATGAACATCTATAGGCTTTGATTAGAGTGTTTGAAGCAGGAGAGTTTCCTTGAATATAAAGTAGGTGCATATGAGGTGGCTAGGCATCTAGAAATCTTAGAAAAAAAAACCAATTAGTGTGAGAAAAATTAGTTATTGATTGAGGTGAGCTTGTGGGGCATCGAATGGATGTGAAAATGTCTAAATCAAAGTCATAAAGTTGTGCTGATATATATGAAATCACAAATTTATACAATTTAGACCAAAGTAAAATCAAATGTAGGTGGATTTTATTCGATTGGTGAGGTATTTTAGTCATCCAAGGTTGTAGAGGACATCCCAGACTATAAAAAACCAAAAACTTAGCATCCAAAACTCAGATCTACCACGTATTAGAGAATAAATGATTGTTTTTTAGCCTAAGTGTGAATCTTAAGCGCGTTTGAATCTCTTAAAGTCCGAACCCCCATAATGGGATAGACAAATATTAATCATAAGGAAAAACATATACCGGGTTCTAAAACCAAGTTGGGAGGGTTATGGCGGCTCTAATACAGATTTGACAATGTAATTTCAGTCTCTATATGCCATATTTGGGCTGAAACACCTTAGAAAGCTTTGAAAATATGTTCTATGCACCATAGACCGAAGAAAAAAACCACAAAAACAACCACCATGAAGGAAAGATTTGTATAAACCATGCAAAAACCCTTAAGAAAATGGTAAATCTACCAAATAGTCTGCTAAAAAATAGTGGTCAAGCCAGATTTAGCCATAAATAACTATATTAGTTGAAAAACTCTTAGAAAGGTCCCCCTAAAAAAAATTCAGTCAAGAAAATTTCATGATTTTGGAAACCTAGAAATTATAAACCCTCAATTAATCAATTTACACACACCAAAACTCACAACCGTACTGAACCAAGACGAAGCCAAATCTAGTTGTACATGAACTTTTAGTTTTACAAAAAAAGTATTGAAAAACTACAAATAACTCAGTAATGGAAAATGTATCATCAGAATCACTCTGATACTATATTATAGTTTTGGATCTTTGATCAAAAATAAATGTACGAGCAATTACAGAAATAAAAATAATTAACAATAAGATGCAATATGATCAAGAACTCACAAGGCAAGAATGGATCCAAATCAACTCAATGCTACGTATGCTCCATCAGATAGAATGATGCCATTGATGTACATATAGGAGGTGAATGTGCAACCTCCTCCTAGATCAGTGGTGAATAACTCTCACTAATTGATAGTGGAACTAGAGCTAACTCAACCCAACTAGTAAACTAACTCTGTAACATTCCCATTTTAAGACTTTAGAAAAAAGGATTTTTTTTTATCATACATAATGGTCTTTGTTCTAAATTAACATAATTTAGAACACACACTCCCATTCCATTCAATCTCATAACAGTAAACCATATGCAGCTATAAATGACTGGGTGAAACATCGTTCTCTCATTTCATGACTTGGTATACAACCGATCTCTCATGTTAACCAAATAATGTGTATACACCATATACTTGGTTCTTTTACCATTTTAGGGGTACCCAATTTTTTGTCTAAGAGGTCTATCTGAATATTTGTTACCGATATTCATATGAAATCCTTCTTCTTAAACTAGGTGACATAGGACAACGTAACCAACAACTTGCGATACTTTGGTCAAATTTTTTAAACATGTTTATCATGTTTACATTCCTTGATGACATACTCATCAAATGGAATAATTCCCTCACCACACTTGTTTTGTTATCTAGAGTGGTCTTTCCTAACTCTTATTAGTCCAATCTGATTCAAGGTTTCATACTAGACAAGGGAAGTAATATGCACTAGTGTGGAAGACTACTCATGGTGACTAAGGGTACATAGACATACTCAATCGACTTACGTCGATTAGGTGTGTCTAGTTATCCTAAGTCAACATGAGTTGATATCAACACTAGATCATGTTTCTATCATCTGACAACATAGATCCATGATCCAGTCTTACTTTTATGTTAGTCAAGTAAAACAAACTAAGTGGGGAGTTGGGACATATCAACTGTATCATAGTATCCTCATAATGACCCCTATAATGATGAAGGTACTACACTGCAATTGATGTGCACTAACATCCAACTGATTTTCCTCAACTGGACTAGATACCTTAGATTATAAGTTACTAACCCATTTAATCGTTGACTTAAAGATTAATTACAACAACGCTTAAATATTCAGCTAGCATTATTTAACCTATAAGGTTACAAGTTGAGGTTACATGCGAGGTAGGTATGTAGGTAAAATATATTTCCTAACAATTTAATTACATGCTTGAGTTTGTCATTAAATGAAACAACTTGCATTATCTTGCGATAAAATTGATCTTGAAGTTATGAAAGTGTGTTAATCAGCTCCTTACTTATTTCAACCCTAGCTCAAAATAAGTTCATTGAAAACCCTTTATTTTAGACTTCACGAATATCAAGTCTAAATTCCATTTAATTCCATTTTTAGCATTCCAAATTTTGATTAAGGAAATTTGCCTAAGGAAGTACACATTCAACCATTCACTTATTATATTCATAACACTTTTAAAAGATCTTGAGCTATGTCTCTACATCAAGAATTCATTCATATATATATATATATATATATATATATATATTCAATCATAATTACTTTCCATTCTTTTAAGGATCTATATGAGAGTGTCAACTTGTTTGTTGCATCTCCTTTATGTGAAAATAAACCAACTAATTTCAGATCCTCAAACCAAATCCTATAACACTTATGTATGAAAACTGCCCCCTTCCATTTAGGGTATTATTTAATAATGCATCTCAATTTATGCCAAGAAGGTATTACAAGAAAGTAATATTAAACAATCAAAAGTCATTTATTCATCAAATGAGTGATACATTCACTGATTACAAAAGTATATCAAAGATTACAAAGTGTCATAACAACGGTATAAAACTAGTTTTTACTACAACTTTCAATTTTGACAAGCACATCTTAAGTAATGATGGCATAAAATCATAAAAATAAAGAGACAATTTCTTTTAGTAAAATAGATGTAACTTTTTATATGTTTTCTCTTTTCATCTTTTATGAAATCCATATACACAATTGTTAGCACGGGTCAGTTCATTTGAACTGAGAATGATAAGCACTAAATCATTAAAACATTGTGCTTTTATCTAACTATTTCATTAAAATAACCATGTTGTTTATGAAATAGTTTTGAAAACACAACAATGAAAACAAAAATACTTTTCCCTAAAATGTGACAACTAGGAAGGAGAGATAAGTTTAAATTTTCTAATGTGTAAACAAGGTTTAATTAATCAACATATCATCCCTAAATTTTCATTAGAAAACTCTTTTTAACATGTTGGAATAAAACAACAAAATTAAAGAAAGGAAATTCATATTTCATCCTAACTTTACCTTATCATTCAATTTCCAAAATAATATCCTCCATTCAACCAATTCTAACTTTTCAAGAAGTAATACTAGATACACAAATCTACCCATCTAAATATGTATATTGTTTTGTTATTTCAAGAGAACATCAAAATCAATACATGAAGGAATTACAAACAAAAAAATTATATTGCATCAAGAAATCATGAATATTCCATGCTCAACACAAAGGCTAAATTGAATTGATTAAGATTATGTCTCTATGTTCCAAGTAAAGAAGACTTAATCAATTAGAAACAAAAAAGTTAGCTCATAGAAGAAATACTCTAAAATACCTAACAACTCTTGAATACTCGCGGCCCTAACATTTGCACTTTTATAGCAATCATAATCTAAAGGAAAGGTGAGCTACCATTCAGAGCCACACAAAATTTTCGACTAACCACTATCAAATCATAAAAGGGAGAATGGTTAAAGTTTAGAACCAAACTAAAACAATATCATTCCCTTTATCTTAAATTAGAGTTCATCCAAAAGGAATGATTACAAAGGTAATGAATGAATAACATTCAGAATTGAAGAAAGAGACTTCAACCATGTCCTCAAGAGACTCTTCAACACAATAGTCTCAAAGATATCAAAGTATCTTAAATATTCTAGCCAAAAAATCATTTACAGAGAAAGGAAAATAATTATACATCAAAGATTTGGTTTCCCAAACCCCAATGTTGGAACAACTCATGAAGAGCATTAATCAAAGTGACCAAACTTCCCTCTATACAAAGATACTAACACGTTAAGGAGGAATCCACATCCATATCTCATTTCACAAGCTAATCATCCACTCTAAGCAAATACGGATGAAATGATACAGAACCAAATTCCCTAAGAGTAACGCACATCAAGTGCTTAATCAATCAAGGAAAACCACTTAAGATCAACAAGATATTAACTGAGGTAACAACATAGCTTAGAGTTGGGAATAAATAAATGAGCCAGGAAATAGAACATAAAACAATATCATACAACGATTGAATAAGTCTGTTATTCCTCCAAAAAAGTAAAATCACCATTCACGATTCAACCAAAAACAAAGAATCAATTCAGTACTTAGAAATATCAGTGAAAGAAAGGAAAAGAGAGTAACTCAAACCCAGTTCAAGCTAGTTCCCCAAAGAACTATCAATTAACAAAATGAGAAGGAGAGAAAGATCATTCGAATAACTTCCTTTCACAAAAGTTCAACAACAACCAATGATTTAGAGAGAACTTCCAATATCTAAAAAGATATGCCAAGGTAACCAAAATCCCAGAGTGGGTTTATGAAAATAAGAAGTAAATACAACAAAATGGAACCTTAAAAATTTCGTAGTCATTCCTTCTATACAACTTATCCAGACAAGGCTCAACAAAATGAGAAAAGACAAATGCAATACCAAATAAGAGTTTTCCAGATCAAAACACAAACTGGGTATTCCTTGCAAGAATAAATTATAGTCATGAAACAAGATGAACAAAACAATAGTCTCTAGTACGATTGTCAAGCAAAACAACCCAAAATGTAGAACCCACATTAACTTGAACAATGACGAAATGCCAAAATGAAGATTCCTTCAAGCTAGTTACAACAACAATAATGATAGCATATAACTTAAAATCTATGGATTTCAAATACACCAAGCTATTGTTAAAACATATACAACCTTCAACATAAGTTTTCATTCACTCAAATAACCACACAAACCTATTTTAGTAACAAGAAGGTTTGAATTACAAACAAGCTAGCATTTCAGTCACATTCAACGCTTTTAGATCTTGTTGTCAACAATGAAGAATTGGTTGCATCCCAAGAACAAAACAAACACCATTGAAGTAAGAATAAACATAATAAAAACATAGGGTTTCAAATAGATGAAAGTTATTTTTATGAAGCATTTAAGTAAAAGCAAAATAATTAATGGATAGGGCCTATCATGCCTGATAAAGCTCCTATCTTCACTTTCTCGCAGAAAATCTTCATGTTAAGCTTCGATAGCTAATCCTTTCCATGAAAAAACCAAAAAAATACTCAAAACCTTCTTCACTTCCCTCTCATAACTTTCACAGAGATATTTTCTTCATGTTCACATTCATGCAAGGTAAAACACATGCATGGATTCAAAGTGTGGGTTCAAAGAGTAAAACTACATGCAAAGCCAAAACTCACAAAAGACCAAAGATCAAACAAAACCAAACCATACCATATTTCCAACCTCCCTCCAACCTAGGTGGTTTTTTCTCCATTTTCAAAAATATTAAATGTCAAACATGAGTGACATTCCTTCCTTTTCTCCCACCATCACCAACTTAGGTTTGTCCTCTTACCAAGTTTTAAAATGAATGCAACGAACAATTTGGCATAGGTGCCAATTAGACCACACATTATTTTTCATGCATTCGCCAAATTTGGCAACATCGGGGAGATAAGACCGCCTTAAATTCCTCACAAATTGCTTGAAGGTTGGTGCCACCGACCTTCCCTTTTGCATGTCATACCATAGGCCTATTTTAGGTTAGCCAAACATTAAGTTAGGTTCAATATTAGTTTAGGAATTAAATTAAGTCCTTAGGTCTAAGTCTAAGATTTCAGTCTTAGGTTCTTTTTCTTTAATTATTAACATCACTCATTAATAAAAGAACATAGTAACTTAGGATAGGTTACAACTTAGGATAGGATTACAATCTAAGGAACATAGTTTAATTAGGTCCCTTTAGCAATAGCAAGGATTTGTATCATACAACTTACAAAGGAAAGATCCAAGTACCATCTAAGATTACTTATGAAGTAGGGAGCAACAGAGATCACTGAATCCAAGACAATCAGAATTTAGAGATCCCTTGATCTTTCCATCTTGGTATAGATGACAAAAATATCATAAATTAAATGAATGCCTTGGATAATTGAAATTGATCCAAGGTGTAGCTACTCCTGTAGCATAGGTTAAGAATCTTTATGCACACAATTTCGAGTGCAAAAAGACTTATGAACTAGTTTATCAAAACCAATTTCTTATTTTCTCAAGCGGTGAATTATTCAACATAAGAAGAAACCAAATAATTCATTTTCAATTCAGCATAATCATGGCAAAATTGTACCTATTTTAGTAGATAAATATTATCTACAACAAACATGATTTCTTGATTCACAAGAGTACACCGTCTTCAACAAGAATCACATGTCAACGTTTGCAACTTCAAAAATAGAAGTCATCATAGATATCAGCCATGTTAGAGGTGTTACATACCTCCCTCCTAAAAAGAATCATCATCTCAATGATTAACTTAGTCCACATTCTCAAACAAGAAAAATAATCATAATTATAGTTCTTTCATCCATAAGTTCACAAACAGAAACCAGATTTGAGAAATTCAAATTTTCATAATTTATTACAACATTAAAATAGTTGTTCTAGTACTAATGAATATAGTACATGCCCAAAAATGGCAGAATTATTGATTCTTTAATTTTTATCAGTCAACAGAATTAATTTTGTTTAAATAAATGAGGAAAACAATTTTCATGTCCTCAATATTTTCCCATGTTGCACTTTCTTCATTAAATTGGTCCCATTGAACCTTGCATTGACTAATTTCATGATTTCACAAGTGCAACTGGCAAGTTTCCAGCACTCTGATGGGTTCAACCATGATTATTCTTGGGTCTTGGACTGTAAGGAATCCCAATCTAACATGTGATAAATATGAAACATATTTTTTAAGCAAATAAATATGGAAAACATCATGCATTTGTGATAGAGAAGGTGGTAATGCTAAACGATAAGCTACAAGATTGATTACTTCAACAATCTCGAAAGGTCCCACATAATGAGGTGATAGTTTGGCTTTTTTCCAAATGTTATATAACTCTTTTTAGGATTAACACGTAAAAGACCTTTTCACCATGTTCAAATTTCTTATCAACCTTTTTCAGTTCTGCATAACTTTTCTACCTATATGAGACTTATTTTAAATGTTCACGAATCATTTTAACTTTTCATTCCATTTCAATAAGGATTTCAGGTCTAATTACCTCTCTGTCTTCAATGTTATCCCAACTAACTGGAGTTTTGCATTTCCTTCCGTACAATGCTTCAAAAGGTGCCATTTTCAAAGAGGCATGATATGTATTATTATAAGAAAATTCAACTAAAGGAAGTTATTCCTCCCATTTGTATTGCTTAATCCATGTAGTACATTTGTGACATATCTTCCAAAATCGATTAACTCTCTCAGTTTGACCATCTGTTTCCAGATGGTATGCGAAATTAAAATTCAGTTTTTTTTTTTTTCCTAAGGAGGCATTAAGTGTTTTCCAAAATTGAGATGTCATTGTAGGATCTCTATCAAATACACTTAATTCGGGTACTCTATGTAATCTAAAAATTTCATGTACAAATATTTTTGCTAAAACAGGTGAATCATCCTTAAGATTACCAATAATAAAATGTACTACTTTTGTCAATTTATCAACAATAACTAAAATAACATCATGTTTATTTCGTGACATAGGCATCCCTAAACAAAATCCATGTTAATTACCTACCACTTATATTGTGGTATGCTATGAGGATACAATAAACCAGATGGGTGCATATGTTCAACCTTAACTCACGTTGACATTCTAAGTAGTGAGAAACAAAATTAGTTGTCTTTCTTCATCCCTTTCCAAAAATATTGTTGTTTTACATCAACAAGAATTTTTGTAATACGAGATGTCTTGAGTAAGGTGAATTATAAAATTTCATCATCAAATTTTTCCTTAACTCATTTCCCAAAGGTACATACACCCACTTATCATATCTCAAAATTCCTTCATTATCGAAGTGAAAACCTTTATATCTTACGTCATTTGGATCTACAACAAGTTTATTTTTACCTGCTTTGGAAATAAGATTAAGATTACATGATACTTTTTACCTCATCCTTAAACTGATTTCTCAAAGTTATAAGTGCATAAATATGTTTCCTATGACTTAGTGCATCTACCACTATGTTTTCTTTTCCTTTTATGTAACTTATGTCAAAATCATATTGTGACAAAAACTCTAACCATCTTCGTTGTCTTGCATTTAGATTTGGCTAAGTGAAAATATACTTCAGCCCAAGATGATCAATATTTAATTCAAAAGGTCTTCCTAAAAGATAATGTCTCCATACTTGAAGTGCATGAACTATGGAAGCAAGATCTAGGTCATGGGGAGCATAATTCAACTCATGTAACTTGAGTTTTCTACTCTCATATGCTATAACATGTTCATTTTGTAACATAATACCTCGAGTCCTTCTCCAAAAGCATCTATAACTACCGTAAAGTTTCCATTTGGATCAAGTACAACCAAAATAGGTGCAAATGTTAATTTATCCTTAAGAGTTTTAAATGTTGATTCACATTTATCACTCCACACAAATTTCTTATCTTTATTTTGTAATGAAGTTATCGGTGCAACGACTTTTGAAAAGTCCTTAACAAACTTCCTATAGTAACCAACAAGCCCCATGAAGCTTATGACTTCATGTACATTATTAGGTGCAAGCCACTCGATTCTTACTACAACAATATTTGATGGATCAACTGCTATTCCATCCTTACTTATGACATGTCCTAGATAGTGCACTTTTGTCTCATAGAAAGAAAATTTGGACAACTTACCATATAATCTTCTTTTTCTTAAGATTTCAAGTACTATTTTCAAATGCTCATGATTCTCATCAATGCTTTTAGAATAGATAAGAATATCATCCAAGAATACAAGTACAAACTTGTCCAAGTATTCTTGAAAGATATTATTCATTAAATTCATAAAATTTGTAGGTGCATTTGTCAAACCGAAAGGTAAAATTGTAAATTCATAGTGTCCATACCTTGTCTAAAGGTTGTTTTATGAATATATTTGTCTTTGATTCTTAACTGATGATACCCAGAATGAAGATCTATCTTAGAATATACTGATGCACCATGCATCTGATCAAACAAATCATCAATTATAGTAAGTGGGTATCTTTTTTTTTTTATTGTTTTTTTTTAACATCCTATAATCAATACATAGTCTAAGTGTTCCATCTTTATTTTTCACAAAAATTACCAGTGCTCCCCAAGGTGAGACACTCGATCTTATCAAACCCTTAGACAATAGTTCTTGTACTGTGCCTTAAGCTCTACCAGTTCAATGGTAGTCATTTGATACAATGCCTTGGAAATAGGCTCAGTTCCTGGTTTGATCTCAATCGTGAAGTCAAACTCCGTTTAGGCAGAAGACTAGGTAGTTCTTCTAGAAATACATCGCTGAAATCTCTTAACAACAAATATTTTTCCAAGAAATCACTATCCCCTTTAGTTGTTTTAGAAATTTTTACTGCATACAAGGTGCAACCTTTGTTTTTGTCCTTTTTAAGTCGCATAGCTGACAATTTTCTAATTGAAATTTCTCATTTTCCCCTTGGATTTCTGTTGTTTTCTCCAGATCGTTAAGACAATTAATGTGTTTTTAAAAACCGTCTACTTTTTTTTTATGTTCAGCAAGCCACTTAACACCTATTATGACATCATAAGACCCCAAAGGAGCAACATAAAGATCAACTTCAGTGGAAAAACTAGGCAAGTCTAGAATTGCTCCAAAAAGACATTTACTAACAGTATGGACAACACTATTTCCATAATGTACAGTCCAATATTTTTCCATTATTCCAGATTTTATTTTTAGTTTCGTAGTTAATTTACTAGAAATAAAGCATTCAGTAGCTCCAGTATCAAAAAGTATAGTACTAGGCTTACAAATAATTTTCCTAGCACTTTTATAAGCGTAACTTGCTTTTCAACTTACTTATCAACTCTTTATGCAACATGTATCCTATGTTCATCTTGATTGTTTTCATCCTTCCTTAGAGGGAACTGATTTGCATAATGATCTTTTCCATAGTTGTAGCATCCCCTTATAGGTCCTCTTTTAGGTTCGAATTTATTTCCAACCTTGAAATTGTTGTTTTGTCCTCCATAGGACTTCTGTCCATTATTATTGTTCTTAACGAAGTTGTTTCGAACATTTGCAGTAGGTTTATTTGCTTTTTTTTTCTTATTTTTATCAGAAACAAATTTATTTTTAGTACCAAAATTTTTCCATGCCCCCTTTTTGGGTGCAAGAGATGAAGAAGAATTAGGAATTTTCTTTCTATTCTCTTCCTTATGGGCTAGAAATTGCTTTTAATTTCTATTCCTTCTTAATGGATTTTTCTACAACCCCTTCCATGGTGGTTGGGTTTTGAACATGTAACTTACCCCCTATGATAGGGTTAATCCCATAATAAATTTTTGTATCCTGAACTTCTTGTCGGTTTGACACTAAGACAACTGTTGCTCTTCGTGACAAATGATCTTCACAAAGAAAATAAATGAAAGCTTAAGAATAACGGAGATCAGATAGACAAAGAATGGAAAGTCCTTCTGTATTGATTTCTTTATGATATATTTACACTTTTCAGAAAATAAGCCAAGTTCTTCCTCCTTCAAAATGGCATGGAAAGGCCATTATATAGCTTACAAGTCAGTTACTCTTTGTAACTACTTCTTTTAACTAAAGATTAGTTAAGGATTGCCAATCGCAATACCTCAACTTATTACAATGAATCCGAGAAAAAGAAATAGAAAAGAAGAGAAGAATAAGGAGAAGAAGACAGGTGGTCGGTCACTGAGAGGGACCCACTGACTTCAGTCATTCCTGAATCTCTTCAATGACTCGGCTATGTCTCTGCCACGAGGGACTGATGTGTTGGCTGTAGACTGACCCCAAAAACCGAGACACTTCTCCATTTCTTTATCAAACTCGATATGAGTATGATAATCTTTGTTCGCTTCTTCAATGGCAGATTGAAGAGAGCAGACCTCCTTCATTTTCTCCTTGGAGATGGAGCTTTCCTTGAATAGATTATCTTTGACAAAAGCTCTGAACTGAGCTTTGATTTCTTGCAGGGAAAGGAGTACACCAGAAGTTTCATCTTGAAGATGGCAGTGTATATCTTTGAAAGCAGAGACCACCAGTGTCTTGAAAGCTTCACCCTTCTGCCAACTGTTCTTCAGCTCTCCCAAAGCCTCCTCCAAGACTTTGATTTTCCACTCCACACTGTAAACCCAGGACTTTGATAGATTATCCTTTGCATCATCAAAAACCTTATTTGTCCAGTAAGACGTTCTCATCTGTCTGTCCCATAAGGCGGAGGTCTACTATGCAACTACTCCAGAGCTTGAGCTCTTTATCCATGATCCCGATAGTAGAGGACAACTTCTGTTGCAAATTATTCACTTTTCCATGGAGTTTGAAAGCTTCATCGATGAAGTTCAACCCTGCAACAAGCATATCATCCACCATGGCTTCCATAGCTCTGCCATAGACGGAATACTTGTGCATGTCTTTGATACTCTGTACTTCATCTTGGCTCAAAATTACAGGTGGTGGAAGAGTGGTCAATGGAGTAGGGTCTAAAACTTTGTCCTTAGACAAAAGAGACTTGATGAAACCTGTGAGAATTTGGGCCTGTTCTTCTAATTGCTCAATAGTTTGCTGCCCTTTTTCTACCCTCCCAATGACTCTTGTGACTGTTTCTTGGAGGTTATGAATCTCACCTTCAGGAGTAGACTCTCCCATTGGGATTCTCGAGAGCTCTAAGTCAGATACCTGCAAGTCCTGCTCTGATTTATCCGTTGTAGGCTTGGCAATCTCCAGGAATTGCTGACCTTGAGCATCAGACACTATTCTGGAGATAGTTCTGGCTTTCTTGGCACGAGAAGGAGTGGTGCCCAACAAGGCTGCGACAGCATCAAAATTTGACCCTGAACTCCGAGAGGAAAATTTTCTCTTCCTATTGTCAACCAAAGGTTGCACCCACGCAAAAGAGGAAGAGGAATCAGCAGGAGGAGCAAGAGGGCCGAGAGACATAGAGCTCATGACACTCAAGGTCTGTGCAGCTGTTGACTCGAGTTGAGAGGTGAGTGGGGCACTTGGGGCAATTGCGGCAGAAGAGTCAACATCACCTGAAAGCTCAGTGCTCTGGATTTCTTTATCTTTATCAGCTGGGTCTTCAGGAGCATTTGCAGGGGTTGGCATTTCACTTTCTTCACTTTCACTGAGAACAATGATATTCTCCGGTCCCATAGGCACTTCTACCTGCTTTCTTTGAGGATCATTTTCCACAGGCTCCTTCTTAACCTCCTTGAGTTTCTTCTGGTACACTTGAGTGGATGAAGAAGGAGTGGAAGCTGCAGGTCCTTGTATTGATGAGGCAGGTGGGGTTTGCACTGGTGTTTCTGACCTGGGAACCGATGCCTCTCTCCGTGGTGTTGAAGCATCCTTGGAAGAGGATTCTCCTGAGTGCCTTCTGAGCTCTCGAACTTTTCTATCAAACCAGACCTTAGTTCTAACTAAGACTGGAGCAAGGATCTCAGCCAGATCATCTTTTTCTTTCCTGTTCCAATCCAAGTCCTCCAAGGGGGTGTGCTTAATCACACTGTCATACTCATATGAGTATAGATCAGAATTATCATCCTGGAGTCCTTCAGGGACCTGGTACAAACCGAGTTCTTGGATCAATTGCAGGGAGAACCTGCCACAATGCCTTCTCCTGGCCTCAAAATCATCGCGATGATCGCTAGTAGTCTTACGTATATCGCCTATGATGATAGATTATCTTGATGTTACATTCAATGAACTTCTTCAAGTCAAAGCGAGTTCTTGGCTTGAAGAAATGGACGATGATAGGAACCGGGGCTCTCTCTCATGTTACAGGTGTTCAAGGCTATTTTACAAGTGTAATTTCCCAAAGAGATGGGAAAGTGCAAACCGGAAATCTTCTTGTCCCTGCAGGTTCTGTGCAGTTTGTCTAACTGCCTGCATACTTCAATCAAGGCCATCTTATCATTGCAGAACATGGGAAGCCTCAGAGGGGTGCTCTCATAGCCAGCAAGCCTGATATAAGAAAATTTCCTGAATTGGATGAAATAAGCACCATATTGCGATATCAGGTTCATGGCTTCATCTGAAAACCTTCTAGCAGTATCACCTTCGAGCAGCCTGACCACGTACATGGTGAAAGCATCATTGACCCTTCTGAAATTACGATTGCTGGTCTCCAGGGTGAACTGCGGGCAGTAGGCATATATTGGATCATCTTTGTGAGCGTCAAGGTAGGAAAAGCCAAACCATTGTCGTGACGCTGCCAGGGTATACATCAGGTACGAAGTCATGTAGAACTTCTTCGTTTGCTGCACATTGGACAGCTGCTCTGCCAAATTCATGCTGATGATCTCTGCCCAGTTAATATTTTGCGTTCCCTCGCACACCATGCTGATGAGCGGGCACATCCAGAAGTGGAATTCGTTGGTAGAGGGCAAACCCATAACCCGAGCCAGCAGAATTATAAAGTCAGACAATTCTTCATTAAAATGCACTGGAAAAGGGTTTTGGACAGGCGAGAGGCTCCCTTCCTAGGGTTTTTAAGCCAGGACTTCGCCACTCGTGCCTTGTATTTGTCGCTGTCTTGGTTGAACAGGGCCTGTGCTTGATCCCAGAAACGACTATGGCATTATCCATCTCTGGAATCCTCAGAGCAGTGCTAATGGCGGCAGCATCTAGTTTGGCGATGAGTTCCCCATGTATATTGGTCAATTCGCTCGAAGCGGGGTCGAAGTGAGCTCCGCATGAAAGCACGGTATCAGCACACTGTACTGAGATTGGGAAACCTCCAGCAAAAGCCAAACCACTATCGTGAATCATCTGCGCCATTGGTGTAGGGTTTGCGTCCGCCATTCTTGCCCAAAAATCACTGAAATCAAGATGACGAGCTTCGCTGTCCCCAATATTGTGAACGGCAGACTCAAGTGGAGAAATTTGTTCCTGTCCCTGAAATTTGATCTTCATATTGATAGTCTCAGGGCCGCAACCTAAACTCGGGAGGAATTACAGAGAAAAGGGATACACGCGCAGGGAATTAGGTTGCAAGGGCAGCATGGAAACAATGTGAAAAATGCAAAGGGGGAATACCCGTTATATAGCCGTTTAGGAGAGAGAAAGGCCATGAATGCGCATTTAATATATACCCACCAATTTGAATAAGCAGGATATTCGGGTAAAGCGGCAAAAACTGGCATGAATGACACTTGGTTCATTAGGGACATGTGAGACGCGGATGCGCGAAACACGCGGCTCGGCCGGTTCGGGCGAGGCGGGGAAAAGACGCACAAATGTCTTTTGGGACACGCGGGACATGAGTGCGCGATCGGGCGAATCGGCCGAAAAGGTTCCAATGGGTCCGAAAAAGTTTGGGACATTTGAGACGAAAATGCGCGAAGTACGCGGTTCGGGTGTTTCGGCCGAAAATGGAACAACTTGCACTTTTGACTTGGGACAAAAAGCTCTGAAGTACGTGACTCGGGAGTTTCGGCTGAAAATGGAACAGCTTGCACAATTTGATTTGGGACATTTGGAACACGAAAGTGTGAAGTACGCGGTTCGGGTGTTTCGGCCGAAAATGGAACAACTCGCACAATAAGTTTTGGGACACTTGGGACGAAAAGTTCCGACGGGCCCGAAATCGGGACAACTTCGGGGAAATCGGCCGATCGGGGAACAGAACGCACTTTTGAACTTGGGACAGTTGGGACAAAAAGTTCCGACAGGCCCGAAAATCACTCAAAATGACCCAAAAACGTAGATTTTCTCAATTTCACGACTTAGGTACTTTAGAGAAAACACTTAAACTCAATTTTTTTTGAAAATGACTTCTTAAGAACGGGGGAATTTTGAGTGGACAATGACACGTACTTAAGAAGCTTAGTAAACCTCTCCCAGTATTCTGTTATAGTTAATTTTCCCTGCATTAAGTTCTATAATTCAGTCATCTTCTGATCATAATAGAGTTGTGGCAGCCATTGTTTCCTAAAATAATTCTTAAATTGATCCCAATTGATGCTTGATTCATCAATGTTCAGTTCAACCTTATGGTTGTACCACTAGGAGGATGCCTCATGGGAAAGTTGATAAGCTCCCCATACTACTTTAGTTTCCTCTGAAAAGTTCCCAATTGCAAATTACTTCATTTTTTTGAGCCATTTCTCAGCTCCATCCCCCAATGTAGTGCCATCAAACTTAAGTGGACTAATCCTTTTTATATCATTTACAAGTTCAACTACTAATCTTTCCTTTTTATTTTTAGGTTGATTGGCTACATTTACATTAGCATTTACAACATTATTATTATCAACATCTAAATTTCCAACATTGGCGTTGTCCACAAGAGGTAGTTGATTATTATTACCAAAATATTCTTCCTCCTCATCATCACCCATAACTTGTTGTTCAAGTACAACTAGACGATCTCTTGTGTCTAATAGGGGCGCAAGGATCTCGTCAAGTTTTTTTGCGGTAGATGCCTCTCCACCTGGAGGTGGGTTATTTGCAGCACCTCCCCTTGTTCTAACCATTTTCTGTTAACAAGAAAATTAAGTTTTTATCAGATTATGGAATTAATAGGTCCAAGAGTTACAACCTTCGACTCGATACCAAGATGTAACATTCCCATTTTAAGACTTTAGAAACAAGGATTTTTTTATCATACATAATGTTCTCTATTCTAAATTAACATAATTTAGAACACACATTCCAATTCCATTCAATCTCATAACAATAAACCATATGTAGTTGTAAATGACTTGGTGAAACATCAATCTCTCATTTCATGACTCGGTATTAAAATGATCTCTCATGTTAAGTCAATAATGTGTATACAACGTATACTTGGTTCTTTTACCATTTTAGGGGTACCCAAGTTTTCTGTCTAAAAGGCCTATATGAATATCTGTTATCGATATTCATCTGAAATCCTTCTTCTTAAACTAGGTCACATAGGACAACGCAACCAAAAACTTGCTATACTTTGGCCAAAGTTTTTAAACATGTTTATCATGTTTACATTCCTTTACGACATAATAGTCAAATGTAATATGTCCCTCACCACACTTGTTTTGTTATCTAGAGTGGTATTTTCTTGACTTTTGTTAGTTCAATTTGATTCAAGGTTTCATACTCGACAAGGGCAGTAATATGCACTAGTGTGGAAGACTACTCTTGGTGACTAAGGGTACATAGACATACTCAATTGAATTACGTCAATTGGGTGTGTCTATTTATCCTAAGTCAACATGAGTTGACATCGACACTAGATCATGTTTCTATCATTGTACAACATAGATCCGTGATCCGGTCTTACTTTTATGCCACTCAAGTAAAACAAACTAAGTGGGGAGTTGGGACATATCAACTGCATCATAGTATCCTCGTAATGACCCCTATCATTACTAAGGTACTACACTGCAGTTGATGTGTACCAACATCTAACTGATTTTCCTCAACTGGACTAGCATACCTTAGATTATAAGTTATTAACCCATTTAATCATTGTCTTAAAGATTAATTACAACAATGCTTAAAGATTCAACTAGAATTATTTAACCTATAAGGTTACATGTGAGGTAGGTATGCAGGTAAAACCTACTTCCTAACCATTTAATTGCGTGCTTAATTTTTTCTTTAAACAAAATAACTTACATTATCTCACGACAAGATTGATCTTGAAGTTATGAAAGTGTGTTAATCAGTTCCTTACTTATTTCAGCCCTAGCTTAAATAAGTTCATTATAAACCCTTTATTTTAGAATTCATGAAGATGAAGTCTAAATTCTATTTAATTCCATTCTTAGCATTCAAAAATTTTATTAAGGAAATCTGCCTAAGGAAGTACACATTCAACCATTCACTTAATATATTCATAACACTTTAACAAGATCTTGAGCTATGTCTCTATGATTGATTTCAAGTAAAATTTGTGTTTCCTACACCATGGATTAATGTCCAATTATGAAAACAGATTACTTATGTTTCAAATACATCAAGAATTCATTCATAATTCCTTTCCATTATTTCAAGGATCTATATGAGAGTGTTAATTTGTTAGTTGCATCTCCTTTATGTGAAAAATAAACCAACTAATTTCATATCCTCAAACCAAATCCTATAACACTTATGTATGCAAACTTCCCCCTTCCATTTAGGGTATTACTTAATAATGCATCTCAATTTATGCCAAGAAGGTATTACAAGAAATTAATATTCAACAATCACAAGTCATTTATTCATCAAAGGAGTGATGCATTCACTAATTATAGAAGTATCTAGAGATTACAAAGTGTCATAACAGTTACTTTTATTACAACTTTCTTTTCCGACAAGTACATCTAAAGTAATGACGCCACCTAATCATCATAATAAAGAGACAATTTCTTTCAGTAAAATAGATGTAACTTTTTATATGTCCTTCTCCTTTCATATTTTACAAAATCCATCTGCACATCTTTTAGAATGGGTCGAGTTCATTTGAACTAAGCATGATAAGCACTAAATCATTAAAAAATTGTGATTTTATCTAACTGTTTCATAAAATGAACCCTATTTTTTATGAAACAGTTTTGAAAACACAACAATGAAAACAAAAAGACTTTTCCCTAAAAGATGACAACCAAGAAGGAGAGATAAGTTTAAAGTTTCTAATGTGTAAATAAGGTTTAATTAATCAACATATCATCCCTAAATTTTCATTATAAAACTCTTTTTAACATGTTGGAATAAAACAATAGAATTAAAGAAAGGAAATTCATATTTCATTCTAAATTTACCTTATCATTCAATTTCCAAAATAAGATCCTCCATTCAACCAGTTCTAATTTTTCAGAATTAATACTAGATACAAAAATCTACCCATCTGAATATGTATATTGTTTTGCTATTTCAAGAGAACATCAAAATTGATACATGAAGGAATTACATGCAAAACAAAATTATATTCCATCGAAATCATGAATGATTCATGCTCAACACAAGAGGCTAAATTGAATTGATTAATATTATGTCTCTATGTTCGGGTAAAAAGACTTAATCAATTAGAAACAAACAAGTTAGCTCATAGAAGAAATACTCTAAAATACGACTGAGTGAGTTTCAAGTTCAACTCAAGGAACAGTCATAACTAACACTCTGCAGTCCTAACAACTGCACTTTTATAGCAATCATAAGCCAAAGGAAAGATGAGCTACCATTCAGAGCCACACACAATTTTTGACCAACCACTATCAAATATAAAAATGGCAGAATGGTTAAATTTTAGAACCAAACTAAAACAATATCATTCCCTTTATCTTAAATTAGAGTTCGACTAAAAGGAATGATTAAAAAGGTAATGAATGAATAAAATTTTCAGAATTAAAGAAAGAGACCTCAACCATGTCCTCAAGAGACTCTTCAACACAACAATCTCAAAGATATCAAAGTATCTTAAAGATTCTAGCCAATAGATCAGTTACAGAGAAAGGAAAATAGTTATACATCAAGAAAATAAGGTTTTCCAAACCCCAATGTTGGAAGAGCTCGTGAAGATCATTAATCAAAGTAATCAAACTTATCTATATAAAAATCTACCAACATTTTAAGGAGGAAGCCACATCCATATCTCATTTCACATGCTAAGCATCCACTCTAAGAAAAGATGACGAAATGATACATAACGGACTTCCCTAAGAGTAACGCACATCAAGTGCTTAATCAATTGAGGGAAACCCAATTAAGATCAACAAGATCTTAACTGAGGTAACAAAATAACTTAGAGTTGGGAATAATTAAACGAGCCAAGAAACAAAACATAAAACAATATCATATAATGAGTGAATGAGTTTGTCCTTCCTCCACAAAAGTAAAATCACCATTCATGATTCAACCAAAAAACAAAGAATCGATTTCATAGTTAGAAATCTTAATAAAAGAAAGGAAAAGAGAGTATCTTAGAACCAGTTCAAGCTAGTTCCCCAAAGAACTATCAATTAACAAAATGAGAAGGAGAGAAAAATCATCCCAACAATTTATTTTCACAAAATTTCAACAACAACCAATGATTTAGAGATAACTTCCAATATCTAAAAATATCGCCAAGGTAAACCGAAATCCCGAGAGAAGGTTTACGAAAATAAGTAAATACAAAAAATGGAGCCTTAAAAATTTCATAATCATTCTTCTGTACAACTTATCCAGACAAGTCTCAACTAAATGAGAAAAGACAAATGCAATACCAAATAAGAGTTTTCCAAATCAAAACACGAACCTGGGTAATCCTTACAAGAAGGCGTTATGGTCATGAAATAAGCTTAACAACAAAATAGTAGCTAGTACCATTGTTAAGAAAAAAAACCCAAAACATAGAACCCACATTAACTTGAACAATGGATAAATTCCAAAATGAAGACTCCTTCAAGCTAGTTCCTAAAACAACAATAATGAGAGCATGCAACTTAAAATATATGGATTTCAACTACACCAAGCTACTGTTAAAGTATATACAACCTTCAGCATAAGTTTTCATTCACTAAAAGAACCACACATACCTATTTCAATAACAAGAAGGTTTGAATTACAAATAATCTAGTATTTCAGTCAAATTCAACACTTTTAGATTTCGTTCTTAATAATGAAGAATCAGTTGCATCCTAAGAACAAAACAAACACCATTAAAGCAAGAATAAACATCATAAAAATAGAGGGTTTCAAATAGAGCAGAGTTGTTTTTATGAAGCATTTAAGTAAAAGAAAAGAATTAATGGATAGGGCCTATCATGCTTGATAGAGCTCATGTCTTCACTTTCTCATAGAAAATCTTCAAGTGAGCTTTGATAGCTAATCCTTTCCATGAAAATACCAACAAACTCCTCAAAACTTTCTTCACTTCCCTCTTATAACTTTCAATGAGATATTTTCTTCACTATCACCACCATGCAAGGAAAAACACATTCAAGGATTTGAACTGTGGGTTCGAAGAGAAAACCACATGCGAGCAAAGCTTCACAAAGACCAAATGATCAAAAAAAACCGAAACCATTATTTCTTTCCAACCTCCCTCCTTCCTAGGTGGTTTTTTCACCATTTCCAAAAACATTAAATGTCAAATAGGACTGATATTCCTTCCTTTTCTCCCACCATCACCAACTTGCATTTGGCCACTTACTAAGTTTAAAAATGCATGCAACTAACACTTTGGCAGAGGTTCCAATTAGACCTCACATTATTTTTCACGCATTCTCCAAATTTGGCAACATCAGGGAGATAAGACTGCCTTAAATTCCTCCTAGAGGTTGGTGTCACCGACCTTCCTTTTTGCATGTCATCCCATAGGCCCCTCTTAGGTTATCCAAACATTAATTTAGGTTTAATATTAGTTTAGGAATTAACTTAGGTCCTTAGTTCTAAATCTAAGGTTTTAATCTTAGGTTCTTTTTCTTTAATTATTAACATCACTCATTAATAAAAGAACATAGTAACTTAGGATAGGTTACAACTAAGGAACATAGTTTAATTAGGACCCTTTAGCAATATCAAGGAATTGTATCATACAACTTACCAAGGAAGGATCCAAATACCATCCAAGATCACTTACGAAGCAGGGAGCAACAGAGATCACCGAATATGAGACATTCGGAATTCAAATATCCCTTGATCTGTTCGGCTTGGTCAAGATGACCATAATGTCATAAAATTAAAAGCATGCCTTAGATCACTAAAATTGATCCAAGGTATAGCTATCCTACAGCAGAGGTTAAGAAGACTAAAACACAAGTTTGAGTGCAACAAAGACTTATGAACTAGTTTATCATAACCAATTTCTTATTTTCCCAAGTAGTGAATTATTCAACATAAGAAGAAATGAAATACTTCATTTTCAATTTAGCATAATCATGGAAGAATTGTACCTATTTCAGCAGATAACATATTATCTACAACAAACATGATTTCTTGATTCACAAGAGTACATCATCTTCAACAAGAATCACATGTCAATGTTTTCAACTTCAAAAATAGAAGCCATCATAGATATCAGCTATGTTAGAGGTGTTACAAACTCAAAATATCTAGTACACCTAAACAAGCATATTCCATGAGTGTAAGAAATACCCAAGTAAATAAAAAATACAAGGAAAATAAATATCCCACACTAATACTTTTAGGATCAATAAGACCTGGGGAGAGACCACAGAGTAACCTAAATAATTTCAAATAACATATATTAGACAAGTATAGTCCAGAAGACCCAAATAATAATTCCAACCACTATGAATTCCCACACAATTTATTATCACTAATAGGATATTCATAACGCTACCTAAGAATGAGAAAAAAATTACACTAAAAATATGATAATGCACAAAGATATCCATAATCTATAAGCTTAGCTTGCTCTCATGACTACAAAAATGTTTCAAGTGAAAGCTTATAAACATGAATTTACTATTATAATGGTTTAAATTATATATACCTATTTCCATTACATAATTTTAAATACCAAATTGTACTAATTTTCATTTTTCACCATCATGTCATAATTAGTGACCTTCCACTAATTATCTAATCTTGCACTCTAAAATGCCACCGCGCCACTTTATTAGTTATAATCCCCCTTTTGGAATTAATTAATTACCCATTGTAAATTAATTCCCTCTTCTAATCTTGAATTTAAGCAATAAACCCTCTTATTGTTTAAATATCACTCTTAAACCTCTAAATTCCATACATTTCACTTCAAATCACCCTTAAATGGATTCTATAAGCTAAAAATGACCTATTAATTAATCCTAATTGATAAATTGAACTTACCAAAATCCCCATGGGTCATTAATACTATTTAATTCTTTCTAAACATTATTAAATATTCTTAAACATGCTTATCCCTTTCTTATTCTACATCTCCTTTATGCCACATTCACTAGGATGTATGCTTCTCCCAGATTGGAAAGCTATATAAAAAACCTAGTACTTTCCTACCAATCTACATCATGTCCTTGTAAAACATTAAAAATCAAGAAGAACATTTCATGCATTGGAATCCTTTTGAGATTGAGTAAAACCCTGCCTTTAGTTTCCAAGAGTAGTAGGAGAAGAATCGAATATGACTTTAATGCCATTTTGAAGAGATCACTTTCTCTTGGATTGAGAAATACTTGATCGCACGTAGCTTGCGTTCAACTCAAATAAAGAAGTATCTACATTTGGATCACACCCAAACTTCAAAAGGGGGGTTTCTATTTGGTATTTGAATTATATTTTGTGCAATTTAGTTTAGCTTCCCCTTTTCAGCTTCATATTGATGTATTTGATTAGGGAAATAAACTAGGATTTACTTGGTGTTCGAGTCCTTATTTATTAGCTTAAAATTTATTTTATCATGCATACATATGAAATACCTAGTGGGACACCCCTTTGTCTCACTCAAATTTTATTTTGATTTAAATTACCTCTCCCATCGATGCTTTCTTTTCATTTATCGTCAATTTTCATGTTTTAGATGATATTTGTGGAGGTTTGGTAGTGTTGAGTCTTACTTACGTCTAGGAAGGAGGCGCAATATTGTTAAAATTCAATATTAGCAAGAAAAAATCAACCTTTTTTATGAATTCACCTCATTTTTCATGAGTGTGCACTTTAGTGATCGCACACACTCTATTGGTGGCCTCACCCTATCTTTTAATGGTCGAGGCTTGAAAATGTTTTTTCGACTCTATTTATAGGAACACCGACTTCGATTTGTTTCAATGATTTAGATACTACTTATAACATCCTCGACTTGTTTCAACATCCTTATACTCCTTGTTAGTGATCTCATTTAGTTAAGAGTCATTGATATCTATGCCATCATCCTCGATAAGTTACAACGACCTAGCACTCTGTGTCGGTGGCCTTGCTCTGTCAAAAGGAATTACTTTTTATTTTTACTTTTTCTATCTTTCTAGATCATTTCAATTTTCTTGAGTGTTTTTCTAGCTTGGCTATTTACTATTATAGGTTTGTTTCTAAAAATTAATCGCTTTTATGCACTTGTTTTTATAAATCTAAACACTAAGAGAGGGGGTGAATCAATGCTTATTAAAATTTTACAAACATTTTCATTTCTTTAATTGTTCACAATTTAAATTATCTTAATTGTGATGAAGTATACCTACTCAACCACAAGAGAGAGAGAGAGAGGTAGAGAGAGAGAGAGAGAAGTAAGCAAACATAAACACATGAGGAGACAAGATTTAATGTGGGAAACCCATCTTGGGATAAAAACTCTTTGAAAGGAGAGAACCAGCTTGGAGTTGCAACTCTAAAATTTATTCAAGCTACTACTTGACCTTTAGCAAGACTTTAACTTGCATGGAATTTTCAAATTCCAACAGTTTAATCAAGCAACAACTAATCTTTTGTAAGATCAAAGTATTTTACACTATTAGACTATTCTTAACCTCCACTAACCAAAGTGTGAGAAGCAAGCCAATAAGTAATCTCCACTCCCTTCACAATGTCATAATTTTCTAGTCGAATGTGAAGCTTAAACCAATAAAATAGTTCTAAGCACCTTTTTGGTGTCGGTCTTTTCTCGAGCATGAAGCACAAACCAATCGAGATAGCTCCACTCCTTTTTGTGGTGTTAGAATTTTCTAAGTGTGAAGTCAACCAATAGGAATGCTCTAAGGCTTCGTGATGTTAGGCTCTTGATAACCTATATCCAACCAATGCGACACATGATCCAATAGGGAATCTCCAATTTCCTTTGCAGATTTTGCAATGTCAGTCTTTACATTTTCCAACTCTATGTTAGAGTAATAAAAAAGTGAGCCAATCATAAGGATCCATCTATCTCTTCCTTTTGCTAATGTATCTTTTTCCTCTCCTACTTCATACCCAAAATATTTCTTAAAAACAATTGGTTTTAGAGGTTTAAGTCCGTCGAACCCCAATTTCCTTCATTTTACCTAAAATATTGACACGTAGCACCTTCCTTCACCATTGATATTTCACCTCTGTCCTATTGATTTTTCTACCTTTCTCGGACCTAAAAATATATAACATTTGGTTAATTGTGTGAACCTCACGTTTGTTGGGTGTATCTATTTAGGATATTTCTAGAAAAATGGAACATGTTCATTTGTTGTCTTTGATTTCGCCATGTGTCTTATCCATATTTAGCCGCGTGTCCCTACTTTCATTGTGTCTTCTTGTTGTCATTCGTCATGACAGTAAAACTTCAAATGGCCATAAATTCCTCCAGAGAGCTCCAAATTGCACATAGTTGGAATTTTTGGAAAGGTTTCCTTAATTTCTCAAAAACCCATACCTTAATGACCTCCAAAAACTCTTACATGTGATACAATAAGAATTTAAAACTTGTATATCATTGAGCCATGCATACATCCTTCTCCATACCTCTAATGGACGTCAACGTCACTATTCGAGCCTATCACACTCTGAGACTACTACACACCACTATCATACACTTATCTACATCACATTTCACTCCTTTATCATCTCCCATTGTTGGTTTTTCATGAATCCCTCTACATATCCTTGACCCATCTCATTTTCTTATGATTAATAGGCATGTTCTCACTCTACATTTACACTAGGTCTCCTTTACAAGGTTCCTACATCCTTCATAGGCTTGGAACACCATCTCATACCTACAGGGAATCATACACCATGGCATGCTAGCTTTTTTTTTTTTTTACTTTAAACACATGGATATAACTTGGAGAGCACCAATTATCATTGAGAAAGCACTATCAATCAACCTTCATGCCTCTTACTAAGCTTCACTTCACCATTCACACCTTTTCCATCAATTCCACTTGACATAAATGATAAAACCAATGACAAATAGGTTTAAAAATCTACTCCTTTGTCATTGATAGCAACATACACAAAAAAATTGATGGCAAACACTTTCATGCTTAGTTTTTGAAAACACTCTCTCCCCCTTTGACACATATGAAAAGGGTCGGGCATTCAACAATCATGATCAATAGTAGATAATAATTTATAAATAAAAAATTACCTCAAGGAACTCCCCCTTGGATGATTATGTTCTTTGTTTGATAACATTCACTCGACTACATAACATTCTTCACACCTTTTGCCTTGGACTAGTAACTAGCTCTCTTTGTCCACAAGCTCCCCCTAAGATCATGTTTTCTCTATTATTGGCTCATATCAAGTAACATATGAGGTCTATATACCTGGTGAAAACAATTTTAGGATATTCACTCCTTTTCCCATGATATTCTTTGATCTCCACCCCTAATTGGAAATACTCTCTAGATTTGAGTCATCAAGAGCTCATACCAAGGATACATGTTCTACCTCCTTTCTTTACTACCCCATTGATCTTAGCTATTAGCACCTATACATGCTTTGAGAATATACATTCTTGACTAAATCAAGCTCCCTCTAAAATCGAGACACTTTATTCGAGATCATTTTGACAAGCCAAACTTCATCTAGACCCTTAGCCTTTCACTTTCTTCAACAATTAGATGTAATGCTCTCCCGATTCTATGCTCTTCATGTTTAGGACCTCACTACACCATACTCCAAAAAAAGTTGATATTGATACCACTGTGATCCGAAAATTGTGATTTTTTTTTAACTCGATCACGAACCCCTATAGGCATTAAATTATTTTCCAAACATACCCCATTAAAATAAACTTAAGCAATGCAAGAATTAAAAATATTGCACATAGGTTGATAACAGAGGTCGGAAAAATGCCTACGTCTCCGAGTTCATCAATAGAACTAATATATTATCCACTTAAAGACTAAACAAATAATACAATCTAAGCATGATAATACATTGAATACATAATGGAACATGAACCTGAACACCAAGTAGCTACCCTGGCTTATAAGAAGATTCAATCTAGTATTCTCCTTCAGGCACAAAGTCCTTTGGTATACCGATTGGTCTTCCAGATGGCACCCTAGATCGATTCTCTAGGCTTTGCATTCTAAAGTGTGGCTCAAATGTGGCCTATTGGGTAGTTTGAATAACTCCCAATAACAATGTTTCACCTATTAAAAATAATAGGTCTTATCTTCACTTTGTTGATAATAAATAATATCGGTCCTTAATGAAGATGATGCCTATATGATATAGGTCTTAGTATCTCTCCATAATGCCTATATTAAAATAGGTCTTCCATCTCCATAATGTTGCCACGATCATCTTTGAACTTCACCTGTCATACTTCTCATCTCGCTCGGAGTATTGATTCTCAGAAAGAATTGAAGCTTCTTTTTCAAAATAATATTTTGCCTATTAAATATAATAAGACTTAAAATAATAATAATTCCTATAACATGACTTACATTTTACATGCCTATAATAATAGGCCTTAACTCGAAAATGCCTATATTAAAATATAGGACTTTAAATAATAATGCCTATATAATAATATAGGTCTTAAATCTCCTCCATAATAATGGCCTATACAAATAAATAGGACCTGTTATTATTCTCCAAAAATAATCTATCTCCTCGAGATTGCCTTAAAAGGACTACTTATCTATAGCTCAAGAGGAGTTTTCTTTTAACTCAAATGATATTTTCTGTGTTGTGTGGGAGGAAGTGGTTTTTATCGCCAATTGTGGCCCAAGCTATACGTTAAAATCCTTACCGCACCAGCTATATCCTACCAACTTGCTGGTTGGGCCCTTCCACTTTCCACACCTAGGTTGTGGGATCGACGCCCATCCTCCATTTTTAGCCTCCGCCAGTTTTCAGTTGCGTGGGCTATATCCCACATGATTGGCGTGGTTAGTGGGGTTGTATTTTAGAACTAGGATGAACCACCCATTATATATGTGGCTTGGGCCATGTCTCACCCTTTTGTTGGGTGCCCAAACATTCCATCAAGCTGTGGACTGACTATTCGTTGGATGCTTGGCTGAGTCATTGAAAATATCACTAGGTGGCGAGTTGGTTGTGCATTTTTATATGCCCAAAGCTTGGGATGGCTATTGGATCGTGCACTGTGGTTTTATTTAGATTCCCACTAAATTTTTGTAAATTCCACTCAATGGGTAATCGACCCACCGAGTAATATGATATCTCCCAATCCCAATCGGTTAAACGTTGAACATTAAACAACCAATCCACTATGGCCCAATATATAGGAGATAGTTCCGTATGCCGGTGTATAAGGAATTCGATTGATATTATTTCTTGATCACAGTGGCACGACGTGATCAAATCAATCTCCACCATGCTAGAATAATAGCTCATCGAGATCAAATCAATACTGCAATACAAATGAAATTTTGCAAGGTATAGTCCACTTAGCGCTCCTCGATAGACATATCGGTCGAATTCAAACTTGTGGTGGTAAGCCACATGGTGGCTTGAGGACCCACCACATTGGTGATAGTAAAATAGTCCTCACGGTGGCAGGGTCCCCTTTGATACAAAAGCGGATCACACCGGCTACAAATTATGTAGCCGACCTTTTACAACGATCGTTGAAGACCGGAAGATCTAAACCCCAACACGATATTCTACTTTTCCACTTGTTTGTAACATTATAAGTTGACCCGGTCCCTCCTAGGGTTTACTTATAACTTTGACTAGTCATTGTTTGCACATCTGGACTTTGTTTTCAAGCGTTGAATAGTTGACAAAATATCTCGGACCGTCACCAGTGCCAATCTTGGGAGATTTAGGGAGCATTTTTCTTCTGTATTTTTCTTCGGATGACACCTCCCTAATTGGAAAGAATTTTTTTCCTAAAAATCTCATATTTCTACTCTTGGATCATGAACTATGTCCTTTGAGCGGATGTATGCCTGTGGCGTCTTAGTAGTCTCAGCTTTGCTACTTATTCAATACGACACTTGGTTTGATCTCTGTGCGCCACTTTGTGATGACACCTCTTGGTAATCTTTATTATGTTACACAAACTATGCCTCTACAAAGAAGAAAGAATTTTAGTTTCTTTGAAGAAGACACTTTGTGATTAACTAAAAATAGGGTTTTAAACTATTTTTATGAGCTAATCTAAATAGAAACTAAGTGTTATATCAAAGTGCTAGAACTATATATTTTACTTTTGTACTTGAATTAATTAAAATAATATAAATGAAAGGGATATGTTACTAACTTGTAAATAACTTACCCACCTTTGTGCCTATTTGGATGGCAGGCGACTGAAAGTATGCTCTGAATTTAGGCGGTTTATGGCAAATGCATGACCGAATGACTTTAGGAAGGACGGGGAGCTTACTTGTGCTGTATCTTGAGGCACTTGAGAGTGTCTTGGGGCACCCGGAGTCTAGATTTTGGAGTGCGAGAACTATGAAAATACTCGGGGTATGTATTTAGCAATGTCACAAGGAGATATAAAACCCTACTTGACTTGTATGGATTCACCAAATGAACTGAATAGTGACCTATAAATTAAAAGGTTAAGATCTTGTCCCTCAAACCATAAAACTAGTGGAATTATTGTTGAGCGTTACTACATTACTGACCACTGAAGTAGTTATGGTGTGTGTGTGAGTAATTTTTGCCTAGGGTGCCCTAGTGCCAATTCCGTAGTAATAAGGGGCAATAACTAGATATAAAATGCAAAATAATGGATAAAATGGGAAGAATGGAAAGAATACCACTCTTTCCCTTTTTCTTATGTGATGTAGATGTGTTGGAGATGAAGAAGAAGTCCAAATATGGCCCCTTACCTTAGTATATGCTGCCTGTAGAAATTAATTTGATCTAATACAAAGAATCCATGAAATAGATACACAGACAATAATTGAAATCAACAACTCTATATTATATTTTCATTAATTCACTATTTCAATACACTCCATTATATAGGAGATGTAAAATAACAATCCTTATGACAACATTTGTCTTCATATACAACCATACACCCATATGGTTTTAACCTCTCACCAATATAATAATAAAACAATACTAATTGTTTTATTATTCTAACTTACTAACTTACCACATACTAACCACATTTTACATTTACTATTTACATTTACATAGTAAATGTACTTTCACTAATTTACCATAATAATAATTACACATGTAATTATTATTCACCCATACAAATGGAGCACTAATATATATTTCCTAACATTCCCCCCCTTAGTGCGAACATGGGAAAACCTGCTTTGTACTGCAACGTGCCGCTACGTAGCATGCTCATGATCCTTGGATGGTTTGAGGACAATACCAACAACTCGGATGGTTTTCCAAGTGGTTAACCAACAACCACACAATGAGATGGTTTTGAGGACGAGTACCAATGACCTACGGATAGTTTTTACGGATAACTAACAACCACAATATCATGATGATGCGGTAGTATCAACAACTCATCACTATCTCATCTCTTGGGGAATAACATAGGAAATTCTCTTTGAAATATGTTGCTCGTACATACATAGAAAAAGCTGACATATTGGAAATGGAATATTGGATCATGTTCCCCCCCTCAATGTGAAATTTCCACTTATTCAATCACGAACACTGATACTGGAACTATAACAAGAAGCACCACGACAGCAGCTGAAAGCAAATACACCGTAAAAATGTCACCAAACCATCTATGCGGCCCCGTCGTTGGCGACTGACGAGAGGTCGCTGAATGACCTCCAACCTCCGTTTGCCTCCATCCTCCAGTAAATTCACTTAGTATAGAAATTCTTCATAATTATAGTCAATTTCATTTGTTATTTGTTCATCTCTAGTTTCCCATTCTACAATTTTGCTTACATCTGTAGGTGCTTTTTCATTTCCATCTACTATCCTCCATAGATTTTTATTCATTAACTGCATCTAAATTTTTACTCTCCATGTATGGAATTTCAACCCATTAAATTTATCTAATGGTGTATCCATTTTTTTGAATCTAAATATCAAAAAAAAATTGAATGTAGATTTGAATTACCTTTGATTCTCTGATTTCTTCAAAAAACAGCAGTGATCAATGTGCTGTATAGTAAATTGCACGTTTCTCCCAAACTGTGAACTGGGTTTTGCTGAAATTTCTACTGTAGCTTTCTGTATAATAGATCATTCTACACGCAAAATTTTGGAGAAACCCAGATCGTGAAACAAAAGTTACGAGATCATCTTCGAGACAGATTTAACCTGCTCTGGTACCAAATGTAGAAATTAATCTGATCTAATACAAAGAATCCATGAAATAGATACACAGACAATAATTGAAATCAACAACTCTATATTATATTTTCATTAATTCACTATTTCAATACACTCCATTATATAGGAGATGTAAAATAACAATCCTTACAACAACATTTGTCTTCATATACAACCATACACCCATATGGTTTCAACCTCTCACCAATATAATAATAAAACAATACTAATTGTTTTATTATTCTAACTTACTAACTTACCACATACTAACCACATTTTACATTTACTATTTACATTTACATAGTAAATGTACTTTCACTAATTTACCATAATAATAATTACACATGTAATTATTATTCACCCATCAAATGGAGCACTAATATATATTTCCTAACATGCCCTTGATGTGTGTGATGTCCGCCCATAATGTGGTGAGTATGCTTTGTTTATATAGGGATCTCTTGCTCAAATTTCGACACTAGTGACCCGAAACTACCGACTATGACCTAGGGGAATACACAGGGTGACTATTAGGACTGACCTCAAATAAATAAATTAAGACCACAAATCACGATGACACATACACCTAAATCATGGACTGGGGGTGCCCTAGTGCAACCCTAGGTGCCCCGATGTAGACTAAAAGATGACAACTATGTTGACTATGACATCTAAGACACTGTAAGAGATGGCCAAAACTACAAAGACAACTAACAAATGAACTAGACAAACAACTAGGATGACTGACTCACTAACCACAAAAACCCTAGAAATAGGTCACTAGTGAATAATTTTACTATGCAAGATCCATATATAAATTAACATACTTGACGGTATAAATGTAATAGTAAATGTGTGATTTTATGACTACATTTTCCCCCACTTTATGTTGGTGAGTGGAAAGCTCGGTAACATAAAGTAGATAGAGATGCGTACTGAGAAAAAGTCAGAGAAGCCCAAGCTGTAGAAGAACATGTAGATGTGTAGTAGAAGTGTGTCAAACCATGGATCAATGAGTTGATCCATGCAACATAAAAGTGTAAATGTCATGATGAAGTGTGGAAGATGAAAATGATGATTAGATGATTTTGGATGTGGTTAAATATTGAATAGGTGGGTAGGGAGTGATCAGTTCCTAACCCAGAACGCTTGTAAATGAAATGGAATGATGGGAGGATTTGGGCATCCTAATGCCAGAGGAAGAGTGTAGGGAGAAAAGTGTGTTATTCTCCAAGATTTAACTACATCCCCAAGATCTAGCCACTACTGAGGCGAACTCAGATAAAAAAGGTGGTGATTTTGGATCCAGATGAATTTGGTTTAAATAGTTGACCCATATAGGAGTGATAAGGGGAAAGGAACTCTTTCCCCCACTTCATGGGTGTTGCTTTACGTGATGTAAAGGCTTCCAAGTTAGGTCATGAGGAAGCATCAAGTGATAGAGAATGAGATGGCTTCCAAGTTAGGTCATTTGGAAGCGAGCGTGATAGAAAATGAGATGGCTTCCAAGTTAGGTCATGAGGAAGTGAACACGATAGAGAATGAGATGGCTTCCAAGTTAGGTCATCTAGAAGTGAATGTGGAGTATAGAATAAAATCCCAAGTTATGTCATCTGGGAATGGAATGGTGAATGTAACTCCCAAGTTAGGTCATCTGGGAGACTTTGCTCATGGATTTGAATGGTTTGATTTGAATGTGTTGATTTTTGATTAGTTACTTTTGGTGGTTACTCATGGAGAGGTTTTATGCTAATTAACCCCCCATTAGGTCATTAGGGGAAGGTTGTTAGGAGTTGGTAAGATGTTGCGTAAGATGGTTTTTAGTCACTTGTTTCCCCCAAGTTAGGTCATTAGGGGGAATTGATAAGTTACGATGTGTGAAGGTGTTTTAGAAAATGTTACATGATTGTTGCCCCTAGATTAGGTCATTAGGGGAGATTGATGGTGAAGTGTCATGGTATAAGTGCAAGGTTTTGGATTCACTATTTTGGGATGTGCGGTGACATAAGGGGGATTATAGGGGGCCCCTAACGATATGCCCCCTTTCGGAAAAAAATGGAGTGGTGAGTGGACAAACTCTAAGCCAAAAGTAACGACAAGAGGTTAAAACATGGTGGTAATGAATATAAAATATTAGGATGGTGTATAATGTATGCAAAACATGTATAGTATGGTGGTAGGCATAATTTTGAAAAGAATTCCACAAACGGGGTACAAATTGGAGTAAAAACACTCAAGATATGACCAAAATGGTGTTACGTGTATTAGTGGTGATGATAAGTGTGAAATGTAGGCCATAGTAAAGGTGGAATTTGTAATGGGATTATAAATAGGAAAGTGAAAAGGTAACTTATCACTTCATTTGTTTTCAGCGCGAGTGTAAGAGTGTATGTGAAGTGAGTGAGGATGCCTCAAGCAAGACCATTACGTCTGACCCGGTTTGAGAGAGTAGCGGACCGTGGTAGCGTCGTGTACTACTGCAGAGTTGGTAAGTGCATTATTTTTGCTAAAATGTAGGGTGGCATAGGCTGTTGAGTTGAATTTTTGAGTTTTGAGATTTTTAGTTTTCTTAGCATTTAGGACCTAGAAAAAAGTGGTGAGGGCGCTAGTGACCCTTGGGACTAGAGCACCTAGATCCTAGTGTTGGTTTCTGTATGGGACGGCCCGATCTAGATCTTTGGGCACCTTGGTCCAAGAAATTTTGGTTTTGTGGGTACTGCATTAAATGTGTTTCTAGTATATTGAGTAGTTATTTTTGGTCTAGAAAGTGTTCTAATCACATCATTCATTTTTGTTTTGTGTTGTGCAGAGGGATATCCACTCGAGGGAGTTCCATAATGGTCATCACTTGAGTACATTACTAGGATTGGGTTTTCGGATGATGAGTGGGATGTGTTGGTGTCTTTGGCCTATGACATAGAGCACGAATAGGGGATGTACCCCATAATATGCCGGTGGTGATGAATTCATGAGAGGTGGTGTGCAAACACATGTACATTTGGTTTCCTACGGGAGAGATGACAGTGACACTGGAGGATGTATATCACATATTATGGTTTCCAATGGTTGGGGAGAGAGTACAGGTGATGGCGGTAGTGGATATGGAGTGGAAGATGCACTTAGCTAGGTGATATTTTGCTGGGGCCTAGGTTCCCATGGAGGTCCATATCAGTCTGAATGCGATATTGCAGTTGAGGGTTTCGTGTTTATTGAAGTTCATCGCAATGGTGATAGTGTCTTGTATAGTAGTGGAGGAGGGGGTGTCGACATCTTGTATAAGATGCACGACATATGTTAGCGAGATAGAGGAGGATGGGATGAGATATGTGTGGGTGCGGTGTGTGTTGGCCCACATGTACAGGGACTTGTATCGGTTTATGCATGATGAGCATGGTGGGGGTATAGGGGCCACCACACTGCTACATGTATGGGCATATGAGCACATAGCCATTGTGAGGCTAGTTGGAGGGCCATGAGGAGAGTGGATGCGCCCTGAGATATTTGTGTGACATTGGGTGGATATTCATGGTAGGAATATGGACATAGAGATAGATTTAGAGTATTGATAGACATGATGGTGCCCAAGTCGGTGACATGGAGGACATATCGTGATTATGGGGGATGGCCCAAGGATGCGATGGATCTGCGATGTATTCAGAGAACCATGTGGTTAGAGGACCGTTTTCGGGTGTCTGGAGTTATTTCAGGTGGAGAGAATATCTCGAAAGTTCAAGATGGCACGAGGATGTGCCCAGGAGCCATATATATGGCTACGAGCCGTGAGATCCCCTAGGATGGTAGGCACTAAGCCACGGCCCACAATGGAGAAGTTGGTACCACCGGGGTTAGATGTGGTTGACCCAACCATAGTGGTTGTGGATGGTGATGATGCAGGGAGTACTGAGGATTATCGAGCGTGGTGGGCAGCGCATCGATGGGTGTTACTATACCCAGTATTTGTGGGTGTTATGGAGTTACTGGTAGGAGGAGTGGGTGAGGGAGGCATCCCTAGACCCTGTAGTGGTGGTAATGGTAGATCGTAAGTATTTGTGTATGCTAATGTGGTTAATGAATTGTTTATGTTGTGTTTTGTACATGGTTGACTAACATGAGGTTGTATGTTGTGTATGCGAGGATGCCTATTGGTCATTGATAATAGACACATAGATCCGCATGCTAACATAGAATGTGCCTAACAATGTGCTATATGGGGGATATTAGAGCACGTGGATGACATCACGGGTGAGCATTCCCATTTGTTTGAGCCAGTAGCCATAGCAACAACAACATGTATGGTGCGTTGCTTAGTGAGAGGGATGAGGCACGGGAGGAGACTCGTCATGCCCGAGAGGTGGTAGGTGGTGGTCCCTTGGCTCAAGATGTGTTTACATGATATGTAGATTTGTAGTGTCGAGTTCTAGAGAGTAACATGGATATTTTGATGTTGCATAGATAGGTGAAGAATTTTTAGGGCCGTGAAATGTGGTTTCACATCGGGGCGAGGCATCAAGTTCTAGGGATCTCGTGATAGACGAGAGTGATAATGATGATGAGTTGTGATAGTGATGATCGGATATGATGTAGAGGCCTTACCCCTAGTGATGAAACATGTTTTTGTGATGATGATTGTATGAATGCTATATGTATGGACACCTATTTTGGATATGTATGTGATTGATAATTGAGATGTTTTATTATTTGTGATGTAATGGAAATCACATGGTTGTATGGTTATTGTTCTAGTATGTGTATTGTGGTGTATGTGATGAATATAAATTTGTATGATGATGTGAGTAATGGTAGATAGAATATGATGATGTAGATAACGAATGTAATGTGATTGATGAGATGAATAAATTATGTAGCACGTAGGCAATGTAATGGTGATAATAGAAATGTGAAAATAGATAAATGTATCGTAATAAAGATGTGAAAATGTAAGATAATGGTAATATGATAAAGTGATAAAAGTAGGAGGGTGGGATTAATGATTCCCCCAATGTATGGATGAATAGGATAATGTAGTAAGACCCCTCAGTAGTCAAGGATGAGCCATATAAACAAGAGTGCATCATCGAGAAATGATTGAGGTGTCGCTAGATGAATGATGAAGTGTGTGATGAAAGGTTCTTAAAACTAATCCCTCAAAATTTTTGTAAGAACTGTAAGAACACAAGTGCTTCATCGGGGATAAGGTGATAATGATCACCTATTAATGACCAGGATGATGGGTGGAGGTGGGTGCATATGGAATAGATGGAGCATGAGTGTATGGACCAAAGTGCATATCATATGGAGTGAACATACACTATCTTGATTCACCTCCTACTACAATACACTTTCTCTCCTTCACGACAGCTAATGATTCTCACTCACACAGTCCTTATTCTTGTACACACCTATGGGAGGCTATACACGCACTACAAGTTTAGTGTCAGTCCATGGAAGCCACAATTGCATCTCTTCATGCTAAGATTGAACAACTTCAGCATGCTCCTACTACTCCTACAACTCCTACCCCATCCATCTCCCCTACTGGTCCCCTCTCTACTCCACCATTCGCCCCATTATTTTCACCCATTATCCTTCCCTCTAATGCTACGCCACAACACATTTTGGGTCACCTTCTTCACCACCAACTCCTTATGTTACCCTCTACTCGTTATTATCCACCTTCATAATTAATGCACACCCGTGATCATCCATTTTTTCACTATCATCACATTCAGGGACATCATACAAAATCTTTCCACATGCTAGCCCATGTCATCAAAGATATTCAACAATTAGGCCTCATCTTATTTTCTCCACTATCACCCTTTCTTCCCAATCCGGCCGTCAGCTCATTTGGTTGCTACACTACCTAGGACCCATCCCATCCACCTTCTCTCCTTCGTTCTTCACCATCTCAGTCTTCATCCTTCACTCATCCTTTTCCTACACATAATTTTCATTTACAAGATCCAATTTTATCTACTATATCCCCCTTGTGGATCGAGGTCCTACCCTTTCCTCCTCCTTGGTACTAGTTGATGAGAATATGTCCCTCCACCTTATAGGTTGACTCATCTCTCATGATGTCTTGGGGGGTATATCACGTTACGTACCCACACTCTTTCCTCATATTATCATATCTCCCTTATTCTTCATTTATTTCTGTGTCCATAGGCATATTTATTTCACACCATAACCCCCTTGTTACTCGATAACACAGTTTTGTGCTTTGGTTCACACTCGATTGTTGAGGGATTACCATTACACTAAACCACACACACTGTATGTGAGGATATACACATGTACATTCTATCACCATTTATATACATAACCTACATCCTACATTATCCTACACATACCTCATCTCTTAGTCATTGCATACACACTACACTAGTCGTCATCTCATTTGCGTCTAGTTTTACACCATGTTCTTGCATTCTAAATTTATGCTAACATACATTATCTATGGGTCTATCCTTCTATATCACCACTGCACATTCCATTTTATATCTATGCCTACTACTACATCTTACACACCCACACCACATCCATGCATCCTATATATTCTACATGCTACACTAGATTTCATTATACATGAGTCTAGTTTTACCTGTCATCCTTACAAATTCTATTTCTATCTACACACTTGTTACATTTCACACATTACACATTCCATACCCATTACACATTCTACATTTCATTGCCTACACTGCGCCTTCACATACCTTGGTCATTTATACTACATTGTTTTCTACGCGTTGCACTCACTACCCTATGACGCACTCTAGTTCCTTAGTTCATACTCGATTGCCAAGGGTTTACCAATCAAATGGACCTTACCTACATGTGACATGTCATCATACCACATTCATCAAATTAGTGACCAACGCTCTAGGCTATATCGTCACCCACACTCATCATCACATCATGTAGTGGTATACACCTTAGGTTAAATCACCACTCTTTTAATCAATTTCTCATTATCCTCTTACATCCTATCATCACATATTCTATTATCCTATTCTAAGTCATTCTATTACATCATCATTTATCCTACTCATCACTTAGTGGTATACACTTTAGGATAAATCACCACCTCATTCTTATTCATCATGTAGTGGTCCACACTTAGTGCTAAACCACCACCTTGATTATCCACCATATACTCATATACGCTCCATCCAACTTCATCACCCATCTCGTAGTGACATATGCTATAGGCTAAATTGTCACCTTATTCTTCTATCAGGTAGTGATATATGCTTAGGGATAAATCATCACTCTTCCATTCAACAAGTTATGGTATACGCTCCATTTATAGGGTCCATGCATATATTTCAATTCATCTCCCCACCATACACTCATTATATTGTGATATACACTTAAGGATAAATTATCCCTCCTCTGTTCAACAAAATCTTGATATATGCTTCAGCTATATGGTTCGCACACATTTCTCCTTATGTCATATTTCATCACCACTACACATACACAAACATCATGGTACGCTGGACACATCCAACAATACTCGACCATTTCCCGATGATGCACTCTCGTTTATGGTTCATTCTTGACTTCACAGGGGAAAAAAAATGAACCTCACTACATACACATTCCATCCACTCGGGGTCATGTTTCTCCTATCATTCCATTTTACATTCCATTCCATCCATCCACATCATACTACATTGTTGTGGTAACATTTATTCTTACTTGTTAGTGTTTTCCATGCTCACTTTATTACACATGTTAGATTTATTTCTTCTATGTAATTATCATACACACATACACATTCACCCCTTTATCTAGTGTGATTTCGGATACAAGACTTTACATGTGGCATGGATGCTCGCCTTCTACCCTTTACTATATTGGTCTTGGGGGAATCCATATTCGAATTATACAAGTGCTATCATTTAATTTTTACTTAGTATCTTATACTACTTTCTTATACGAGTTTCAACATATTGGTTATCACTTTAACATGCTAACTTGGTGTTCCATGTGCAACACTTGTTTTGTAGGTTTGCATGTTACCATGACTACCTATTTGTTTCTACTTTTCTTCCATGTTTTCTATTGTATGCGGGCTTTGGGCTTTACTTGTGTGCACACTTATATGTTTTTTGCGTCCATGATGGAATTTCATGTCTTACGACATCGTGAGTGATGTCCCATGTTTGAAACCCACTTTTTGTAGTCTACTTGTTTTCTTGCATGTTTACATTACTGTGCTTGGTATTTTTTCTACATTGTTTGCATATTTTACAATCATTACATGCATGTGTTTTTAGAATAACACTTGTATTGGCTAGCCATCTCCTTTTATGTGTTCCTTGGTATCTACCAAGTTTTTCCCTTTCCCCTTATAGGGCAGATTTCTACAGGTCAGAGTGTGGTTGGTTCTCTTTTGGGGTAGAATTCTCCTTCTAGGGTCATCGCATGCACCCCAAAGAGGGGGAATCATTGAGGGTTTTCTACTAACACAACTTATTTACACTAGTTTAAACACAGTGAGTGAGTTCAGACTAGTCTACGAACTCCATACACAATGGCCTTAATAGGACATGGTGTCCTTCAAACAATTCTGCAATGCGATTCTGAGCTTAGGGGTTACGGTGGGTGTGGCTCTATGCATTTCTCTATCAAGAGGCATCGGATCACCTAAAAAACCATGAAAATACAAAGATATCTTCAACAAATTTTAGCAGAAGCAGTTAGAGTTGGAGGACACAAATCATTTCCTCCCTACACTTCTTCATCTAAGGTCGCGTGAGATCGCTTAGAAAAACTTGTGACAAGTATAGGATATATTTCTACACCCTTTTCCTCAACATAGATCAGGTGCACATGTTCCATTTACACCTTTTTTCTAGTGTATTTTACATTTACGTACTTTATACATGTGTATTTTACACATCATTTTTACATATATACATATTTGATTACTTGATTGTTTTTACGCTTGCAGTCCGTTTGTATGAGAAACAAGAAATCAAATTGGGGACAACAACAACAATGACAACACATCACTATAGGAACTTGCTTTTACTAACCATGCAAGTACACTACACACATCAAAAACTAAATGTGTGTTCCGCCCTAGGTTCACTCTCATCACTTTCTATGCACATTTTTCATCTTTAGAATCTACAATCCTCCACATTTTTGTTTTTGTCATTCCACGCTTGAGTTCAGTCCATCAATAAGTATTATTATATACTCTACATGGATATCAGGTACACATCTCTATCTACTTTATGTTACCGAGCTTTTCACTCACCAACATAAAGTGGGGGAAAAATGTAGACACAAAATTATGCACTTTACACATAATTTGGCCCAGTCTTATACTACTATTTAGAAGGTTCTCAAGTGTACAAAGTACTAATTAATCCCACCTTTTGGACATCTTTATTTTATATTTTATTTCATAGTTCCCATGTATTTTCCAACACTTATCCACCCATTTCACAACTACCCTGACATTCTAGCCCTAAATCGGTGTGCCCAGGCACATGTCTTGGGGCGCCTGTTCTCACCCTTGGCACCCCGATCTATGCAAATCCCCTTTTGCTCATTTTTAGGTCACTTCTAACTATTGGTCATCTTTATCATTTTATCATTCATCCTTATCGGGATTAATTACAAAATTAAGCTTGAGATCCCTATAAATATAAAGTTATAAAACCATAATGAGGGTCCTAGGTCATAGCATTACACACTACTATCACTCCATCTAGGGTTGCATCCATTGCATCACTTGCATCCATATAGTGTCATGCATTCAAGCTAGGAGATCTGCATCACACACACTTTATAGGGGGAGGGATTCTATTCTATTCTATTCGATGCGAGACATATTATTTACATTATCTATAGTTACTTATTGCTCTCTACTTCATAAAGTGCACTGGCACAAGAGCACCTAGAACATGACATGCACACACTCACCATAACTACATCCGGGTCTAAAATGTAGTGTAACACTCAATGATAAGTCCACTAGCTTGGTGGTTGAGGTCAGTCTAACCCATTCATTTACATATTTTATTTTTCTAGGGTTTGATACTTCTCTTTGCATTTCGGTCATTACACAATTCACTCGGCGAATCCAGAGTGACAAATAGGAAGCATTTAGAACCAACTTAGGACCATACAAGTTGTAGGTATTGAGAATTTATAGTGTTCACAACGCCTAGATTGTAGAACAGGGTGCCCGGGGCAGCCCAATATGCTTACAAGTGCCCCAATAATCTCATGTGCCGGATCTGCCGTTCGCGGGGTCCACGAGTGTTTTCCTGCACTTTTTGATTTTATTTCCATAAGCTGCGACATTGTGTGACAATCACTTGTTATCGGCTAAGATGTTCTTCTCCTTCCTCTTACACATTAGGGTTTCATTTCACTTAGAATAATTTACTTGCATTCATTTCATACATCCCTACTTCATTCTATACATTGTTTTAGTCAAGTCTCAATTAGATTAACTAGGATTACTATTTCCTTGCACTTAGTCTAATTTTAGTTAATCAATTTGAAGCATCAAATGGATGAGTTGATTATTTATACTACCGGAAAGTGAAGAGGGGTGACATTTTCATCTATTGAAGTCATTTGGAGGCCTTTAAAGTATTAGAAAGGGTGCAAACAAGTTGAGTTTGCAAAACATTTTTTTAGTAGCATGTTTTGGTGAAGCCAAAAGTTTATGTGGTTGAAACACAGGGTTATTTCATGATCTATAATATGCATAGAAGTGTTATATAGGTTATGGTATTTCCATTGAGTGTTCACATTCCATATTTGAGTTCATCTTGAGGGATCTTGAGGCCCAAATGTAAAATCAAGTTGTTGAAAATGACCATTTTGAGAAGGTAACGAGCCGGTGGGCCCATAAAATGAAATAATATGATTGTTTCAAGTTAATTATGACTGTGGATGATTTTTAAATTCTATATTAATCATATTTGGTTACTTTTAGAGCTTTTCTAAAAATGGTTTTGGTATGAGTGGATTTTTCTCATTCTAATTATAGGGTTTTGAGGCTTGTCAATGCATGATAAGTGGTTTTTGGCATCGCCAACCAATATGGGTCATTTTTACCATTGTAATGGATGTAATGGAATGTTTTAAAGTTTTATAGGTTGAATTAAATGTTCAATGCCGACCTATGGTGATTTTGAAGGAAGAGAAGACTATAAAGCTAGTGTTTGAGTTCATTTTTGAACTAGTGCTCTTGGAGGGAAAAGTGCGACCCAAAGGAAATTGTTTTGCAAGTATATGAGCATGATTTTGGAATATCATGACATGTTTAATACTTATTTAAGGCATGATAAAAGGTGTTTAGATCCACGATAATTTGAGAAATAAGAAGAAAGAGCAAGTTGTGTGTATGAGGTTTTAAGCTAGTGTTTGGGAGATGAAATTGTGATCTCCATTAGTTGTGGCAGCAAAAAAATCATAGATCAAACATCTTTAGGTGGTTGATTTCATGCTTATTCATCATAGGGGGTTGTATCCTCCTTATGGAGTGGGTGCTTCACTAAATTAGGGTTTGGTGATCCTTGTAGGGTTGGTGCTCTAATAAACTAGGGGTTAATGCTCCTTGTGGGGTTGGTGCCTCACTAAATTTGAAGCATGGAAATATAATGTTTATGTTTTAGTGGTTTTTCTTCCCCATGAGGGTTTCCCACTTAAACCTTGAGTCCATGACATTTCTTGCATGTGTTATGGTTATTTGAATGTATTGTGCACACATAATAAGATTGTGATGAATGTATGTGAATGGATGAATGTTGATGTATGTTTCAAGAAAGGGTAAATGAAATAAGTAATTTTCAGGAATGATTCACCCCCCTCTCACCAGCTGTTCTTCCAACACTCCTGGTACTGACATATAAAAAATCACATCTTATTTTGAGAAACCATCTACGAAATCCCTTATTTCTCTAGCATGACCAAAACAATCAAGGGATAGTGATTGCATCAAAAATAAAATCAGAATGATTTCATTGACGATTTGATTATTGGCGTGGTCAATGAAAATAATGAAGATAACAAAATGACCCCCTTGAAAATATTCCATTGAATGAAGTTGAAATTACATCATTGGATGATTTATATTTCCACTCTAGTGTTAGGTCATCATCACCTTCCCAATTGAATGTTGTAGGTGAAGCTTATGGAAGTCAAAAAAATTAAATTCTACCATGGTAAATACTCAGGGAACACCCATTTATGGAAGAAAGAGAAAGGTAAGAAAATGGGACTTGGGAAGGAGTTTCAGGTTAGAGTGAGTTTCTAAGTTTCTATTTATTAAACCTATTGAAAATGAAAAATCAACCTCCAAAAGAATGAAAATGTATAATCTATAGCTGGAAATTGGGTGGGGACAAGAAAATGCAACTTAAATTAGATACTATTGATAAATACGTAGGAAAAATATATGCAAAGATAATTGTAGACAAAGTTATGAAGAGTGTTGTCGGATGGAAAATTGTGGATGATTGTTTGCATATTAGGTATGAAAAATACTTTGAGGAGCACAAGAGAAATGGAAGAATACTTGTAGAGAATGGATAGCCAACTACCTCTCAATTTAACAAGGTAATTCAAAACATTCTTTTAGGTAAAACAATTCAGCTAGCTATTGTTTTTCACATTCTAAAAAGAGGTTGTTTTATAACAAATTTTCTTGAACAAAAGAAGATGTTATATTTTTTTGGTGTCTCACACTTTCCTCATTATCATTGGTGTGAAAGTAGTGGTTGGGATTTGGAAAATTCATAGCTATGGCTACGTAAAGAAGACTTGAGAGAAAATCAAGTTTGCATGATACATGTCTTTGTCTATTGATGAGTTTACAATAGTAGACAATACTGATTGGGTCTATATGCATGTTTATATTGTTGAGAATCATGTGAGAAAACCTTACTTTTTTTTCCCAAGATGAGAGATAAATCCAATGCTTAAAACCTTTGTGAATTGGTGATAAAAAGCTTGAAGGAGATTGGTGGCATGGATGATTCTACAATTGCATTAAAGTTGGTATGTGTTATGGAAGATGGGGTATTTGTAATGCAAGGTCATCATAATAGTATGTGTGTAAGCCTCCAAACATCATATTTCCTTGTTTTCATGCATTTTTGTAAGCCAAAAATTCAAAACTTGAACTATGAAAACCAAGCCAAATGTGAAAACATGCTCCAAATCCTCCTAAACCCCTTTCTTAGTAAGTTTTTCTTCAATTTCATGATCATTCTAACCTTGAAGGTCCTCATAATATGTTAAAAAATAATGTGTAAGTGTTTGAAGCAATATAAAAGGTCATTTCTTTCATTCAAGAAAGTACACGGAATGAAGGGGAACACATAGATTTGCGGGAAAAAATAAGCCGAATAGTAATAATTTCTCTTAATTGATTTCATACGGGAAATATTACAAATATATAGGAATAGGTTGTCCTTAAATCAAGGAATTATTTTTTCTCTCCACAAACAACTCAAACTAATCATAGGTGGATTATTTTAACCACCCAAACAATATTTTTATCACAATATTATATTTAACAACTTAACAACAATGTACGCACTAATATTATAATTTTCCTAGCATTCCCCCTAGTGCGAACATGGGGAAAACCTACCTTATATTGCAACTGTCGCCTTGACGCTTGCTCATAATTTTGATGGTTTTTAGGATAATACCTACAACATCTAGATGGTTTTCCAAGTGGTTAACCAACAACCACACAACAAATGATTTTAGGACATTACCAACAACCTCTGGATAGCTTTTCCAGTGGATTACTAACAACCACAAAAGATGGTTTTGTTTTCAGGATAAATAAGAAACCTTCGGGATGGTCTTCAAAATGGATAACCAACAACCATAATATCATGATGTTACAGTAGTATCATCAGCTCTCATCACTATCTCACTGCAGGGAATAACATAGGAAAATATGTTGAATTTTGTTGCTCATACACACAAACTGAAAACTGGAAATGGAACATTGGATCATGTTCCCCCTCAATGTGAAATTTCCACTTATTCAAACAAGAACACCAAAAACTAAAAACAAATACTCACACCACAAAAATTTCACCACAGCTCATGTTCGGCCCCATCATTGGCGACGGATGAGAGGTTGTTGATTGACCTCCAACCTTTGATGCCTTCGTCCTTTGGTATGACACTGGTATCTTAGCAGAATGTTATCATGAATCTAAATTACAACGCGAATGTCAGTTACCCCAAAAATGCATCCGTAAGACCATATTTGTTTTTACGAACTTTTGCAATGACATAATTTCTTAATCTTTTTACAATAGACATTTGATTTTGACGAGAATAGACTTGACTCACGGTAACTAGCACAACTTAGATGAAACAAATGTCATGTGACATAATTAGTAACACTTTGAATTTTAATATAGAAAAACATAACAAACTAATGACTATTGACAATTACTTTGATGAAAAGGTAATTTTTAATATTTATGTTTTGATTTGACTCTTAACGACCCATATTTTAAAAAAAAATACTTAATGTAAAACCTATTGAATAAAGAAAAATGAATCTTTAATGATTACTTTTTGAATAAAACAATCTATAAGCACTTACCTACCATATTAATCTAAATTTGAACTGATCGACTTTAATAGACTCACCTTTAAAAATGGACTATATTAAAAATAAACCATGGCATTCTAACTGTAAACTATGACAAAATACACTACTTCCAACGACGTCAGAACTTGTAGATGATCACAAAGAACTCAGACCTCCAAGATCTTCACGCAACCTAGTTCACTCCTGCGATGAAGGCAGATTGCTATCAAGTCATCAGAGAAAACAATGCAGAAGATATCATAAGCGCATGTAGTTGTTTGAACAAGGATGGCGACGTGAACTGTGTGGAGGTAGATGCAAGCTGATGTATACAGATAAATTCGACCAAGAATGAATGCAGACCGCGTTGAAAGGAATCACCATGCAGGGATCCGTTTTCACTGAGAATGTAAGAAGATGCCAAATAATACGATATCAAGTGTGAGCCAAGACAAATCAATATATGAGGTCGATTCTGACGAAGGAGATGTTAATACATAGGTCTGATCATTATTCAGTTTTGAACAATGTTATGTAGATATGTAGCAATCTAATACAAGGCTTTAAATTTCCAAGTGGTTTTACATTATACTGTTATTAGTGGCATGAGTGGACTGCGAATCTTTGAGTGAAAATATTCATGGTTGTCTACAGAAATAAACGACTCGAATTAGGTGTAGGCTTGAAATGATATAATGCCTGCCACATATGGCTGATAGAATAACAGTGTATGAAAGTAACACCTAATTTAAATGAAAGATTTACACATATGCCATTGTGCGTTGTGAATGAGTCTCAGGTAGTTTTTCACACAGATTTACACTGGATGCATCAGACTCTTCTATATGTTCCCTCCAGGAGCCTACACCATTCATCCACATTGATCTTTCACAAGACTCTCATGGATAAATTCTAACTAGCTCTGATACTAGATAAGGGGAACAAACATATTTGCACATGAAAAATAAGTTGAACATTAATAACTCTTCTTAATTGATTTCATACCGGAACTCTTAAAAATATATAGGAATAGGTTGTCCTTGAATCAAGGAATTCTATTCTCTTTCCACAAAAACTTGAACTAATATTAGGTGGATTGTTTTAACCACCCAAAAATATTTTATCACAATATTATATTCAACAAGTTAACAACAATATACGCACTAATATTATACTTTTCCTAACACTAAAGGCTAGTTCTCTTTGCCCTAGAAAGGTCAATTTTGGTCATTTCAAGGTAGGTGTGCATCCTAAGGGAAATTTATAAAATATCATAATTATCTAGAGGTGGTATTGGAGATATAATAAGATGTTGGAAGTGGTTTTGGAAGATTTAGGGAAGATTTGGTGGTTTAGGGACAAACTGTGCAAAACTAGGTTTTTCAAGTGTAAGGAATGAACGGTCAAATCATGAACCCGAACTTGTTCAAATGATTATGAGATCTTTGTAAGGAGTTAGAATTTAAAAAAATGTAAATGTAAATATTATAGAATCATATACATGGTGGAAGAATCATATTTTACACAATACCTAAGGATATTTCGAGGAAGCTCAAATTTTGCAAGCGCATCTCATTGTCTTGATCAAAAGGGGGAATTATTTTAGATATTAATGTATAATAATTATCTGAAACCAATTCCATTAATCTTGGAATGTTTCTTTGGATTCATAATCATATAAAATTTCATCTCAAAAGACATTTCCAAGCTCTGGGAGTGAAGTTTTCAAGTCTTCTCTAGTGTAGAGTGTGTTGATCCCATACTTAGCCAAATTTTTGTGACCACATTTCAGCTTCTTTCTCCATGGTGAAATTTTTTGTATGTCTTGTCCCTTTATTAAGGGGATAGAGGGGGAAAAAAATTGAATCCATGAGAAAACTCTCTCTCTGGTCCCCCATGTGACCCTCTCTATCTCGGTAGGGTGCTTAAGCTGGTTAAACCCCTCATCTACACACTACAATAGATGTCGCCACTTATCACCATCTTGCTCAAAGTTTAATTTTGTGTCCCTCTTGTCTCTTTTCTAAGGGTATATAAGGGGAAAAAATTCACCCATGAGAACTCCCCTTTTTTGGTTCTCCATTTGACCTATTTTTCAAAGACTTGGGTGCTAAACTAGCTTTCCGACCAAATTTTGACACTTGGCATGATCTTACTCAAAGTTACCTTTTCTATCCTTATTTTAAATTTTCAAAGGGAAATAAGGGACAAAAATGGTTCCCATGAGCAAGCCCCCATCTGGTCACCAATGTGACTTCACTCATGCTTTGCAGGTGCTTAAACAACTTTTTCATCTCCCTCACATTGCACCACATGCCGGAACTTGTCAAGATATTTCTCAAAGTGAAATTTCTTTTCCCTCTCATACCTTTTACAAGGTGGATATAGAGGACAAAAAATTCACCCATTTACAACTCATTTAACCCTAATTTTTAACCCCACTCGGCTCATATTCAATTAGGGTTAAACTGTAATTAAGGGAAGACATAAATTTTTTGTTAAAGAGTGAGTTTCATGAGGGTTACTGGATGCAATCATCTTCCTGAGCAAGGTAATGGGTGAAGAAACTAAAACGGACTTCTAGGATTGGATTTCATAATTCATCCTCATCACCGGGAATCGAGATGATTGATTGGGAAAAATCATAAGTGATAACATTCACCATCAATTTCTCCAGTTGCAAGTCACAAAGAAGTTCACAATGACATCATATTTGGTGTATGCTCTTGCCCGTACAAGACTATTAAGAGGTTTGAATATTTATCAAAATGTATCACATAAAGCACTAGATTATGAAAACTAGCCTCAACTCACTCTAAAGTAAACAACTACCACTTTTCCAAGGTGAAAGATGCATTCACCATGTTTTTCATCATATTTCTTAAAGGAAACCCATATTTGAGATTGTCTTCTCAAGCTACAACATTGATTGAAAAGTATGGGTCCTAATTCACTCAATTTTCAACCTTCTCCTATATCAGAGTTTCAAGATTTGACCTCAATCCTCACAAGTTCTCGAGATATCTCAGTGATAAGATAGTGATGTTTAAACTATATAGGCAACTTTCTCATATCAATAGAAAACTCGAGGAGCTGTAGGAAGAAAGGTGTGTCTTTCCCCATTTCTCTTGGTATTTACTCTTACAAAATTTTTATTGATGCCTCAAACCTTGAAGCTTCATTTTCCCCCTTGAGAATTTATTCATACACACCCAAGGAAGATTTTGACATCCAAAGTAATCCCAAAACCTTCAGTCTTCTCGAGTTATTCCATGTTCCCCAGATTGAATATTATTGGGTCAACTGCTTGGATGATTTTGAGATAAGAAAGTGAGATCACATGAGGATGACCATTATCCAAATGAGGAAATTCATATTTGATTGGTTCATGGAAGTTGTGGAAGATGATGGAATCAAGTTATATGATCCTAAATACCAAGCAGTGAAGGTTTCACCTCTCCCACTAGTCTCGTGGAGTGTTTGTGAGTCAGGGGATATCAATGAAAGAATTGCAGTCGTGATCCAAAGGTCTAAGGAGTCATTCATGAAAAATAAGGATGCGTTTATTAAATCAGGTGGTCTTTAGACTCTCATAAGGAAAGCACCTCTCAAGGAACATGAGAGTTCTATGAGCTCCGCTCACTCAAGAGAGTGTGTGAAAAGGAAAATAATGGATACCAACATCCCTCACTCTAGGAGGTTGCAAGAAATTAAAATTCACTTAGGACATTCAGAAGATATTAAGCAAGGAGAATTGGATCCTTCTCAAAGCTGTATTCCCGCATCGGTATCAAGCATCTCTTCTATGCTCTTGAGCCAACTCACCAAATACTGGGGAGGTACTGTACGGATGAAAATGAATATGTCACCTTCAACCGCACTCGACCCCGAGGTCGTGCCGGAGCAGCCGATGTTTTAATGCGTGTGGCTAACTATAGGAGGATCAGTGACTAAGATCTGGTAGTGTGATCTCCTAGTAGCTGAGTTGGCAAAGGGGATATTTAGAGGCTATGAACGGGTAGCATAAATTCCCTATGGTTTGTTTGCCTAACATGGATCTAAGTATTGATCTAGTTTGAAGTGTTCATATAAACTGAATGAAATTAACAATCTATGTTCTTGTTGAAGGAAAATAATCTAAACAAATCACAAAACTAAAATATTACAATCACAAACAATAATTCACTTCTATTCTAAATAATTAAATCTACTTCTACACTAAAACTAAACAAGTGAGATAACCCGGTGTGGTTATTCACCTGTGTTGAGTGTATTGAATCTAAACTAACTTAAAACAAGAGCTTTTCCAAATGATCTATGATATGTAGACAACCTCCTATAGATATTCTCTCCTTCAGATCCACAGGGATGGGAAGAAGAGGATCCATCACCGGGGGTTGCTATGAAAGATTCAAACCCTCTTGGAAATTAACTAATTACTTTCAAATGAAAAGAAATTGATTTCTACTCTATTTGATATGCAATTGAAATTAACAATTCGTAATTGACAATTTGATAAACAAAGAAAACAAGTACACAACTCCAACCTGGAAGAGTAAGAACCTTAACAAATCCAGTAGTATCAATATCTATCCCCTCAGTTCTTTCCTTTCTTTCTCTGAGTGTTCATGTGATTCCAAAGGATTGGGAATGAAAAGAACAACAACAAGAGGATGGCACTTGAGCAATGACATCTTGGAAGTAATCTAGACATAATGCAATTAGAAGAGAGATAACACAAGAGATCTGAGCTTGGCTATGCAATTCCTAGCGAGATTATGGCAACAAAAAAATACAAGATATAGAAAATTCTTAGGCTTTTGCTTGAATACAAGCATGGAATATATAAGAATGAAGGATAGAAGGTTACTTCATGCACAAGGCAATGAAGAGGTAGTTCCACTCATTAAATCTATTTAAAAATAGAAGGAACAAGGAGAACTAAGAAAACGAAGCTATTTTTAGCAAATTTGGCTCACGGATGCGCTCAAAAAGCAAACTTAAGTGAATCGTCGCATGCAATTTTATGCATGAAGATTCTGGAAAAATCGATTAGAACCCGCCCTACCTAGGCGGCGGTTTCAACACTTAATGCCAAAATGAGCACAGAAAGAAGGGGGAAGCTAGAAAAATGCAAGGAAAAGTTAAGTAAGGCTATCTAGGCTACAAATATATACTGCGAATGGGTTTTGGAACTCGAACACCTTCTTGAAAGGATTTTGAATCATCATTGGGGACTTTTATAACCGTTTTTCGACAATGTAGCACATGTAATTTTGGGTGCATACATATTGCCCCCTTAGAGAAGCATCTTAGCCATGAAAGAGGCATAAAACATAGAGTCTAAGTATGGCATTCCCGAAATGGGGAGTTAGAAGCTATACCTGACACGCCCATGTGTCGAAATCTCACCATCCAAACTCCCACTACCTGCAAGAGAAAAATAAGACTCAAGTGTAGATAGATAAAATATTGAAAAATAAACACTAAATTAAAATGACAAGAGGACTTACCATCTGTGCGGGGATATAGAAATATACTGTGCCAACACTCCAGCCCTGTGAACACATACACTCAAAATGAAGTTATAACTATATATATCTAAGCAAACTCATTTTCAAATTCATTTACACATACTGACTTGGTGATTTTTGAGCTCTGAGCCCATGGTGATCATTTTTCATTTTTGAGTATGGTTGAATTGGAATGGATTTGGGGATGGTATTTTGCATTAGGCTTGGCCCTTTATTGTTTCAATACTTTTGAGAATAACTCCTAAGAAATTCGTAACTAGAGTAGTCATACGGGGCCTAAAAGAGGTGGATAGGTAGAGTGCCTTTATTGCTTAGTCTCCATTTTGTGTAGCATATATGATGTTTTTGGTATTTCATGCTTATTGCAAGCATTTTGACCGCACCTAGTGTGCGATGGAATTGTACAAAACTATGACACACCATGATATGTACATATATCTCTTTTTGGCTCAATTTATTCCTTGCATAGAGTTGTCTTACATTGATGATTTGATTCATGTGTGTACTCTTAGATGTTTAGAATTTTTGATTTTCTATGCTTTTCAAAATGCATGCAGTGGACATGAATGCTAACAGAATGATTTCTCTTTTTTTATTTTATAATGCTGATATATGATGATGCGAGCACAATGTGATGCTGAACTTTAGTTTCTTTAAGCAATATTTGATACTTCATATTGTCTTTGCAAAATGTGGTGATAAAATGATATGATAAGAAGATGTACTTGCCCCACTCCTGACCCCACGCAACTAGTAGGATGCAAGGGCTCAACACCAAGGGTCAGAAAGGGCACAAGTTATGAAAAATTATTGAATGGTAGTGATGAGAGAAAGAAAAAGGTTTGGCAGAACCAAATTGAGATGCTACAACCTTACTCTACTCAAGTTACTTCATAGTTTAGAATGTGAATTACTTTCCAGTTTATCTAGACTTAGATCCGTAGATGGCCACTTGGTTGACAAAATCTGGTTTTGAGGTTTTAAACTCTTTTGGAACTTTGGACATCTAACTCACTTTGTTTTTGACTTATGAACTCAAATTTTTGAGCAAATTATTTGTAACTTTCAATTTTATCAATGAGACCCCCTACTCCTTGCCCCATGCTACCAGGAGGAAGCATGGGCTCATCACCAAGGAAAAGGAATAGGTGAGTAAGGGCATTTCCCTCCTTTCCCAACCTTACGTCACTAGTAAGAGATACAGGCTCAACACCAAAGGTTGGTAGGGAAAAGAAATGTGTAAAAATAAAATTTTCTATAGATTTGCATTTGACTTACTTATCTAGACAAAATGTTTAGTATGTTCTTATTTCCAAAGATATTTTTATGGGATAGATGTGACACCATGAAGCTTCTAGAATAGACTATAGGCAAAGACACCTAACCTAGAAAGAGACTATAAGTAGAGCCAAGTATGCAGGCCTTGGTATGGTCACGGTCAAAACTTTGTCTTATCTTGTTTGGATCGATGAAATGATTCGAAAACAATTGATGATACCATGAAAATTTGAAGAGATATGATTTGAATGTTTTTCCAATGTTTTTCAAAATTTTTTAGGAGTTTCTATAAGAATAAGTCCCTTGATCACAAATTTTACAAAATGAAATGGAAGATGAAAATGTAGTGTGGTTGTAGTAACGTACATATGGGAATGTAGGTGAAACTACATGTCATGATGTCTAAGGTGAAGATGTTAAGCACAAATTAATACTGAGAGGGGGTGAATCAGTATTATGATATTCTTTTAAATTTAACACTTAATCTCAGATCCGTAATCACAATTAATCAGTTTCATAGAGAATATATCAAAGCAATCAATGAATGCAAAGCAAACTAACACACTACAAATAGACACAGATTTACATGGAAACCCTTTTGGGAGAAAACCACGGATAAATCCTCTTTATTATATTTCTCAAATGTTTGTAGGCACCAACCTACGGGAGACACCAATCCCCAAATTACAATTTTTGTAGGCACCAACCTACAAGAGCACCAACCCCTTTTTGCTAAGCACCAACTCAGCAAGAGACACCTATCTCTTCAAATATGAAGGCACCAACCTTCCTCACAAAAAAAAAAACTCTTTTCTATCTTTTATGTTGTTGTTGCTTCAACAAGTGATAGAACAAAATTGCTGCTCAGAATATCCTTTTTTATTTATTTCAGTCCCTTCACATAAATAAATCGCTACAACTTTTCATCAAAAATAAATCTACCCTTCACTCCTTTTTATTTCATATTCTGCTCTTCCTTTTCTCTCTTCACACAAAATATTCAATATGTGTGCTTTTTTAAAATCAAATGATTCTATCTCCTTATATATCCTTCTCACATCCTTTCAAAAAGACACATCATTCTAACCAACACAACCTTTCCATTATTTAATTAACACAACTTAATTAAGTGCATTAGTCAGCTTAAAACCAAAAGTAATTAATGCAGCCCATAAAAATTATTAAATGCACATTAAACAATGCAATATACTCCATTAAATGCGCTGGCCCTTTCTTTAATAAAATTGTTGTCATCATTAAATCACTGCCAGCCATCATTAAATCTTCTTTTTCACCATGAAACATGGCATATGAACGCCTTAAAATGCTGATATCTTTCTCATATGTACAGCTATGTATATCTCGCTTATACCATGTAACAATACTTCTTTTCATGTAGTTAAACTTTCGTTTTCAGCCTTTCTATATTGCTGGTTATTTCCGTTACTTTCTACCATTTTAAATCAACATCCGTCAATAGTTCCGTCAACTTTCATCGTCAATATATATCAATAGTTCCATCAATAGTTCCGTCAACTTCCATTGTCAACATCCGTCAATATTTCCATCAACTTCCGTTACACATTTCCATTAACCAAATACATCAATGATTAAGCCTTTGACATCAATGACAATATTTCCAACAATCTCCCCCTTTGTCATTGATGGCAACCTTCAAAAAAACTTTTCTGCAACTCCCCCTCTTTGTAACTCCCCCTTACAGTCATTCTCCCCCTTTGACATCAATGGCAAAGGGCCAATCTAGGAGCTAAATATTGCAATGTTTAGCTCCCCCTCAACCGATGCTTCTCTTGATTTTTCAATGGGAAGAAGCAAAGGATATTACTCCCAAATTCTGTCGTAGATATTCAAATGTCTCCTTTGGAAGTGGCTTGGTGAAGATATCTGCTATCTGTTTGGATGTAGCAACAAATTCCAACTTTACCTAGCTTTTCGCCACCTGCTCTCTTAAGAAGTGATATCTTATGGGAATATGCTTTGTTCTGGAATGCATAACCGGGTTCTTTGAAATACTTATCGCACTGGTATTATCACACAATATGGAGATTGGATAATCATACTCTACTTTGATATCTTTTAAGGTTTGCTTCATCCATAAAATTTGAGTACAACATAACATTGCTGTTATATACTTTACTTCTGCTGTGGATAAGGATACATAGTTTTGCTTCTTACTTAACCACGATACAGTGTCTCAAGGAAAAATGCTCCTCCACTTGTAATTTTTCCATCATCCACACATCCTGCCCAATTTGAATCGGTATAAGCTACCAATGTGAAGTCTTTACCCCTTGGGTACCATAACCCATAATCCGTAGTTCCCTTTAGATATCTAAATATGCGTTTTACAGCTTGCACATGTGTTTCTTTCGGCCCTACTTGAAAATGAGAAACCATACCCACTGCTTGCATGATGTCTGGTCTGGATGCCATCATATATAGTAAACTCCCAATCATTGATCTATAGAGAGTTTGATCAACATTCAGAGATTCATCATCTTTGCTCAACTTAGTCTCGGTAGCCATAGGTGTGCTAACAGGTGCACACTCCCCCATACCAAATTTCTTCAACATTTCCTTCACATACTTGATTTGGGATATAAATATTCCTTTATCAGATTGAGAAATTTGTAATCCAAGGAAAAATGATAACTCTCCCAACATAGACATCTCGAGAATCCTTTTGCATGTCTTTGACAAATTTCTTGGACATTTCCTCATTGTCTCCTCCAAAAATTATGTCATCTACATATACAAAAACAATCAGTTGGTGCTCACCTTCAGTTTTAATGTAAATATTGCTATCAACAAGTCCTCTCTTGAACCCTTGGTCTTGTAGGTACTTATCAAGCCTTGAGTACCATGCTCTGGGAGCTTGTTTTAATTCGTACAAGGCCTTTTTCAACTTACACACATAATCTTCATTTTCTGATAGGAGGAACCCTTCAGGCTATTCTATGTATACTTCTTCTTCTAACTTCCCATTTAGAAATGTTGATTTGACATCCATTTTATAGACTTTGAAGTTCTTGAATACCAAAAAATCAAGAAACATTCTAATTGCTTCTAATATAGCAATAGGAGCAAAAGTTTCTTCAAAATCAACACCTTCTACTTGAGCATACCATTTACATACTAACCTTTCCTTTTTCCAGTGACTTGCCCATCTTCATTCAATTTATTTTGGAATACCCACTTAGTGCCAATCACATTCTGATCCTTTGGCCTAGGTACAAGTTCCCATGTTTCATTCTTCTCAATTTGATCTAACTCTTCCTCCATTGCCTTTATCCAATGTTTATCATGGCTGGCTTCTGCAAAGTTCTTTGGCTCTATTTTGGATAATAAGGATAAATTTACTAGTTTTGATGCACTTACAATTCTTCTTCTTGTCTGTACTCCATCATCAAGGTTTCCAATGATCTGACTTTCAACATGATTCTTCTTAACAAAACAAGATGGTGTTTTGGTGTCCTGCCTTTCATATTTACTTAATTTTTCAACATCTTCTTCCTCTTCTTTTTCTTCTACTACCTCGGGTATTTCTAAGGGCTCTTCTGTAGGTTCTTTAGCTTTTTGATTCATAATTTCATCCACTCTCACATTTGCACTTTCTACTATAGTTTGTAGTCTTTTGTTATAACATCTGTAGGCTTTGCTTTTAATAGAGTAGCCAAGAAAAATTCCTTCATCCGCTCTTGAATTGAATTTCCCAAGTTCTCTTCATTTCTTTTAATAAAGCATCTACTCCCAAACACTTTGAAATATTTTACAGTAGTTAGTCTTCCTTTCCACAATTCATAAGGAGTTTTGTCATGATTAACTCTGATTTTCCCTCTATTCAAGATATGAACAACCATATTTACCGCTTCTCTCCAAAATTTATCTGATAGCTTAGATTCATTTAACATGGTTCTAGCCATTTCTTGGATGGTTTGATTCTTTCTTTCTGCCACTCCATTTTGTTGTGGAGTCCTTGCAGTTGAGTATTGTCTTTTGATTCCATGATCTTCACAATATTCAATGAATTCATTTGAGGTGAACTCACCTCCACGATCTGACCTCAGGCACTTTATTTTCAATCCGGTTTCATTTTCTACTAAAGCCTTGAAAGCTTTGAACTTCTCAAATGCTTCTGACTTTTCTTTTAGAAAGGCTACCCAAGTCATTCTAGTGTAGTCATCAATGAATAACATGAAATAACTCTCACCTTGTATGCTTTCTATTCTAGTAGGTCCACACAAATCCGTATGAATCAACTCCAGTGGTTTGGTGGTCGAATACTCCTTCGTTCTAAACCTTGCTCTGGTTTTCTTTCCATGTTGACATTTCTTGCATAGAGTACTTGCAGGTTTCGTTACCTTAGGCATATCCCGCATAACCTACTTGTTGCTGATTTTCACAAGATTATCAAAATTTATATGCCCCATCCTTCTATGCCATAGCCAACTCTCTTCAACCTGACTTAGAAAACATTTCTCTCCTTTTACTTCTCCGAGCATGTATAGGTTATTTGTGGTTCTATGTGCATCTACTACTAACTCTCCATGTTTTCCTTCCTTATCTCACACCCTTCAGCATAAAACTTAAGTGTGTGTCCTTGATCACACATTTGGCTTACACTTAAGAGATTATGATTTAATCCATCAATGTATAAAACATTCTCTATTTTTTTACCATTATCAAGACTCAGCGTTCCTTTTCCAACGATCTTTGCTTTAGAATTGTCACCAAATTTTACCGTACCTTCATTTAATTTCTTCAATGAGATGAACTTACTTTTATCTCTGGTCATATGTCTTGAACATCTACCATCAATGTACCACAACTACCCTTCATCCTGTGCATGGAATTTTGTTTGAACAAGCATAGATTTCTCTTTATCTTGCCCGTCATCCTCTTTCTTCTGTTTCCAAAATTTTGTATCTTCTTTCTTCTTTATTTCTAGAGCATTTACCTTCTGGTTCGATTTGGATGGTTCTACAAAATCACTTCTACAAAATCTTGCCATATGTCCATAGTTATTGCAATTATAACAAACAATATCTTCAACATAGTTCGATAAAGGAGCAAAGGAGTTGCGATTTCTATTTGAGAATACATACACACCTTTGTTATTTATATTGCTGTGTCTCGACCTATATTCTTCAATCTATTGCTTTATGACCAAAATTATTATAATAGAAGCAATAGCCATAGAAATAATTTTCAAACCTGAACATGTGAGTATATCTTGGAGGATTTGGTCTTCTAAACTTGTTGTCATCTTTGCTTTCCTTGTAAGAAGTGTTGATCTTCATAAAGCTCTTGTCCCTTTCCAACTCTTCATTCTTCATAGGCTCCTTGAGTGTCTCGCATAGGTCTTTGACTTCTCTTCTCTTTCCCTTTTGATGACTCTATACCTTTTGTGTTAGCGGTGTTTTGTCTTTCCGTATATCCAAGACCAATCTTGTCGGATGTTGACTTTTGTTGGTTCAAAATTTCATCTAGTATCTCAAGTACTTTTCTCGAATTTCAGATTTCTTGTAAATTTAGTATTTTCCTTTTCCAAGTCCTTTCTCAAATCAACGATCTTTGACTCACACTTTTCGCAATCTTCTTCCTTAGTCCTTAGCTGATTTCTTTATTCTTCAACTCATTTTTCTTCTTCAATTTTGGTTTTTATATCCACGATCATCTTTCCTGATTCTTCAAGAGATTGTGATATCTTAGCTTCAAAGTTACGATCTTCTTCTTCATACTTTAGGATCTATAACTTTTGTTTCTGATTTTTCTTTTTAAGAGCTTTCAACTCTCCCAAGGCACAGATAAGTTCCTCTTCAAGATTCACTTCACCTTTTTCTTCCATGTCTTCATCTCTTTCTAAGTCATCTTTTATAGCCATGAATAATATTTTTCATTATCACTATCTCGAGTCACTTATCCCACTTTCTTGAGATGATCTCTACTTCTTTTGAATATAAGCTTTTCTTTTTCTTTCTAAATCTTTTCTTGTCTTTGTTTTGCTTGAATTCCCTTTTGAATTTAGGTTTTCTTTCCTCATCATCTTTGTCTTCTTTCTCTGGACACTTAGCCACAAAATGACCAATTTTACCACAATTAAAACATTTAAATGGTAACTTACCTTTGTACTTTCCAGATCCTTTCTTTAACTTTCGAATGAACAAGGATTCTTTATCATCTTCTTCACTTCTTGAGTTCTCATTCGACTCAGGTTCTTTGATTTTCTCTTTCTTTGAGACTTTGAATGCAACTTCCTTCTTTGATGGTCTATTTGACTCGGTCGTCATTTCATACATGGTCGAGTATTCCATGTAGTTCATCCATGCTTAACTTATCAAGATCCTTCATTTATTCAATGGCAGATACCTTAGCATAAAATCTTAATGGTAAAGATCTTATAATCTTTTGACCAATTATGGATTCTTCAATATTTTCACCTAACCCTCTTATGGAACTGACAACCTCATCCACGTGAAGAAGATAGGTGTAACATTCTCCTCATCCTTCATTTTCGGGCTCTCAAATTGTCTCCTATGAGTTTGAAGCTTAGCCCTTTTAACCTTGTCATTAGCTTCATAGATATTTTGAAGTTTGTCCCATATCTCCTTCACCGTGTCACATTACATTACTTTAACAAACTTAGATTCTGATAGGCCATATAGGATAGCATTCATCTCCTTGGCATTTTTTTCAAAAGCCTTCTTACCAGCTTGATATGTCGGTGGAACTGATGGGATTGTATATCCAAATGTTACTGATTGCCAAATATCAAACCCTAGTGCCATTAGATATGTTTTCATTCTTATGCTCCAAAATGCATAGTTTTTTCCATCAAACAATGGAGCCTTGTTTGAAGAAAAACCTTCTTGTACTTGATGAGTAGCCATATGTGCTTCTGAGATCTACCTTCCAATTGTTAGATTATTCCTGAAGGCACCCGCTCTGATACCAATTATTAAGCACAAGATAATACTTGAGAGGGGGGGTGAATCAATATTATGATATTCTTTTAAATTTAACACTTAATCTCAGATCCGTAATCACAATTAATCAGTTTCACAGAGAATATATCAAAGCAATCAATGAATGCAAAGCAAACAACACACCTTTGCAAATAGAAACAAATTTCGTGGAAACCATTTGGGAGAAAACCACGGAGAAAATATTCTTTATTATATTTCTCAAATGTTTGTAGGCACCAACCTATGGGAGACACCAATCCCCAAATTACAATTTTTGTAGGCACCAACCTATAGGAGCACCAACTCAAGCCAAGAGACACCTATCTCTTCAAATACGAAGGCACCAACCTTCCCCACGGAAAAAACAAACTCTTTTCTATCTTTTATGTTGTTGTTGCTTCAACAAGTGATAGAACAAAACTGTTGCTCAAAATATCCTTTTTTATTTATTTCAATCCCTTCACATAAATAAATCTCTGCAAATTTTCATCAAAAATAAATATGCCCTTCACTCCTTTTTATTTCATATTCTTCTCTTCCTTTTCTCTCTTCACACAAAATATTCAATATGTGTGCTTTTTTAAATCAAATGATTCTATCTCCTTATATATCCTTCTCACATCCTTTCGAAAAGACACATCATTCTAACCAACACAACCTTTCCATTATTTAATTAACACAACTTAATTAAGTGCATTAGTCGAACTTAAAACCAAAAGTAATTAATGCAGCCCATAAAAATTATTAAATGCACATTAAACAATGCAATATACTCCATTAAATGTGCTGGCCCTTTCTTTAATAAAATTGTTGTCATCATTAAATCGCTTCCAGCCATCATTAAATCTTCTTTTTCACCATGAAACATGGCATATGAATGCCTTAAAATGCTGATATCTTTCTCATATGTACAACTATGTATATCTCACTTATACCATGTAACAATACTTCTTTTCATGTAGTTAAACTTTCATTTTCAGCCTTTCTATATTGCTGGTTATTTCTGTTACTTTCTACCATTTCCATCAACATCCGTCAATAGTTCCGTCAACTTCCGTTGTCAACATCCGTCAATATTTCTGTCAACATCCATCAATAGTTCCGTCAACTTTCTTATTTCCATCAACTTCCGTTACACATTTCTATTAACCAAATACATCAATGATTAAGCCTTTGACATCAATGACAATATTTCCTATAGAAGAAAGTTGATGAATATCGAATTCTTCACCCCTAAAATTACATAGCAGAGAACCAATATCTTCAAAATTTCCATTCTCTTGACAAGGGCCTACCATTCTGGGTTTAAACTTACAACCCTTTCTTAGAATTGTATATATCTAGTCATTAAAATCATTTGTCTGAAAGAGGCGTTCGTGCACCTCTTTGTCACGTTCTTGAGACATGGTGTATGGGTGAGCATGACTATGTTGCTCGGCCTTATTTCCTATGTAGAGCATTGTGTTCACTTATAATTCTTGCTGAATGATGAGGCCTTGCCCCATGGATATGGAAAGCTTAGTTTTAGATGCACATGGGTTGAAACCAAGGTTTAGAATAGAATAACCCCTAGAGATGGTTTTGATGGGCATCATTTCAATCTCAAATTTCCCTTCTTCGTTTGTTAATTCTATCATGTTCACACCTAGACCTAGGTCGTCGGAGGGAAGAGATGCTAAACCGAGAAGACTACCCATTCCTTGTGGTTCAAACGGGAGGAAGATTGGATTGTCACTCTCTAAGAGTTTCATAATTTCCGTTGTGGTTTTAGTGGACACTTTGCTTCCACATATATTGATTTACCTTTATCTGTCTTTGCCACCTCAAATGTTTTTGGGTCAACAACTTCAACCTTTGGAACGCCCGGGGTGATTGGGACTAACTCTTTTGTTGGAGGTGGTTTGTTCAATTAATTCATAGGAAGTTCATACTCTATATGGACTCCTTTCTTCTTCTTGAGGTTTTCTAAGTGTATATTGAAGGGCTTAAGATCCCCTTGAGCAATGAAGACCTTCCCTAAATGGAGGAATCTAATCTCCTAGAATATGGTAGAAGGGATAACCTTCATTCGATGAATCCAGGGTCTCCCAAGGATCATGTTATAACTTGTTTCCCTATCGATAATGTAAAACTCCATCAAGATGGTTTTTGGACCAAGTTGACTAGAAGAACTATGGTTCCAATCGAGGTCACTTTAATAATGTCATACTATGGTTTCTTATAGAGGAGAAATTTATATCTCCATATCCCAACTTCTGAAAGAAAGAGAAGGGAACCACATTTACAACAGCCCCATCGTTAATCATGGATCTATAAATGTAATTGTTGTAAACCCAAACTTGTAAAAATAAGGCAGGATCACCTCTTCGGGAAATTTCAACATCAGATGGCATCTTGTCTATATTGAAAACAAACCCAGTATCCCTATCGTTCTATCCTAGAGGATGTATGTCAAAGTCAATATGATTTATTTGAGCACTAGGAGGAGGTGTAACATGGATTAAATGACCAAGACCTAGTGCATTGAGCAACACAAAATGATGCACAGGTGAATTCTTTAGCAAATCTAGAAATGAAATGTGAGAAAAGGTCTTGTTCAAATCTGATATTAAATCATAGGCTCCTACTAGTTTAGCGATTATATGAACGTCATCCTATGGGAAGGAAATATCGGGTAGGGGTTATGAAGTGTACTCCTTTGTCTGAGTTGTTGCATTAATTTCACACTCAACCTCTAGTTCAACTAATCCCAAGATTTTTGTGTTATCGTTTGAACCAAGGTTAGGAGAAACTCGAGAGTTATGATAAGTTGAGGCTTCATGATCGTTGTTTCCTATAGGAATTCCCTCATTTGTGTTTTGTGAATTTACCTTGAAGTCTTCATGATGTGTAGGGAGAGAATCTAGAAATATGCTCACATTAGTGTTCTGAGGAGCTATAGGTCCTGTATAGTCAGATTGCGAGTTTGTTTCAGGATTTTCTAGGAACATGTCTATAAAGGGTTGTCTTTTGTTTTCGGGAAGTCTTTACAGAAACGTTTTGCAATCGTAGAAAGTCCTATCGTCATGACCCCGAACCTTATGGAAACCACAATATAGGTTAGGTTCGTAATCTCTTGGTCTTTGATAAGCATCTTGTTGTTGTTGATTATAACCTTGGTTGTAATTTTGAAATTGATTTTTATAACCATGATTTGTTACCCCTTGGCTAGAGTTTTGATACTGGTTTGGGATTTGGGTTTGATTTTGTTTTTGTAGTGGATGATTTACATCGACTATGTTGACAGAAGACATAGTGCTAGGGCCTCTTTGATTGCCCAAGTTGTTTTTATTGTTATTGTTCTTTGTCATTTGGAAAACTAATGTTCTTTGCTTGATTAGTAGCACCATTCATGGTAGCACCATGATTGCGATTCACACCTTTAGGTCCTTGGTTATTGGCACCATTATTTTGATAATTTGCATTATTTTGATTTGGGGATACCAATTTCCCATTGGGACCATATGTCTTACGCCCACTGTCTATAGAGGCTTGGTCAATCTGAAGCACACCTTCCAAAACTTCCTCATAACTACAGAAAGGAAAATTTTGGACCTCTTCCTTAGTCTCTCGATTGAGCGAGTGAAGGAAAAGATCACAGAGTTCCATCCAGTCCATGTTGGGTGCACTTGTAGAGGAATAGAGAACTTGGCACCATCTCTGGATGAAATGAGCGGCGAATTCATTTTGATCCTGTCTAATATGCAGGAAATCCCTAATCCATGTACAAACAACTTGTTCATGTCAAATGCTTTGATGAACTTGGAAAAAGTTGTTTGAAGGAATGTATAGAAGCTTCCGGTATCCTATAGTACCAATCTAATGTGATTCCTTTAAGAGTATTTGGAAAGATCTTAGTCACTACAGCATCCCAAGGAAGTAACTCCCTGATAGCAGTAGTATATGCCTTGATATGAGAATTTAGGTCTCCTTCTCCCTTAAATTTTGGAAGATCTGGTAATGGTCGCGAAGCATGACACCACATATGGTGAAGTCAAGAGGCTCCTTTAAGTACTCAACATATGTACCCATTGCATAAGATTCCACCATTGAAGATCCTTGATAAGGAAGTGGAGGATGAGGAGTTGGATAAGCTGCACTATAAGCATTGACGGGAACATATGGGGTCCCTTGATATGGCATGTAGGGAGCAAGAATGGTATATGGATCCATCGGGGAGTTTTTGAATACATATGCACGAAAGGTTGGATAGCTCCAAGATATGGACTAGCGGATGTAAAACCAGGGAATGTCACATTGCCTGTTGTGGTGGCATTCAAGAAATCACTTCCAAAATCCCTTACATAGGATAAGCTTGAGAAGGATGAGGACCCATCCCCAGTGTGTCTAACCCTGTGAGAAGATAACTGGATTTGAATGAGCTGGATAACCTTGTTGTACATTATATTGAGTTAGTTTCTCATTGAAAGGGATGTATCCTTTATTTTCAATTTGGATACCCCATGTTACGCCCTCTCTGCGTGTCTTTGGTTGTGAAGTATGGGCACTTTCTAGTTCTCTAATTCTCCCCACTAAAGTAGAAATGAGATCATTGGGAGAGTATTGAGACCCTTGTTGGGGTGCCCGTGGCGTAGGGTTTGATTGAGTAGGATCATGAATTGTTCAGTGTTATAATTCTTGTCTTCCTCAGAAGTAAGAATCTTGGGATAGGTATTCAAAATCTCAGAGGCTGAAGCCTTCATTCTATCCAAAGACTCATCTATCGAAAAGAGGATTAGTTATTCATGTAAATAGATCATCCTCTGTTGATTTCATGACAATGTGAGGTCTTGACAAGAATCTATGGTAAGACCATGTTCCATTTGTGATAACAACGTGGTTTGCATTGGGTTGACCATATTGCATGTCTAATGGTTGATCAACCTCCTCCATCCTTACATAGCTAATGGGGTTTGAAGTGTAACTAGGGGAGGTTTGAACATTTCTTGTGTAATTTTCACCCCATCTCAAAAGAGAAGGGGACTATTATGGTTGCACGTTGGTGTAATATCTATCAGAGCCAAATGGCCCACCAAACTCTCTTCCAGAAATATTTTAGAAAGTATAAAATACCTACCAAAAATAGGGGAAGAAATGGAGAGGTGAGGTAATAACAATGAAATAAAAGGAAACAAGAAGGAATTAATCCTTCACGTTGGGTTCACCAATTTGTATGGATGAAAATGAACATGTGACCTTCAACCGCACTCAACCCCCCGAGGTCATGTCGGAATAGTTGATGTTTTAATGTGTGTAGCTAAGTATAGGATGATCAGTGACTAAGATTTGGTAGTGTGATCTTGGTGGCTGAGCTAGAAAAGGGAGATTCGGAGGCTATGAACGGGTAGCATAAATTCCCTATGGTTTGTTTTCCTAACATGGATCTAAGTATTGATCTAGTTTGAAGTGTTCATGTAAACTGAATGAAATTAACAATCTATGTTATTGTTGAAGGAAACTAATCTAAACAAATCACAAAACTAAAATATTACAATCACAAACAATAATTCACTTCTATTCTAAATAATCAAATCTACTTCTACACTAAAACTAAACAAGTGAAATAACTTGGTGTGGTTATTCACTTGTGTTGAGTGTATTGAATCTAAACTAACTTAAAACAATATCTTTTCCAAATGATCTATGATATGTAGACAACCTCCTATAGATATTATCTCCTTCAGATCCATAGGGATGGGAAGAAGAGGATCCATCACCGGGGTTGCTATGAAATATTCAAACCCTCTTGGAAATTAACTAATTACTTTCAAATGAAAATAAATTGATTTCTACTCTATTTGATATGCATTGAAATTAACAATTCGTAATTGACAATTTGATAAACAAAGAAAACAAATACACAACTCCAACCTAGAAGAGTAAGAACCTTAGCAAATCTAGTAGTATCAATATCTGTCCCCTCAGTTCTTTCCTTTCTTTCTCTAAGTGTTCATGTGAGTCCAAAGGATTGGGAATGCAAAGAACAACAACAAGAGGATGGCGCTTGAGAAATGGTAGCTTGGAAGCAATCTAGACACAATGCAAGTAGAAGAGAGATAACACAAGAGATCTGAGCTTGGCTATGCAATTCCTAGCGAGATTATGGCAACAAAACAATACAAGATACACAAAATTCTTAAGCTTTTATTTGAATAAAATCATGGAATATATAAGAATGAAGGATATAAGTTTACTTCATGCAAAAGGCAATGAAGAGATAGTTCGACTCATTAAATCAATTTAAAAATAGAAGGAACAAGGAGAACCAAGCAAATGAAGATATTTTTAGCAAATTTGGCTCATAGATGCACTCAAAAAGCAAACTTAAGTGAATCATCGCATGCAATTTTATGCATGAGGATTCTGGAAAAATTGATTAGGACTTCCACCCTACTTGGGCGGCGGTTTCAACACTTAATGCCAAAACGAGCACAGAAAGAAGGGGGAAGTTGGAAAAATGCAAGGAAAAGTTAAGTAAGGCTATCTAGGCTACAAATATATACTGTGAATGGGTTTTGAAACTCGAACACCTTCTTGAAAGGATTTTGAATCATCACTAGGGACTTTTATAAGCATTTTCCGACAATGTAACACGTGTAATTTTTGGTGCGTATAGTACCCTCTCGCTCCGAGCCTAAAACTCCAATCATAACTTGTTCAGAAGCGCAACAACAGAGATCTTCCCATGGATCCAAGATCTTATCATAGGTTAAACTCACATAGTGCGGTAGGTGGTGGTGCCTTACTTTTAAGGTATTTATAAGATGGTGAAATAAAGAAGAGGTAAGAAGGACCATAAAACTTTTCGCTTCTTTAGTGGTGCCTTAGGAAACCAATATGTAGAAGTTTCTTGGATGAAGGTAGTAAATCCCATTGAGGAGATGACCTTATTAGAATATGAAATGCAAAAAAATTACGCACCAACAACACATGAAGGGTATGATCATTTGTTTTAAGAATATTTCATCCATCTTCTTACGGAAACAAATAATACAAAGGAAATATTGAACAATTGGAGGAACATGTGAGAAATCACACTTCATATGTTAAATCATTCATAAATCCTAATACTATCCCATATCTCCCTACTAAATATTTCACTCCAATCATTATCTTTGATCTGGAGTCACTCAAGAAGGAACATGGATACACAATGCAAGGGAGAGCTAATGGCAAGTTGGTGGACAAAATACTCAAGAAAGGTAAATCCTTGTTTCTAGAGATTATTTCATTATTTGAATTCATGATTTCCACTGCTATGAAATTGAAGATGACTAAGGATGAGATTGAAAAGGAAAAAGATAATTGGGATCAATTGTTTCACTAGTGATTGAGATGGAAAACCTTGATTATTTTGTATTGCTAGGAAAAATGTGTTCAACTCCATATCAGAGAACATGTCTCCAATTTTTTCTCAAACTTTGGTTGAAAGATATGAGATGTTGAATCATGTTCTTGATGAGTTGGATTTTTGTGATGATCTCACTTCACATGTACATGAAAAATAAGATAGGAAGTGCAAAATATTGGAGCACTGCGGTGAATGAAAATACCTCAATGAATGATATTTAGAAGCCATTTGAGGGACTGGTTAGAAAATAGGTAGGAGACCCCTTATCATTCAATGAAGACACCTTGGAATCCCTTGTAGAGATAAGATGTGATATTTCCAACCCTAAAAAGAGCATCAAGTTTATTTCAAGAAATGTAAAAGCATCAACAATACTTCTGAGAATTCGCTTAAGGATTTAAGCTTCATGCACATTCCTTAAGCAGAGAAAGTAACACCTATAGTGACACATTTCAATAAAGAGTTCAAAGGGGTAGATATTTCTCCAAGATGACTCTCCCAAAGTCCTTCGGTGAGTGGATCTTCATCGTCAAATGCAATATCTTCTTCATCATAGTTGTCTTCCCTCTTCTTTCTTCCCCTCCCCTTTATTCTCTCCTCTCATGTTATAATTCTTCATTAAGGAGATTTAATTTTCACTATTTCATCTTATTCATTTAAATGTGACCTATAGTAAAAATTTATGAGTTTCCTTTAATTAATAAAAAAGTGACTCACTTTCTTTCCTATGAATATGAAGGGTGACAAGTTGTAAGGGTGAGTGAAAAGTCATGTGGGGGGTAAGTGAATAGTATTTTTGAAAATTTATCTATTGTATGACTCCTTCATTCCAAAGGGTTTTCGATTTGTGAGTCTCTAAGTAAATAGTTATTAGACTACTAAGAAGAAAGCAAAGATAACATTCTTCTATTTCTTTTCTCTATGTTTCCTCCATCTCTCTAATTTTCATCTTTATGCACATGACAATATTGTACAACCAAGAAATGTGTGAGAATATTTGATGAATGGATTAATGAAATTTTGTGTTCAAGGTTTATTATTTCTTGTCATTGTTAACAAAGTAGTTTTCTTCTAATTATGTGTGGATTAATTCTAGGTAAATATTGTAAAAATATGCTAGTTCTATTTGTAAGATTAACCCCTCTCTCTCTCAAATTTCTTACTCCCTTTACCTCACCTCTCAAGAATTTTTTTCCCTTGCACTAGGTGCAAGTAATTTTCCATAGGTCTAGTGGAGTAGTCCTATGTGATCCCTGAATTTACGACTACCTACAACATTTATTTTATCTGTATTTAATAAATAGAATCATCCCCATGAAAAAGAGGAGGGACATAATCCCAAAGCATTGGTGAAAATCAACAAATTTTTCCTTGTGAAAAATTATTTCACGACATACCGTATATGATTTTCATTCATTGTATGACTCATATAATGAATCTAGCATACAAAATAGTCAACAAATTTAAAAGCGTAACAAAAGTTCAAGAATTTGTTTGAGAGGTGTAGGCTTATTTCTGTTGTAGTCCTAAAAGGTTCATGAAATTCGAAATCTTTAGAGAATGATTTAAAAATGGGTAGAAACTATTAAAATATGTTGACACTAGGTGAATTTCATTATATCAACTCGGTCCGTAGGGTGTGTGATGAGTATCAATCCTTATTGGGAGTAATGTGGAAATATCGCATGGAAGTGGAAAAAGATTTGGATTTCATACATTGTTTAGCTGATTTAGAGACATTTTTGATATTATGTGGTCTCCTTTCCATGTTGGATGAAATACATCGTTTAATTAAATAAGCCCAAGAAATAACTATATATATTGTTGATTTTTCTAGTTTGAGGAAACATGTTTGTTTGACAATAGAATATTTGTTTATCAATGAGACTACTTTTTCGGGTCCAAATTTTGATGGTTGGAATAATTTGATAAAGATTGGAAATCCAAGTAGCTTTATGAGGTTCAACTTGTTTGGAGAAGTATGTGCTTTTGTATGTGGATATGAGATACCAATGCACCTATTTTAAATAGTAGTCGGTAAGGTTGAGAAGGTAAATGTCATAGGGATGCTCTTTGATAACATTGTATCATAAACAAGGGTAAGGTTAAGAGAAATTGTAGTTTCCCTACTATAAGAAATAAGGGAACATTTTAGTAGGGATGCTTTACTTGAAGCAATGGCTTTAATAAATCCCACATATTGGAATAGTGTCCAAAATGAAAGATATTTGTAGGAAGACTACCATAAGAGATTGACTACATTGATTCAAGTTTTTGTAATCTGTTAATATCAATAGAAAAAATACTCCATGTATTTTAAGTAAGAAAAGTTTCATTGATCAATCCCATGAATTCACCTCTATAATGATTGAGAAATTCAAATGTTTGGATAATCCATTAGAGTGTGGAGAAATAACTCGGCTATGAAAAAAATTGGGTTAAGTACTATTTTGCAGGAACCCATGTCCAAGATTTTTCATTGGTGAGCTATGTCAAACAATGATTTTGGATTCAGATTTAAGATGAGAGAATTTCAGTTCCTTGACCTTTATAAAGGAAAAATTACGAAATAATATTGACACAAATTTGGAAAATTGTTTAAGAATTTACACATCATGATACAAAGTGAATAACTTTCCATATGAAAGGGATTTGGAAATATGGAAATCGATTAATAAAAGGAGAGAGGATGATAACAATGCTACAAATACAACAGACGACCCTATTGAACTAGTTGATTTTAAATGAAGTAAGAGTCCGAAAATTGGTCAAGAAAATGATAGAGATGATCCATCATCAATACATTGGAACCTTACATTCATGGATATGTGATATAGATTTTCATATAATATATTCAAATATTCAGTACATTGTTATGATAATATATTTTTCCTTATTTGTATTTTTAAAAACACAGTGTCGATTTGTAGTTTTTGGAATGAAACTTGAAATACATTGCATTGATTTGTAGTCTTCACAATATTAAGTTCAAAATAATTAATTCATTCATGATTTAAGGGCATGATATATTTTTCTTAATAATTTTATATGTTAAGTAGAAACTATGAAGAGAAAGTATGAGATATTCCTTGATCAAAGATATGAAACAAGAAATTGGAAACATGAATTTAAATATGGAATGAAAGAATTATCTTCATCAGTCATGTGGAAAAATTGTTATGACTACAAAGTGTTTTTTTATCGTGCACATGAGAAAAGTAGGGTATTACATTATGTAAACGCCTAATTTTTGTATAGGATTAGTTGATTGTTAGGGAGAGTGAATTTATGTGTTATTTATTATTATTCTAGATTATTCTCTTGATGACGTGTTCTTTGTGTTGATTATCTCTCAACATCTTTATTTTTGTATTATAGGGCTTTCAAAATTTTGACTTTATCTTTCTTGTATCGGCTTATTGTTTTTCTTTGTTTGACATTGTCTCCTTCTCCTTCTCCCATTTTTCTTTATCCTCCTTATTCTTCTCTTCTCTCTCTTTCCCTTTTCAATGGTCCCATAATTTTTGTAAGAATTATAATAGTATGGTTTTAGGCTTCATAAATTATACCACTATGGTTTTGGGCACCCTTTTGGGTGTGTTCTTTTTACCCTTGTTATGAGCCCCTCAAGATTTATTTCCATATTTTTATATTTTTTTCTTATTGTATGTCTTCTTTCACACTAATGGGGCCATAATTTGGATTCAAGAAATCTATAAATGCAAAAGTGCATTACTAGTTCATTTATATTAACATTAATAAAACAAAAAAACACTTTACACCATCAAGAGTGTAATTATAAAAATATTATTTATTTTAAGAGCCTCTATATACCAAAATAATATTTCAAGAATTTAAAGTTGCATCTAATATTTATTTCTTTGCATTGATTAAAGCATTAAAAAGATAAAGATGGGAGCATTCATATTAGATTGAATTTTCTAACAACATATATTTCGTGTGTTGATTGCCAAATAGAAAAATTCCATAAAGAATAAAAGGGGGAATAATTTAGTGACATTAAGTGGCTAAGACATGCCTTAAAATGACTTAATAAATGAGAATAAAAGCACAATCTGTGTTGGGGATTACTTCTCTTTTTGGGAAATGTGATTCCATGTATAAATAAATTATTGTTGTTGCTAAAATTTGACAAAGATCCTAATTTTTTTACCAACTACATTTTACTGAGAGTATTTCCAGCCCCATAAAGCATGGGGGCACAAAAAAAAACACATACAAATTTTAGGTAATTTTTCTACCACTTAATATTTATGTTTAAGCTTCCCTCCCAAGTTTTCCACCAATAGTTTATTTAGGATTCATAGGATTTGTACTAATGCTAAAACTTCTATTTTTTTAAAGAGTAAAACAAAAATTCATGGGACCCTATTAATGCTAAAATATCCTATTTTTTCTCTCGTGAACCTAATCAAAGAATTTTAGCTTGCCTCTTACATGGGACAACAACCTAAAATATATAAAGTTGTAAGTTTAAAGTCAAAATAAATATTCACTCACACTAATAAAATGAAATGAAAAATCAAATCCTTTCTTCAAAAAGAAAGAACTCGAGCGGTGATCTAAACATTAAGGAAAACAAGACTTATATGCATGTGATTTTAACCTATGGCTTTGTGTTAAGCTCAAAATAATTAATTAATTCATAATTCTTGGGCATGATATATTTTTCTCAACAAATTTATGAGGAGCATGTGTGAGATATCCCTGGATAGAAGATATGAAATAGGAAACGTAAACTTTAATATGTAATGAAATATTTCTCTTCATTAATCACATGGAAAAATTGTTATGACTATAGAGGTTTTTTTTTTAAAATGTGTACACACAGAAAATTAGGGTACATTACATTATGTAAAAACCTAATTTTTGTATCGAATTAGTTTATTGATAGGGAGAGAGTGCATCTATGTGTTATTTATTATTAGTCTAGATTATGCTCTTAATGGCATGTGTTCTTTGTGTTGTTCAACTCTTAACATATTTTTTTGTACTATACTTTTAGACACCTAAAATATTCTTACACTTAGAATTTCCTCCAATTCAGTCAATTAACGACACTTCGTGAATCAACCCCTCTTCGCTCCACTCTCGGATGCCTATTTATGACACCTTCTTGGTCGTATTCCTCCTATAATCAGCTAATTGGGATAATATCTCTCTTATTAGCTAAACATTATTCCTTTCGACCATTTAGAACCTCCCTAGTTATCTCTAAACCACTTTGGTAAGCTTCATAGGCTATCTATCACCACTGAAATGGTCAATCAGACTCCTCCCAACTCTCAATGAGTCTCTAATCACTCTCTAATCAAGCTTAACTAACCAAAACCCTAGTTAAGCGGCCTAAACTAAGGTTAACTAATATAATCCTTCTTAGACTTTAGTCCCACATGCACCCAAATTCCAATCTTTCCCAAACCAAAATCTATAAATAGAAGGGTCACCCCTCCCCTTCGACCTTACACCTTGTTTACATGACAAAATCTCTCAAGCCCTTTGGAAAGGCATTATAAATCATTTTTGGTAGCTTTAAGCTATAAGACATTTGATCTTGGCCATACTCCATTGTTAAGACCTCCTCCATTGTAGCTAATATCTTAATACACCATCCATCACCAAGCTTGAGTAAATGAGAAGAATCATATGGCCTTGTAGCCATTAATGGTGAGCTCTCATTCTTAAAAAGCTTGAGTTTCATATCAAACATCACATTTGATTGCTAGGATCTTCATAGGTTCAATGTTTTATAGCTTTCAAAAGAGTAGAGAGTAGTATATATGCTAGGTTTTGATGTTTTTGTCAAAGTTATGATGCATGTATAGGATTAACTCTTGTTTAGCTCTTATCTCATGGTGCATAGTTGAGTTAGTTAAGATTTGAGGTTCTTTAGCCTCATTCCATAGCTTTTCAACTTTTCATTGCACACATTTGGCATGGCTAGTGGGACTCCTAGTCCATACTCCATTAATGGAGGCCTTTTCCAAGATTTTCAAGTTCACTTTCATGTTTTCTAGGAGAAACAACTTGTTATTTACTTGATTTCATTTTTAAGTGAGTTAAATCATCCTTGTTCATACATATTTTGTGGGTTTAAGTTAGAAATAGGATTATTTGACTAACATTTAACTTGTTTGACTGTTGAAAATTTTCATTTTCATGACTTTTGCAGGTTTTTCAGGGGGTACGCATAGGTGTTTTGGAGGGGAGCATCTCCTTGAAACCCTAGCGTAGGTGTCAGCTGGTTGCACACCCATCTGGTCATATTTTTCATAGACAATTCTTTTACAAAGGGCAGTGTATCCGTTGAACCATCGGTGTCTTTGTTGGTATCGGGCATATCTCGTGCCTCTCGGACGGGTTGGTGTGTTTTGGCCTACTATGTAAATTTGTCATTTTGGCTTGCAGGTGTACCTATCAAACCATCACCATCTCCATTTACTCCCGAGGCATTCTTGTTTCTCTAGATGCGTTGGTGTATATTAACATATTGTGTTGATTTCCATTTTGCTTGTAGGTGTCTCTCGTTGAACTACATACATCTCTATAGAAGCCCTAGCATACCTATCTAATAGGACGCGTAGGTGTTAGACCCCACTGCCAAATTGTTTTTCTATACATCCACATTGGTTAGGGTGCATATCCATTGGTTGGGACGTGCAGGTGTTTGTGCTAAAATTTATTTTTTCTCCTCTGAGTTGTAAGATCATTTATTTGGATTTTTCTAATGTTTCCGGGGTTTAACAAGTAATTACAAGTTGTTGTTTAGTTGTTTAACTAACATAGTTTAAGTGTTTTGAGTTTCTTAGCTAGAAAGGGGCTTTTTCGAAGTGTGTATGCTCTCTCCATAAGATTTGTTTTATTGGATTTTTCACGTTGTGTATGCTCTTCCTTCGCACCTTTTTGTGATCTTAGGAATAAAAAACAATGCATAAAATCTCTTTCTTGATATTAGGATTTGATGGAAAATTACTAACTCTGTGCGTATAGGGCCTAAACGCTTGCCAAAGAAATAAGTTGAGACAAAATAAAAACTTCTAATACACATGTTTTCATACAGGTTGCCAAATAGGGTGCTACTTAAAACTACATTAAGTTAAGTAAGATAAAAAACACACCATTTCACTTCAAAGTGTATTACAGGTTTTGGAAAAGGGTACGTCCCTATCCGATCAATTGGAACATAACCCCTTTAGCATAATTCCTTAAGCTACAACAATAGGGGTGGTTCGGGAACCCTAAAGTAATCCACCATTGAGTAACCTCATGGATGAAACAGAAGCACTCCGCATACCCACTTGACTATATTTCACATTGCAAGTTAGAGTCAAAGTGTATCGTATCGCGACCCGAGTGATGATACAACCAAATGCACTATTTTCTCATTATATCAGAAGGGGGTAAAGTAAAGACGAGATACTCCCAAATTAGTTACTACAACTCTTTGGGTAAATCAAGCTCACATTTAGATAAACTTGTGACACCTAGTTGAGTGATCTTATTAGGAAAGCCATTGTGTCTTGGATCCCACTTTGCAAGTTTGTTTCACGTCAATCCACCATAAAGTGATGACTTACCTGGAGTCTTGTTGTCACCCTAAAAATTCCCTCCTTTTTCAAAGAAAATTTCTAAAATTTTGAGTCAGTGTCCTTTGGAAATGTTCTGGTAAAGGGAGAAATTCAAGAAGTTAGAAAATTTCACTCTTTGGGGTCATTTTGAGTGTTCTGTGGTTAAATTAGATTATTTTGTCCCATGTGTCCCAAGTTTCACTGGGCCTCCAATTCACCAATTTTCTGATTTCTTTGCATTACCTTATATATCGTCTAAATCACGTTTGTGCATCTTTCGTGTCCCCGCATCCCATGGACTATCTGTGCTCTCTGGACCCACTTTACCCGCATCACTTACTCATTAGGTAAATTAGCTCTGCGCATCCCACATGTCCCATGGATTGTTGGAGCTCTGTTCGCCAATTCACCGACTTACCTGCACTCCTCTCTAATCAGCTAAGATAGTTTTGCCGCTTGTCCCAATCTTGTTGGGCCCTCTGTTCACCAATTTGCCGACTTTCCCGCATTACCTTGTATATTGGCTAAATTGGCTCCACACGTCCCACATGTCCCTTGGACCGTTTGTGCTCTCTAAACCCACTTTTTCCACATTCTTCTTGGATCGGGTATATCAGCTCCGCACGTCCCACATGTCCCATGAACCATCTGGGCCAAGTTTTTCTGACTTTCCCACATATCATGTTTTTGATTTAAAGCATAGGGTTATTTATTGCACATTAATTATTTTATCTCTCCATTCATTCCAATTCATGGATATTTAAAGAGAGGTAACCATTCATTCATTTTCACACTTGCTCGCTCATTCCCTCCCGCTCGTGTTTACACAAATCAAGTTGTTGCCCACATATGTGCTTTTGTATTTTCTCTTATAGGGGTTATTTGAGATCGTAGTAGTACTCCATTGAAGGTTATCTTCTCTCTACCTCTGTCATGATGAAGATGTAGTATCAAGGGCACGAACATCTCTCCTCGTTGGAAACCTTTATATATGACATCGATGACAGTGAAGCTCGACAACTAGACTTTGATGATTTTTGGAGCAGAATTGGATGTGATAACCCTACTCCCATCACTCAAATGATAAAAAACAATGGGATTGCATTCCTTTTGTCACCCTTAAAATCCCCCTCATTTTTCAAGTCAAGTTTCAAAAATTTTGAGTTGGTGCCTTTGAGAGATGTTTAAGTAGAGTGAGAAGTCTGGAGAGATAAAAAATTGTGCTTTGAAGAAGTTGGTGCTCATTTGTAATCTCGCCCTATTAATTTAAAATCTTGCAATCTGCATGGTTTGATAAAATTTATGTCTTCTCGTTTGGATGCTTGAAAATTATTTCCTTCATTCGAATGAAATTGTCAAATCCTTTTCTATGGCCGTGGATCGCATCGATCCTGGTATTGTTTGATTCTTCTTTCCACGAGGAGAAATTTGTTATTCAGTGTAAATGGTGGAGTTTCCCATCCTCTATATTTTTCTCTAATTATGAATGATGGGCATATCTTCCCTATCAATTTTTGGCCCCAACATCCATGAGTATGTGGACATCTCTAATTGGATGCGGTGTGGTAGATTATTTTGTGAACTTATCATTTTTGTTATTTTTTAAAAGTGTCAAATTGGCTCGTGGCCCTAAAGGATCTTGATTGGTAGAATCGAGTTAAGACAGGAAGGCGGATCATCGAGCACTTTGAAGATTTTTCCTTTATTGCCAAAAGGAGTAAAGTTACAAAAATGAGCCGCAACTCCGTTGAAGCCATGTATTGAATATCCATTGAAAATTCAAAGTGGAGAGGTGGGTTGTCGAGGACACTTTAGGAATTTTGGCTTTGTTTCCATAAAAGGCGTAAAGTGATAAAGTGAACCACGGCCCCGCTCATGCCAAGGGATAAAGTCAAATGTTGAGCCCGCATTGAAAGTCAAAATGGGAAGGTGGGTTGTCGGAGCATTTTGGGAATTTTGGTTTTATTTCCAAAAAGAGAGTTAAAAGTTATAAAATGCTCCACGACTCCGCTAGGGTCTTGAGCCTGCATTGAAAAGTCAAAATGGGGAAGCGGGTCGGTGGAGAACTTTGAGATTTTGAGCCTTGTTTCCAAAAGAAGTAAAATTATAAAGTGAGTCGTGACTCCATTACCACTCAGTGCCACGTGTCTCTTCGACGTACTTTTGGTATGGTGCACAAACGGAGACCCCAAACATGCGCAGGCCCTCCACGTGGTCAGAGTCTGAAAAGAAAAATCCAACCATTTAATCGGCTAAGTATAAAGAGATGATGAAAGCATCCACGTGTCTAATCAACACTCTTTCAAAAGCAAAGTTCAGGGGGAAGTTCCAAATGTTCGCCAGCCCTCCACGTGTCTCGGGTCAGGTAGAACGTATTCGCAAAGGGAGGGTCTTAGCTAGAATATAAAGGAAACAGAGCAGACCCACAGACAACACCACATGTCAATTTGGCATAATTTCAATTTTGGGCCCACTGATCCATTTTGTGAAAATTACATTTTCGCCATTTTTGTACGGATTCAATTCAAATATTCAAATGAGCATAACTTTCGCTCCAGTGCTCAAAATTTGACAAATTTTATACTGTTAGAAAGATATTGGTCTCCTCTATGCTATGGAAGCATAAAATATTGTTTTCAATAGGATTTGAGGGCTGGAAATCTAGAAAATTTCTTTCATGCCATTAATACATGATCTGATTGCTTCAAATAGATCAAATTTGATCTCGATCTTCCATCCTTCCTTCTCCAACACGCCAAATAGACATGGGGAACTAACTGGATATATTGATTTGGGTGAAAATATAGAAAACATATTTCATGCCATTAATATGTGATCAAACTGCTTCAACTAGATCAAATTTGATCTAATCTTCCATCCTTCCTTCTTAAGCACACCAAAGACATGCGGAACCAGATTTGTGATTATAGGTAGATTTGCGGGGGGTATTGATGGTTGGTGGTTGAGCTTCCAAATCAAATTTTCTTCCTTCTTTTCTTCTCCCATTTTTGCTTCATCTATAAATGTAAGAGCTTGGCTCATTGCAAATGTTGGACTCTATACTTTTGAAGTGTAAATAGAAATCAAAATCAATTAATACAAAAGAATTCCCCATTTCTCTCTATCTTCATCTATTGTCTCTTCTTACTTGCCTAAAATTTGTGGATCATTTATCTTCTGTGATAAGAAACTTTGTGTTCTTATTGATATGATTTCTAGAACTTTGTGTCTATGGAATGATATCTTATGCTGTGAATGTGAATGATTTTGTTTTGTATCACTCTTGCTTAGTACATATAGGGTTATACTCTACTATTTATATTTCTTGAAAGTATTTTTATATTCTACTCTTTAATTTCTTGATTCTTCCATTCATTTGTATTGATAAGCTATTTTGGTAAAAAAACATTTCAAGATGTCAGAAGTCCAGCCTTAAGATGAAAGTTATACATTTGTATATAAGATTTGTTGCTTGCTTTCAATAAGGGAACCTCTCCCATAAAGAGGAGGAACTTGTTGTCCCTAACTATGGTTTTGTTAAAGTACCATTTTAAAACCCAATAGTTTTTGGTGACTCCACTGGGGATTTCGTTTCAACGTATACCTTTCTAAAACAACTTCAAGATCATTTTTTCGGTTTGGCGACTCTATAATATACACATGGGAAGAAATCTCTCGGGGTTGAAGATTCTCATTTTCAACTTCTAAAGCAACAAAACTTCTCTCTTCTTCTAGCGTGAAGGAACAGAGGAACTCGTTGTGTAAGCACATCTCCTGTTAAATACCTAAATTATAAGAATATCTTTCCTCTAGAAAAATTCAACCCTAATCTTCTTGTTCTAATACTTGCTAGTGTTTCAGTTCCCCTTCAGAAAATCTTCCCATAGATGACATCACCTCTGACTTGGGGACAACAGATTGGGCTTCTTGCTCTTCCTCAACCATTGCATGAGTTACCCAAGAGTAGTAGGAAAGGTTTTCCTAAATTATGAGGTGATGGGAAGGTACACCTGATGAACACATTACATCCTTCAGCGTTGCATGTGGGATTCTTGGGATTGAGCATGAAGACATTTGTCAGGCTCTTTGTAGAAACATTGTAGGATAATGTTGCTAATTGGTTCTATCATCTTCTTGTTGGGTCAATTACTAATTGGACCACCTTGACAACTCATTTTGAGAAATGTTTCAAACCTGCTGAAGATGTGCATGCTCTCTTGGCTCAAATTTCTCATATCAAGAAGGAACCACATGAACCCATGAGAGAATTTTTGGCCAAATTCAACAAGCTCATTCATAAAATTCCACAGAACACTCATCCTGTAGATCAAATCCAAAAATTCTTCTTCCTCAATGCTCAGTTACCTGAAGTAAGCTATGCACTAAGGAGAGCTAACCTTGTAACTCGAATGCCGAGCGTTTGGATATCGGTGTTGAGGATGATTTAATCATGTCTAGTAAGTTTGATTCTCTTTGGCTTGGTCCTTTCAAAATCAGACAATTTGTTAGAGAAAATTATTTCTACTTTGATTATATGGATGGATCCTCTCTCCCACTTCCTTATAGTGGGAAATATTTGAAGTTGTTCAAGTCCTAGGTGATTAGGCAGTCCTTTTGTATATACTATGTGTGGTGTTTTGTTTTTCCTTTTGGTTTGTTTCCCTTTTGTTTGTTTTTTTTTATTACTTCACCTTTGAATCTATTTTCCCAATGGATAAGGCATTGGTCTACTTTCCCAGAGTTTTTCTTGAGTTCTTGATCTTGCCTCATTCCTCTGTCCAAGCCAAGTCATCCCCAGAAAGAGCCAATTGTTGTCACCCTCAAAATCCCCTCATTTTTCAAGTCAAGTTTTGAAAATTTTGAGTTGGTGCCTTTGAGAGATGTTTGAGCAGAGTGAGAAGTCTGGAGAGATAAAAAAATTGTGCTTTGAAGAAGTTGGTGCTCATTTGCAATCTTACCCTGTTAATTTAAAATCTTGCAGTCCACATGGTTTGATAAAATTTTTGTCTTCCCATCTGGATGCTTGAAAATTGTTTCCTTCATTCAAATGAAATTGTCAAATCCTTTTTCTATGGTTGTGGATCGCATCGAGCCTAGTATTGTTTACTGATTCTTCTTTCCATGAGGAGAAATTTGTTTTTCGGGTGTAAATGGTGGATTTTCCCCTCTATATTTTTCTACAGTCGTGAATGACATGCATATATTCCTTGTCAATTTTTGGCCCCAAAGATCCACAAGTACGTGTACATCTCTAATTGGATGTGGTGTGGTAGATTATTTTGTGAACTTATCATTTTTGTTATTTTTATAAAAGTGTCAAATTGGCTCTGTGGCTTGAAGGATCTGATTGGTCGGGTCGAATCGAGCTAAGGTGGGAATGCGGATCGTCCCGAGAACTTTGAATATTTTGGCTTTATTGCCAAAAGGAGTAAAGTTACAAAAATGAGCATGCAACTCCATTGAAGCCATGTATTGAATATTTGTTGAAAATTCAAAGTGGAGAGGCGGGTTGTCGAGACACTTTAGGAATTTTGGCTTTGTTTCCATAAAATTCGTAAAGTGATAAAGTGAACCATGGCCCCGCTCATTCCAAGGGATAAATTCAAATGTTGAGCCCGCATTGAAAGTCAAAATGGGAAGGTGGGCCGTTGGAGCATTTTGTGAATTTTGGTTTTATTTCCAAAAAGAGAGTTAAAAGATATAAAATGCTCCATGAATCCATTGGGGTCTTGAGCCCGCATTGAAAAGTCAAAATGGGGAAGCGGGTCGGTGGAGAACTTTGAGATTTTGAGCCTTGTTTCTAAAAGAAGTAAAATTATAAAGCGAGTCATGACTCTGTTACCACTTAGGTGCCACGTGTCTCTTCGGAGCACTTTTGGTATGGTGCAAAAACACAAAGACCCAAAACATGCATAGAGCCTCCACGTGGTCAGAGTCTGAAAAGATAAAGCCAGCCGTTTAATCGGATAAGTATAAAGAACCGGTGGAGGCCTCCACACATCCAATCGACGCTCTTTCAAAAGAAAAGTTCAGGTGGTAGTTCCAAATGTGCGCCAGCCCTCCACGTGTCTCGGATCAAACAGAATGTCTCAAAGAAATGGAAGTGACTTAGGTAGAATAAAAAGGAAATTAAGTAAGCCCATAGATGACACTACATGTTAGTTCAAAGACAATTTCAATTTTGGGCCCGCAGATCCATTTTGTAAAAATTGCATTTTCGCCATTTTTGTACAGATTCGATTCAAATATTCAAATGAGCATAACTTTCACTCTAGTGCTCGAAATTCGACAAATTTTATACTGTTGGAAAGATCTTGGTCTCCTCTATGCCATGGAAGCATAAAATATTGTTTTTAGTAGGATTTGATGGTTAGAAATCTAGAAAACATCTTTCACACCATTAATACGTGATCTGATTACTTCAAACAGATCAGATTTGATCCGATCTTCCATCCTTCCTTCTCCAACACACCAAACAGACATGGAGAACTAACTGGATATCTTGATTTGGGTGAAAATATGGAAAACATCTTTCATGCCATTAATATGTGATCGGACTACTTCAACTAGATCAAATTTGATCTGATCTTCCATCCTTCCTTCTTCAAGCATGCCAAAGACATGTGGAACCAAATTCGATAGCTTATAGGTGGATTTGCGGGGCACCGATGGTTGGCGGTTGAGCTTACAAATCATATTTTCTTCCTTCTCTTCTTCTCCTCTTTTCAGTTCATTTATAAATGTAAGATCTTGGCTCATTGAAAATGTTGGACTCTGATACTTTTGAAGTGTAAATAGAAATCAAAAGCAATCAATACAAAAGAATTTCCCCTTTCTCTCTATCTTCATATATTGTCTCTTCTTTCTTTCCTAAAATTCGTGGATCATTTATCTTATGTGATAAGAAAATTTGTGTTCTTATTGATATGATTTCTAGAACTTTGTGTCTATGGAATGATATCTTATGTTGTGAATGTGAATTATTCTATTCTTTATCACTCTTGCTCAATACATATAGGGTTATACTCTGCTATTTATATTTCCTAAAAGTACCGTTAAATGTTTCTCTTTCCTTTCTTCAATTCTTCCATTCATTTGTATTGATAAACTATTTTGGTAAAAAAAAACATTTCAAGATGTCGAAAAAATTTTTAAGATGAAAGTTGTACATTTGTATATAAGATTTGTTTTTGCTTTCAATAAAGGAACCTCTCCCATAAAGAGGAGGGACTTGTTGTCCCCCGACTATGGTTTTTTTAATTACCATTGTAAAACCCAATAATTCGCAGCTAGTTTTCTTATCTCTGTTCGGTGTGCTAACACCGTGCTTGCTTTGCAGGCTTGTTTCAACTGGAATCCAAAGAGATCGTTGACGTACATGGTGAAGTAGTTGTGTGAATGGATTCCAAAGTTATCTGTCTTGCCCTACGTATCCCAATAGTGTAAGGGGTTAATAATATCACCCCGCTCAAGCATAAGCACTATTTGATGAGGATAGTGAGAGATATAAGGCTAGGGTAGCTAAATCGTGGTTGAAGAATCCTAAAAGGAGCATCCAGAATTTTTAAATCATTTTTCGGGTTGATTTCAATGAATAACTTTCAAACATCATCACTCTTTTGGCGGGATCACGGGAATGCCTTCTACAAATGAATTACATTTTTGGATGTGTCCCTATATCAACATCATTTGTGAAGGGAAGAAGAATCTGAATTGGGGAGAGATAATCTATGCAAACCTAACAAATCGGTTGGTTAACATTCAGAGAACAAAGACCTTCCACATGTCCTCTTATCTCATGTAAACTATTGCAGCATCCAGGGATTGGCTTGGCTTCTCTTTTGTTAAGGATAAGAAGGATGCTCCTATATATGAGTATTGTCCCCAATTCACTCTCAAAGTCAGTAATCATCATTTTAGGAGATTCAACGATGCCTTCACCATGTACATTGTGATGCTTTTGGAAGGAAAATCGCTTAGAGATTTTACGAGGAAGAAAAGAGCTTGATCTCACGAATATGTGAGTTTCTTCACTCAATTCAGAAAGTTTCCATATCTTAGGCTAGATGGTTTTGACGGATCCCCTCTAAAGCTTCCTATGTTCTGCAATGATAAAATGGCCCTAGTTGAAATTTACAGGAAATTAGACAAACTTCATCGGACTTGCAAAGATAAAAATATTGCTAGCATTCATTTCCCTATCACCTTGGGAAATTATACATGCAAAACAACCCTTGATGCTTAGAACATTGATAGAACCATTTTTCCTCTTACTCTTCATCATTTCAAGTCTTGAACTTGTTTTGATATCAAGGGATATATATCTAAGAATATCATATTAGGTTTCATTCACATTGCTGATACCGAAGATTATTGGGCTGATTGTGTAAATGACTTTGAGGCTAGGAGAAGGTATTTTGGTAGAATTTATCTTCAAAAAATTATAGGTTTCAATTTCTACAAAGTACCTAAAAAACTTCAGGATGATAATGAGGACTTTCAATCTATAGAATATGAGAGGACCATCAAACACTCTCCTCTTGAAACCATTGATTGGTTTGTAAAAGAGAAGGATTATTTGAAAGAGGTGATCAACCTAGTTTTAGTGAGAACCAAGCTCTTATTTGATAAGAAGATGCAGAACTTCAAGATTAACAGAGCTAGGTCTTCTTTGTAAGAATCTTCCTTTCCTAGGAAAGAAGAACCTACACTCGATGTTGAGATTCCCGAGCAATCCACTCCTTCCTCTTTGACCAAGGTATACATGAAGAAAGGAAAGTACATCCAAAGCAAGAGAAAATGATTGAGGAAAGGGGGAATTTTCTTTTCGAGCGATCACAGGTTCTGTAGAGTCGAAGGTGTTATTTTTTGAGTGAGGATAATAGTGAAGAACTAAATGAAGTAGAAGAAACCCCTATCAACACTACCTTTGAGATAGATAATAAGGGCCAAATGTTTGAATCTCTAGGTTTGGTGAAATCTTCTTTTGAGTACATTCTTGACGATATGCCAACCTCTCTGTTAGAAAAATCTATGGTATAAACATTGAGTGCAATGAGTACACTTGCACTGCAGGACCCATTGCTCCTTCCGCCTCTTCCTCCTCCTTTACTTGGGTTCAACCTTTCATTGATAGTAGGAAAAGAAAGTCCACCTCTAAAATTGTGGTTCCTAAGTTTGATGTTGTGGCAACCTTGCTCGGCACTACTCCCCCTCCTCCAACAAATAGAGAAAAGATGACCTAAAGGATAGTGCCAGATTTAGAGGGTCAAAAATTTATGGAGATTGCAAAGCCTAGGGTGGATAAAGAAGAGAAAGACCTTTTAGTTTCTGATTTGGAACTCATGAGGATTCCACTTGGGGAGTCTACACCTAAAATTGAGGTCCAAAACCTTAGAGAGACTATGACCAGGGTCATTGAACGAGAAGAGAAGGGTAAAAAAACTATGGAGCAATTGGAAGAACATAATCAGGTTCTCTTAGATTTTATAAAATCCCTGTTGGTAAAAGATAAGGTTTTGGATCAAACTCCATTAACCACTCTTCCTCCTCCCTTAGTTCTTAGCAAGGATGAAATTCAAACCATCAAGGATATTCACAAACATGTCACTTATGGAAAGGCCATCGAATCACTAGTTGATGATATGACAAAGCGTTTGGATTGAACTTCATTGAGGAGGCCTTCAAGTCACATGAGAAGGTATCCAAATTATAGTTTAAATTCAGCACAACACTCAGTGGCTTGGAGAAAGAACTAAAGCTATGGTGTGAATGCATCCAAGATCTTTGTTTGATTAGCAAGACAGGTGAGAATATTTTATTGGCAAGCAAAGTGTTTGATGAAGCCAAGAACAACCTATCAAGATCCTAGGTTTTCAGTATTGATTGGAAGATCAAGGTTTTGGAGGAAGCAATGGGAGAACTAAAAAATATGTGGTAGAAAGGAGAAGCTTTCAAGACTTGTGTTCTGTCTTATTTCCAAGATATTTATTGCCAAATCCAGAATGAAGCCTCAAGTAATCAATTTTCCTTACAGAAAATTAAGGCCCAGTTCAACACCTTCATCAAAGAGGATCTTTTCAAGGAAGATTCAATGTCTAAAGAGAAGATGAAAGATGTATGCTCTCTCAAATCAACTATCACCAAGGAAAATAAGGAATTTCTAGAAAAACAGAGTTTGAGAAGGATATGGAGAAGTGTCTTGGCATGTGGACCCATGCCACTTATAACACTACTATCCCAAAGTGCATGGAGATAGCTGAAGCATTGAAAATATTTAGGCATTGGATTCTTAAGACAGTTGGTCCCTCTAAACCTTCTTCAGATGTTTATGCTCCTGAGTCCTAAGTCACTTCTTTTATTTTGGGGTTTTAAAACCCATGATGTAATACTTGATTAAAGACATTCTATTAATGTATTTGTTAAGAAGTCTTTAATCTTTAGTTTTGAAAAAAGGTGTAACCGAATGTAACTTTCTTTGTAAGCTATTTAATGGGATCTTCATGCCATTGTTAGGGTTGGATGCTTTGATACTCTTGAAATGTAATAGATTTGAAAGTAATCAATACGTAGTTTTTCCCTTGTCTCTTAATTCTATTTGATATCCTTTCTTTCCTTATCTCGAAATTTGTGAATCATCAATATTCCATGCTAATAAACTTTGTGTTATTATGATATGATTTCTATAAATTTTCATCCGTAGAATTGTCTTTGACGATATCCATGTGAATGATTCCATTATGTATCTCTTTTGTTAAAGTACACATAAGGTTATATTCTACTAACTATATTACGAAAGTATTGTTGTGTTCTTCCCTTTCGGTTTCCTTGTTCTTCTTTTCTATGTATTGATAATCTTTATTGGCATAAAACATTTCAAAGTATCAGAGTCCTCATTAATATGAAAGTTGTATATTTGTATATAAGATTTTTTGCTCGCTTTCAATAAGGGAACCTCTCCCATAAAGAGGAGGGACTTACTGTCCCGTGACTGTTGATTACTAAAGTACTAATTCAAAAACCAATAGTTTTTGGCGACTCTATTGGGGATTTCATTTTAACATATCCCTTTTTGAATAACTTCAAGACCATTTTTCGGTCTGGTGACTCTAAGATATACACGTAGTAAGAAATCTCTAGGAGTAGAAGATTCTCATTTTCAACTTCTAGAGCAACAAAACTTTCCTCTTCCTTCAACAAGAAGGAACAAAAGAACTCGTTATGTGAGCACACCTCTTGCTAAAAGAAGGATTTCTAAGAACAACAATCCTCAAGATCAACTCAGTCCTAATCTCTGTGCTCTGGTACTTACTAGAGTTACAGTTCCCCTTCAGTCAATCTTTCCAAAGATGGTAGCACCTTTGCCTTGGGGACAACAGGTTGGGCCTCTTGCTCTTCCTCAACCATTGCATGAGTTACCCAGGGGTAATAGGAAATTTTTCCTAAATTATGGGGTGATGGGAAAGTACACCCAGATGAACACATTACAACTTTCATTATTTCCTATGGGATTCTTGGGGTTGATCAAGAATATGTTTACGTCGGGATCTTCATGGAAAAATTACAGACAATGTTCTTTGATTGGTTTTATCACCTTCCTACTGGGTCGGTTACTGATTGGAATACTATGAAAACTCAGTTTGAGAAACATTTTAAACCTGCTTAAAGATGTGCATGCTCTCTTAGCTCAAATTTATCATATAAAAAGGAGCCACACAAGCCCATGAGGGAGTTTGTGGCTAAATTTAACAAACTGATTCATAAGATTCCATAGAACACTCGTCCTGTAGATCAAATCCAAAAGTGATTTTTCCTCAATGCTCAGGTTCTAGAAGTAAGTTATGCACTAAGGAGGGAAAATATTCTGACCATGAATGTTGATCAACGATTCTCTATCAATGTTGAAGATGATTTAATAATGTCTAGAAAATTGAAAAGAGAGCCCTCCAAATCTAAATCATCTTCCTCTTCCTCCCCAGGAGCCAATTCTAATCAGTTAGTGCAGAAGTTGGAAAATGATCTCATTGCTTTATCAAGAAGCAATTGGCTCAACATGCTCCTTACCGAGATATTCTAATAAATAATTTTCAGCATAGGAACCATGTACTCTCTTCTCGGACTAGATTGGCTATTGAAGGCCCACCCATCAAGGTTCCAATCAATGCAACTTGTGAAGTTCAAGAACCCGATGGTGAAAAGGAGAATGAAAACTATGAAGATCCTAAAGAATAAGTTAATGAAGAAAAAAATATCTTGGTGAGTATCAAGTTCATTTCCTCACCACCTGAAGGTATAGATGATGAAGATGAATATGATGAAGTAGTGGAATATATGTATAGCGATTCATATGTTGTTATGACTCGGGAGCAAATGAACGGGAAGGAAAAATTGAGTACAGACTTCTAAAAATCTAAGGAAGTTCCTATAACTATTCAAGTACTTGCAAGAAGAGGAGCTCCTATTCCCACTACTTCCACAAAAAGGTGCGTAATGCTAATTCTTCTCCTTCTATCTCCACTTCTAGAACTCATTGTCCTTCAAATCCTAAACCTGATAAACCCAAAGTTCCCCTCATTCCTAGTAATGATGCCCCATCCACCTCCAAATATTTTGATATCATTGACCACATCAAGAAGACAAAGATCCAAATCTCAGAGGTAGAATTTTATCTAGACTCATCAAAATGCATTTTCTAAAGTGGTAAAATTTTCAATTCCAAATCCAAAACACCACCCAATACTTCTAAATTTCTATTAAATACTCCCTCCTCCTTATCTCAACCAAGTATTGTGGTCGCAGTCTCTTCATGTAATGAGAAGATTAAACCATTATATGTAACGCTTCTCATGGTGGCCACCAACTCGATAATTGTGTTATTAACTCAAGAGCATCAGACAATGTGATACTTGCAAAAGTAGCGCATGCTTTGGGCCTGACTCTAACATGTACATTTGGTTCCTACTACTCTATGGAAAATAGAGAAGTATTATTAGTTGGAAGAATCAAATATGCACAAGTGGCTTTCATGCTGCTTTTATAGAGAAAAGGATCAAAGCCACTATTTTAGTGGCTAAAAGTCTTCCCTCATATGGTATGTTACTAAGTATAAATTTTTGTAGAGAAGTGGGAGTTGAAATCCAAATGGACTGGTCACACACCTTAATCTGGTTAATGGAAAAATGAAAAATCTGCTACGTAAAGACTCGATCGAGTACATTGTGCAAAATACCGATGATCCAAAAGCACAAATACTCTATGAATATATAGGGCATGGTAACTATATGATCATGTCGAATATGAGGCGATAATTCCTAAGGGAGTAATTCACAATCCTAATGGAATTTGGATCTTAGAGTTAAATGGAAGTTGCTCTTGGTGGTTCGGAGTGGCGTGGTGTTAATCTCTCTGGAAGAGAAGATTCATCCATTTTCATTTAAGATTTATTTTGAAAATACAAACAACACATATGAATATGAGGCTCTCATCCTCAGATTGAACGTGACAAAAGAAATGGGAGTGAAGAATATTTTTGCTCATGGTGATGTAGAGTTAATTGTGAAATAGGTCAGGGATCTTTTTCAAGTCAAGAATAGGAGATTGAAACATTATAGAAGTCTTGTCTAGGATTCCATTGAATTTCTTGATGATTTCTTAATTGAAGCTATCCCAAGAGACAAGAATACTAGAGTTGACTCTTTAGATGTTTCGGGATCTTTTTGATTCCTCATGCATATTTTTCTCAAGAAAAATTTACCATTGAAATGGTTCATAGGCCTAGTGTGCCGGATAATGCAAGTAATCGGTAGGTTTTCAATGATGACCAACACTTTCTATCTTTTTGGAGCTTAATGATAACTTCAATCAATTATATTTTGAAGGAAGTGAGACTCTTCCTAGAGAGTATGTTCCCTCTAATGAAGACGATATTAAGGGAGAAATGGATCAGGATGGTTGTATTAAATTGAAAGGTAACAAGATTTCCAAAGGGATGGTGAATTTAGAGGATCTGTTTGATAAGAATGATAGGTACATCAAATATAAATATTCTCAAAGATCTCGTCAATCTGCTGAGTATGAGAAAGTTAATATTGGAAGTAGTGATGAACCCAAGATGGTGAATATTGGGAAATGCTACAGTCAAGAAGAAAGGAGGAAAACAACGAACCTATTAAAAAGGTATGCTAACGTTCTTGCCTATTCATATGATGATCTCAAAGATTTTCAACCAAAGGAGATGCAACACTATATTCCTCTAAGACCTAGGATTAAACCTTTCAAATAGAAGCAAAGGCAATACAATCCCAAGATTGTTGATACCATTTTTCAAGAGATTCAAAAATTACTCAAAGCAAAGATCATTTTCCCTATACATCATTCAACATGGATTGCCAACATTGTGCAAGTAAGAAATAATAATGGCGAGGTTCGTATTTGTGTGGATTTTAGTAATTTAAATCAGGCCTCTCTAGAAGACAACTACCCTCTCCTCATGATGGATCAAGTTTACTGAGGCTATCACAAAGCTTTGAGATGTTGTCCATGCTTGGATGGATTCTCTAGATACAATCGGTGGAAGTCAATACCCAAGATCAACAAAAGATTGTATTTACTACTCCTTGGGGAACCTTTGCCTACAAGAGGATGACATTTGGTCTTATCAATGCTAGTTCCACTTTCTAGAGGGAAATGAACTTAGCTTTTGGTAGTTTGAAGGAAGATGCATTGTTGTATACCTTGATGATTTGACTGTTTTCTCCAAAAAAAGGGTAGATTGTTAGGTTAATTAATTATGCATAGTATATATTAATAATTTAAAAATATTTTAAATCAAATAATGTTGTTATATGGTTTTTATACCATATTTGTCTTATTCCATAGTTATAGGATTATTTGTTGCATAGTTACAACTTAATCATTTGTTTGTATTAATTTAATTGTTGCTTCTCGGAAGCATTATGGAAGCGATTTTATTTTTGGTTGTACTTGTGCAACCTCTCTTTTGTAATCGCACATGACTATATAATACCTATAAGTATTGCAGTCCATCTATTGTAACCTAGTTGATTTCACATTAATATAATTCACAGGCTACTATCCCTGTTTTGTGAAATTACACATATCACTTTTATCATCTTGAAACAACCCTTCAAAAATGTAGAGAACATGGAGTATCTCTTAACCCTAAAAATTATGTATTTTGTGTTACTGAAGGCAAGTTGTTGGGACATATTGTCTCTAAAGAAGGAATCAAGATAGATCTAGAAAGAGTTCAGGCCATTCAATAGATTCCTCTTCCCACAAGTAAAAAGGGGGTTCATTCTTTCTTTGGTAAGATAAATTTCTTGAGGAGATTCATTCCATAATTTGTAGAGATGACCATGAGCATGGATAAAATGATGAAAGGGAAATAAAACTTCATTTGGACTCTGAAGGAAAAGAAGCTTTTGAAGGTATCAAGAAAGCTATTGCTAAAACTCCCATCCTAGCATGTCCTGATTTCAACAAAGATTTCATTATCTATTGCTATGCTACTGAGAATACTTTGGCCGCTATACTAACTCAGAAAGACTCTGAGAATCATGAAATTCCAATTTCCTTCATGAGCTATGTTCTAAAATCTCATGAACTAAAGTATACTTTGATGGAGAAACATGCTTTTGCAGTAGTCAAAGTTGTCAAGCAGTTTCATTTTTATATCCTTAATTCTCACTTTGTTGTATTTGTACCTGATACAACTATTAAGTCTATTCTTACACAACAGGAGTTTGGAACTAAGTGAGGAAATTGGGTGGCAAAGGTTCAGGAATATGACCTTGATATCAAGCCAACAAAGCTAGTCTGGGGTAAAGGCTTATGTGAACTCATTGTTGAGGGAGCTGATGAAGAATTGTCCACATAAGTCATTGATGTTCTTGTTGTCCTCTTTCTCAGTTCAATAGATGAGTGGTATGCTGATATTGCACATTTTATTACTTATGGAGAATGTCCATCTCACTTAAGTTCCAAGGAAAAGAGAGCTATTAAGCTAAGGTCTGCATAGTATGTATTGTGGGAAAATGCTTTATTCAAGTGAGGCATTGATGGAAGATTCCTTAAATGTGTGGACAAAGAGCAACATAAGAAGTTGTTTATAGATTTTCATGATCAAGACTGTGGAGGGAATTTCTCTTTTGTTTTCACTGCTCATAAACTCCTTCGTGTAGGATACTATTGGCCTACATTGTTTCGAGATGCATCAAAATGGGTAGGAAAGTGTGAAGCATGTCAGAATTTTGTTGGAAGACCTAAGTTGGCTGCTTTACCACTCAAACCAATAGTTATTGATGAACCTTTTCAATAGTGGGGATTGGATTTTATTGGAACTCTCAACCCACCTTCCAAATACTGGACACACTCCATGATAAGCTGCACTGATTACTTCATAAAATGGGCGAAGCTATTCTATTGAAAGTACCACTTCAGAGGTGGTGTGTAATTTCATCAAAGAGAACATCTTGATAAGGTTTGGACTGCTAAAACAAATTGTGACTAATAATGCTTCTAATTTTCTTCTTCTCCGAGATGATGGATTTTTACTATGGCTATGAAATTTCCCTTGCCCATTCTTCAGATTATTACCCCCAAGGGAATGGACAAGCAGAATCAACAAATAAAAATTTGGTAACCATAATTCGGAAGCTTGTCAATGAATCTCAAAGGAATTGGCACAAGAAGCTCTATGATGCCCTCTGGGCAGATAGAATTACACCCAAAAGAGCAATTGGAATGTCTCCATTTCAGGTGGTATATGGTGTTGAATCTTAACGCCAATAACAGTTGAATTGCTAGCCTTGCACTTGATGAAGGCCATTGAGGATTCAAGTTTCATCAGCTCCTTGGATAAGAGGATCATGTATCTCCAAAAACTAAATGAAGATAGGATGCAAGTCTTTGATAGGATCTCCGCTCATCAACAGAAGGTGAAAGCTTTGTTTGACAAAAATACCAGACCCAAAGATTTTCAAGTAGGAGACATTGTTTTACTGTGGGACAAAAGGCATGAGCCTCGTGGAAGCCATGGTAAGTTTGATTCTCTTTGGATTGGTCCTTTCAAGATAAGACACTTTGCTGGAGAAAATTATTTCTATTTGAATTACATGGATGGATATCCTCTCCCACTTCCTTACAGTGGGCAGTATTTGAAGTTGTTCAAGTCCTAGGTGATTAAGCAGTTCCGTTTGTATATTGTGTGCAGTGTCCTTTTTGTTGTGGATGGGTCTACGTAGAAACATTTACAACTATAGAATATCAAATTCAAACATGCAAATATGGATCTAATAATCCCCACAAAATCTACAGTAGTGGAAGTATAAACTAGAATAATCCAAATCACACAAAAGTACACACACATAACAAGCATGTACCATGGTTCACCCAATGTGGGCTACGTCCACCAAAGATAGAGATCTCATATATATAACATAACAAGAGATTACAAACCAACTCTTCTGCACAAGAGTACATGTATCTCTACAAGAGTATCTCCTCCTCCCAGACCTCTAGCTAGATCTACCTGAGTACACTGAACCGTGCCTCCATACCACCACCTATGTCTCCTCTAGATCTCTAACCAGATCTACCTGAGTGCACTACAACCATGCCTCTGAAACACCACCAGATCTCACATACCTGAAGCTACCCTACATCTACCACTGTGCAACTAAGCTTGATCACATGGATCTGTAATACAAGATCTCACTACATGTGGATCTACAAGAATGAGCAATAACAAGATCTCACAACAACCTGTGGATCTAACAAGAAGAAACCCTAAGTGCTTTGCATACTATGCAAGCCATTACATGAGACTAAACAATACAAAGGAAATACAGTGCCATCTTCTCACCAATAGTGTACCTGCACTTTCCTTCTGTTCAGCTTCTCCCCATGGAGACTTGTCTTCATGTAACCTGTTCTTTCTTTCTCTTCTTCTTCTTCATCCTCACAATCTAGGAGAATCAAGGATCTAATTCAATCCTTCTCTTAACTCTCCTTCTAAACCCTAACTTTCATGCTTATATAGGCATATATAAACTTAGGGCACTTTGCCATGTGATTACATCCAATAAATCTACTTTAATGCTAAAGATAGATTTAATTCCTGAGAGTTAATTAAAACATCATTGCACAGGTAACCGACGCCGGTTAGCCTTAACTGCAGTCGGTTCCTACTTGCTCTAACCGATGTTGGTCCTTCCTAACCGATGTCGGTCCTAGGTAACCGATGTCGGTTCCCCCTTGCTCGATGATGGTTGCTGTATATTCCAGCAACTTTGTAATGCATGCTCCAGTGAAGATATTTATCTCCACAGCCTAACACTTTTTTGGTCTTTCCTTGTGTCCCTGTTCTTTATTCCCTTTCATGTGTTATCTTCTATGTTGTTTTTCCTTTGACTCTATTTTCCCAATGGATAAGGCACTGGTCTACTTTCCCAAGGTTTTTCTTGCGGTTCTTGATCTTGCTTCGTTCTTCTATCCTAGTCAAGTCATCCCCAGACAGAGCCAACTATTGTCACCCTAAAAATTCTCTCCTTTTTCAAAGACAATTTCCAAAACTTTGAGTCAGTGTCCTTTGGAAATGTTTTGGTAAAGGGAGAAATTGAAGAAGTTGGAAAATTTCACTCTTTGGGGTCATTTTGAGTGTTCTGCGGTTATATCGGAGTTTTTTGTCCCATGTGTCCAAAGTGTTGCCAGGCCTCCAGTTCACCAATTTTTTGATTACTCCGCATTACCTTGTATATCGGCTAAATTGGGTTTACACATCTTTTGTGTCCCCATTTCCCATGGGTCCTCGTGTTCTTCGGACTCGTTGTACCCACATCACTTACTCGTTGGTTAAATCAGCTCCACGCATTGCATGTCCCATGGACTATCGGACCTCCTATTCACCGATTCACCAACTTACCCGCACTCCTCTCTAATCGGCTAAGTTGGACATTTTTTCCCCGCTTGTCCCAAGTACTTACTGGGCCCTCTATTCACCGATTTTATGAATTTCTCGCACTACCTTGTATATCAGCTAAATCCGCTTACCTTGTATGTCCCTTGGACCATTTGTGCTCTCTAAAACTACTTTTTCCGCATTCTTCTTGGATCGGGTATATCAGCTCCGCGCATCCCGCATGTCCCATGAACCGTCTGGGCCAAGTTTTTCTGACTTTCCCGCATATCACTTTTTTGAGTCAGCGTAGGGTTATTTATTGTGCATTCATTATTTTATCTCTCCATTCATTCCAATTCATGGCTATTTAAAGAGAGGTAACCATTCATTCATTTTCACACTTGCTCACTCATTCCCTCCTACTCACATTTACACAAATCAAGTTGTTACCACATCCGTGCTTCTATATTTTCTCTTGCAGGATTATTTCCTATCGTAGTAATACTCCATTGAGGTTTATCTTCTCTCTACCTCTATCATGATGAAGATGCAATATCAAGGGCACAAACATCTCTCCTCGTTGGAAACCTCTATAGGACATTAGTGACAGTGAAGCTCGACATCTAGACCTTGATGATTTTGGAGCGAGACTTGGATGTTATAACCCTAATCCCATCGCTAAAATGATAAAAAATAGTGGGATTGCATTCACAGGTGGTTTTCCTATCTCTGTTCAGTGTGCGACACCATGCTTTCTTGTAGGGTTGTTACAATCCGAATCCAAAGAGATTGTTGCGTACATGGTGAAGTAGTGTGTGAATCGATTCGAAGCTATCTATGTTGCCCTTTGCATCCCAATAGTGGAAGGGGCCAATAATCTCACCCTTGCTTAAGCACAAGCACTATTTGACCAGGATAGTGAGAGATATAAGGCTAGGGTAGCTAAATCATGGTTGAAGAATCCTAAAAATGGAGCATCCAGACTTTCTAAATCATTGTTCAGGGTTGATTTCAACGAATAACTTTCAAACATCATCACTCTTTTGACTAGGATCATGGGAATGCCTTCTACAAATGAATTCCATTTTTGGATGTGTCCCTATATCAACATCATTTGTATGGGAAGAAGAATATAAATTGGGGAGAGATAATCTGTGAAAACCTAACAAAATAGTTGGTTAACTTTTAGAGAACAAAGACCTTCCACATGTCCTCTTATCTCATGTACACTATTGCAGCATCCAGGGAATGGCTTGGCTTCTCTTTTGTTAAGGATAAAAAGGATGCTCCTATATATGAGTATTGTCCCCAATTCACTCTCAAAGTCAGCAATCATCATTTTAGGAGATTCAACGATGCCTTCACCATGTACATTGTGACGCTTTTGGAAGGAAATATTGCTCAGATATTTTCTGAGGAAGAAAAGAGCTAGATCTCTAAATATGTGAGTTTCTTCACTCAATTCAGAAAGTTTTCATATCTTAGTCTAGATGGTTTTGATGGATCCCCTCTAAAGCTTCCTATGTTCTGTAATGATAAAATGGCCCTGGTTGAAATTTACAGGAAATTGGACAAACTTCATCAGACTTGCAAAGATAAAAATATTGCTAGCATTCGTTTCCCTATCACCTTGGGAAATTATACATGCAAAACAACCCTCGATGCTCAGAACATTGATAGAACCATTGTTCCTCTTACCCTTCATCATTTCAAGTCTCGAACTTGCTTTGATATCAAGAGATATATATCTAAGAATATCATATTAGGTTTCATTCACATTGTTGATATTGAAGATTATTGGGTTGATTGTGTAAATGACTTTGAGGCCGGAGAAGGTATTTTGGTAGAATTTATCTTCAAAAAATTATAGGTTTCAATCTCTACAAAGTACCTAAAAACTTCGGGATGATAATGAGGACTTTCAATCTATAGAATATGAGAGGACCATCAAACACTCTCCTCTTGAAACCATTGATTGGTTTGTAAAAGAGAAGGATTATTTGAAAGAGGTGATCAACCTAGTTTTAGTGAGAACCAAGCTCTTGTTTGATAAGAAGATGCAGAACTTCAAGATTAATAGAGCTAGGTCTTCTTTGTAAGAATCTTCCTTTCCTAGGAAAGAAGAACCTACACTCGATGTTGAGATTCCCGAGCAATCCACTCCTTCCTCTTTGACCAAGGTATACATGAAGAAAGGAAAGTCTGTCAAGCAAGAGAAAATGATTGAGGAAAGGGGGAATTTTCTTTGGAGCAGTCACAGTTCTGTAGAGTCGGAAGGTCTTATTTTTTGAGTGAGGATAATAGTGAAGAACTGAAGGAAGGGGAAGAAACCCTATCAATACTACTAAGATAGAGAATAAGGGCCAAATGTTTGAATCTCTAGGTTTGGTGGACTCTTCTTCCAAGGACATTCTAGAGGGCACGCCAACCTCTCCATTAGAAACATCTGTGGTACAAACATTGAGTGTGATGAATACACTTGCACTCAGACCCATTACTCCTTCTGCCTCTTCCTCCTCCTTTGCTTAGGTTCAGCCTTACATTGATATTAGGAAAAGAAATTCCACCTCTTAAATTGGAGTTCCTAAGTTTGATGTTGTGGCAGCCTTTCTCGGTGCTAATCCCCCTCCTCCCACAAAGAGAGAAAAGATGACCTCAAGGATAGTGTCAAATTCAAAGGGTCAACAATTCATGGAGATTGTAAAGCCTAAGGTTGATAAAGAAGAGAAATACCTTTTAGTGTCTGATTTGGAACTCATGAGGATTCCACTTGGGAATTCTACGCCTAAAAGTGAGGTCCACAACCTCAAAGAGACTGTGACCAGGGTCATTAAACGAGTAGAGAAGGGAAAAAAACTATGGAGAAATTGGAAGAACATAATCATGTTCTCTCAGATTTTATAAAATCCCTATTGGTAAAAGATAAGGTGTTAGATCCAACTCCATTAATCACTCTTCCTCCTCCCTTAGTTCTCAAAGAAGGATGAAATTTATACCATCAAGGATATTCACAAACATGTCACTTATGGAAACACCATCGAATCACTAGTTGATGATATGACGGTGGTTATATTGAACTTCATTGAGGAGGCCTTCAAGTCACATTAGAAGGTATCTAAACTATGGTTTAAATTCATCATAACACAAATGGCTTGAAGAAAGAACTAAAGCTATGGTGTGAATGCATCCAAGATCTTCGTTTGACGAAAGCAGGACATATGAGCAAATTTTATTGGCAAGCAAAGTGTTTGATGAAGCCAAGAACAACCTATCAATATCATGGGTTTTCAGTATTGATTGGAAGATCAAGGTTTTAGAGGAATCAGTGGGAGAAATAAAAAATATGTGGTAGAAAGGAGAAGCTTTCAAGACTTGTGTTCTATCTACTTTCCAAGATATTCATTTTCAAATCCAGAATGAAGCCTCAGGTAATCAATTTTCCTTACAAGAAATTAAGGCCCAGTTCAACACCTTCATCAAATAGGATCTTTTCAAGGAAGATTCAATGTCTAAAGAGAAGATGAAATATGTATGCTCTCTCCAATCGGCTATCACCAAGGAAAACAAAGAGTTTCTAGAAAACAAAGAGTTTGAGAAGGATATGGAGAAGTGTCTTGACATGTGGACCCATGCCACTTCCAACACTACCATCCCAAAGTGCATAGAGATAGCTGAAGCTATAGACACAAAAAACATGTCACCTTTCATCCTCTTCCTCCAAAATAACCTAATAACCACATTCTACATAGGCGATCGATTTAACCCTAATTCGGTCACTCACAACCCCTTTTGCACATCAAAATGACCCTCATTCACACACTCAAGGATTTAATTAACATCAATTAATTAAATTCCCCCTCTTACCCACTCATCAAGCCACCTCACCATGCCATTGGCTGGCCACCTCACCCAACCACCTCACTCTTCCACTACCCCACTTGCCCCTCCACCTCACTCTTCCACTACCCCACTTGCCCCTCCACCTCACCATTCCACTCCCCACCTTGCCCATACCTTGCCCATACCTAGCCCATACCCTTCTAGAAAACCCTAATAGTGGCCACTCCACTCATAGGACCCCCTTTTGTCTTATTACCCATGCTAAGGGCAGAGGACACATGTGCTCCACCACTCAAAATCAAGTGGGGAAGGCATATTCCCACTTTTCAAAAAAAAGTATCCCCGACATAACCGGTGTCGGTTATAGTCTGACCGATGTTGGTTAGGTGGGACCGCACCGGTCACCTGTAAATACCTAGTCCCGGCTCTTTCCAAAGGGTTGGTTCACATTTTTCATGGTTGGCATTTTGGAATTGGTTCACATTATCATGGTCGGCTAACACATTAGACATTGACATACTCATTAGAACTCACTGAAACAACCAGGCCATTGGAACTCCTAGTTGAGACCATCGGTGGAAGCACTCACAAGAAACCTTTGTGAGAACATCCATTGGAGGAACCTGAACTAGACAGAGCTCGGGAAAGAGCTCTTTCAACCAACCTACCAGCCTTCATCGATGTCTATCACTCTTCTCCATCAGCTGCTCACTCTCCTACGTGTATCAGACTCCAGGTAAGTGGATCCTTGTATCCTGCACTTGTGTTTTGGTACTTTTCTTCTCTATTTCACTCCCCAAGAGTAAAAATCATCTTCGACCCCTCTAATCTTTCCTATTCAACCTACACCCACACCATGACCATTTTTCAGCCTATCCCGCTCCCTATCAACCCTTGGGCGCGATTATAGAAGGCACCCTAATCCCTATTTACAAACACCGAACCAATACTAGTGATCACACCGATTAATCCTAACCACCGTCGGTCGACCGATCACTGCCGTCTTGGCCACCTTGCTATTTGCCCCTATCCACCTCCTACCCAAATACACCCAAAATCACCCCCATAGGCATCCCAACACTCTGGCCTAGACCTACCACTCACCTAAACCTCACTCATACCTTCTCAACACTGGCCCGCAGACAAAGTGGGACCCAAAACCTCCCACCTAGACCTTTGTCACTTCTACAGTGACTGATACCGGTCAACCTTAACCGACATTGGTCTACCCTCAACCAGCGTCGGTCTCTGTGTCTACTAACACAGAGTAGACCAGTAACCCACCTCTTTACCCAAATAACCTAGAATACCCTACCCAACTCTAACTCCGACCACCTGTCATGACTTACATGACCACCTAACCTACCCATAACCTAACCCAAACACCTTTTACCTGCATATTTTAGTATTTGATTGAATCGACACTGATAGCAACTTGAGGCACCCAAATCAGAACACTAGCACTAGATTCCATTTATTTACATGCTTTTGTCATTTAATATTAATTTATAAAACAATGGATTGACAACCCTCTAGGGAGTACCACACTTCTTGGATCTAGCATACGCTAGGTAGTCCACTGCATATATTGTTTAACTCTCTCTTGTGGTCTTGTTTTCTTATTTTAGGGTAGTCCTTCCTAGCCAAAAAGGAGTTCACACGATCAACCAAGATCGGAAGTCTACACGTGCACATTCCACCCATCAACCCAACAATAGGTAAACCTCCTACACCCTTATCTGTTTCAGTCTCCGATTGTATGCAAAAAGGATCGAAAGCGAAGCATTGAAAATATTTATGCATCGGGTTCTTAAGACAGTTGGTCCCTCTATACCTTCTTTGGATGTTTCTTGTCCGAGTCCTAAGTCACTTCTTTTATTTTGGGGTTTTTAAATCCATGATGTAATACTTGATTAAAGACATTATATTAATGTATTTGTTAAGAAGTCTTTAATATTTAGTTTTAAAAAAGGAGTAACCAAATGTAATTATATTTGTAAGCTATTTAATGGGCTCTTCATGCCATTGTTAGGGTTGGACCCTGATACTCTTGAAATGTAATAGATTTGAAAGTAATCAATACAAAAGTTTTTCCCTTGTCTCTTAATTCTATCTGCTATCCTTTCTTTCCTTATCTGAAATTTGTGAATCATCAATCTTTCATGCTAAGAAACTTTGTGTTCTTGTGATATGATTTCTGGAACTTTGCATCCATAGAATTGTATCTAATGATGCCCATGTGAATGATTCCATTATGTATCTCTTTTGCTAAAGTACACATAAGGTTATATTCTGCTAACTATATTACCTAAAAGTATTGTTGTGTTCTTCCCTTTCAGTTTCCTTGTTCTTCTATTTCTATGTATTGATAATATTTATTGGCATAAAACATTTCAAAGTATCAAGAGTCCTCATTAATATGAAAGTTGTATATTTGTATATAAGCTTTGTTGCTTTCGCTTTCAATAAGGGAACCTCTCCCATAAAGAGGAGGGACTTGTTGTCCCCTGACTGTTGCTTACTAAAGTACTAATTCAAAACCAACAAGTCTAAACCTTGTTTTTAGAACAAGGAAAAGAGTCCACTTGAGTTAGATATAAGTGTATTTCATCACGAAATTAAATGATGTCTCACTTAGCTTAGTTTTGTTCTCACCTCGGGTGAGGTGAAACTCTTCCCAAGTGGCACTTAGTTTATTTTTATCTTTTGATCTATACATTTCCATTCTTTATTCCCATTTGGGACAAAAAAGACATCTTTCAAGAGTGTTGTCATAGATATTGTTCACCACTTTTTGTCCGTTTATGCTCATCCATATTTGCGGAAGAGTGTTAAACATCTAAAGTGTGTGGATACATCCTTATATCTTTGATGGCCAATTGATCTTGATTTCAAGATCATCATCATAGTTAGGATTGATTCATCATTTGATCTCCCTTTGACATGTTACCTTGTTCGCATTGTCTTGACATAATTAAAATACTTACGTCATGTTTCTCATAAATGTGATCTAAGTGTCCTCATTATTTCATTACATTGCCCACATTTTAGCACATCCTTAGTATACTTTGACTTAGTTTTACTTCAAACATTGTCCAAAATATTGAAGAGTGTCACTTTTTTTTGTCATTTCGATACCACTTTGGCACTAATATCTCACTTATTCGTGAAGCTTGATTAACATGTCCAATTGGTGTGATTATGTGGCTTACATTTATAATCCTCATTCTTTTACATTTAGGCCTTGCTACTTGCTAAACTCTTTGTGGTATCCTTTGATTGGGAGTCACATCTACCCTTTGTTAATATTTAGGCCTTATTCATTTCGGGATTGACGTAAGTGTTGCCATTGTGTTGATCATCTTTACATCAAACTATCATTTTCACACACATTTTTCATAGAGAGTATCTTCTTATTGATTGGATTTGTGTTTTAAACCTGCATGATTGTTCCTTGTGATCATTCATTTTGAAAGCTTATTTTCTAAGGAAACCCTTTTGATCTCATCGAGATTACATCATCACGATGTCTATTTCCCTTAGGTTCCTTTGGAAAATTACACAAGCAACTCCATACTTATGAAATGTCTATTTTGATGTCATTATGATTCCCCTGAATCGATATGTCACTTCCTTTCGTTTAAAGAAGTTATATCACACTATCTAAGTCTAGACATTTGTGCTTAAACGATGCCAACAATGACTAATTATCACGTGGTTCCTCACGCTCATAAAAATATGGAACCTTGGTTTAGGAATTAAAATCAAAAGATTCCCATTAAGACTAAATCTCATTTGGTTCTTCATGCGAGAGGGCCCGTTCGGGAATCATTTTCCCCACCTTCAACTCATAGTCAATGATATGGTTTGGATGCTTCTGATCCAAATTATTATTCAGCTTCCCCTACTCTTCTTCTGATTCAGATCCAAACTACCATTCGGATTCCCACTCTTATTTTGAATATTCAGATCCCAACTATTGTTCGGATACCCCTAGATCAATTCCTAAATCACGGTCCTCCCTTTCTTCAAGGACCTTCATTCCCAATCACCCCAAGGACGTCTTCCTCCTTTGAAGACTTGTGCATCCGCAAGTTCCATTGATTGAACATCTAATTCGGTTCTTGAGTCACGGTCCTCCCTTTCTTTGAAGGACCTTCATTCCCAATCACCTCAACGATGTCTTCCTCCTTTGAAGACTTGTGAAACTCCAAGTTTCATCAATCAAACATATAATTTGGTTCTTGAATCATAGTCCCCCCTTCCTTCACATGACTACATTTATCAATTGCTTCAATGGCCCCTTTCTTTGTCAAAGAGTTCCATGACTCAGATTCCCTCTAGTCATTCATCTAATTTGACTCATACGTCGTAAATTAATGATTGGCTATGCGATCCTACTTCCATTCCTACATTGTGTTATCTTCTAGAAAAATGACCTAGGCCCAGATCAAAATTGTCCATTCATGAGACACATGCCTCCATGCCTACTTCCTCTCTTGAGTCATCTTCTGATATCACTCAAACTGCAATCCCTCTTTGACCCTTGAACACGTTCAACCATATCGTACCATTTCCTCATCCATCTTCTAAAGATCAATGTTTGCGACCATGTCGAACCATTGGAAAGAATCCATGTGCTAAGATATATTTTTGAAGCACTATCAAAAATCTTCATGGGAGTGATAAGGGAAAACCTTCCCCTCATCTACATCATCACCTATCTTCTAAAACTTACATGCTTGTTGAAACCGTTTCTTCTAGTCAACCTCCTATGGCCAAAGAACAACAACCTCTACTGATTGATTTCTCTCAGGATGATGAAACAATCAGACTACATGATGATATCCCTCTAGAGGATTGCAAACAAGGGTTATTTCTTGAACTTGATACGCTCACGTATTGGAGTGAAGAAATTGATCCCTTTTGTCAGAACATAGAGGAAGAGCCTAAAGTCATGGAACTTGATTCTTCTTTTGTTATTCCATCTTCACCTTCCTCTAAGCATGATGAAATGTCAAGGTCTAGCATTGATCCATGTCATATCTTATTGATACCCAATCATTCCTTATCTATCATCACTCCTCAATAAAAATCTCTCCTTGGGTCACCGCTAAGTAGCCCATCGTCTTCTTCTATCCTAGAGCCACCCTGGGTAGTCCTCCATTTTCTACTTGTGGGTCACCTCTTGGTAGCCCATTACCTTCTATTCTTGGGCCACATCCTAGTATCCCTTCATCCTCTTCTATCTATGGGACACCTCCGAGTAGTCCCTCCTCGTCTATACTTGGGTCACCCCCTAGTATTCCCTCATTATCTTCTTCCATTCTAGGGCCATGTTCTAGTATCCCTCCATTATATTTCATATATGAGTCACCTTGGGGTAACCCATTACCTTCTATTCTTGGGCCACATCCTAGTAGCCCTTCATCCTCTTCTATCTATGGGAAACCTCCGGGTATCCCATCATCTTCTATTCTTGGGTCATGTCCTCATAGCCTAATTTCTTCCATCTTAGGGCCATATTCTAGCAACCCTTCATCATCTTCTATTAGTGGATCACCTCCTAGTAGCCCATCCTCTTCAATTATTGGACCGTATCATTTTCATCCTTCTACCAATGACTGGGGCAAGCCCACCATCATTTACCTCATTCCTATCATCAATCATAAACATCCAATTTCTTCTCCCACTTCTCAGATCGCAAATTCACGCATCACTTACAAGAAACCCAAATAGTTTCTTAATCAAGCTCAAGTAAAAATTCCAAGAGCTCAAAAGTTCCCAACACTTCCAATGATCTTAAGGTTAAAAATCAAACATGATTCAAGAACGCACACCAATATAACCATCAAGTATGGCGTAAAGTGCATAAACCTATGGATGGGGAATTCAATCTCCCACATACAAAATCCATGTTTCAAGATAAGTTGTAATCATTTGTTGAGTATGAGCTCACCATGACCATTGAGATTGGGGATAACATAACTCTTGATAAGAAAACACACCTAATCTCCCTTATCAAGGAAGTCGCAAACATTTTTGTTGGGTCTTATCATACAGATTAACTTTGTTGGTCCCACCTTTCCAAAAACTATCAAAAATCTAAAAATATAAAATAATTCAAAAATACAAAAAATGAGAAAACATACAAAATATCATTGGTACAAAGATCAAACATTGCAATCAAGTATTGCGTACACATGAATGTTTCTTTCTTCCCTTCCTTGCTATTCTTATGCAAGTCTTCCTACCATTTTCATCCCTTCGGTGACATGTTGGTTAGCCAATTCACACACATTTTGTGAAATTTATCTCTATGGTATCCATTTGACCCTGGTATTTTATCACCTTGGTAAATTAAAGAATGATTGACCTCTTAGAGATCCTATCATGCTCAACTTTTAATAAACTTGTCAGTAAAGAACTTCTTGGACGTATTTTTTGACACTAGCCAATGCCATCATCGTAATCACTTCCATATCCTTCCATCAAGCCATTAGTGGTTATTAACCCCTTTCCAAACAAAAGATCGAAATGAATTTTTAGAAATAAAAATAAATAAAATCAATCAAAAATCAAAAGCTAAAAGCTAAAAGCAAAAGCAAATTGATATATTAATCTCTCTTGGGGTATTTCCAATAATCTCTATCGGGGTTATGGACGTTTGACCTGCAGAGAGAAATGTTGTGATTAGAATCAAATACCTATATGTCTAGGCTATGGACACTGGCTGGTAATGGAGCAATGTACGGCTATCCTTCCACCATCCATTCACAAAATCACCTTTCAAAATCAATCATTCCTACACATTGGATAGTATCTTCACTTGTTGTCTATTAACTCTTTCCTTCAAGAGGTAATTCATTTCCATATGCACACACTGGATCTCTATGAGAAAAACAGGATTAGTATGTTACCAAGTGTCTTTTTTTGGACCTTGTTCAAAATCTTACTCTAGTCCATATCTTGTCTCATGATTTGTGCCTTTGGATAATCACCTTTTCATTATTAAATCCTCTAGCTTCATTGTCCATATCATTTCGTATCATTCACATTGTTCTTCTACTTTTTCAGAACATCCATGTGTATAAGATTTCCCTTTGCCATGTTTGTGGACATCTTTGTTCCCTTTCACAAAAAAATCTTCTCCTTCCTATCTATCATGTGCTTTTAGGCCAACTTACACTCGGGGCATCCTTTCTTCTTCCCATCACTTCATTATTTTACATTCATCATCATGTTGAACCAATCCATAATATCCTTGGGTCATGCTTTTATGGGTGAAGAGATTTCCTTTGAATACTCCTACCTAATCGCTGGGGCATTTTTTCATCTTCACCTTTCTCATACACACATGGCATTCTTCCTTGTACATCTCATCTATCACCTGGGGCATCCACGTTTCTTTGTCTTCCTATACGTAGTTTCAAAAACTTTCAAAATAAAAACATTCAAATATGTCAGAAAAATCAAAACATTAAAATTTTTTAAAATTTCTAAAAATTGAAATTCATCCTACAAAACGCGTCGATCTTTGGTTCTGCTTTTTCTCGTCATAAACAACTCACGAGATCATCTTGATCTACCTCCATCAACAAAATCTAAGTTTCTTACTTCATATGTTCTCTCGGGAAAATGAGTTGTCTGCATTGTTTCAGTAGTGCACATTACTTTTTCATCGGACCCAAGTGTCCTCCGTTATTCCCCTTGCATGTATCCTTGCTTGGGGCACCATCGTCAACCCTTTGTCGTTAATTCGCACAAGTCAAAATTGAATCTCGATAAAAAAGAACATTACATTATTTTTTCTCTGTTAAGTAATATTTTTACTTTCTCGTATTGCATTGCATTATGTATGTTGCATAGAGTTAGGCATCTTTTACTTTCTCATATTACATTGCATTATGTATGTTGCATGAGTTAGGAATATTTTACTTTCTCGTATTGCATTACATTTTTAAAGTTGTATGGAGTTGGTGTTTTTGTGCAATCAACATTTGTTCGTATATGGTTTTTCATGTCATACTACAATTTTGTTCATTATTTTTAATAAGGACTAATGATGAAAATCACTAGCAATATGATGAAAAATAAAGTTATTTAAAATGCACTAGATGGATGTTAGCTCATTCCCTCTTCCTCATACTCCTTTTCTTATATATCCCCTTTCTTTTATTCTTCTTCACACTATTCTTTCTCTTGTTCTCTTTTTTTCATCTTTTCAATCGTCAATCGAGTTCTTCCATCACCCCATTGAAAATCGAGGGGGAATCCTTCATTCTACTCATTTTTCTTCTATCCATTCAATTTTTTTATGCTTGTCTACTATCTTTGAAGTGACGTAACTTATGACACCCCAAAGAGGGGCAAATGTAGACACCTAAAATATGCTTACACTTAGCATTTCCTCCAATTCAATCAATTAATGACACTTTGTTAATCAACCCCTCTTCGCTCCATTCTCGGATGCCTATTTACGACACCTTCTTGGTCGTATTCCTCCTATAATCAGCTAATTGGGCTAATATCTCTCTTATTAGCTAAACATTCTTCCTTTCACCATTCAGAACCTCCCTAGTTCTCTCTAAACCACTTCTGTAAGCTTCCTAGGCTATCTATCAGTCACAAATGGTTAATCAAACTCCTCCCAACTCTCAATGAGTCTCTAATCACTCACTAATCAAGCTTAACTAGCCTAAACCCTAGTTAACTAGCCTAAACCAAGGTTAACTAACCTAATCCTTCTTAGACTTTAGTCCCACATGCACCCAAATTCCAATCTCTCCCAAACCAAAATCTATAAATAGAAGGGTCACCCCTCCCTTTCAACCTTACACCTTGTTTACATAACAAAATCTCTCAAGCACTTTGGAAAGGCATTAGAAATCATTTGTGGTAGCTTTAAGCTATAAGACATTTGATCTTGGCCATACTCCATTATTATGACCTCCTCCATTGTAGCTAATATCTTAATACACCATCCATCATCCAAGATTGAGTAAATGAGAAGAATCATATTACCTTGTAGCCATTAATGGTGAGTTTCATTCTTAAAAGCTTGAGTTTCATATCAAACATCACATTTGATTGCTATGATCTTCATAGGTTCAATGTTTTATAGCTTTCAAAAGAGTAGAGAGTAGTATATATGCTAGGTTTTGATGTTTTTGTCAAAGTTATGATGCATATATAGGATTAACTCTTGTTTAACTCTTATCTCATGGTGCATAGTTGAGTTAGTTAAGCTTTGAGGTTCTTTAGCCTCATTCCATAGCTTTTCAACTTTTCATTTCACACAATACTATTTCGATACTTTTGACTATATATTTTTATATCGACGTATTGTGTTTCTTTGTTTGACATTGTATCCTTCTCCTTCTCCCATTTTTTTTTATCCTCATGGTTTTCTCTATCTTGCCCTTTTTAATTATCCCAAAAATTTTGCAAGAACTATAATAGTATGGTTCTAGTCTTCATAAATTATACCATTATGGTTTTGGGTGCTCTCTTGGGTGTGCAATTTTGACCCTTGTTATGGGTCCCTCAAGGTTTATTGCCATTTTAAAAGATTTTTTTCTTGTTGTGTGTCTTCTTTCATACAACGTGGTCATAATTTAAATTGAAGATATATCTAAATAGTAAATTACATTAATAGTTCATTTATAGCATTAATAAAATAAACAAGTAATAAGACATAAACCATCAAAAGTGTAATTATAAAAATAATATTTTTTTAAGAGCCTCTACATGCCAAAATAAGATTCTAAAATTTTAAAGTTACATCTGATATTTATTTTTGTATTGATTAAAGCATTAAAAAGATAAGGATGGGAAAAGTTGTATTAGATTGGATTAGATTCTTTAACAACCTATATTTCATGTGCTGATTTCAAAATTGGTCAACATATGAGTAGCCTCATAATAAAAAAATAATATGTTCTTATTAGTATTTTTAATTTTATGGCAATAAAGAAGAGTAGTTTCTCAATAGCCTGTATTACAAATTCTAGATGAGTGAATGATTTTTTTGAAATATGAAAATAAATGAGCACATAGTCAAACCAGTTATATAATTTTTTAGAGTTTTCAAAACCATAATTTTACTAGACTCATAAATACAATTTTAATTGTGTCGCTTAAGTATGTCTCTAATTAAGGTCATCTATGTTGATTTATTTTTTTAATTTTACTTCAACTTATTAATTCCTGCCTTTGACATGTTACCACACTTTTCAACCTACTTTATTAATTCAACAATTTTAGGCAGATCATATTTCAATTTTTTTGGATATTGAATATATCAATTTGCAATATTATAATTATATAATAAATTATTTATCTTTGTATGCATTGGTTGCTTTATAATGATATGACCATTTTTAGGCCTTATTCCACTACACAATTTTTTATTTTTTCCAAACAAATATTAACAACATGACATTTGGCACCATATTTAATAACATTGCACTTAAAGAAAAACATGCATTTATTATCAAGATTTGATTGGATATATGAAAAACAATTTTCAACTACAATTTTTTATATTTGTAATCACATTTTTATCTTTGTATTTATTGGTGACTTTACAATGATATGACTATTTTGAGATCTTATTCCATACACTTTATTTTTATTTTTTTCCAAACAACTATAAAAACATGACATTTAGCACTATATTTAATGACATTACATCTAGAAAAGAGCTTGCATTTATTATTAAAAATATCATTACATATATGAAAAGACAACTTTCAACTATTGATAATTTTTATATTTTGTAATCATATCTTTTAAAAAAAAAGCAATTACAATGTTGTAAAATTTCCCAATTTTTTGTTAAAAATTTGAAAACTTAATATCTATTTTAAGTTATATTAAACCTCATATTATATCAAAAATCATTTTTATGTACAAATTTGATCATTAAAATTTTATTATTAGATTATTAATTTTTGGTGTTTTCATTCATATATGTTTAAGTCATCTTATAATGATTTTTATGAATAATCATCTTAAAATCCATAAAATACTATACCATTCACTCAAATTAAATACTTTTATTTTTAACCAATCAACATTCAAAATTTTATTCTTCTTTCTTATGTTTAATTTTTCAATCATTTTTAAACAAATACAAATTACTAAAATTATTATTTTATAAGTGTTTGATTGACCTTTGGTTTTGAAGTGACTAATTTCATGTCTTATGACAAAAATATTTTTATGATTTTTTCAAATCTACAAATATGAGAATTGTCATGTGTCCTAGATTTAAAATGGATGTGATAGAATTTAATAGGTTGTTGTATGACTTCAATGCATGACGGAATTATTTATTAATCACATTTAATTGAACACGAGCTTATTTGTAAAAATTGTAATCTACTTGCAGAAAGCCTCCAAGATTTACAAGGTTGAAGGACCACTTATTAATTGTCCTGCCTGACAACAACAATGTCCATATGGCTTTAACCACCATCTGATTTTCTATTTAAAAAATAGCAAAAATAAAAATATCCAGTATAAAATCCTCGCACCAAGACTACAAGAAAATTCACATTGAATCAAAGCAACATTATTGTAAATGTTCAATAATTGAGTAACAACAAAGGTTATCCTCCTAATTAATCATCCCTCAAAGTCGTTTCTTACACAATTACTTTCATTGTTATATTATTGCAATTATTCAAGCATCATACTTATGCGATTATGGACACTAGTTCTTGTTCATTACCTTTCGTAGTGCCCACTTCCCTTCGACACCTTTTTGTTATTGATTTTGATACTGTCGACTACACTTATGGATATTATTGTAACTTTTGTTTTAGCATGATATTAGATGTTAGAGATATTGGGTTGTTGTTGATTTCGACTCATATATGATGCATGTGGATTATTAGAGACATTTTATATTGATGTTGATATGCTATTGACATGGTTATTTATATATATTTTTGACATGCGATATATTTTCGTCACATTGAGTAGGCTTTGATAATTGAACTAATGTTGTGATCATTTTGACATGGATGAAACGTTGAATAGAAATGTTGCTAGAAATTGTAAATGATATCATATTTGCCTAGATGATATTTGATTCGTATATAGATGATCGTGGATTTATATTGTACATTTTGTCATAGATGTTTTTAATGTGGCCACAAGGTCAAGGAGGTATTTATGTGTTTTGCAGGTAAATTTATTCACAACAAACATCATGGGGGGATTGGAGACCAACCACATTAGAATTCTAGGTGAATTCAACAAGGGTCACCATGGCAACATGTATTTGTGTGTGTGTTTGAATTATGGTTAGGGGGAAATTGTGACCAAGGGGTTATGTTTTGTCTTTTATTTAGTTTTCCTTTAATTGATGTTAGTATGTGATTTTTAGTGATGTAATTCATTGTATTATTTATTTGGAATTTGGTGTATGCTTTTTTCCCCTTTATTATTAATGGGTTGTAGTGTCTTAATTAGAGATAATTTAACCTTTTCCTAAACTAATTAAAGATGTGACCAAAGGAATTCATTTATTAGAGTATATTTCTCTTGGATTTTGTGTTGTAAGTTGAGTGCTTGGGGATCTTGAGTGTTGTACACTCTACCCCTTCATGGAAATTCGAATTTGGCCTTAGAGGCCAATTTTGGAAGCTTGTGGGACAAGTCAAACTTGTCCCACACCTCTTAAATTTCTATACCAACCCTACCTATGGGTTGGGGGGTCAAAATTAGACCCCATTAGGTGTTTTGGGAAGATAAAAAGGTGAAATATTTATTGCACTTTCTTTCTTGTAATTAATTTTTTCCTTAGGGGGTGTGGGCTTAGATTGTGTGTGTAAGTAAAATGTCATTTCTTCAACCACTTATTAATTGTGCTTTGGAGTATGAGGTTGACTAGGGTGATGTGGAGTGGAGAGGAAATGAGGTGGCATCCTACTTGGAGCCACATCATCCTCCTCTCTCCCTTTTCTATTTATTGAAGTTCTTTTTCTTGTTTGGGGGTTACTTCATTATTTTGTGCTCTTGTATTTTTGAGAGTTAGAGGATTTTTGGAGAGCTTGTGATATTTGTGGGAGCTTTTTGGTGTTTGCTTGGGTTTGGAAGGAGCTTGGAGATTGATTCTTGGAACAAGCTCTACTATGGAAAGGTAGGAGCTTTACTCTTGCTCATGTTTCTCCTTTATTTGTGTATATGTGCTTGTTATTTTGAGTGTTTTGGAATGATTTTTGGGGTGCTTGGGTAGATTTTCTAAGTGTGGTGTAGGAGGAGACTATGGGGATAATTCATATAGGGAGGCATAAGAGTTATTTTATGTTTTAAAGGGAGTGTGGGTTGGGTGCCCCACCTTGGACAATGAATGCTTGCATTTCTTACTTGTTCTTGTATGAGGGAGGCATAAGAGTATGTGGGAGGCATAAGAGGTACTTGAGGGAGGCATAAGAGTATGTAGGGGATTTGTGATATGCATTGGAGGTGTTAAGGTGGGCACCCATTTCCCATTAGGAGGCATATGTGGCCTCTCTATAAGTTCTTTCTCCTTTGGCTTTCACTTAGAAGCCTTGTATAATTTTATTGTTTTTTTCTTGTGCTTGTAGTTTGAGTTTGGTTGTGAAATACTTAGTTTTGTGTTGTGGAAGCTTGTTTGTTTCCATGGTTGGATCCACTTTTCACTGTAATGTAGTTGGGGCTCAGGGGCCAATGAGGAGGATGACTTCTCCTCCTCATTGGATATCTTGGTTGGGTGGAGAGTATTTCCTTTCGCCCCATTTTGTTGTGAATCGAACAAATCTTGGAGGAGCTCTCTTATTGGTGTTGTGAAGCTTGGAGTTTTTGGTGGAGTCCCTAAGAAATTCATTCTTGTGATAAAACTTCCTTAGTATTGTTCCCACTTAGAGTGGAGGAACTTGTAATATTGTATTCCATTTTAGCTTGCATTATTGTATGATTTCCCACTTCAAGTGGAGGACATTGTATTGATCTTGTGAAGGAAATTTGCATTCAAACATTTTTTATTAAAGTGGTATTGTATGTGGAAAGAAACAAATAAAAAAAGAAAGAAGAAAGATTTGTATTGTAGAGTTAGTTTTGTGAAATAGAAAATAAAGTAATTCTCTTTATTTGAAATCTTGGTTGTATTGTGAGAAAAGTAGTTCTTGTGTTAAAAGAAATGAGCTATGCTCAATGGGAAAAGGAAGTTTACTTTCATTGTGAAATTGTTTTATTGTAAATGAGAAAGTAGAAATAGAAAAGTTGTAAGATGTTAAAATGTATGCATAGTAAATTTGAATGTTTAACAAAGTGGTTGTAGTTATTTTGAATACATGAGTTTGAGTGAAAATGAAAGAGACAATAAATTTGAAGTATGTTGTATATTGATATGTTGCATTTTGTAGTAACAAAATAATAACAATGTAGAAGTAGATATAAATTCTTTTTTTTTACTCTTGGAATTCAAAGAAAATTAGTTGAACAAAATGGAAATGATCTTGTAAGTAGTTGTGCTTTTATTGGAATTGATAATGCTTAAAATGAGTAGATTTAACTAAGGAATGAATAAATAGAATTAAATCCCAAAATTGGAACTCTAGATGTACAAAAATGAGCTCAGAATGCATTTTAGCACTTTTTAGTAACTTTTAGTTTTTGAGAAATCTCGAGTTTTTAGGTTCTATTTTTCATAAACATGATTGATGCCTGTGTAGAGCGGCGGTCCTATAACCGCCGCTCAAAGCTAAAGACGACAATCTCTAAACCACCGCTTAGTAGGGCGACGGTCCCAGATCGCCGACCGCCTCAAGCGGTGGTTACATCACTTATGGTAGAATTTATCGTATCCGCACTTGTGCAAGTTTTTAATCGGTTTATACAAAAATTTAATTTTTAAAATTATCTAAGAAACTACCAAAGAATCAAACAATGTCAAAATCTTATGGTTTTGAGCAATAAAATCTTCAAATAGCAGATTAAAAACATTCATTCTCATTTTTATTCATGGGGGTAAGGTTTGCCCCAAATAGAAAACCCCAAATACACTCGGTGTTGAAACAAAACCACATTAGTGAAGGAAATCCCTCTCAATCCTTAGCTGGAAGTAATAACAACAATAAAACTTTAATATAAACTAATTTAAACTATATTTCCTTGTAGAATCCTCCATGGTTCTTTCTCTTTTGTTCCCAAGGCTTCTTCCTCTCCAACCTCAATTATAACAAAACAAATAGACCAAATGAGGAGATCGGAATAAAGGAAAAAGGTTTTAATAGAAATTCAAAAGAAAATTTAGGGCTAGCTTGGAACCGTAGGATCTAGTGGCCAAAATTGGTTTCATCTAAGGGTGGAGGATTCACCCTACTTTTGTTTGGTAGAAATGTATTTTAAAGGTTTAAATTAAATCCTTAAGGGTATGTGTAGATAGGTGAATGGGGCCATTTAATTGCCTTGGGGTGTAAAGTCTTTATTAGTCCTTAGTATGTTTTAGGAAATTAATAAAAGGACTCTAAGCTATAGTGGTAATGAAATTTAATTAATTTAGCATGAGGATAGTCATATTTGGTTTGAACATTAACTAAGAAGAGAACACAATTAACTAAGTAAATTAAACGATGGCGCCTTCCTAGTTGACTTTTAATTAATCGATCTTAGAGGTAAAAAAATTTTAATATGTAATCTTTTAACTAGCCCTGGCCTATCAATCTTAAAGTTGAGATTTGTGATGTAAGTTAATTTAATGAACTCTAAGGGTCAAACACCCTTGTAACCTTCTTATAACTTAAACAAAAAAAAAAAAATTTAGTTGCAATTTTCGGGTTAAGTGTTAGGTTGTAGCGTGTTTATAGAACGTCGTTTTTTTGCGGGCATTACAATTTCAAAATGTCAATGCTTTTTTATTGCCTAGTTCATTTCTATTAGTAATCGTCTTTTCTACTATACATATATTCCTCGACCATATAATAAATATTGTTGCAAATAGGAAAACCTAACACAAATCCTAATTGGTTACAAAGTTTCTTATGACTATTTCATATTATTCTTAACAAGCAATTAAAAATGATATAAATAAATCATGCCTCATTGTCTTATTTGCTACAACAAATGCAAAACAACTACAATGAAGACATCATGGCTCTTGTTATCTATTATCTCTTAATTGAAACAAAATATATCACCCTAAAAACTTAATTATGTTGTAATATTTCAACTATTTTAATTTCTTTATGATCTCTTTTCATAAAATTAAAATAAAAATTTATTTATATTTTTAAAATATAAATATATACTACTTAATCTGGTTTATTGACTGTGGTACTGAGAATCACTTTCCACATTTGGACACGTAGGTATAAGTGGAAGAAATATAACATTGGAAGAGTTTGGAATAGCAAAAGTTGCATTCCCGTCATTGGAAGAGTTTGGTCACTGGAACGTAGTAGGCATGAAGATTTATAACCTACATTGAACGCGCTTACCAACACGAAAAAGCAAGAAAATAAATCCCACCGTGCCCAAAAAAACAAAAGCGTAAATTAGCAAAAACAAATTCGATTTCTGTAAAATAAAGGATACGACCCGCTATCAGAATAAGGCCAAGAACGACTTCAATATAAAGCGATATACGATACATGAGAATCCATAACATACGTGGCCGAAAAAGGAAATCAATATTATACTGAAAAGTGGAGTGAATTCCTTTGATAATGGACGAATGCAAAAGTTTTATTTTTCCGATGTACGACACTTTTTCGAGGCCTGTGTTTGAATCTATCGAAAACTAAACAGATTTGAAAAGGCAAATGTTGTTGTTTACTATCTCAACTAAGTACTGCTTTAAATGTTAACGAAGAGTTCAAAATTCTTTAGGCTTTGCCATCTAAGTAACGCGTGCACTCATTCTCTAGACGGCAAGGTTGTAAAAGTTGAAAGATACTTCTCTCTGTCTTTTATTATTACTAAAAAGATATAAGCTGGTTGACACTTCTCAAAAAGTACAATATTTTAACAACAAAACACATTATTCACTCATTTAGCAGATTAATTTTCAATAACGTTACCTACAGGCTACACCTGTTTTTAACAATTCGCACAACCCATAAAACCTGCGTTGATTTTAGAAAAGGAATTTCACTTGGCATTTACGTACATTAAATTCCCTCTGCAATATATAATTAGGAACGTACATGGGCCACGAAGGACTGAACCATAATTCATGAGGCCTTTAAAGCTCTAGGTAATTTGACTTTGACCGACCCATTTCAAAGATTCCATCTTGACATTTACGAGTGTGAAATTGGATCTTTGTCTCGTGAAGGCCTCTGGTAAAGCCCTTAGTTGAGCCATTCATTGCGAAGACCTCTACCATGTGTCCTCTACAACTCAAACACCAGTAAATAGTACCATGTTAAGCCTGAATTTTATCGCACCATTTTCTTATATTTCTTCCTTTAAATTGAGTTCTCAAAAATTTTACACCATTTTAGAATTCTCAATTTTATTGCGGCAATTATTATTATAAAAATGAAAAACAAAATTATTTTGATATAGTCTTTTGATTTAATTTATTTTGGTCAATTTATTATTTGGCAATAGGAAAGTTGGTTTTCAATTTATCACTTATTCTTTTTATAATCTTTATTATTTTTATTGGTAAAATACTTACAAAATTTTAAATAGATGTTATATTGTAGATATGATTTTTTTGGTTTTCAATTTACCACTTAAAAATATAACATCAACTTTTAAATTTAAGAACCTTTTACATATTTTAAAATATTTTTATTAATAAAATACATATAAATTTTAAATAATTATAATATTATAAATATAATTTTACAAGTCTTTATATTATTAAACATTATATTATTATGTATTATAATTAAAATTTTATGAAGTCACTTTTTATATAAATTATTTAAAATATGCAACCCTTTCCATCCCATTTTATTATAGGAACGAACTTTTATATTAATTTAAAGGAAAGCTACATAATAGGGGATGATTGGACAACTCACGGTCCTACAAAATGTCATGAGGGCAACAAAAATATGCCATATGGGAAAACACAAACGCCATGAGAGCTTTACAAGAGCACGCCCAAAGGGCAATCAAAAATCTCTAACCAAACAAAAACATTAGGCATATGTCGCACCGCACTATCGGGGGGGGGAGGATCATCCCGAAGAAGGATGAAAGCTCCACTAAAAGGCTCAATTGACGAAGGATCCACTTTTTAAAAATATTTATTACAATTAACTTTCATACTTTTATTTACTTTACCCTTATATATTCATTTACCTTTGTTTAATACTTAAATTACTTCATTTAATAATTAATACATATACATATTTAGTTTTAATAGTTTGGAAGAATATATAAAAACTTTAGTAATAATTAAAATTATCTTTTAGAATTTTGTCCATTATATATTAGTTGCATTATTTTGGATATTATAAATGATAATATTACAAAATTGTATAAGTGGATATCAATTATGAAGAATTGCAGCGTTTTTGGATAAACGTCTTATTTAAGGAAAGATGACGAGGGAAAACGTCAAGACACCTCAGCAGTAAATTAACCCAAGCTTGTTTTTGACTTTAACCCCTATACATATACATTTAAGTTTGGAGAAGCTGGTGTACAGTACGCCACTGGCAGTATGAGATCGGTCAAAGGAAAGTCATAACTGACAGACTGTTTAAAACGTAGGATGACATCTTTATTATTGCCACGTTCTTCCATGATCCATCCCTTATCTTTATTGGAACTGTAGTCTTCGGTCAAAACTATGCATCCGTGATTTGATACCTTCTTTCACCACCTCTTTAATTTTACATTCACCGATCGAAGCAGACATGCCTTATTCCACTAGAAAATATGTTCGTAAAATATTACAAAAAGACGTGATTTATAACTTTTAGAATTGAAGATAACATTTAATGCTGAATGGCGACGGGAAGCGACGATCCAAGTTGCTGAGAATTTGTCAATTTGCGGAGCGGTGGAAAGTCACTTTAGAGAGGGAAAAAGCGTTCCTCTTCGCAGAATCATGTGTGGTGAAAGAATTTAACTGTGAGAGTCGTTGTGGAAGTCCAGAAGCCTTGCACTTGATTGGACCGACAACAATGTATAAATTTTGTCTATAATGGTGAAAAGGGGTGGATTTATGGGGCGAAAGGAACTCTTCAAGACGCCAAAAAATTGGCGGTTCCGTTAGGTTTTGCAAGATGTTAACAAAAGGACACAGTCTGTCACGAGTTTCCTTTGACTCCCAACGCTTGCATTGGCAGTATATTCTTGCTGACTTGCAGAGAGTAAAATAAAGCGGATGTGTCCACTTCTTTTGGCTTGTTCTAAACTGTCTGGTAATCTGGCAAGTTACTCTGGTCTTTATCAGCTCATTTATGGCGGACCAAAAAGCTATGCAGATCTTTCCGACGAGCCAAACCTCCATTGCAATTTGCACCACACCATGCGTGACTCGCAGTTGAAGAGGTGGGACCACTTTGAGAACTTGGCGTATTTAAAACTTTCCGACCAACTAAGCTTTCGCATCTGGCACTTGTTCGACGTATATATACACGAGACGAATATAAGATTTGTTCAATTCTAACCTTTGGTAGATAATTCCAGAGATTTCAGGTTACTTGTTTTGTCTTTGTTGTTTCTCAAAGTATATTCTGAATTTTGGGGTCAGTTGCAGCGAATACAATGTTTTTGCAGGAATGAATTCTCCCACGCCAGACGATAGCTGCAAGCATAACCAGGATGTGGTTATGCCGGGTTTCAGGTTTCATCCCACAGAGGAAGAATTGGTAGAGTTTTACCTGCGCAGAAAGGTGGAAGGAAAACACTTCAATATTGAATTGATTACGTTCGTCGACCTTTATCGCTACGATCCTTGGGAGCTTCCAGGTTTTCCATGACATTCATAGATGAGAATATACGACTAAGATGATTCAAGGGTTACTTGTTTAAAATTTGAAATGATTTCTGCAAGCTTTCTTTGATTGTCCTCATATATAGTATGTACTAGTGAGTCATCTTTGATTGTCTTGATATTTAGTATGTAATAAGTCATTCACGGGGGAAAATTGTGCCATGACAATTTGAAAGGAAAATTTATCCTTAATTTAGACACTTCAAATATTTTGAATCCGAACAAAACATTTTGTAGCTTCAAATTAAGTGACAATTACCATCGGATCTCTCCATAGATGCTTCAATTGCAACGTTTTTAAAGTAGAAAATGGTTAAAGATCTCTGTAGGTTAACTGGGAGAATTTATGTTGCTGTCTCTTTGAATTCTCATTTCACAAAACAAAGAAAAAATTTATTAGTATTTTTTAATATTTTTTCTTTAAACCATTTTCGTGCTTTTTTGCTGTTTGCTTGATTTTTCATTTCAGTAAGAAAAACGAAAGTGTTAATCTACGTTTTTATTACTATATCTGCACCAGTTTTGTGGTTCGATTTTGCGCCTGCTTCGGTTTTCACACCATAAAATAAGAAAAAATGCTGAAAGAATCGATTTATCTTCTCTAACCCAGTTTTGTGGTTTTGCCTTCCGCAGCTTTGGCTGCAATTGGAGAAAAAGAGTGGTTCTTTTACGTGCCGCGAGATAGAAAGTACAGAAATGGAGATAGGCCAAACAGAGTGACCGCGTCAGGGTATTGGAAGGCCACAGGCGCTGACCGCATGATCCGAAACGAGAACAATTGTTGCATCGGGTTGAAGAAAACCCTTGTTTTTACAGGGGCAAAGCACCAAAAGGAAAGAGGACCAGCTGGATTATGAACGAATACCGCCTACCGCAGCTTGAAACCGAAAGAATTCAGAAGGTAGCCTCTCCGTGGTTAGATTTTTCTAGCGTTATATAAATAGGTCTTAGTAGCTACAGTTGTCTAACCCTAATGAGAATTATTTTAGCAGAACGAACTGTCGCTCTGCCGTGTGTACAAAAAGGCGGGGACAGACGAAGGCCGTCTTGAATCCAAGGAATCGCACGGCTTACCTTTAAAAGTAAACGAAAATCGTGAAAGTTCTCTATCGGCAATCACAAACTCATTTAGCAGGCGTCCTAATTGTGAGGGCAATTCAAGTACTGCAAGGAACGCTGAATCTGTGAAGCTAGAAGAGCTGCCAGTGGCTTTAGCAAATCGCAACTACAGTGACATAGAAATGAAGTGCAAGTTAACAGTGGACGAAAGGTTTCCTGGTCAGATGGAGTTTGGAGTTGCAGAGTTGGAGAGCATGCAAGAACGCATTGTGAACGAAAGCGTGTGGAGTATGAGTATGAGTCGGCCCATGGGCGAAGACGTTGAGCTGTGCTTTCATCCGAGAGTTACGCATCCCACGGTGGAAGACCTGTACAGTACTATTCCATATCCAGCTCCATCTCAGCTTCTTGTTGCGTACAACGGCGGCTTGCCAACTTTCTCCGACAAATTGTGGGAGTGGAACCCTGTAAGAAACAATGGTGCACCCTGTTGATTACTTCCCACTCATAACTTTTCACTTTCTATGACAGTTTGGTGCAACCTTAATAACTTCACACAGCTCGGTTTGTCGCAGTATATATGCATTCGGCAAATTTCTGTAAGATTTATTGGCTGTTTAATGAAATCGAGCCATTCATGTTGCACTTCTAGTAGATTTATTGTGTATTCATAGTGTCTATCGACGAGAACAATCTTCTTCTAATTTTAGTAAGATTAATTTATGTTCAAGACCATCTTAGTGATCAAGATTGCAATTATATTTTCTCGTTTTTCTTTTTGTTCTATAGATTTGTTTCCAAGCTTTTCGTAAGGCATCTTGAAAGTGAGGAAAAAGAGTTTGGTCGTTATAAATCGCTCTGAAATGGAAACTAGAGTAGCGTGAGTGAATTTTCATGCAATGATTCGGTCTTTAATGGTGCAGGCATTGTGCAATGTATTACACAATGGTTTTAAAGGATACATTCCAATAAGGGTTAGTAAGGGACATCTTAGTAGCCTCTACTGTAAAGGATGGAAAGGGAATCTGTGCTAAAGTTTTCCTCGTTGAAACCCTAGTATAGGTTGTTTTTAGGGTCTAATGTAGTAATGTGACTCAGAAATGTTACGTTGAAATGTGTTTACAGAGATCTTCTCAGAAACGTATATCAATGCCGGTGTAACCTCAGTCACATGTAGCTATGAATTTTCTGAGGAATTAATCCGTATAGAGGCTCTCAATTCAAGAAGTGTATAGCGGGAGGGTATGACCCTAACTCAGAAATTCAATACCTTCCACAATTCTTCACATCTTTGAAAACAAATTATGGTCGTGTCTCTAAACTCTTAGCACCTTAACTACTGTCAAACCTATTTCTGGGCCAGGTTCGGACCAGAAATTCGGTAGGCCACAATTGAAGTCTCACTAAAGGTAGGAAACGTGTTCAAGGAAAACATGTAATTGGAGTGTTGCTAAGAGGAAATGTGCTGAGAAAAACTCTGAAAAACTAGAAAAGTTTGTTTTTCCTTTTCTTTTTCCCTTCCTCCTTTGGTGGTGGAGAGATGGGAACGGAACATTCTGTATCCCCATTCATAAGAAATTCCCAAGGCAAAACAAAATGTTTGTAAAAATGAAAGAATAATTCAGCCCCTTTTGACTAGGCATCTATGTCTGAGCTATCTTATTATATTTTCAATTTTTTTAGGAGGTTCAAATGTTTAACTTCACAAGAAATAATAAGTGAACATTATACTTTAAGAATTAAAACTTAAGTGCATTGGAGTCCTTAAAGATTTTGAAGTATTGTAGCAGGTATACTTTAAGTAGGCATTCATAAAGGAAATGAAGTGATTGATTGAATTGTGTTTTTTGTGAAGTTTAAAGGTATACACACATCTTTAAAGACATGACTCAAAAATTTTGTAACTCATCTTCATATTTACAAAAATTATAATTTTATTCTTTAATGTCTAGAATTTTACATGTGATATTTTCCATCTTCATTATTTGTTTGCATAAGAAATGTTTTATTTGAGAAACCTTACAAATATGTAATTTGTTAGTGCTTAAAAATTATAAATATAGAATAAAATAACTAGATATCAATGGTTATTATTATTACTTTTTTATTATAGGTAAAAAAGGGTTGAGGGGACCCTACCCCTTACATAGCATGGCTCCTGAAAGAGCAGATGGTCAAATTCACAGCATAACAAAAATTACATATATAGGACATATATATAGCTAATGTTTAAATAAGTTTAATGACTCTTATTATGAAACATGGGTAAGTGTAAATTAGAATTTGTAAGTCGGGTCACATTATTTTACAATGAAATTTGTATATTGTTAGTAAGCATGAAACTACTTATCCAATAATTTACTATGGGTTAGCAATTGTTATTCTAATTCCATTGATTTTCAAGATTATATGTTTCTTAATTCTAAATATTTTATAATTTTCTCAATAATTTTATCTTAGTACTTCTTATTCATATTATGATCTCGTATGTTTTGAAGAATCCTTTTCTATCATGTCTATAGTTTCTCATAAAGACATTCTTGGTTACCTTTTTTCATAATTAAATATTGAAACATTGTATATTTTTTTATACAGTCAAATAATAACCATAAATATATTTAATTTCTAAAAGGTTAAAAATTAATGTTTTTATTATTTTTTAAGAATACAAAATTAAAAAATTAAAAATTAAAATTATTTATATAAAAATATAAATATATGATATAAAATAATAAATTTTAACATCTTTTTCAATAGTTTATAGGAGGACAGTCTTCTTTTTCCACCCTCAAGCATATTTCAAAAAGTTAGAAAAATATTTAAAAGTTAATCTTTTATTTATCAGTCTTTCTTCTTCTATCATGTTTTTTAAAAAAACATTAAATTATATTGAGATAAAGATTTCTTCATTCTAATCATTTATCTCATAATTATATGAAGATCAAATTATTCAATTTTTATAATCTTTTCACATTATTTAAACCCGCTTAAAAACACCTCTAAAGCTATTGTGTATTCTATTTATATTTCATTCTTGATATATTGGTATTAGATCTACATTAATTTCTTTCTATTTTAAATTTTCTCCATCTTTTTAGCAAAATTTGTACCTTTTAAAAGAGTTAATATTGTTCAACTTACCGTATTTGTGGAGACCAAATGAAATGCATATATTAATATTCCTCCTCAACTTAATATTGAATTTTGTTTTATAACTCTAACAAAAAGATTAAACTAATTTAGAGTATATTTCACACACACACACATATATATATATATATATATATATATATATATATATATATATATATATATATATATATATATATATATATATAAAATTTAAAGAGTCAATATTGTTCCATTTACTCTTTTTTCAAGACCAAATGAACTACATATATTAATAGAGGTTTTAATTCAAGTTTTATTTTATAATATTGTTCCTAAAATTAATATTGAATTTTGTAAATTATAACTCTATCAAAAAATCTTAAACTAATTTTCAAGTAGATTTTTTTCACATATTTTTAGATGTTTTTATCGACCAACCTATTGTCATATATCCGATTTCAAGGTCTTATATATTTATTGTGATGAAAGAAACATTGTATACGCCACAAGAAATTAATAGATATAGGAACTTATCAATTTAAAAATTATTCATATAAAAAGACACATCTTACACAAGTTACGTGGACTTTTAGTATATATACTTAGATGTGCACGAATATTAAAAGATGACATTTTTAGAAATATATGTAAATTTTAATAATAAAATATTTTGTTAAAAATTAAATAAATTATAATAAATCACGATATTTATAACATATTTAATTTAATTTTTTTAATAAAATATTATGTATAAATAAATATGAATATCTCCAATTTTATATCTAAAAGCTAGGTTGTTGAATTGTCAATTCTTACTATAATGAATGTTGGAGCATAAAATATATAAATTATCTTCTTTTGAAAATCTATTTTATGATGGAGGTGAGGTGAAAAAAATTAGTCTTTCATAGAATTTTAACTATAAATTTAGAAATAGAAGTTTTTCTTTATTTCATTATTTCAAAATATCTTCGTTTGACTCTTCTCTAATTCTATCAAGCTTAACTCAATTTTTATTAGATTCTTTTTACATGTTCCTAGGTGTTTTTATTGTGATCCCATCAAATCCATTATTATGTATTTGATTGAGGGTCTTATTTATTTTGGTGAGAGACATTTTATACCCCACATAAAGTTGTATTTTTGTATGTAGATGGAAAATAGATACAAAAACAACATCAATAAAAAAATTATTTAAGCCAAGAAGCATTTGACACCTCAACTTAACTTAGACTTTTGGTATATATGTGGATGTGGATGTAGAACATTGAAAATTACATTTTAACATTTCTATTAATAGATGTAACTTTTGATACTAAAAATTTGAAGAAAAATACATAAATATATAAAAATTTAAGTTTATATAGCATATTTAATTTTAACGTTTATAAATAAAATTTAAAAACTTAAAAATAAATTTAAATCTTAATTTTAATTATAAAATTCGACTATATATAATTTTATATTTAAAAATAAGTTTTTAAATTAATGTTACACATTAATAGTAAATATTAAGAATACAAATTATTTCTTTTTATAAAAAGAACATTTTCCTATGTAAATTTCAAATTTTCCATTTTCTAAAGTTAATCAATTTTATTTAAAATATCATAACATAAATATTTTTGATGAAAAATATCTTATATTATATTAATTCAATACGATACAAGATAACTTTCAACAAAAAAGTGGGCGGTATGAGAGCACGCCCCAAAACCACAAACAAAGCTAGGTCGAGCCTAGAAGGATGAAGGACAAACTAGGCCAAGCCTAGGAGAAAACAAAAGCTAGGCATCGCCTAGAAGCAGTCAAAAGACCAAGTCACACAACAACAGCAAACATGCCCGAAGCGGGAGGATCGTGATCATCTAGCCAACCCGAGCTAGGTAAATCTTTGAAAGTATCTCGAGAGTTCCCAACCAAAGCAACTTCTTCCTCCGGGTTTGCCTCCCCACAAGTAGGAATGGCGAGGCTAAGGCGAGGGAACTTGTTGGATGATGGTGGTGGTAGGGGTAGACTCAAACCATCGGCGGTATGAGGCACAACGGTAAGAGGAGAGCCCTGGTCCATGTTGGAAAGGTGGTGATCCCCATCCCTATTGGTGAGTTGGTGAAGGACTTCTGTGGTGACGAGGTGACGAACCCAGCCGCCACGACGATGAACTGGGTGAGTAACTTCTTTGGTGCAAAGGGCCCAGGGAGTGACGAGCTCAATTGAAAGCACGCCATCGCGAATGACTACGTTGACCACCATGGCTTGGAGGCGGGGAGTGCACGGGTAGGAGACGATGGAACACGAGTAACATTACATGGGGCTTCTCCCATGAGTGGCGCAACAGGGTTTGGAGGTGGTCCACCTATAAGCACAACCTTGTTGGCTTGGACTTGTATCTACAACAACACATTGGAGATCACCATAGATTTGTTATAAACTGAAAAATATTGATCAACAATAAAATTAGCAAATAAAAAAGTATTTCTTTCTTTCCATATCCAAAATAGAATTTCCCCTCTAAAAACGTGTCAAATTTGGGTGAGCATAGGTAGAAGCTTGGGACAAATATAAAAACATATAAAATATTAATAAAGTGTATGAATAACTTTGTTGCATTCCAAGAGAGTTATTTCTATGATCGAATCCAAATTAGGCTCTGTGACTAAAGAATTCATTCGGAGAAATTCATACATGTTTAAACAATTTATTTTCTATTTGTTCAAGATATCATTTTTAATTTAGATATTCAACTTATTTTATAAAGTCTTTTAATAAACAATTATTTTAGATTTTTATTTAATAAATATGAATTTTAAAAATTGATAAAATAAATGTATTTATAAAAAAATAAAAATAGTGTATTTAATTAGCCACACATCAAATTGCATGTGAATAAAATGTGCTTCATAATATTTAATTGTCATATAATTTTTGGATAATGTTTAATTTATCTTGATTGACTTATGCTCTTAATATATTAAATCAAACTTGCTTTCATGAGTTAATTACTCTTCAAACCTTAAGAAGTTTATAAATTATTGTTTCACATTAATAATAAATGTTAAGAACATAAGTTATTTCTTGTTATTTTCCATTTTATACTATAGGTGAGGTAAAAATCTAGTCTTTCATATATTTTTGTTTGTTGTCTTTTAGAAAATGAATATTTTCCTATGTAATTTTCAAAAATTCAAAATATTAAACCTAATCAATTTTATAAAATTTTAATATCATAATATAAATATAAAACATATGAAATATGAAAAATAATGTATGGATTATTTATGTTGCATCATTTTTAATTTGGATATTAAGTTTATTTTCTAAATCTTTTTAATAAACAATTATTTTATATTGTTATTTACACGGGATCATTCAAGGGTATTAAAGAATACCCTTAATTCTAGTTTTTACCTTTAATTATTCAATTGATAATATCCCCTCCCCGTTAAAATGTATGTGAATAAGATGTGCTTGTAATATTTAATCGTAATATAATTTGTGGATAATGATAATTTACTTATAAAGAAAATTATCATCAATTTATTGACTTGATTGACTTTGGTATTATATTTTAAATCAAACTTTGTTTACAAGATAATTAATCTTCAAACCCTAATAATATCCTCTTCTTTTCTTTATAAAGTATAGAGTGCTAGTGTTTGTATATTAGAAAATTCAAGTCAAAACTTTTAATAAAAAAATGTGGTAAAACTACCTTATTTGTAAAACTTTGTTATGTCTTTAATTTAATATTTCATTTATTTATCATTATGATTATAATTTATTAACTTAGTGAATGTTTTATGGTTATTGATAAAGTGATTCTAATGAATATTGAGAAATATAATATGGTATAATAGAAATTGAAGGTTCACCTCATTTTGCATGCACAATTAAAGATAAGAGCTAAATTTTTGGTTTTTTGCGTAATTATTCATAATATATCTACAAAAATTATTACTTTATACAAGTATTAATATTAATTACAATATTTTAGTTTTTATACAATTTTATCCAAATCTAGTTGCATGCTTTAATTATCTCAGAATCGTATTATACATAATATTAGGTGTAGGGAAGGGTGGTAGATAGGCAAGTCGGTAATGAAGGCGTGTTGTGAGGCGTAGTGTTAGGCTTATGATCTGGTGCTATGTCTCCGGTTCAACTCTCACCATGTTCTTACCAAAACCCTTTTAGTTTCAATTTATAATAGGATGGAGGAAAAATGAGAGGAGCGGCGAGTTGTGGAGGGGATTTTTGCAGGATGGAGGGAATTTTTTCAGGTCAAGGGAATAGCACGTAGGTAGCTTGTCTGCTGAGAAGCGCATAAGGAACCCGTGAAACTATCACCTCTATGAAAGAATGAGGAGCCTTTGTTGGATATCACAAAATATATCATGGATAAAGCCAAACAGAGATTTCGATTCATTGTCGTGGGAAAATTTGTAGGGATGCGTCTCAATATCGACGTGGTTAGAGAATGGAGTAGGTGAAAATGGTATTGCAAAGTTGACGTTCAATTTTTGGAGGGGGAAGGTTTTATTTTTTGTTTCCCTTCTAAGCTGGAAATGCAGAAAGTTTTCAACGAAGGCCCTTGGTTTTTTGGTAGCACTACCTTCAATTTCCATCAATGGGAGCCCAAAGATGCCTCACGACTTCGGTTTTCATACCCTCTCATTTTAGATTCGGATCCCAGGTCTTCTGTTGGAATTCTAGGAACTCGAGGTCTTTCTAGGGATTGCTAGATCAATGGGTCTACTTATTGTTATGGATCCTGCTACCAAATCTAGATCAAGATTCATTTTGCTAGGTTATGTATCAATATACCGTTGGTTTCAAAGTTCCAAAGTGAATTTTCTTACATTCCCCATTGGGTAAATGGGAACAAACTATTGAGGTAGAGAGCTCCAAGTTTTTTACAGTAAATGTAGAATGGCTAGATATGAAATGAGGGATTGTTGTGGGCCTATTGAACCACCCGTGAAATTCAACTATCTCCAAGGAGATGATGATTTGGAGGTCTCATCTAGAGAGGAGGATGTGCAGGAAGATTCAGAAGGGGAGGAAAATGAGATTTTAATGGTTGAGTCTCATGTGGCGCAAATGTAGGATGGACATTTGGGTGCTTTGGAAAAGATGTTTCGGAGTGGGCATGGAAGATCTCCTGCTGATGTTGTGTGTTGAGTTGAGATTGGAGGAGGTTCGAACCTATGTTGGCGGGGATGATAAAACATCAAGGGAGGAGCCGATAGTTTCTCAAGACTAGTCCTGGTCTCCTGTCGGGAAGTTGGGGAATTTGAAATTCAAAATGCTTGGGTCTTTAATGTGCCCTGTGTGGGGTTGTTGGGCGGATCCATTTTCCTTCATTTCTTTTGTTGGAATGTGGGACGGTTGATGCCGATGGGGAGGCTAAAGGCGTGCCTTGGTCCTTTGTATTCTCATTCTTTGGCTACCTCCCTCTCTTGGTAAATTGATGCCGGAATTAGCAGGAACTTGACAAGGTCATAACTTGAGCTCTGGGTGTTTGTTTAAGTCCTTTTTTTTGAAATCATGTTTTTGATGAGACAAACACATCAAGAATCGGCCCTACCAATTGGGGAAAGTTTTTGACACGTTTTTGAGCCCTAAATCCGCCATCTTGAGGCCGAAAATTAGGATTTAAGTTATAGTTCAGTTTTTTCCTATTTTTGGGAATTAGATAATTTTAGTCTATTAGTTGCATTATGAGTTAGAAAGTTGGCAATTCCTCTAATTTAGGGATGTAGAAGATGTGTGGCAATTTTTTTTCCCATACGAATAAGCATGCAAACTTATTAAGAATAGCAAGTTCGTAGATTGAGAAACAGGGACGGAAGCCTGTGTTATTTTATTAATCTCAATCAAGTAAAAAAGTACAGAGGATGGGCTGCAATATTTATAGATATTGCACAGCCAAATACATCTGGGAAAATGAGTTGCACAGGTGCAACCAAAAACCAGAATAAACAAGCTTCCAAATCACCCGGGAAGCAACAATTACATAAAAACAAATATATTGTTGAAAACAATATAACAATGTGCATACAGACAAATATGGTTGATTAACCATATAACAATATAACCATTCATTATTTAATTAATAAAATTAATTAAATAATCTAACTATGCATAATTAATATTTAGGATAATAAAATTTATCCTAACATTCCCCCCCTTAATTGTGCATTGTCTGAAGAGATGAGGAGAGAAATGCTCTGAACAACTCGAACTTGTCACGTGCAAGTGACTTTGTGAAAATATCTCGCCGTTGTTCATTGTTGGACAAATCAAGCTGGATGTTGTGCTTCAACACATGTTCGCGTATGAAATGAACCTGAACTTCAATGTGCTTTGTTCTCTCGTGAAAATAGGATTGCGAACAAGTTTGAGAACACCTTCATTGTCAACATACATGGTGGTCGGTTTGTCCTGTGGTATTCCAAGTCCTTCTAGTATGCGACGTAGCCAAATCGCTTCACAGATAGCTTCTCCTGCAGAACGATACTCGGTTTTGTGGAAGAGCGAGAAACAAAGTGTTGTTTCTTACTTCCCCATGATATTGGTCTAGATCCCATAAAGAATACAAATCCAGAAGTGGATTTTCTATCATCAATGTTACCTGCATGATCTGAATCCGAATATCCAGTCAAGAAGAAGTTTTCATTCTTCTTGTATTCTAGACCAAGATCCACTGATCCTTTGAGATATCTTAAAATGTGCCTTGCTTTGCTTTCCAATGACAAATTTTGGGTTCCCTGCATGAACCCGGATAGATAGCTCATGCAAGCCGATATCCGGTCTAGTGTAGGTCGTGTAAATGAGACTCCCAATCGCCGATAGAGAGTGGCACTTACCTTAGGAGATGGATCTGAATGAGATAATTGTAATCTGTTCTCCATAGGTGTAGCAATTGGTGTGCAATCCATCATCCTAAACTTCTCGAGCGTTGTCTTGGTATATTTCATCTGAGAAACAAAGATGTGATTATCTTTTCGCCATACTTCACCCAAGACAAGAGTGCATAAGCCCGAGATCCGTCATGTCGAATGATCGATTAAGATCTTTCTTCATTACATCAATCATCTTCACTGAACTGCCAGTGATGACTAGATCATCGACATAAACTACAACAATCACCATCTCCCCCCCTTGCTTTTTGAGGTAGAGATTGGGATCGTATGGATTTCTGACGAATCCATGTTGTACGAGATGCTCATCAATCTTGATGTACCATGCCCGGGGTGCCTGTTTGAGGCCATACAGAGATTTCCTGAGTCTGCATACCTTTTCTTCTTGACTGTACAACATATCCCTCAGGTTGAGTCATGTAGACTTCTTCTTGTAAATCTCCATTCAGGAAGGCACTTTTTACGTCCATTTGGTGAACTTTCCATCCAAACTGAGTAGCTAGAGAAAAGATCATCCCGATCGTTTTGATATTAGCTGTGGGAGCAAATGTCTCCTCATAGTCAATGCCTTCTTTCGTGCGTGCACTTTTCTTTGCTACAAGTCTTGCTTTGCACTTGTCCACCGTCCCATCTCGCTTTGTACTTAGTTTTGAATATCCATCTCGCATCCAATGGGTTTCTTCCCGGTGGAAGATCAACAAGATGCCAAGTGTTATTCTTCATCACCGATTGATATTCGTAATCCATGGCATCTTTCCAAGATTTTGACCGTAGGGCTTCCCTGGACTATAGAGGGCTCGTCTCGATTCAATGACTCTACTCATTAAAGCAAAGTTAACTTCTTCTCTTGCTTTCTTTGCGAGTCCGTGGTCCAGGGTGGATGTATCGGTGGAGCATCCAATCTTGCATCTCGTAATGTGCTTGTACACCATTTAGGCATACGTTGGCCTGTTCCCATGGGTTGTGGTTCTATCTGATCAACACCATCATCCCCATCATCACTTTCATCTTCTGAGGGAACATTAGCTTCAGTTTTTACAACTGGTGAAAAATCTACATCTTGAGTCCGGGAGGAGGAGTCTCTGCTTCCTTCTTCTCGAAAAACTCAACATCTCTCGCTTGTTTAGACTTTTCTGGTCTTAGGATCCATCATTCTCGCACTCCAAGAGTCTCTTCACCGTATCTAATGAAGGTGAGATTTTGTGACTTCATGTCCAATTTCTTTTCATTCTGTTTGGGTATGTGCATGCTTGCTTTGCACCCGAATACTCCGAGGTGTGCAATGGATGGTTTCTTTTTGACCATGCTTCTTGTGGTGTAATTCCATCAAGAGCAACAGGCGCTCTATTTAACAAATACACCGTTGTTTTTTTTTCGCCCAAAATGTCTTTGCAAGTCCGGAATCATCGATCATGCATCGCACCATTTCCATGATAGACGATTTCTTCTCTCAACAACACCATTTTTGCTGCGTGTGTGTGGAGGAGGCATTTGTTGACGAATCCCGTGAGTTTGTAGGTAGTCTCTCGAACTCATCATCGGTGAATTCCCCCTCGATCTCGAGCGGAGAGTTCTGATGTGATGACCAGTTTCTTTCTCAACTGCCACTTTGAACTTTTTGAATGTTTCAAAGGCTTCACTTTTCTTGCGAAGACAAAAAATCCACATTTTCCGTGAATAGTCGTCAACACAGAGCATGAAGTACTAGAACCCTGAATGACTTGGCTGCATCGGACCGCATAGATCGGTATGAACCAGGTCAAGTTTACCATGAGCTCGAAAAGTACTCATTTGGAATGAAACTCTATGTTGTTTTTCTGTAGCAAGGTGAGGACACTTGTCTGTATCCTTCTGAAGAGATGGTAGCCCATGTACCATATTACACCGGCGAAGTGTTTCGAGATATTTGAAACTTACATGACCAAATCTCTGATGCCACAACTGAGCTGAGGTGGAGTTTTTAGCCACAAGTGTTTGATCATTTTTGTGAATGAAATCAAGTTGAAACATTCGTCCCACATTTGAGGCTTTTGCAATTATTTTCGAGCCTCTGGATTTATCTCGAATCAAACACATTTTCTTGCCGGATTGACTATCAAAGTCAATTTTCAGGTTGTGATCTAGGAGTTGATTGACCAGAAAGAAGATTCTTTGTCAACCTAGGGACATATAGAACATTTGATAGTCTGCATTTTCATGAACCAAGGGGTAGAGAAATGTTTCCAATCCCCTAAACTGTATATGAAGAATCATCTCCCAACGAAACATGATTTTTCGATGGCGTGTCCCTCATTGAAATAAACCAGTCTCTGTGGCCGGTCATGTGTCGAGTGGCTCCTGAATCAACATACCAGACATCACTAGATGACGTGGATGGTTCACTTGATCGAGCAGTGAACAAGAAGTCTTCATTGTCTGACTGTTCTTGTTGCTCAGCAATATTACCTTGCTGGTGGGGTCTTCTTTTCCAGTTCCCCTTTTCCGCCGTGATAGTTGTTTGAATGTCCCTTGTAAGTTTGTTGTTGTTGTGGTCCGAATTGCTTGATGAACCTTTCTTATATGTGTTAAACCAACATTCTTACAAGTCATGTCCTCTTTGCAAATTGGACATCGCTTTTCGTTGATTGTCCCCATGATACCGATTCGATGTGGGGATTTCGATAGGATTTAGGTTTTCCTTTACCTTTTCCTTTCCATTTTTGATGTGAAGACAAGGTCTGCTCCTCTTCATCATCCTTGTTGTGCATTGCTTCCTCTCTTGCAAAGTAGGTTTACTAGCTTGTCAAAACTAATTGTCGTATCTAACAAGTTTAGAGTTGTGACAAAAATGCGGTAAGAAGAGGGAGAGCTCTCAGAACAATGGGAACGAGAGATTCATCTTTGACCTCTTCTCCAAGGGCTAGAAGTGAAGCCCTCAACTCGCAACTCTTCTTAGGAAGGCTTCAATTTTCTCATTCTCGTTTGAATTTCAATGTATGTAATCGACTCGCAAATTAAGTATGGCATTCTTGTTCTTGGCCTCATATATTGTGCTCACTTATCCCAAGCTTCTTTTGCTGATGTGGCATCTCGAATGTGGGCTTGCACATCGTCAGACACTCCAAACAAAATGATGAGTTTTGCTTTCTGATCTGCTCTATCAAATTTTCGTTGTTGTGTTGCATCCGTTGGTGATTTGGTTAGAGTACCACACACAACAGCGATTTCTTCAAACTCAAGTTGTGTTTTTATTTTTGTCTTCAAGAAGATAGTTGCTTCCTCCGAGCAATTGTGAATCCGGAAGAAAAAATTTGGGGGCATTGGTGCCCATTTTGCAGAGATCACTAATAGGGTTTGGCTCTTATCACCCGGTATAAGGTCTCCCAATCTATATACCATCGATATATCGAACCTTTCTATATACGCGCCCTTCCGATATACCCACAAGACGTGGAAGAAGCTCGCCCTTTCTATATACCCGGCAGTACGTGAAAGAGGCGTTAACGTACGTGAAAGAATTCGATACGTGGTACCAAGACAGTACTGATGGGGTCTGTGTGATTATTGACACCGGCTCAAAGAAATATCCTCATACGCACGCGTAACTTCGCTATATACTCGGATAATTTCTCAGTCGGATTTATGTCTTGCAATCGTTCACAGACGGATGGGATGGTTCATAGTGTGTGCACTGTGACCTTATTACTCCCCGTCGATTTATAGGGACGATGCCCAGATGACATTTGTTGCAGCTATATTAGGCGTTAAGTGTAGTAGTAGTCGCGACGGCTTTACCCATAAGCGCTTCCCAGAGGCACCGTATATACCGAACGCTGCGAATGAGATCTAGGATCTCGTGAGTGTTACAGAACCAATTTTACTTTTTTATTACAATTTCAGCCGAGTTTCGAAAGAATTATAAAGTTTTGCAAATTGACTATGGCAACTCGCAAATTAGTACAATATACAATACAATTTGAATGACAGCAAAAATTTCGATTTGGGTCTGGTGACCTCCCGAGCCCAAAATGCTAAAAATTGCAAAAAAATAGCTGAAAATGCAATTTTTAGGTGGGTCTCCTTTTGCAAAAATGTCCGGAATGAGAAAAAGACCAGATAGGAAAAATTTTTTTACCCTAAATTAGGATTTCTCCGCTAAATTTAGTTAGTCAGAACTACATTCAAAAAAAGCTTGCTAAATTTAGCAGTTCCGCCAAAATTTCCGCCAGATGCAAAAGGAGAGTTTTTGAGTGTTTTTTGTGGGATTTGATCCTCAAACCTCTCACTCCCAAGGCACATGCACTAACCAACTTGCCCACTTGGGGCGCTTGGACTATGAAAGGAAGGAATTTGTATTTATTGACAAGTAAATGGACTTACCTCTTGGAAAATGAATGCCACGTGGCGCATGCTGGTGAAGAGGCGTTTTAGGGTTGTCTTTGCCTAAAAAATGGATCTGAAGCTTTTCTTTTCACCTCCACGCCTTTGTATTCTCCTATGGCCGCATTTTTTCCTTTCCACGCACTGATTCATGTACAGGCCGCGTTTTTTGGTGTTTGGGCGCAGATCTTCCTCCTGGGCCGTTTTTTCCTTTGCACGCACTGTACAGACTGCTTTTGCTGTATTTTTTTGCCTTGGCACTGTGTTTTATTGCCTGGGCGTGTGTTTTTATTGCTTGGTGTTTGCTTTGCTTGTTTGCATGCAGTGTCGATGGAAGCTCAAATGGCGCGGTTTTTGCTTAAACACAACGTTTCCTTGATGCAGGCCACGCAGGGTTCAAAGAAAAATGCGTGGAGGACTGGCCGCTGACCATATGAGGTCGATTTTGCTCACAAAAACGTTTTTCCTTTATGCAGGCCGCTTTTCCTCTTCTTTGGCCGCCTATTCTCTTCTTCCACTGTATATTTTTGCACTTGGGCGCCTCCTTTTTTTTTTTTTAAATTTTCTTTGCTCTGTTTGATTCTTGATCACTGCAGGTACATATACAGACCTCCAAAACAAGCCAAGCAAATTCCAAATACAGTAAAACAAAACCCTTATTGGGAATTTTTTTATTATTATTATCAATACCTGGAGCAATTTTTGCACAGTGCTTTGATAATGAAAAGGCCAAAAAAAAATTGCGTTCCAACACACAGGAACGAATGGGGATGTGGAAAGGTAGAGATGAGGCTGGGAGGTTGCGGTGGAGGCCGCATGTGCTCTCTATTGCTGCATACTCTTCTCAATCTTTCTATTTCTCTCTGCATTCTTTTTCCACTCCTTCACAGGGCCAAAATTTCGCTCTGGTACCAAATGTAGATTGAGAAACAGGGACGGAAGCCTGTGTTATTTTATTAATCTCAATCAAGTAAAAAAGTACAGAGGATGGGCTGCAATATTTATAGATATTGCACAGCCAAATACATCCGGGAAAATGAGTTGCACAGGTGCAACCAAAAACCAGAATAAACAAGCTTCCAAATCACCCGGGAAGCAACAATTACATAAAAACAAATATATTGTTGAAAACAATATAATAAAGGTATACTGGAGACAAATATGGTTGATTAACCATATAACAATATAACCATTCATTATTTAATTAATAAAATTAATTAAATAGTAATTTCCGCCACCTAGAGTAGATTTAGTCAAGTTAGTTAGAGTTTTCGCAACTCGAGTTGGGAGTTGTTTTCCTATTTAGGAAACATTGTAATTCATTATTCAAAGTAGCAAAGAAGGAGATCTATTTTCTTTTGGAGTTCATATTATTTTAAGATATCGGTTTGTTCATAATTTGGCTACATTATAAATGATATGGGTTGGACGAAGGTCCACCACAATTTTTTTATAATACATGAGTGAATTCTAATAGCGCCAAGTGGAGAGTCAGAATCTGGTGAGTCAAGTCTCCTTGACTCGTTTTTGTGTTGGCCTTTCTTTCTGGTTTGGGTTTGTTTCTTTTGACCGCTCATAGAGGTCTCTCACCGTCTCCATTATGAGTCTTTTGTTGGCATATTTAATACATTGTTTATTGGTTAGTTTGGATACAGGCGGTTACATCTCCTAACCGCATTCTCTATGTATTTATTCACCCCTCGTACATTCAATAGATTATTCAGACATTATTTTACATTGCTCTTGTGCTAACATTGGTATCAGAGCGTGGAAGTGGGAGCGAGGGAGCCAGAAAGGTTTGTATTTCATTAGTTTCATGGACTGTTGAATATATGCTGGAAACCGCCGCTTCCCCTCCTGCGTGGAAATTTATTTGAGCCTCTGTCCATCCTCTGCCTGCATGCTGTGCGATCTTTGTTGTTCTTTTGCGTTGTTCTTTCTTTGGTGCGTCCTCTGCCTGTGCGTGGAGATTCAGAGAGGAGACTCAGCGTGAACTGTAGCAGAGCGTGGAGATCTGCTTGGCAAAGGATCAAGTCTTAATCCAGTGAGATGTGGCTATTATGGTCATCATCGAATCTGATTTTCAATAATCCGTGAGGAAACGCCGCCAAGGAAGGAGCGTGGGAGAAGAAAGAAGACTGCAGGAGGAAGCAGTTAGTTGTGAAACCATTTTTCTATTCATCCCTAAAACGCGTGGAGAGGAGACTCAGATTCCTCTGCCTGTCCTATCCGTTTTGGCGTGCTCGTCCGTTTTAATTTGTCTGCGTGGAAGCTTGAGACAGTGGATTGCAGTGCGTGGAGGAAACGGGCTGTGTATGACCTGTGCGCTGAAGGAGATCCTCAGCCTGCGTGGAGATCCAAACGACCTGATTTCATTTCCTTTCATTGGAGCCGTTGTTATTTTGTTTGGACGTGGCTGGAAATTGATGTGCAGACCTAGCGGGAAGGAGGTAAGCCGTGGAAGGAGCCCAAGCCAGCGCCAAAGGTGACCTGCGTGGAATTTGGAGTCATCTTGGCGTCAGAGTTGACTGTATGTGAGCAAGTGCCATTCCAAAACGCATGTATTCTGCAAACACGAAAGGATTATCTAAACGTGGAGCTCCTGGCAGAGATGCAGGGATAAGGAGAAGTCGCACAAGGAAGGAACAGAACGGTTATGACGGTTATGATTTACCTTTCAACTCATTTCTATTGATGTAGAAAGAGGTCTACGAAACTTTGAAGAGTCGCAGACAACCGTGGAGGAAGAAGTAGTCTCATTGAGAAACGGTGGAGTCACCAAAGAGGGAGAAGAGAGCATGTGGCAATGACCACTGACCAATTTATAAGCACTGTGTGGAGTTTGACATGAGTGGCATCGACCACCGAAAACCTAGGTGTGTGTTGGTAGACTCCTTCCCCCAACATCTTCTCAACTGTTGTTCATGACCAAGCGATACATTAGCAAGCGCATTGTACAAAAGATCAAGAGATGTGGAATTTGTTTGAATCAAATCGGAACAAAACGAGATTAAGCCCCTTCATTCATTCATCAAATTTTCTATCAAAGATGGACGTGAACAACCAGCCTATGATCCCATGCAATAGTCTGAGAGCATGAAAGTCATGCCTAGAGATGTTAGCAACATTGCAAGCAACCATAGAGACGTGCCGCATTTGAGAGAACCGAAGAGCATCGGTATCTACTCTTCGCCAGTCTCCAAAACTTGCAATCCGAGGACATAATGGACTGAGTCTTGTTCGACATATAGACGGAGAAGAGTTGTGTCGATCCAGATGACAAATGCAAGATTAAATGCCCTCAGGCACATCTGTGGCACACCACACGAGCTTTCGAGCTCACTTCATCTGCTTTTTTCTACAAACGAGAGCACATCTGTCGCAGAGATTCAAGAAAATCCAGACAAATTCCTTGTTGCAAGAAGCAAATAGGACATGTCGCGACGTAACAAGATGATGAATCTGGGGTAGATTTGTAAAAACAATATATTAAGGGGGGGAATGTTGGCATATTTAATACATTGTTTATTGGTTAGTTTGGATACAGGCGGTTACATCTCCTAACCGCATTCTCTATGTATTTATTCACCCCTCGTACATTCAATAGATTATTCAGACATTATTTTACATTGCTCTTGTGCTAACATCTTTCATGTTGCATTCTCTTTGTCTGACGGCCTCTGGGATCCTATCTTAGTTTTTTACCTTATCTAATAAAAAATATTAGGTGTAGGTAATGAATGTAATCCTAGATATGTTAGAAGATTTACAATAATCTTGAAGATAAACATCACAACCATTTTATGTTGACGAATATGTAGTTTGGATCACATTTTGAGTGAATGATAATTGGATTTCACTCTTTCAAATTTCCATTTCATTTTTGGTCCATTTCTTGGCCTTACATTGATATCGTAGTACCAAGGAAAATATTCATTTAAAGAAACTAAATTTTCCTTAAAAACCTACTTATTAAATGTTTTAAATTCTCCATTTTATGTTATGATAATTTTCACTAACAACAAACCTAGGAGTCAAAATTTATTTGGTGCATTTTTAATTATTCAATACTATATATTTGAAAACCTCATTTAATTCACATTATACAAGCTCAACTCTTTACTAAGTCAACACCTTGGTTGATGAAAACTCTAAAATACATAAGGGAAGAAGCTATCGCTTAGGAAACACATTTTGTAGAGAACTACATTTCAAAACAATCTAAATATAAATATTTTTAGAAAAAAAATTGAAAGATGATCAAGACTTATGTAGGAGAAGGAGATTTGTATCAAGAAAATGAGATTCCAAATACATAGAAAATAATTATAAAAATGGGCAACATGAACATTGGTTTCAAAACTACTTTTGTAGATTAAGGTGGGATGTAAGAATATTGTACATTATCTTAAGCGTAAGAAATAAATATAATTCTAGATGTATTAGAATCTAAAAAATCAACTTGAAGATAAATCAAACAATATGGAGTGAAGGAGAATTAGGGTTCACTATTTCACTTCAATTTCATTTTCATAATCAAACTTGTATTATTTAACATGGTCGAGAGTAAAGTTTACATAAAAATGACCTTGCATTTGGGTGTTTAGTTAATCTTCTAAGATGACTATTCATATCCGTTAGATGTCTCTACATATTTTTAAGAAGGTAAAATCACAACCTAAGATTAAGAAATTTTATGTATAATAATATTACATCTCCTTAATATGTAGGGGTTATAGTGAGAAGAAGCATGCCTTTGAAATTCTCAAATTTCTATCTTCCGATAACCTTTATTAGGACATATTTTAGTTTCTCCTATTTGGAAAATATAAGCATTAAACGTGTTGTCATCTTTCACATAATGTTGAATCAAATTATATTTGGTGTTAATGTGCTTGGTTAAGTCATGAAATAATAAATTATTGGCAGTGTGATTGTTAAAGTGTTATCAACCATGAGTGGAGTAGAAGAAACATGTTTTACCTATAAATATACAAGAATCCTTTTGAGCCATTTAATGTTTATTTAGTTTCATATGTAGCTTCCATGTATTATAATTTTACTAAATAAATTTATAGTGTTGATTTCTTCTTTGAATTCCAAGAGATGATCTTTTTCTCCTAAGTGCATCGCGAATTTTGTAGTTGATTTAATGTCATTAAAATCACCTCTATATTTATTATTTAATATCTAAAAAAATTAATATGTTTTCATGGAGTATTTGAGCCCAAAATTATCTTTTCCCTTTATATATTAAAGCACGAGCTCTTTTCTACTACTAAGTAACTTGTTGGGTTTATAATATTAAGCAGGAAATTACTTATTTAAGAAACCCACCAAAGAATGTATGTTTTTGGTTTATAGCTTATATTTAAAATATAAGCATGGAAGATCCACTACTATTTATCATGAAGTGTTTTAAAATGTAAGAGTGACCCAAAACAAGTCACCCACCTTGTATAAAACAAGGTGATCTCATTAGAGATCGGTTACATTGGTGATATGAAAATATCAAGTGTAACATATGAATGCAAGAAATACGTGCGATATGATTATTGCGTACAATGAGCATTAGAAAGTCAAAATTGAACTGGGATTCTCACTTGTAAAAAAAAAGAGGAGTAAAAATTAAATAACTTGTAAAATCTTCATCATTAGGACTGAATTTTGGACCACACCTCTAGATTGTTTGATAATGAAAGAAATGAGAAAACTGAAATTGTATTCGATGATCAAGAGAAATCAACATGAAGATATATACAACACAAAGACGAGTGAAGGAGGTGAAAAGACACGTGGAACCTCGAAGGTCACAGGTCATGTGGAGATGAAGAGACATAGTCACATAAGGAAAATGTAAACATTACCCCCGTTATTACATTATTTTTACAAATGTACCCTGAAAGAACTCAAATTTCACCTTGCTAAGATACTTGGTGAGTATATATGCTACCTGGGAATCTATGGGGAAGTATTGGAGTTGGATGTCATGGTTTAAGACTTGTTCTCAAATGTAATGACATTCAACCTCAATGTGATTTTTTTATTCATGGAAAACTAGATTCTTTACAAGCTTCAAAACACCCTGATTTTCACAATGAAGGATAAGTGGTTTTTCTTCAGGAATGCCCATATAAGCCGAGAATGCAATGTAACCATATCACTTCACACACAACTCCTTGTGCAACATGATACTTTTCTTTGTTGAACCCTATGCATTGATTTTTTCATTGATGTCGGTGATGGAAAAGTGGTAAGGTGTGTATAAATGTTTTTCGAGATAGTATTCATTCATTAATTGTGTCTTAGTGTTCGTCTTGTGTCTCCAAAGATCAATATGTGCATTTTCTTGGTGAGTGAGGTTGATACCTTGAGAAGTCAAGTCATAGTCTTAGGGGTTTAAGTGTTTCAACTATCTTGAAATATTTGGTATGAACCAAATTATTTTTTAAAATCTCCTAGGAGGTGTCTCAAGTATGTAAATAAGGTTCCATGAAGATGTATAGGTCGAATTGGTATTATATGGGCGAATCTAGCTTAATTGGGTCTACATTCAAGGCTTATTCCTAGTAGGTCTTGGTGTATGATGGATTTCAGGTCGATGAGTATATTCTAAGATTATGATGTGTGGAGAAGCATTGTACAAGGCATATGAAGGTGTAAAATGTCATAAATCAGGTATTTAAAGCTTAAAGGAGACCTATATAAATGAAGGCTTGAGAACATGCCTAGTAGTTATAGGAAAATGGATGTTGTAGAAATATGAATCATAGAATTTTGAGTCTAGTTTCTAAGCTACTAAATTTTATTGAAAACGGATAAGTTTAAGTGGGTCAAACAACTAAAATACCAACAAGATGCTCATGTTTTTGTTAAAAAAACATAATAGAGTGACTTTCATGCCCCCACCATTTTTTGAGCACCATTTAGTATTTTTGAAAACCCTTTGGTAGAAAGATAGCTAGGAGCATCTAGTTTGGGCTCCATTTTTTTAGATTTTTTTAGCAAATATTTTTTATTTATGATTTTTCTAGTACATAAATTTTATGTTTTGAAAAATAACGAGAGCTCTCGACCGTGCCCCCCTAACTACCTCAAAAATATCGAAAATTAGTTTTTTTTTTAATATGTATAGAATTATGCCTAGTTTGGGCTAGTATAATTTTTTTAAAAAATTTGATCACCCAAAAAAAAAGATACACCATGAAAGATAGACATATTTACACTTCAAAAAATAGCTATAAAAAGGCATAGTTAGAAAATAAATAATATGGAAACCTTATATTAGTTAGAAAATTTGAAAAATTATATTTTTAGAAAGAAGAAACTCTGCTCTACGTCGTGGTATAATTTTTTTAAAAATGGATCGATTGTTTTATTTTGATTTATCATAGAGGAAGTGGCATTTTTACATTTTCTTGCAAAAACACGTTGTTTTTGTGTGTTTGTACAGGTCCATGCCTCAGGCTTGGGGATCAAACCGGATCCCAAGCCTTGAGGCATGGCTTGGAAAAAGAGAAAATACAAAATACATACACATTATAATGTATACGTATTTTTCTTTTTTTTATATATTGTGGCCCCCCAACGTCCCTTTCATCTCTTTCATGGATTTGCAAACATTTTGTTTTGTCTGCAATTTTCTCTACATTCTTGCATGATTTTTTAGTAGTTCATTTTGTCCCCTACCCCACTAGTTGATTTTTTCTAATCATGGGTGATAAACATCGAGCTAAGGACAAGAGGAAAGTCAAGAACAAGACACCAGAGCAATTGGAAGAGAAGAGAATAAAGAAATTGAAGAGAATGCAAAAACTTCAAGCAGGGAAAGGTACATCCGCTATATCAAATGTAGCTAATGTATTAGAAAATGGGGATGAAATACATAATGAAAATGTAGAGAATAATGAGAATAATGATTTTGCAATGAATAATGATATTGAATTGAATGATAATGTTGGTATGGATGAAGAAATTGATATGAATCCAATTGTTGAACCCTTACCTGAGAATCCAAATGTTAACCCCAAAATTTGTATGAAAACACTTGAATGAAGAAAGTAACCTTGTAAACGAATCTTCACCTCTAAGAACACCTCCTTCCATTTTGTGAAGAAACCAATTCACTTAATTGAAATTGATGAAAACATTATAAAACCAATGCCTAACAAAATGTTGAAAGAAATGCGAGAAGAAAAGCTAGTGGAATTTGGGATAATTACTTTGAGAATTTAAATGACACACAAAGATGTCAATTATTTGTTTCATTGATGAAATTAATTAAGATGAGACCTATAATGAAGACCCTAGGGTTAAGAACATCTAATGTTGTTGATCAAAATGTGTCAATTGTTGAAAACATACATAAAGCATACCAAACTGTAGGTGGAAAAAGACACACCAAAGATAGTAATGCTACATGGTGTGCACTTACTAATTGTATAGTAAGTGATAAAACAATTAATAAATGCTTGATTAGAAAAAAAGCAAAGTGCTTTGAAGCTAAAAAAAAAACACTAATGAAAGCAATAGAGAGACGTAAACGTCTTGAGTTAGTCAATAACACTGACTATTGGGCTTTCTCTCTAGAGACTTCCATGAAAAAGACAAGAATACATTTGATATATTCTAAAAGAATTAATTGTAAATTTTTTGGAATGAGAACACAAGGGTGTCACCGAATAGAAGAGATACAGTAAAAAGAAGAATAGGTTCTCGTAATCATGAATCGTGTGCAAAACATTTCTTAGATATGACTCAAATAGAATTGTTCTCTAAGTTTAAGAATGAAAATCCACAAATTAACATTAGCCAAAGATTCTTTGAAATGAGCAAACCCTTTTATGTGAAAATCAATCACTCACGTACCACTTGTCATTGAGCATCATGTTGAATTTTCAATGCATTATGATGTTTTTTTGTCAAATACGTAGTGTTTTGCATACTGACATCATGTTGCAGGAGTGTGGAATAAATGTCCCACAAAAATCTTCAAGGGAATTTATTCGACAATATTTTGTGAAAAATCAACAAGACAATTTTTTTATAACAAAGCATGTTTGGATGGAACGTGCAATGTATGTATGTGGTGGCTTGCCAAATATGAAAATTTGTATCCATGAGGAGAGTACATATTCAATAGGAAAATAATTGGTTGATTTCACCAAATATAAATCGGTGGCATATCAATTAAAAGATGGAAAAGAATCTAAGAGGTGTGAGCTTGTTAGAAAACAATTACATGTATCATAATATATGGTCAAATTCAGAGAGGAATTTTTTTATGAGTATGCAAGGCACACACATAGAGCTCGATGGTTGGATGAACAATTCAAGTTAAGAAAGGACACATTCCCACTTGGTACTATTGTTTTAGTAGTTGACTTCACAGAGAATTACACATTGCTGACCACAAATGGAGGTTCAATCTCAATATTATAACTCAGTGCAAGTTTCTATTTTTGTGCATATAACATTCATGCACTCTCTCTGAAAGCACTGAGCAAGATCAAAAAATATTAAGAGAGTATCATTTCTACATCAGTGATGATCGGACACATTCTACAAAATATGTACAAGGGTGTTTCAGGTGTTTTATGTGAACTTGAATGAGAGGAACATTAGTTTCGATCAACATTACATTTGGTCGGACAATTGCACATCACAATTCAAGAATGCACGGATGTTTTATTGGCTAAGCAAGATGCACAAAGAAACAAATGTACAACATATCTAGTTTTTTACAAGAGGGGGCATGGAAAAGGAGAGCATGATGGTGCAGAGCATGTGTGAAAAGAGCACTTGCAAGAGAAGAGTTAAAGTTCAAGGATGGTGCTAAATTTACAGATGCAAAAAATATTATTGATTGGTGTGTCAAGAATATGGGCCATGAATCTCAAGAGAGATCAATGGTTCATAGATATTTTTGGTTGATAGAGGAACAACATTTGAAAACTTTGAAGATTGTATGACAATTGTAGGATCAAGTGATATGCACTCATTCCGTAGTTCAGATGCAAATGCTTGGACTATTTATACTAGGTGCATGACATGTTTTTGTATATCATGCATTGATTTTGCATGGAATGAATGTGAGTCACAACAGTGGGTGGATGAATGGACTTGTAGACCTCTAATTCCACTCGACACACATCAAGTTCCATGAGCATTACAACTTATAGGGTCTTCAAGATCAAATGACAACATCACCTGACTTTGACCAAGTCTCTGATTTAGTGCAACAAGGTACATACATATATGTACATGCCATGTTTTAGATTTATAAATTATTAAATGGTCAACTCTTAATGTATTTTTAAATTGACTAAACATTTTTACTTTGTGATACATAGGGCACATTTTTGTAGTTATTACGATGGAATTTAACAAAGAGGGAACAAACTACTTCTTGTCTCATTGTGTAGAGGGGAAAAAAATTGACTTCCACAGTCATTGATGGTGAAGACCTTGAGTATCCCACTGGATTAGTGGTAGTCACTGGAACTTGGCTTCGACGATATCCTATCAAAAAATCAAACATTTGGTTGTTTGAAGACTATGAAGTACATCGGAAAGATACTTCACTATTCACATTTGGTCCTTGCAACAAATATTAAATTGATCAAATATGAGGTTGGCCATCAAACAAGAATTTGTGGAAGGTTTGTGAATCAGATCATGAAGCAATTCTTGCTACTGTCAAGAATAGAGTTGATCCTTGTGGTTCATTGGATTGAATTTGCAAAGGTATGTTCTTCATGAATTTAATTTGAATATTTACTTAAATGATTTTGTTTAAATTTTGTATGATTTAAAATTCTATTTAATTACTTACTAACATGTTTATGTAGGTTAGTGGTGCCAAAAAAGCTTCCACCTTCACGTGGTTGGCACTGTCAGTAGAGAATTTATTATTCTCGAAGCCAAGTGAAGCTAAGAGAAATTAAATATTAGAAAGGAACAACAAACATAAATTCTCATTTCACCACCTATATTGTAAAAATATCTTATTAAAATTCTCATTTCACCACCTATATTGTATGAACCACCTATATTATTCAGGTGATTGACAATGGAAAACTTACACACTGACTAAAAATGGAGATGAGAAAATGCAGAGAGGATTTTTTATAGAGGGCCCAACATGGAGGTCTTAGATCTGACGAGACATCTCTAGGTGCCACAGTCCGAGAAATCACCCCGAAGAAATATGGCATGTTTTGGGCCTGGGGCTCTTAAGGACTACGCCTTCGATGAGGTAGCCCAAAAAACGGGGAGTGCACCCAGTAGGAACAAAAAAAAATCCTCCACTAGCATTCACCTGAAAGCCCTCTGACATTTTTGTCCATGGCGTAGTTGGTTTGGGTCCCTGAGCTATCGTTTGCAAACTATGTAAAGTGTCAAAGCAGCCTACACTCGACTCAGAGACTACACTATTTCACGCGTTTGCAAACAATAAGACAATGAGAGAACTAAATGGAGATGGAGAAAACCATGAGAGGATTTCATAGAGGGCTTTAACATGGAGGTCTTGGATCTAACGAGATGTCTCTAGGTGCCACGGAGTTTGAGAAATCACCCATCGAAGATATGGTGTTTGGGCCTCAGGGCTCTTAAGGGACTACGCCCGGATGAGGTAATGAAAAAGCATGGAGCATGTAAACCAAAAATCAAAGCCCTCGACATAGTGTGTTACCTATCCCACTCTGAAACTACAGCCTTGGCATGTTGGTTTTATCCATGAGCTCATTTTTACAAATAATATCAATGAGAGATGGAATTAGACCATTGAGAGGCTTTTAGGGATTCAACCTGGAGGTCTGATCGATGAGTTTGTCTAGTGCCACTTGATTCGTGAGAAATCATCAAAAGATATAGTGTGTTTGTAGAGGATCTTGGATGTGAGAGGTAAAAGCTTGAGAAATTTTTCACAATGAAGCTACCTCGTGGGAGTCACTTAAGAGCCAACCAACTACACCAACACATGACGGGTGATTTCTGGCCTCCGTGAGAAATCTCATAGATTGAACCTCCATGGAGCCCTCTATGATTTTTTCTCCATTTGGATGCCTCTATTGCTTTCGAGGGCTACCTCATCATAGGCGAAAGTGAACCAACTTAAGAGCCCTAGAGGCCAAAACACATTATATCTTCGATTGGTGATTTATGCTCCATGGCACTTAGAGCATAGATCTCTAAACCTCGAGACCTCATATTTAACCCTCTACTAAAATTCTTCACGGTGGTTGAATCCATCTCCATGGGACCCTATATTCTCTCAAGTTTTGTTCTATTGCTTCACTTTCATTGTTTGAAATAGTGAAATAGTGCAGTCTGAGTCAGTTGTAGATGTCAGATGTAGTTTGCAAACGAAAATCATGGGACCAAACCAACTATGCCAACATGTTGGGGTGGCTAGTGAATGCTATTGGAGGCTTTTTTTTAGTTCCCTATGCTCCCCGTGCTTTCGGGCTACCTCATCCAGGTGTAGTCCCTTAAGAGCCATGAGGCCCAAAAAACATATATCTTTGACAGGTGATTTCTTGGACTCGTGGCACCTAGAGATGTCTTGTCAGATCCAGAGACCTCCATGTTGAAGGCCCTATAAAATTATCTCATGGTTTTATCCATCTCCATTTGGTTCTCTCGTTGTCCTTATTTTTCAAACACGTGAAATATAGTAGTAGTCTCGAGTCGGTGTACTGCTGCCAAACATTGAAAGAAAGTTTGCAAACGAAGCTCATGGGATCATGGGACCAAACCAACTACACCACACACATGGGGTGGCTAGGTGAATGCTAGTGGAGGATTTTTTTGGTTCCCTACACTCTACGTGCTTTAGGGCTACCTCATCCGGGCGTAGTCCCTTAAGAGCCCTGAGGCCCAAACACGCCATATCTTTGACGGGTGATTTCTTGGACTCCATGGAACCTAGAGACATCTCGTTAGATTCGAGACCTCCATGTTGAATCCCTCTATAAAATTCTCTAGTGGTTTTCTCCATCTCCATATGGTTCTCTTGTTGTGATATTGTTTGCAAAATGCGTGAAATAGTGTAGTCTAAGTCTAGTGTAGTAGTGTAAGGCTACTAGATGTTGTATTTTGCAAACAAAAGCTGTGGGACAAACCAACTACGCCAACATGTTGGGATGGCCAGGTGAATGCTAGTGGAGGATTTTTTTGGTTCCCTATTCTCTCCATGTTTTCGGGCTACCTCGTCCAGGCGTAGTCGCTTAAGAGCCTTGAGGCCCAAACACGCTATATTTTTGACAGGTGATTTCTCGGACTCGTGGCACCTAGAGATGTCTCATCAAGATCTAAGACCTCCATGTTGAAGCCCTCTATGAAAAATCCTCAATGGTTTTTTATCCATCTCCATCTGGTTCTCTCTGTTCTTCTATTTATTTTTTAAAACACGTGAAATAGTGCATGTAGTTGAGTCGTAGGGGCTTCAGAGAATATATTTTGCAAAATGGAAGCTCATGGGACCGAACCAACTATGCCAACACATTGGGGTGGCCGGGTGAAGTGCTAGGTGAAATGCTAGTGGAGGCTTTTTTTGGTTCCCTATGCTCCCCATGCTTTTGGGCTACCTCTGGGCGTAGTCCCTTAAGAGCCCTGAATGACTAGATTGGCTTAAGAATGAATTTGATAGGGGTATGTCTAAGAACACAGAGAGTTATCAATCACCTAGTAAATATTTCTTGTTTAGTTCTAGATGGGATTCATTGGCCTATGTCTTAGTGACCTTCCATTCATTGATAATTTATGCTATGATAAACCCATGGATGCTTTCAAAAGTGCCTTAAAAAGGATAGGGGTAGTCATCAAGCCTAGTGAAGGGTGTGATGTGATTTCCAAATAACTTGAAATGCCTACAGATTTAAAGGTAATAACATGAATTGGATAGGATTAGACAATCAAGAATCATTGAGTGTCGAATTCAGAATGTCATTGCATCTAGAGACATTCTCAAGCATTGGAGTAATGTATATGGAGAGACATTCTCAAAATATCAACAGATGAAAGGCATCAAATTGTGATGACTCTCGGGTGTTTTAACAGGGGAGAAGACTAGAAGCATAGAAGAATGTAGTAAGTGCATGATAAGATAGGAACCAGTACAAAGAGACCATGAGCAAGAAGAAGTGCAAGTAAGGTAAATACACATATACACATTGATAAATTGAATGAATAATTACTCAGATTAGGTAACTCTTTATATACATACATTATATAAATATTGATTTCCAAAGTTTGATGCATATTATACATTGAAAATGCTAGTACATGTACATCACCAATAAATGAAAAAATAATCCATAATGTCTTAAATATTGTCAAGTGCACATCATATTAGTTTCATGTGAAAATAATCTTAGAAATGTAAGGTCTCATACAAAATTATCAAGTTCCAAATAGTATTTTAATGTGCATAATAAATACAAAAATGCCCAAATAGGTCATATACCATCAAGTTCAAATGCCATATAGGCGTACATACAATGCCATGCACATAGGCATACAAAAACAATGTCATGTAAGACATATATATTTCCTACTCATCAAAATCTATCCCTCTCTTGGCCTTGCTCAAAGAAGGCCCTCCTTTAGACGAAGATGGAGATCCATGAGATGACTTTGGATCATCCGAGCCCATGCTTGAGTCCTCTTCCATTGAATACTCACTGTAGATGAGCTTGTAAATGCAAACAATGTTTTTTGTCAAAACTTAATTTATATATGTTTTCAACATGTATTTAAGACCATGCTAGAATGAAAGTATTTACATAAATACACAAACTTACCGCAAGTTATCGATCATGAATTTACATCTCACGCTCAGATGAGTCATCGGGAGCTCTTGGAGTATGAACGGGGGTACGAAGATGATGAGATGGAGGAGTCTGTGCCCTCGAAGTCAAAATGGAGGGGGTTGAAGTTCCCTACATACACATAAGATCAGAAAATCTAACATCAAAATTAGCAAAAATAGAACTAAGTACATGTATGTACATAATGACAATATTTTAACTAATTTTATCAATATAGAACTATTGTTTTTACCCCACACCTGTGAATCAAATGAACAGGTTATTACCTATCACAGTAACTCCTACATATACACAATGAAGGACATTATTAACATAATTTAATAATTCTACAATGAAAGACATTACTAACATGTAATTTAACATAATATGAATTACACGAGAAATTTAACAAAATTTACGTGTTGTTTGAATACCTCAGTGAGTTATTTGCGTAGATGAAATCGCAGTGGCAACACCTTTATCTACTTGTCGCAGAGATGGTGGGGTGTCTAGTGAAGTCAACATCTTTATCAAACATGTATATCACATGAGTTAGATGGACATACAAGAACATACATATATTTGACTTCAAAACTAATATATATATATATATACACACACACACACACACACACATATATATATATATATATATATATATATATATATATATATATATATATACACATGTATGTGAAAATTTTACATAATTAACATTCTAAATTACCTCTGTGAATGTATGTGTATGCATGGTGCTCGCCACCTGTGGTCGGGATGAAGATGTGCCTCCCACGCGTTATGTAATATCAATGCATATACATGTACAAATACAATTATTTCAAAAATTTAACATATATAAGTAAATCAAGTACTCCAAACTTTTTGTAACACACACATAAAAAACATAACAAATTTACCTGTGAAGGTGATGCTGATGAATGTAATCCAAATGTCTCACTCAAAAGGACATCTGACATAGTGACATTATCGTGTGCACCCCTAGCACCAGGTGCACCAAAATCAATACGCATGAAAGTATCGTCCTCCTCGGGCCCCAAACATATGCTACCACATGACGAAAAGATGTGGCCTCATGCTAGTACTACTCCTGAGGGAATACTCTGTGTACCTCCATGAGCATCTGGCTCAGAAATATCCCTCGTATGTCGAACAAGGGTCGCAGATAGCCCCTGAAGTGTGTGGAGTGTATCAATCTCTACTGTCTCCTTCACTGCTTGAGGGACAATCTCAAGGTGAGGGGGCTTCTGTGTGGGGAATCTACCCTATTGAATAGGTGCATGTTGTGCACCTAGTCGATCTATGTGAGATCCTTTTCCTCGCCCTGGAAATCTCAGAAATCAAAATAATTTGGGATCTCGTTGAGGATAAACTCGCAATAGAGTTTCCTCAGAAAGTATAGTGGCACCTCGTTGTTATTACAAGGTGGAAAATCAAACACCATCCACCATCGGTCCCAAAAATTATTTTTAATCAAATTATTATTACACCAATGGATGGGAAATCATTTACATGACAACGAAACAGGAAAATTAGTGTGGGGGTCCGTGAATAAGGTGCATATGAGGTCTTTTGAAATTTATTTTTTCTTTACATCCACATATGACAATTTGTTGGAATAATAAACCCTACAACCCTCTCTGTAAGTTGTCCAATGATCAATTTGCCCCATTGTTGTGTCAATTTGAACAAGTAATGCCTCCAATGTGTTTGCAAGAGAGGCATGGTGGGGGTTTGTAGATTGTGAATCCCTCATTGTTTTGATTAAATCCTCAATTTCAATTTTGTTTTCAACTATGTGGGCTGCTAAATCTTCTTGACTACCGAGGGATGTTGAGCAATTGTGGGAGTGTCGGGAGGGATGACAGGAATAAGGGTTTGGTTGTGGTTGATTCACTCGACCTCTAACTGAAATAATAAAAATATGTATTCAATTCAAATTTTAATCTATAATTATCATATTTCAATGAAATTTTGAGAAAATAATTGTGCTTACCTCTTCTCCATGGCGCCATCATCGATTCAAATCTTCCTGTGATCCAAAACAATCCTTTGAGCTTGAGATCTAGCTGAATGAAAAAACATGAGGGCATGGTTAAGCTCTAAAACTCACATTTGAGGGAGATAAAAAGCTCAAGAAAATCCAATTGTGCATCTACATATCTAATCGTATGGTACAAAAAGGATTGGTTTTGATGAAGTTTGTAGGTATATGAGTGTGTTGGATGTTTCATGAAGAAAACCTTAGTGTACTAGATATCTCATGGTTTCCTCCAAATAATAAAAAAAATTTATGAGAAATTTATGTGAGAATATTTTAATATTATGTGCATTTATCCTTCCTACTTCTACAAGATTGTGCATGATATAAACAGTCATGTTGAGTGAAGGATGTTTGTGTATATATGCATGGTGTCCGAAGTAAGAAATGGATATGGGGTCCGGTATATGTCCAAGATGATTTTTGAATATCACATTTTATTTGGTAAAGTGATATGTGTTCATTGTTTTCATGGATTTACAATCGTCCTATACGGGTCTAGTCAAGTTGATCAAGTCTTAAAATGCTAAATCTTCATGATGAAGCTCTTTGAGTGGTGACTGAAATTAGTGTGGTAAGTTTTATAAGGTAATGGATATCTCAGAAAATTGGTTCACAACCTTTGGATATAAATTTAACCATGTATCTCATCTCATTTTGAAGACTCGTATTTGGTTTCATATGATAGTCAAGAAGGACTGTACATCTTATCTTAAAACATAAATTCTCCTCCATCTATCTATGAAAAAGAAGGCTTGAAAGTGGTTATTGAGCCTCGATGAATTTTTCATTCACCTATCATTGCATAGAAATGAAGTATAAGGTGGCGAAATCCTAAAAATGCATGCCTAGGGTTTGAAACTTAGAACCCTTATTGTGCACAATTTTGGAAGATCAAGTTCATTTGATCTTGTAAACATGATTTCAAACCAACCCATAATATGGAGAGTTATGAAGATTCAAGTTATCCACCTAGGAAGAAGTCTGTGAAGATATGTTTGTTTGAGAAAGTGTGTGGACTTGGTATAATAGTGAAGATGCATCTCTATTTAAGCAAACCATGTTACCGTGTTCAAGTACATGCCTTTGTTGAAGAAGATATGTGTCAACCTTATCTCTTGATGGGTGAAATTGATTCAAAGGTCACACAAATAAGTTATCCAAGTTGTAAAAATAGTCAAAGCCTTGCTCCTCTTGTCTTGACAAGACTTTCTTTGTCTGAGTTGAAGCCTCTTCATGATAGTGAGTTCTTAACTGTTGAAGAAGAATGAATGGTCCTCCAAACCATGTTTTGATGATGTCCAAGTTGTGAGTGATGATGAATTCCTTCACATATACCTGATTCTCTTGTATGAATGACTGAGTTGAACTTATAAGGCTCTACACTATGTTTATTCATAGTGTGATGTATACATGCGTTCAAATGAAGGAGTGAAGCATAATTTGTGTATCTTGAAGATTGAATGGAGGTTATAAAGTATTTTTAAGGTGTTAAGTAATGGGTTTTCATTATGTGACTCCTTGTGTAGGGTTTGATAATACTAAAAGAAAAATATAATCGTGTGGTGTTAGAAGACAAACCTAATAGCGAGTTACATTTCGGGATGGAAGACGTCAGTCATGGCATTTGTGTAAGCTCAAAATTAAGGTAGTAGTCTTAATTATATTCCCTATTCCGCTCAAGCATACCAAGAGTCATAACAAGTCAGAAAATGAAGAATTTAGTAACCACTTGTTTGATGGTAATCATGTAATGTTAGTTATACTATCTGGTTCAAATTTTTGAGAGACACATGCGAAGAGTCTATGGAAATGAAGTGTAAAATACATGAAAGGTAGATAGGAACTGTGTGTGTGTGTGTGTGTGTGTGTGTGTGTGTGTGTGTGGTGTATGAAATAAAGCTTGCTACAGAGAGAGGTATGAAAGTGTGTTGATTTTTGGAGATAGGTGCAAATGAAGTGAAGAGATGAAACAATGATCATAATGTGTTGAATTAAGAAAATAAGTTGAAGGTAATCAAAAATATTTGACTAAAGTATCAGTTATTCCTTAGAAATTCGGGAGTGGATGCTTCCATTGCAAGTAGATGCTTCCAAAACTTGATCAAGTGGGTGTTTGGCTTTGTATTGGAGTGGGTGCTTCAAGATCATTGCAATTGTTATAAGACACTTTCCCCGATATTACTCGATTTCTATGATTTTTATACCTTATTGGGTTTCCACCTTAAATTTTTGTGTCCTCATGTGTTTTCTCTTTCATCTTCCATGATAGCATTCTTTGATTAGTTGATTATTTGAAAGGATATTTAATAAAAAAGTATTGATTGCTAAGTTTAAATTCACATGTTTTAAAAGGAATTGATTCACCCCCTCCCCTCTTAGTTATTGAATGTTCAATAATTGGTATCGAGTAGGTACCTTTTACGTAAATTATAACCACTTCAAGGAGATCCTTCTTACTCAAAACATAGACAAAAATCTAGCAAAAAGTGGTCTCTCCATGACCAAGTCACCTCTTTTCAGTGGAAATAACTATACCTTTTGGAGTGTTAGGATGAGTGTATACCTTTAGTCTCTTGGACATGATATATGGGAAGTAGTTGAGCATGGCTACACCATTCCTAGTACACCTATCACTTTAGTAGATGATAAGAAAGATCATAAAGAAAAAAATCAAGAGTTATGAATGTCATCCTTTATGGACTATCTAAGAAAGAGTTTGTAAAGGTTATGTAGTAAAAAATAACCAAAGACATGTGGGACAAAATAAAGAACATATATGAGGGAGATGAAAAAGTAAAACTTGCCAAATTGTAGACCTATAGAACACAATTTGAAAGCCTAAAAATGAAGGAGGATGAGAGCATTGCTTCTTATCTGTAAAGAGTGAATGAAGTGACAAACATGATAAGAGGGCTTGGTGAAAAGCAAGAGGAATCTATTTTCCAAAAGTACTAAGGTCCCTGAATCCTAAATATGATGCAAAAGTATCAGTTGTGGAGGAAGCCAAGGACATAACCAAGCTAAAATTGGATGAGCTTCATGGCATCTTAGGTGCATATGAATTGAGAACTTTGGGAGAAAAATTAGGTAAGAAAGAGTTCTTTCAAATCGACAATGAACTACACCCAAAGAAAACTAAAAAGAATCGATGTTGAATTGGATGATGAGAAGATAGAGGCCATGTTTGTGAGAAAACTCATAAAAGGATTAGGTAAATATAAGGGAAAATTTCCCTTTAAATGTTTCAATTGTGGCCAAGTAGGTCACTTTACATCAAATTTTCCTCACAAGAACAAAGAGGAGAAATATGAACATGAAGAAAAAGGTAAGAGGCATATCAAGCATAAAAATAACTTTAAGAGAGAAGGAAAGAGGAATTTCTTCAAAAAAATTTCTACACCAAGGAGGATTCAAGTTCAACTAAATCAAGTGATACCAATAGTTTTGAAAGTGAGAAGGATGAAGCCTATAATTAAACCTTGTTCATGGCCTTTGAAACATCACATGAAAGTAGTATACATTAAGGAAATAATCACATTGAAGTTGAAGAATCACATGAAGAAGGTGTTGTGATAGACCTTGAAGTTGAACTAGTGAGTGTTCTTACAGAGTTGTAGCTATCTAGAAGGAAGAACCATGAGATGACATCCAAAATGAAGGACTATGAGGAGAAAATTAGTATTTATGAAAAGAGAATTAGTATGAAGGAGAGAGAAGAGGAAGATGAGTTCAAGGAACTAGAAGCTCAACTAGAGATAATGTCACTATCATTCACATCTAAATAAGAAGAGTGTTTAAGACTCAAATTAGAAATAGAACACCTAAATACTGAGTTGGATCAAATGTCAAGAAAGGTGAAGCTGTTTGAGAATTTTGACAAAATCACACATGATCTAACGATCTTCTAAGCATCCAAAGAGATGCAAGTGACAAGTCAGGTTTAGGATACAAAGAAGAAAACAAGGATGTTGGAACAATAGATAAGAAGGATGTAAAAAGCGCTCCAAAATTATCTTACAATGACAACAATAAGATCAAAAATGATGTCAAGAGATGGACCAAGCTCTTGTAAACTCCCATATAATCGGGTACCATACGAAATAAAATCAACATGTGACCTTATTCACACTTGACTTCCTAAGGTCATGCTGAGATAGTCGATGTTGAATAGAAATGGATGTGTGTGTGTGTGTGGTGATGGATAATCTAATGAGGAAGCCTTATATCTTCGACACGTAATAATAGGATTTGTGAATCTAAGGAAAATAATTCTCTCCTAACTGAAGTGGTGTGATTGATCGATCCGATATGATAGCTTCTCGGAGACTCCAGTCAATATCGAGCTCTACCAAGATTCTATTCACTAGTTATTGAACACGCGGAAATTGACCTGCGGGCACCTCATATAGATTTTTGGACAAGGTCATGGAGGTCGAACGAGAGGCGTAATGAAGCCACAAGGACTATGGATGATTTTGAGTCCGGGTCCGAGGAAGGTCTTAGCCGATTGGCTACTATGTTCAATAATGAAATTTATACAACAATATAAGGTGATAGTTATGACGTTCTAAATATCGATGCACGTAAACCAATGTTGATATCTAATTGGTAAGTAGGCTCGTTGAGTTGCGGGACTTGAGGATCATAATTGAAAAACTCATGGAGGTTGTTGTCTGTTATGATCATACGCGTAATCAAACCCTATTTCTAGGAGTAATCCAATAATTTTAGGCTTGATTAACAACGATGTTTAGCGTGTTTATTTGTTCTATTTTCTTAGAGAATGTAGCAGGTGTGCATAAGAATGTCAAATGTAAACTTGTATCAATATATGTTATCAAATCTGGCTCGTTGGGTTGTGGGACCACAGGATCACAACTATGCATCTTTTCTTATTGTGGACCCTTGATGGTTATACTGAGTAATGAAATTGAAATAATCTTGATAAAATAAAACTAACTACAAAAGGAAATCTAATCTATGTTTTGGGGTTTTCACAATATATCGAACAAAACCATGAAATAAAACTAATCTAATAAAAGTAAATATTTTTTTATCTTTTCTAGTTTTTAATAAAATGTGTTCTAATCTAATAAACAAACTAAAGAAAAGTAGTCAGTTGGATTGAGCTAGTTACTTGTGAGAATATGTGAATCTAAATCTAAAAAATAACCTAATCTAATAAAAACCCTTCAAAGCCTACCTCAAAGGTGAAGAACAAATCATGACCCGAGAAAGAGCTATTGTTCCTCACAACTTCCCCGGTAATGTTAAAGAGAAAAAATTCTAATGATTTGATCTACTTGTAAGTGCCTAATCAATTGAAATGAACAATTTTACTACTCTATTTGATATTTAATTGAAATTAATAATTCAAAATTTAAAATTTAGCAAACAAACAAATAATTCCAACCTAGATAAACAAGAGATTTGGAAAATCCGGTTGTATCTATGTTTGTCCCCTCAGTTTGTTCCTTTCTTTCTTTGTGTGTTCATATGAGTCCAAGGAATTGGGAATGCAAGAACAAAAATAGAAGAAGATGCTTGAGCAATGGTAGCTTGAAGGAAGTCTGGTTGTAATGTGAGTAGAAGAGATATAGCACAAGAGATCCTAGTTTGGCTATGCAATTTCTAGGAGGATTGTGGCAGCAATACTATGCAAGATACACAAAAATTCTCAGGATTTTTACTTGAACACAAGCATGTAATATATAAGAATTGCATTTGGGATGTGCCTTTATACACAAGGCAAGAATATGTAGTTCCAATTAACTAAAGCACATGTAAAAATAGAAGAGTGAAGGAGAACCAAACAATCAAAACTATTTTTAGACAAATCGGTTCACAAACGCATCCTAAAAGTGAAGTTAAGTGAATCGTCGCATGTTAAAAACACGCATGACGGAATTTGGAAAAAAATTTAGGACCACCACCCTATGTAGGGAGGTGGTCGAGAGAATGCCACCATGCCCGGGCGGTGGTTTGCAACCGTCGCCCAAGCAGGGGTAGAGTCTTGGTAGTAAAGGCCAAAACATTAACAGAATGAAGCGGGAGGCTAGAAAAAGCGTAACAAATCTATGTAAGGGCATCTAGGCTACAAATATACACTGCAAACAGATTTTGGAGCTTGAACATATTCTAAAAGGACATGAATCTTCATTGGGGACTTTTGTAACCGTTTTCGGCAATGTAGCACATGCAATTTTGGGTGCGCATCAAGGATGTTGGAACAATAGATAAGAAGGATGTAACGATTTCTATAAAATTATCTTACACCGACAACAATAAGATCAAAAATAATGTCAAGAGATGAACCAAGACCTTCAGACACTCCCATGTAATCAGGTACACTCACTCCTTTTATGGTTACTATTTCTCATGTAACATGTTTGGTCATAAAGCTATCAAATTTAAGAAAAAATTTAAAGGTCATGATAGGAATTATAATTCACAAAATAAGAAGAGATAAGGGTGTGGTGTTTTACAATTGCCAAAATATTGGACACATAGCAAAGGCTTGTAATCAGAACCCCTAAGAAAATATATAAAGATATTTGTAATAAATTCAGATCCTATAAATAAGGAAGAACAAACTATGATATCACAAACATCATTTCATGTTCAAGATGAGGGAAGAATATGGTATCTTGATAGTGGTTGCTCAATTCACATGACAGGTGATAAGAACAAGTTCATCTCCTAACTAAGATTTCCTCAGGAGCTATCAAATTTGGGGACAACAACTCAGCTAACATTGTTGGTAAGGGATTATTAATCCTAGATAATGGAAAATTAGTCACTGAAAATGTATTATATGTAGAAGGTCTCAAGCACAATCTCCTAAGTGTTATCCAAATGTGTAAGAAAGGGTACACACTATTTTTCCATGACAAAGGGTGTGATATGAGAGAAAGAAAATCAAGAAATAATATTGTCAAAGGAAAGAGACCCAATAATAACATGTATGTGCTAAAGGAATTCCATAAAGAAAAGTGATTTACAACTAAGGAATATTACAATTGGATTTTGCATGAAGGCTAGGGCACTTAAAATTTGATAACCTTGTCAAAATAATCTCAAAAGGATGTGTTAGAAACATGTCAAGAATCATCAAACCAGTTGATGCACTTTGTAAATATTTCTTACATGGGAAACAAAATAGGAGAAGATTCAATTCAAAGGAATATTCCACATCAAGTCCATTAGAACTGATACACACTGATCTTGTTGGACCCACAAGAACTACAAGCATCCAAGGAGATGAGTATTTTATGTTGTTGATTGATGATTATACTAGGATGACTTGGGTTACATGATTAAAAGAAAAATCAGAAGCATTAGAAATATTCAAGGCATTCAAAGCCTTAGTGGAGAATGAAAATAATACAAATATCAAATGCTTGAGATCAGATAGGGGTGGTGAGTTTTTGTCTAATGATTTTGATGATTTCTGTGAAGAACATGGAATAAGGAGGAAATTTTCATCAATAAGGACATCTCAATAAAATGGGGTGGTTAAGAGAAAGAATATAATAGTTCAAGAGATGGATAGGACAATGTTGAATGAGTCCAAAATTTTATATGGTTATTGGAGAGAGGAAGTATGTAAAACTGTATACATCTTGAATAGGGAACACATAAGAGTGAATAATAATAAGACACCATATGAGCTTTAGAGAGGCAGGCCAACAAATGTAAAGCATCTTAGAGTGTTTGGGAGTAAATGCTACATCAAGATCTAGATGAGGATAATTTAGGCACATTTTATCATAGATGCGATGAAAGGAATATTTCTAGGATACTCTTGATAAGTGCATCATATAGGTGATATAATAAAATGCTCCAAAATATATTAGAAAGTAGTAATGTGATGTTTGATGAGCCATATCCTTGAAGATCAAAACTCAGCCCAAAAATGATGAATAAGATGTAGAAGATAAATCTCCATGCATAGAAGTCTAAGAAAATGGTAAAGATGAAGAAAGCACTCATGAAGAAGAAGATGAAGTACATGAGATACTAGACACAAAAACACCTTTAAGGCAGATAAAGAAAGATCGTCCAAATAATCATATTATTGGAAACAAAAATGCAGGCATACTCACAAGAAGAAGATTTAAAAACTTGAAAAATCATGAGAACACAAATCTCCTATCCATGGTAGAACCCAAGAATGTTGAAGAATATAGAAAAGATAAAAATTGGGTGAAAGTAATGAATGAAGAATTAGATCAAATTGATAAAAATGAAACTTGGGAGTTAGGTCCTAGACCCAAGGATAATAATGTGATTAGAACAAAGTGGGTGTTTAGAAATACACTAAATGAAAAAGGTGAACTAGAAACGAGAAAATACTAGCATACAAAGAGTATGCTTGAATGGAAGGAATTGAATTTAATGAAAAATTTTCACCAGTGGCAAGGATGGAAGCAATCATATTGTTTTTGGCCTATGCAACACATAAGAGGTTCAAAATCTACCAAATGGATGTTAAGTCAAATTTATTGAATGGTCACCTAAATGAAGAAGTTTATATTGAACAACCAAATGGTTTTTCCCTCACTGAAGACAAATACTATGTATGCAAGTTGAAGAAGGATTTGTATGGGCTCAAACAAGCTCCTAGATCTTGGTATAGTAGGTTAGACAAGTATCTAGTTGACCAAGGCTTTAGAAAAGGAGTAGTTGATAGTAACCTATACATAAAGGAAGAAGAAGGAAACTTGTTGATTGTTGTTGTATATGTGGATGACATAATATTTGGGGAGACAATGAGAGAATGACATATGAGTTTGCTGAAGTCATGAAGGAAGAATTTGAAATGTCAATGTTTAGAGACTTAACCTTCTTCTTGGGACTACAAATTAACCAATCAGAGAAAGGAATCTTCATATCTCAAACCAAGTATGTTAAGGAGATTCTTAAGAGGTTCAACATGGAAAATTTCAAACTAGTAGGGACATCTATGATCATGGTATGCAAGCTCAGTAAATAGGAGATCTCACCAAAAGTTAATCAAACCTTGTATAGATCCATGATTGGTAGTCTACTATACTCTACTACTTCTAGAACAAATATGGTGCAAGCTATTGGGTTAGTTGGGAGTTTTTAAGAAGAACCTAGAGAGATTCATCTTTAAGCATTCAAAATGATTTTAAGATACCTAATGGTAGCCCTGAATTATGAACTTTGGTATCCAAGGAGCAAGGAGTTTATCATGAAGGCATTCATAAATGTTGATCGGGTAGGGAACATTGATGATAGAAAGAGAAAAAGTGGAGGGGAATTATTTGTGGGAAAGTGTCTTGTATCATGGCTTAGTAAAAAGAAATCACTAATGGCCCTTTCAACATGTGAAGTTGAGTATGTAGCAACTACAAGTTGTTGCACTCAAGTACTCTGGATGAGGCAAACCTTGGAGGAATACAAAATCAGATTTGATGAACCAACACCTCTATATTGTGACAGTACTAGTGCCATAAGTGTATCTAAGAACCCTGTGCTACATTATAAAACTAAGCATATCCCAATAAAATACCACTTCTTGAGAGAGTAAGTGAATGACAAGAAAATTAGATTGGAACATGTGAGTACTAAGGAAGAGATAACTGACATTTTAACAAAGAAATTTCTTAAATCCACCATTGAGAATCTAAGGGAAGAATTGGGGGTCATTCCTAATCCTACCATCTACTAAAATCCTAAATACAACATAAGGGAGTACATCAAGGATCAAATCTGCTCCTAAATAGCTCCAAGTGTCAAATAACATGTGCACAAGTCCAAGAGGAGCTCTTTGAGGTATGTTTGTGTTGTACTTGTGTGGTTTTTTTATCTTTGTGTCAGTGTACTATTTTTCATAATTGTCAAAGGGGGATATTTTTGTATTAAATAATAAAAATGTGTTGTGTTGATGATGAGTTGAGTGTTTTCATCCAATGTATCTAGACCTGTGTTGACATCAATGAAAAAGGGGGAGATTGTTGAACCTTGTGCATTGATGGAAAAGTGGCAAGGTGTGTAGAAATTTTTTTCATATATTCTTCACTCATTCAATGTGTCTCAGTTTTTGTCTTGTGACTCCAAAGGTCAGTATGTGCATTGTCTTGGTGAGTGAAGTTGATACCTTGAGAAGTCAAGTCATAGTCTTGGGGTTTAAGTGCTTGCACTATCTTGAGATGTTTGGTATGAACCAAATTGTGTTTTCACATGTTCTAGAAGATATCTCAGGTATGTAAATAAGGTTCCATGAAGATGTACAAGTTAAACTTAGTGCTATATGGGTGAATCTAGCTAAATTGGGTCTAGTTTGAAGGCCTATTCCTAGTAGGTCTTGGTGTATGATGGCTTGCAAGTCTTATAAGTATATTTCAAGATTGTGAGGTGTGGAGAATAATTGTACAAGGAATATAAGGCATAAAAGGTGATAAATCAAGGATTTGAATCTTTAAGGAGACCTAGTGAAAATGAAGGCTTGAGAACATGCCTAGTAGTCATAGGAAAATGAGATGGGACAAGAAAATTCAGAGGGCCTCATGAAAAAAACCATGGGAGATGTTGGAGGTATGAGTTCTCATGGTGTGAGAAAACTTTCAGGGTCAAAAAGTTAAAACCAAGCATGTGGAGTCACATTCTTCAAGACTGGGTTTTTGAGAAGTGCAAATTGAGCACCTCAACTTCTTAGAAGTTGTTCTAAATTGAAAAGGATTCTTCAGATAAGTCATAAGAGAATTTTTGGAGGAAATTGGGATAAAACATAATGCAAAAGGTTTGAGATCAAATGATGGTGAAATGAATTTTTTAATCTATTTTACGAGCTAGTTTCAAACCCTTTAAAACCCTTAGAGAGATACGAGAAATATGAAAGGTATGGGCATAAAATGAATTTTTAAAGTTCATTTTATGTTTTATACATGTAAATGAATCTCCATATCTCAATAAAATCCAATTGTGCATCTACAAATCTGATTGTATGGTATAGAAAAGGACTAATTTTGATGAAGTTTGTAAGTATAGGAGTGTGTTGGATGTTTCATGAAGAAAAAATTAGTGTTCCAGATAGCTCATGGTGTCCTCAAAATTATCAAAAAGTTGTATGATAAAGTATTTTTAGAAGATTTTAAGAGTAGGTGCATTTCTCCTTCCTATTGCTAGAATATTGTGCATGTTATAACCAGTCATGGTGAGTAAAGGATGTTTGTGTGCATATGCATGATGTCTAAAATAAAAATGGATATGGGGGTATAGTATAGGTCAAATATTATTTGTTGAAGCTCACATTTTATTTGGTAAAATTATATGTGGTCATTGTTTTGATGGATTTACAACTATCTTATAAGGTTCTAGTCAAGTAGACTAAAGTCTTAAAAATTCTAAATCTTCGTGATCAAGCTCTTTGAGTGATGACTACAATTAGTGTTGTTAAGGTAATGGAAATCTTATAAAATTGGTTCACAACTTTTGGATAGAAAGTTAACCAAGTAGCTCATCTCATTGTGAATATTGTATTTGGTTTTGTGTGATCAAGAAGGACTAAACATCGATCTTAAACCATCAAGTCTCCTCCATCTATCTATTCAAAATAAGGCTTGAAAGTGGTGAGTGAGCCTTTGATGAAGTTTGAATTCACTTGTCATGGAATAGAATTGAAGTTTAAGGTAGTGAAAGCCTAAAAATGCATGCTAAAGGTTTGAAACTTAAATCCCTTACTATGCACATTTTTTTTAAGATCACTTTCATTTGATTTGTAAACATGATTTTAGAATAACCCCTGATATGGGGAGTTATGCAGATTCATTATCCACATGGTAATAAGTATTTGAAGGTATGTTTGTTTGAGAAAGTGTGTGGAATTGGTATAATAGTGAATATGCATCTCTGTTTAAGCAAATTGTGTTACCTTGTTCAAGTGCATGCCTTTGTTGAAGAAGAGTCATGTCAAGTATAATCTCTTGATGGGTGAAATTTTTCAAAGAACACACAAATAAGTTCTCCAAGTTGTGAAAATAATAAAACCCTTGCTCCTTTTTTCTTGACAATACTTTCTCTATTTTCGTTGAAGCCTCTTCATAAAAATGAGTTCTTAAATGTTTAAGAAGAACTAATGGTTCTCCAAACCCTATTTTGATGATGTAAAAGTTGTGAGTGATGATGAATTCCTTCACATATACCTAGTTCTCTTGTATGAATGACTTAGTTGAACTTATAAGGCTCTACACTCTATTTATTCAAATTGTAATGCATACATGGGTTAAAATGAGGGAGTGAATAATAATTTTTGTATCTTGAAGAATAAATGGAGGTTATAAAGGATGTTTGAGGTGCGAAGTAACGTGTTTTCATTATGTAACTCCTTGTGCAAGGTCTGTTAATACTAAAAGACAAACATAATATCATGGTGCTAGAAGACAAACCTAATGGAAGTTACATTTCAGGTTGGAAGAGGTCAGTCTTAGCATATGTGTAAGCTCAAAATTCATGTAACAATGTGAAGTATATTCCCTATTCCACTCAAGCATACCAAGAGTCATAACAAGTTAGTAACCACTTGTTTGACAATAACCCTATGATGTTAGTTAGACTACTTGGTTCAAATTTTTGGGAAAGGCATGTGAAGAGTTTATGAAGATGAAGTGTAAAATACATGAAAGGTAGATGGGTTTATATATATATATGCTCTATGATGTATGAAAAAAATATTTCTATAGAAAGAGGTATGAAAGTGTGTTGATTTTTGAAGATAGGTTAAAATGAAGTGAAGAGCTGAAACAATGATCACAATGTGTTGATGTAAGAAAATAAGTTGAAGGTGATAAAAACTATTTGATTAAAGTCTGATTTGTTTCTCAATAATTTGGGAGTGGGTGTTTCTATTGCAAGTAGGTTCTTGGAAAACATTCAAGTGGGTGTTTCTATTTATATTGGAGTGGGTGCTTCAATATAATTATAATTTTTATAGGACATTTTCTGCTGATATTGCTCTAATTTCCGTGGGTTTTCACCCTTATTAGGTTTCCCACCTTAAATTCTTGTGTCTACATATGTTTCTTCTTTCATCTTTCATGATAATTAGTTCAATATTTGAAAGGATATTTAATGAATGTTGTATTCATTTCTAAGTTCAAATTTAAAAGTTTTAAAAGGTACCGATTCACCCCTCCCCATCTCAAAGGTTTTGAACGTTCAACATGATTCAAAGTGGATGAAAGAGAAAAAAATCTTCTTGCTAATCCATGAGATGGGTCCAAATCCAAGATGAAAAACATATCCTAACATTGATTTCATGTCAACAAAAGATACAACATAGTCTAAGTTAGTATATCCTTATGAGAAGAACTATGAGTTCTTCTGATATTCCAAACCATAATCAAATATACCTCATACATATCTCAAAACATGATTCGTCACTACCTAGTGACATTTCTTCGCTTCTTGCATGAATTGGGAGAGATAGATGACAGAAAATCATAGTCTAATCTGGTATAAGTCAAGAAAATGAGTCTCCCCACAATTTTCTTGTAGTGAGTAGCATCTACTTGAGGTGAATCGAGAATTCGGAAAGTTGAAAACCTTTCTCTATTATATTGGACACAAGTTGATGATCAAACATTCCATACTTTTCAAAGAGTGTGTTTGAATATTTATTCGATGAGATAAAAATTTGATTCTTCTTATGTTATATTTCCAAGCCATGATAATAATGAAGTATCCCCAAATATGTCATGTAGAAGGATTTCTTAAGATCGTTATTTACATCTTCAACGAGATTATCCGATCTCCCTTTTATTACAAGATCATCCACATATAAGAAAAGAATGAAAATATTTGTTCCTACTTTCTTAATATACAAATTAGAATATGACGAGTTATGGGTGAATCCATGCTTCAAAATGTGATCATCTATTTTAATTCACCATGCCCTGGGTGCTTGTTTGATTCCATAAAGATAATTAACTAGACGACATACCTTTTAGGGTGCTTCTTGTTGACATATCCTTCTGGTTGGGTCATGTACACTTCTTCTTTTAGATCACCATTCAAGAAAACACTTTTCACGTCCATTTTTCAAAGATTCCATTCTTTTTGTGTTTTTGGTTCACAGATAACCCTGATAGTCTTGATCTTTTCCGTGGGTGCAAAGGTATCCTCGTAATCAATTCCTTCTTTCTAGGAATATCCCTTTACAACAATTCGTTCCTTGTACTTCTCAATAGATCCATCTTCCTTGTTTTTTTTTTTTTAAAATACATTTGCATCCAATGGGTTTTTTTCTATAGATAGATCAACAAGTTCCCATGTCTTATTATGAACCAAGGAGTCAAACTTGGCATCCATGGCCTTATTCTAATGTGGTTGAATTAGTTCCTCTCGAATTGTATGAGGTTTGGTGCTATTAACAACTAAACTCATGAGTGTGATATTTACCTCATTTCTCACATGTCTTATCATTCTTAGTCCTAATGAAGTGTTCGAAAGTGAGTTCAAGTGGGAGTCCTTGACGGTGCTTTGGACCCATTTTGGATGTTGATGCTGCAATTTTTTTCCAAATGTAAAATTTCCATAACCAATTATCCTTGTAGTTATTTCTCCTTGTTTGAATATTCTTTATGCTTGTCATCTAACCGTGAGAGCAATCTATGAGAGGAGGTTGGTATTGACTCTTCTTTGTGTGGGAATGAGTCAAATGATGACTCATCACAAAACACTTCTCAACTCTCATTTATCTTCTATATCTTAGGATCTATGAGATGATACACCTTTGAGGTGTTGTTGTAGCCCAAAAATATTCACTAGATCATCTTTGGATCAATTTTATTCCCTTTTGATCTAGACCATGCATGTATGATGCACATCTAAAAAGTCTAAGATTCGAGATCAATGGCTTATGATTACTCCAAAATTCTTCTAGTGTTGATGTAAGAACATCAAATCTAGCATGTGTATAAGGATGGAAACATCCAAAAAAAAATTATATGTGTGTTCACATATCCTAGATGTCAATAGAAATCTAATTGTGTTGCTAGTTTTGGTTTAGGAATTTAAAAATTCAAATGAGAAATTTTCCTCCTAAATGCAAATTTGAAATTATGGATCCCTTTTGGCTTGGAATTGGTGTTATAATGCATCCTTGGATCTTGAAATTTTTTAAAAGGATGACATAAGGTATAGTGAGTGTCTTAGGTCCTCTTTAGGGTCTATAAATCATAACATGAGTCTAGAAGTCAAGGACTTGGTCTTTAAGCTTAAATACTTAGAGTTAAGGCTAAGGTCACTCATATGACCAAAGGATATAGGGTTATGCATTTGGTTAGACACTAATGAAATGTTATAAATTGTCAAATGTAAATAATTTACCTCATTCCATCTGGATGAGAATATAAAATGTAAAGTTTCAAGAAGAGTATTCATGAAGAAAACTCGGTTTGTGACAATTTTGCATGTTTATTGAATGTGTTGATTGTGTATGAAAGTAATTTTTGATCTTAGATTTTATAATGAGATAATCTCAAGTTTTATAAAGGTATTTTCTATCCAAAATTCACCCCCAAGGTAATTTTGATAACTTGCACAATTTCTTCAGGCTTGAGCAAGAAAAAATGGTTCGAGGCCCAAAATCAGGTTTTGAGGGATCCCTTGGCTTTTCTCTAACTTCCCTATCCAAAGAAAAATCCAAGGAGATAGCAAAAATTTGCAAAAATTTGAAAGAATGAAGTCAAGGGCCTATTTTAGTGCAAATCGGGTCTGAGGGCTATGGATGGAACCAATGTGGATCGTACCAGGGTTCATCATACCAAGTTCAAACCTGAAATGCTAAAGAGGAAATGGAATGTGGAAAAAGTGGATAAAAATGTCCCATGCGGTCTGCGAGACAGCTAGGAACAAAAGTACCCAAAATGCCCAAAAATCTAATTTGGTCACATCCAAATGTAATGCGGTTAAGGTGGAAAAATATGTCTAGGATAATTGGGCCCCAAAATCTGAAATAGTCGCAACTAAGTGCAATGCGGTTAAGGTGGAAAATATATCTGGGACAGTTGGGCCCCAAAATCCAAAATAGCCACAGGTCTGTAAGGTGTGGATATGTCGAGAGTCAATGGTCCACCTAGCTCGGTCAACGGTGGACATGCGAGGATAGAAAATCCTAAATCGGGTGACGTGGAGAAAGGAGGCCCGTGTGGTCCAAGTACCGTGGGGACATGAGTTCCCTGAAACCCGAAATCATAGAAATACAAAGGGAAGTGGTGTAATGCGACCCCCAAAGTTCAAACAAGCATAAATTTGACCCAAAGCTCGATTTAAAAAAAAAAATTAAAAAAATAAATATATCTAGCTCCAAAAAGTTAAATGCTTAGTCTTGTCAAATGCAAGAAATACTGGAAAACCCAAAATAGCTTCTCACACTCAGAAGACCATAACTTTTGCAATTCTCAACAGATTTTCACAAAATTAGTCTCATTGGAATTGTGATTCTAAGCCCAATGCACAAAAAGAAAGAAATGTAGAAATTGATGAAGTTTTGATACTGAGTTTTCTGAAAATGTGGCCAAGTTCATAACAATGATTTTATTGGTGGTTGTGAGAACATTTAATGAAGCATGGGCATACATTTTTCACTGCTGCAAGTTATGGGACAATATGGGGAGCCTTTTGCAAGCAACATACCATCATTTCACTTCATTGATTACCTCTTGAAAGTTGTGGGAAGTAAAATTTTGGGATTTTCATTTCTCCCTCTCTCTCTCCTCTCAGAATTCTATAAATTAGAGTGTTGGGCTCATTATAAAAGGGTGGTTTTTAGTAGAAAAACTCTATCATTTTGGTTTTGTGAAGCCAATGTGCTACATGCCCTTGTAGTGGACTCCTTGCATGGTGATCCAAGCCTTTACTTTATAATAGATTGAACTATGTATATCATGAAGCAATAGATGCAAGTTTGTGGATGTATCTTCCCTTGCTGTGTTGTTTGCATTCTTCTTGCCTCTTCAATCTTATTACAAATATATTGTGTCTATTTTATGCTCTTGCAAGGATTCATTATCATTGTGTGTGTATGAAATATTTTTGTGAATGCAGTTGCTAGACTGTGGAGAACTATTATCACCCTCTCCAATATGCACTTCACTTCCATTTTTCACACATTGGAAAGCTATTCTCATTCCCTTATTTTTGGTGTATCACCGTTGTTAGTGTAGGATTTACTTTCATGCACTCTCTCTCCCTGGTCCCTTGGAAAGTTAGATTAGGATATTTTCTTGCATTAGAGTAGATTGTGGTAGGTAGTTTAGGAGTAAGAACCAACTTTCTCTGGAGGTCTATCTCAAGTAGAAAGTCCCACAACTTGGAGATAGCACCCATGTTACCCAGTCACATCATGAGCTCAAGCATACACACTTGTGTAAACCATAGGGTGTTGTGATTTGGTGATAACAATATTTAGTCTCGATTCTTGTAGAATTATTTAGATTTTTGAATGCACTTAGACTTGGGTGATCTACATAGCCTTGTGATAATTAATGTGAAAATAATATACACGTGATTGAGCTTGAATATCACTAAGAAGGTAATAATAATATTGGTGGAAGTAATTATTATGTATACTAGCTAAATCCAAAGATGTTTTAAGGAATGATTTTTGTGTTTTTGTTTAATACCATGTTTTAGAGCTTGGAAGAAGATATTTATGTGACACAATCAAGCCAATATCCTTAATGGGATTAACTGGAGAACTATACCACAAGAGGAGTTAATCGGGAGTGTTTAGAAGAGTGTTTTTTGATTTAGAAAACCTTGGAAGTCTTTATAGTGTAGGAAAGGAGGAAATATAGACTAATTTGCTAGTGGGAAACATATGAAACCCCGATTTCTCATAACATGATAGTTGCATTTGAGATGAAACATGAGTTTTGAAGATATCTCAGACCATACTAGTAAAATAAAGTAGTGAAGAGGTTCATATAGAGCTAAGGTATGAATTTCAAGTCTTGAAATGAATTTTAGCACTTTTACATTTTCCTTCTTCATGTATTTGTAGGGAAACCCAATTAGGGTTTAGTGAGGGTTTTTTATTTGGAAGCTCAAACGATGGATTTAAGATATGAGAATATGAAGAATTGATCTTTGGACCTTCCTTTTGAAGATTTTGGTGGTTTCATAGTTGGTTTTTTCGTAAATGTCTACACTTTATGATAGTTGGCTTCAAGGATATAATATAGTTGGAAAATACCTAATTTGAGGCTAAGATTGTGAAGTTTAAAGTGCTTTCATGAAGGAATCCCATGATATAATTGGTATACAAGTAGAATCCCCAAATAGGTGATCATAAATTCCCACACCTTGTTTAAAGTGCCCATAAAACAAATGATACATCCAATGTGACCACAAAAATAGGGCTAGAAGAGGTTTAGAGAACTCAAAAAGTAGTGGTATTGGAAAGTGAAATTAAGGAAGAAATTGGAAAATCAAATTTGGTACACTCATTAATGAGAGAAAGGGTATTTGGATGTGTTTTCAATTTACATGACAGACTCATAGATCATTCTAATCATGAATTGAGTAAATGGCATTGTTCTTGTGTATGGTAAGGCCAAATTTTGTGACAGAAGGTGAAGTTGAGACTTGTGACTAACTTTGGTCAATTATATGGTGGTTATATCTTGATTAGAAGCACAAGGACATGAATGAATTTTGGGTTAAGCATAGTGAAGCCATAGGTACAATGTTAGACTAGAATTGAAGCTTTTGTCTTGAAAGTTAAGTGTCAATTTGAACGTACATGACATAGTTAGAGATAAATAAATTTGTGGAGACTATTGTCTTACAACGAAGCATGGATCAGGTGGAAAGGTCCCGTGAAAAGGACATTATTCAAGATAAGTGATCTAGGTTGAAAAAATATGCGTGAAAAATGGCACAAATTTGGCTTGATAGAGTGATTAAGGTTGGTTTTGACCAAAAGTGAGGTAATTATTGATTCTTGTTGTTTTGTTACACTTTTTTGAATGATTAATCATATTTTGAGATTTATTAATAGGGTAATGATGACTGTAAACTTACTTTTTTGGTTTCAAGATCATCTTTGGGCTAAGAAGGCAATGAATATAACTTAATTAAGTGATTGATTTGGCTTGTAAAGGCTTAGTCTTTGGATATTGTGATAACAATTGACTTTGTGTATTTCTTGTAAGGAGAGGCACTACATAAGGTGTTTTTTCCTACAAGATCTTTATAGGATCCCTATTTAAAAGATATAAAGTTGTCTAGATAGCTTCGCCTAAAATTTGTTCTCTAACTTGGTAGTGGAAAGCATGCAATGATCCATCTCTATAATAATATGATTACGGTGTTATACAATTTCATTCTCTTATGGTGTATAGGGGTAAGTCAAGTGTTGTGTGATGTCATGATCCTTCAATAATTACAAGAATTTATTTTACATGAATTTCCCCCTCGATATGAGTGGAGAACAAGAAGGTGCTTTGCCTAGTCACGCTAAATAACTTGGTGATAGAAAGTCCGAAAATTGGAAAATGTTTTACTCTTCTTCCGGACAAAGAACACCCATGTCTTGTAAGAATATACATCTACCAACAACTGTAACTAATGAAATCCTTGAAATGAAGTAGGAAAGGGTTTGTATAGGTCGATATACACAACTTCAACATAGTGCTTGGCATGGAAGGAACTCATCTTGAATGAATCCCAATGTTGTTTACCTATCATACATCTAGGATAGATGAATCTAAGGAGTGTGAGAGTGGAGGAATCCCTCAAACCATATCCTTATAAATGAGATGACAAAGGGAGCTAGTAGAAATGTGTCCATATCAATAATTCTAGTATAGTAGATTCCTCCATAGAGGCAAATAAATAAACCGCATCTAGTGTAAACAAGTGATCCTTAAGAAAATATCTAGCAATTATTGTACCTCCGTGTGATATCAAACATGATTTGATGCCTTTCTTGACTATGAACTCCACCTTAATCTTGTGATTCAGAAGTTGGGAGATCGACAAGAGAGTTTTTTTCAATCCAGGGACATAAAGTGCCTTTGTGAGGGTGCAACTTCTTATCCGAAGAGGAATTGTGATTGTTCATATTCCTTACGTAAAATACTTCTTATTTTATTCTATTATAACCCAATCTCCATTTGGTTGATTAGTTAGTGAATCAAACAAATTTCTATCTCCTATGATGTGTTTTTTTGCACTTGAGTCAATCAACCAAACATTTTTTTAAGACTGCAATGTTTGGGAGACTAGAACAAAATTTTGATGTGTGTAACAATTTACTCGATTCTAGTACTTCATCCTTTTAGTCATGACATTATTTTTTCACATGTCTTTTCAAATTCTTGTGGCGAGGAAGATATTTGTATTTCTTTGAATTATTATGACCAAATGTGCTCTCGTTTCCAAAAGTACCATGAGTCTAACCATTATATCAACAACTAATAGTTTTATGTGTATCTATCGTGAAAATGTGATACCGGTGATATAATTTCTAAGACATTTGTTGTTATGTTACTTCGGGACTACTCGGGATTCATTCTCTTGTCCATTCCAAGACTTGTGACTCTTCTATTGTCTAGATATTAGGGCCTTGGCTTCAAATTTATTATACATTATATGAATAGATTCTTCCTACTAGAGAATATTTACCAATTCCTTAAATGAAACCACTTGTTTGGTGATGTTTAATGTTGTGAAGAATGTCTAGAATAGGAAAATAAGAGCTCTCGAGTTATTGGGATCAATAGTTTGTCCTTCACCTTCTCACCAAGTTCCAAAAGTTTAGCTCGTAGTTCCGCTACATGATGTAATAACTCCTCTACTTTCTCACCATCTTTCATATTGATTTTATGAAGCTTGGTCTAGAGATGGAGGATCTTCATTTTGTTCTTTTCTTGCAGATGATGGATAGATCATCCTAAGATTCCTTTGATATCGTGGCATCCCATACAAGTGTTTGAACATCATCGAGACTAGAAAAGTGATCAAAATCAAATATTTTGCATCATCTTTTTCATACTTCATTATTTCATCAACGTTGGTTGGATGTATCACCATGTCACTGAAGATTTATCATTGCTCGTAGAACTTGATAATCATGCACATCTTTTTCTTCCAGGTAGCATAGTTTGGTCCTTTGAGTAGATGGGCATTGGAAAGGAGTATTTTGGTATAAACATGGTTTATATAGTATGCACGGACCACTAGATGTATGGATACCTCATCTACGAATCACTTCCTTCATGCCAAAAAGTAACAAAGAAGTCTTTCAAGCCAAAACATGTGCCAAATAATTTTCTACAACTTATTTCCTTTAGTAGGTATCATTGCCTTTGGTCTTCAATGCTCCAGAAAGTATATGTTGGTTCAACTAATCCGTAATTCTAGGCTTCATGTGCTTACAAAACAGTTGGTCCTCCATGTTCCAATTATGTACCACTCGATATGTTTCCACACAGGTTAAAGTAAAAAAAACTACAAAGGTTTATCACTTGTAGGTCCACACGTTAACAAGTACATAATGCCACAATATTAAAATTTTCAAACCCATTTCTAAAATACCAAATTACAAGTAGTTATGTTCTTACTTACGAAGGTATGCACCAATTTACACACATAGTAGGTCTGTGCTAAATTAGCTCATACATCACGTAAAATCTGTTTAATTTTTGTAGGTCTAAAAACACCAAAGGAAAGAAGCGATCGGTGTCGAAGAAAAGAGAAACCGCAGGTCAGATTTCTTCAATGCTATGATATCAATGGTTGTTATTGAAAGAGACAGAAAACTGAAATTGTATTTGATGATCATATGAAAAATTAACATGAGGATATATACTACACAAAGATGAGCAAAGGAGGTGAAAATACATGAGGAATATGGAAGGTCAAAATTCACATAGAGATGAAGAGACATAGTCACATAATAAAAATAAAATATTGTGCCAACGTAGATCAACCTCCTACACCTTCTCCAATGCTCACTTTTTCTTAAATACACTCACAAATTATGACTCCACTTCATTAGGGCATTCTTTCTTAAGAACTAGGTCTAAGAAAATACCTAAAAACTCACTTTCCATGTAATATACTCAAATTATTGACCTCAAAATTCACCAACATGATAGAAACAACTTGCTATAGCTCTGACATAGCTCACATTTTCATTTCCAAGATGAAATCATACCTACACTCTAATACATTTTTGAGTGTCTCTACAACACATTTACATGCTTCACATGCTCTCACCAAGCTCAAATAGATGCTACATACTTTTATTCCATCATATCATACCATACCTATTAAGTAGGCCTCAAAATTAGGCCTCTTGAACATGTTTTCTTTAACAAAACTAACCTCCTCATCACTTTGGCACACTTGAAAACTTGCAATAATCTTCTCATAATTCATGACACCTTAAAACCATCACCAATACCTCTCCAAGTCACTGCCACACTCCTACAAGCCATTACACTACTCAAGACATCATGAACCATCACCAAGACCAAACAACTCAACTGACACTACCAATCAACCTTCATATTTATTACCTCTTTTTACATCAATGAAAACATCACATACTCACTCTTTTGACATCAATGACAACACAATGCCAACAATCTCCCCCTTTGTCATTGATGGAAAACCTATTGATGGAAAAACACACAAAAATCATTCCCCCTAAGGAATATACATGCCATCAACTCATTCTCCCCTTTTGACATTAATGAAAAATCAGTTCATACCTATAACAAATATGTCTAACATCACATTAGTCTCACCTTTTAGTTGGAAACATTAACCAAAACAATCAAGGTCCATTTGACCTTCTTCATATTTGATTTGACTCTTACGTAAAAACACAATCGCCCCTATGAAAATTCATGTCTTCAAGAGTGGATAACATCACATTTTCCCCTATATATAGTTTACCTCATCTTTGACATACCAACAACTCTGTATGAGATTCACCACTTTACTTGAAAACAAACCTAATTGCTGAATAACAACCAATCCTTCTTAAGACAATGCTAATAACACTTTCCTTGAATCATAAGTCATAAGCCTTCAAAAAAAAAAAAGGAGTCATCTTTGTCTCCAAAACATATAATCACCAAATCACCTCATACCTTATATAGAATGATCATACAATCAAACTTGTAACATAACATACCTTGATTTAATCATAGGCAATAAACTCTTCACAAGAAAAACTCTCCTTCATGGGATCAATTTAGAAAAAGATCTTCATCTCCCCTTACATAAAAATCCATACAAACTTGATGGAATATCTTATTTTTGCAATATGATAGTACACTAACTAGATCAAATACCTTGCAAGTATCTTGAAATATTCTTAATGATCTATATGCTTATATCGATATCAAACACAAAATTGTCTCTTACCACTCATCTATTGGGTCTTCATATGAGATACATATATGATTAACTCCCCCTGAGTACTTAACTTGATAGTAACTCACATTATCCAACTTGACCATATTCTCATCAATCAACATTCCATCTTGAAAGCATAATCAACCTTGACATATCCTCTTGACTTCTAGACACCTATTCTAGATAATAAAGCTACTTCTTAGTTCACATATACCTGCTCTTGAAGATCTTTCATGCCCAAGAAACTTGAAAAACTCACTTTTCTTGATAATAATATAATCCTCATATTCATTCAAAAATCATTCCTTGTTTCCTCAAAATAAATTTACTACACCCCCTCTTCCTATAAATCCTTTAAGATATTTCGTAGGTTCAATTAGATATTCAAAGAGTACTTCATATAACTTTTGCATGATTTTACATAACATATCTCATTTTTAAAACTTATAACACCCTGCCTAGATCCTCAAACACCTTCTTAAGGAAAAAAATTGAACAAGGAAAAAACACTTACCATTCTTCATGATAAGATATCACAATGCATATTCCAATAATTTTACCATGCATACTTGCTTTACTATCATCTGTCATGATACCCTTCCTTTTAGAACTTATTTAAACCCAGATCAAAAACCTTCAAACATTATATCTACACCTAGATGTTTCATAATCATAAGAATAATTATATAGCTTATTCATGCTTACAACAAACATCCATAACTACATATGTACTCACCTAGTAACACACTTTCATGATTGTGATAGAACTATTCAAGTCACCACACAATCTAAATAGAATATATGAACTTGAAGCACCCTACTTGCACTAGAAAAAGAAATCACTCATGCCTTGGAAGAATATTCAAAATTCCTCATACATGACCTAAAAAATTAGACCACATACACATGGCACCGGTCTCCTAATACGACCATTATCCTGTCATTGATATTATGAATTTCAAAAGTTCTCTAAAAGGATTTAGATAGTTCTTCAGATTCACATAGCTCATCATAGTAAAATATTATTAAGTCTTTCAAATTAGGTATATATAAACCCCTTCCTTGAACATACTCTCAAGACTTAAATAGATTCATTAGGCCTCCATGACAATCCTTATTTTACTGAGTTACACAGATTTCCATGATTTCTCTGTCCTAATGACTTTAATAAATCTTTTCATGCTCAAATAATGTTTGATGCACTCTCATAGAATCATAGAACACAATATTGTACATAAACATGTATATAACTTACCTTAAGTTATCTCATTATCTTTTTATGCCTTCAAACATCTATGGAATGCACCTTCTTAGCATCTTCTTGGAGCCCTCATAACTCTTGCAACATCCTAACAATCTTTACACAAAATCTTTGAGTCCAACATAACTCGATGGATGATCATTATAATTTGTAGTCTTTATTTCATTTTCTGATGACATTATGACACCATTCAAGGATTCAAACATTCTTCATATTTTATAACTACCAACTTGGACATCCTTCTTTGAATTTATAAACTCATACCATAAACATAAGGATATGGTCAAGCATTAGGATACCTTTTCCTTATTGAGACACCTTTACTAATTGTTGGATATCATGATAATTTTTCTTGATCTTGAACAAAATTAGGACCTCTTTATATGACACTTACTACCTTCATAGACCTCTCATACCCTTACCTTCTAACATAAATCCATCACCCCTTTATTATGTTTTAATCACTTCATCTTATGGAAAATATTTGTTATACCTTGTAATCCTTCTACAACAACAATAAAATTTTTTTCATGATGATGCCATGATGAGTAAAACTACAACTACACTAATCAAATATACACAAACATTCCTTAAAATAAAGTCTTCTGATTTTATCATGACCTTATAGGTATACAACACTCGGATCAGATTAGGTCCCTACTAATTTTCTTCTTAAGACAGTCAACAAATCTCCTAAGCTTTCTCATAACAATTTGAAACCTTGTAACAAATAATAATGATCATACAAACATATATATAGTTGAATCACACCACAATGAATATTATTTAAGCATGAATCCATGACTGTACCTTTGTAAGATACTTAATCATCTTCATTGATAATAAATAACCGATAGGATCTCTTATCTCCGAGCACACCTCTTGATGCTACAAATCTTCTTGAATGATTATTCCTACCCATGAAGCTAGAAAACCAACTACATATTTTATTTTGATTTACCTTGAAATTATTGTCACATACCTTGAACCATGAATCATGCATAATAAAATTTCTAACTCCCCCGAGATCATACTAGGAGTGAAAAACACCTTTTAGTCTTACTTTGCTTCTTTTATGAGATAAAACACTATGAACTTCAAGATTTGTTATGATAGACCCTCAATACAACTTTGTTATCTCTTTACAAACCTGACTCACCCGACTTATAGACCTTAATACAAAATCACAAATCTCGAAATGCTTTTCTCACACCTCTATCTACCTTTGATGAATCTTCATACTCAGACCTAAGAGGATTCTTCCTAGATTTGACTCTTGCTTCATAAGATAGACCTAAGTAAGGTCACCTAAAACTTTTATTAGTTAAAACATGTATTCATAGTTTTCAAATACTTCTCATGCCTACCTACTAATCCTTAAACATATTCACAAAAATAAATTAGAGAACTTCAAACTCCTTATGATTATAACTCGGTCATCTTTAAATCAAGACACTTGATTTCAAATAAAATATTCAGATTTTTCTACCTACAAACCATATTAGAGAATACTTTTGTCACATTCTTAATCGACCTCAAAATCATGAACAAGTCCTCCCGATGACCAACATACCTACAACACACCTTATTACTACTTCAATTAGATGATTAATGCATTCAAGAAGCATAATAAAAGCACCACATATCACTTTGGGATCTAAAACACCATGAACTCAGGAGATTCCCAAATATCCATCTTCTTCTCAACCAAATTGCAACCATGAGACTAATTGATTCAATTTAGTAACATCTTAGTCTTCTTAGGAACTCTAAGATTGATGTCCACCTTATTATTCTTATCCTCTTCTACTTGTATACCTATCAAACACACATGATTCATTAGCTTATTTTTAGATATAACACACATACCTTATTGATTTGCAAACTAATTACATTTAGACGTGAATTTATTAGGCTCCTTGTCCTTTACTCCAACTATAGAAACTGTATGATATTAATTCTTGACATTTTTCAAAGTCTTGGGATATTTTTGACTAAATTTGATTCCTCTTGTACCTTATCAATAGGACCAAACTCTATGTTATCCTTCACTATCTTAGATTCATCCTCATTTTCATGATCAACCATATTCCTTCTCTTCCTTGTTCTACCTTGGAACCTAATTTACCTTGAATCTTGGACTTAATAAGATCATACCTCACTAACTTATGTCTCCATACTATTTATTTGAATTCAAATACCTTACGGAAAACACCATTGAATTTAGAAAAGTATCCATGAAACAACCTTCTTGCATGCACCACCTTCTTGCTTTGACTTGAGAACCTCCTAGCTCTGTTAGGATAGAATCTTATAATGTGTCCTTTATCATGAAAACTATAGCAATCTGTTGGTGATAAATATTATAATTCCTTCAATCACTTACCATGTAATTCTTTACAATATGACCTATTTTCTGTAGTTGTAACAAAATACATTTCTCCTACCTATCCCATTTCTCCATGAGGAATGATGACAATAGTCCACAACTCTATGACCAAATTGATTGCATGAAAAACAATATCCATTGAATAAACTTACACACCTTGTACTTATTGAAGACCAATTTCTTTCTAAGACATGATTTTCCATATCTACCATTTGATATTATATAGTCATGTAATTATTTGAGAAACCTATCTACTCCTTCAAGACTTTAACCACAAAACTCCATAGTTTGACCATCTTTGTGCTTCAAGGATCACCTCAAGTTGTTAAGCTTACTTCAAAGGCCCTGCTCTAATACCAATTATTGGAAGCATAACCATTGTGAGGTGGTGAATTAGTGGGACATTAAAACTTTCATTCTCTTAAACATCAACATCCATCAACCATTCAATGCATTCATCAAACATTCATCAACATATAGATTAAGAAATGATTAATCAAACACATAAGCATGCACCATGAGAAAATAATAACACAAGTACACCAAATTTAAGTAGGAAACACTCAAGGGGAAGAAAACCCACTGAACCAAAGCTTTATTGTATCCATGATTCAAATTTAGTTGAGCTCCAACTCAACAAGGAGCACTAACTAGTAGGTTTAGTGAGGCACTTATCCCACAAGGAGGAACAAACCCCAAGATTACTTAGAACAAACCAAATCCAGCTGATATGTTTTTCATATCTGAAATTTTTACCAACAATTGATGATGAAATTAATTTAGTTCATCATTTTTCTATCTTTCTCAAGAACTACCTTCTAGCCTTCCTTTCTTAAGAGCTTCTTCCTTCAAGTTGATTAATTCCAATGAACTAGCTCACCAACATATTCTATATATAGAACATAATACCATCATATTTTCCCTCTCTTGATGGTCACAACTACCTCCATTTACTCAAACAACCCTTTAGGTCACACTTTTCCATATTTGTGTAACTAGCTCAAATGAGCTTTCTAACTTGATTTTATACATGATACTTGACATAATTTCATATAGGTAAGACATAATAGGAAAAATATCATTAAAAAAATTATACACATCCTAAAAATAAATTTCATAAGACCACTTAGGATGGAAACATCATCTAGAACCTTCATTTATCTATTAGGACCCAAGAAGCCCTAATGCACTCTAAAAGCCTACTCGCCAAAGTTGGATGTTCTTGAGAAAAATAACCATCAAAAAAACTTTGAAACCACTTAGACATGTTTCCTAATTCCAATAACAAAATCCGTCAATATTTAATCGCTTTACACCATCATCTCATGTAAAAACACCACCAATAGGAGCAATCTTCTTCACTAGGTCTAAGACCTACAAAAATAGTCTTTAGAGATAAGATCCAAAACCTCATCCATGCAAGAGTTATATACCTATGGAAATATAAATACCTCAGGGTCATCCCAAAGTTCTCAAAATACCAAAAATTATAATAAGACACTTCCAAAATACATTTGCAATCAGGTCACCTGAAATTACCCAAAACTACCCCAAACCGGTTTTGCAAAACAATCCATCACAGACCTCATAAGAGCTCAACCATGATCTAAAACCACCATGTAAATTTATAATATCTCCCATATATTGTTCAAAACCAATTTATTCAACAAGTCCAATGTAAAACTTGAGAGAAAATTAAACTTCTTCAAAAAATTTCCTTTTTAGTGGGGTCCACATACAACTAAGACACCTAATTGACACCTAGTGAAAATTAGAGGAATTATAGACAACATCCAATCACCATACATGATAAAACAATAAATTCTAGATCACTACCATCAATTTCATCTTCATCACTTCATACCTAGGGTTTTAGGAGGGTTTAAAAATAGTTTATCTTCTTAACGATTGTTCATAAAAGTCGGGGCCTTAATGTATGAAATAATACCACAAAACTCAATATAGAACCATTCCTCACATGTCTTGAAAATATCATACTCCCATGCAATTTTTTATGCACCAATTAGTATCAAAAATTAAAATTTGAGTTGGGATTCTCACTTGCAAAAACCCAATAGGAGTAAAAGTTACATAAATTTTGAAAAATATTCATCATTGAGACCTAAAATTTAGACCACACCTCTATATCAACCTCCTACAACTTTTCCAATCCTCAAATTTTATAAAACACACTCATAAATTATGATTCCACTTCATTACGACATGATTTCTTAAGAACTATATCTACAAAGAACCTTAAAATTCAATTTCCATGTAATATGCTCAAAGTACTGACCTCAAAATTCACCAACATGCTAGAAAACACTTGTCACAACTCTAACATACCTCACATTTTCATTTCCAAGATTAAATCATACCTACACTCTAAGAAACTTGTGATTTTATCTACAACACATCTACATGCTTCACATACTCCAGATTCCTTCATCTCTAAGCTACGTAAAAGTTTAGGAGAGAGGTCGAAACAGCTCCAGATTCCTTCCAAATCAAATATATGAGTACAAAAATATTGAAGAACTATTTTTGGAAACCATTTACATATTTCTAAGCATAGTATTTCCAAAAATGGATATTTCCACAAATATTTTGTTTTGGAAACTTGTGAAAAATAATAAATGATGTAGGAGCATCATGGAGCGAGAAGCATTATGTGGTCAATCCTCCTTATTGTCATGATTTGGAGTTGTTGGAATATGATAAAGTCCTTATATAGGCTTAATGATTCATTGCAATCAAGTAATAAGGTTTGCAAATTTCAATTCTCCTTCTCATTGTATTTCCCTCCAAAAGGGAATTTGAAATTTTAAAGGCTTAAAAATGAGGAATGTGATTGCAAGGATATTTTAAGGAGTGTTAGGACGTGTTTTAATGACTAGGCATGGTGTCATAGGTCTTGGGTTGTGTGAAAAATCCATAAATGTTGAAAAGTGGCAAAAATGCTTATTAGTGTGTGTATAAGCAAATGAGTGGGCAAGAGAGTAATATGAGGAGTTCTAGTTAGGGTAAGAGGAGAAAGATATAATGAAGGGAACTTTGAAGATGAGGGAGTTTGGTTATTCTTCGAGGAGGAAATAAATTCTAAGAAGAAACATGCAATTTTGTATCATATTAAGTATATTGAAAAACCTCTGTTTTTGCAGGATTCTCTTATTGTGTTACTTCATTAAGAAGTATATGTGTAGGTTGACTATGGTTTAAACATTTAATGTTTCAATTTAAAAGCACTTGTAGAAGATTTTAAGGACATTTGAATGATGAATGAGGGTCTAGTATTGGATACTTTTTTCTATCCTTAGGGTAACACCGGACTATGTTTGACAATAGATAATAACTCGAGATAGGTGAAGCTTTTATCATAATCACGCTAACATTGCTAATGAAGATTTTGTATCGGTGGTCACATGTGGAGAGATGATGAAATATGTTAATACTAGGTTTGGAGGTTAAATAACTTATTTCATTCAAGTATCGAGTGGACTATGTTTGACAATAGATAATAACTCGAGATAGGTGAAGCTTTTATCATAATCACGCTAACATTGCTAATGAAGCTTTTATCTTTAGCAATGTTAGCGTGGACTATGTTTGCTAATGAAGATTTTATCGAGTATCAGTCCACCGATTTTGTATCGATGGACTATGTTTGACAATAGATAATAACTCGAGATAGGTGAAGCTTTTATCATAATCACGCTAACATTGCTAATGAAGATTTTGTATCGGTGGTCACATGTGGAGAGATGATGAAATATGTTAATACCAGGTTTGGAGGTTAAATAACTTATTTCATTCAAGTATCGTGGACTATGTTTGACAATAGATAATAACTCGAGATAGGTGAAGCTTTTATCATAATCACGCTAACATTGCTAATGAAGCTTTTATCTTTAGCAATGTTAGCGTGGACTATGTTTGCTAATGAATATTTTATCGCGTATCGTCCGCTGATTTTGTATCGATGGACTATGTTTGACAATAGATAATAACTCGAGATAGGTGAAGCTTTTATCATAATCACACTAACATTGCTAATGAAGATTTTGTATCGGTGGTCACATGTGGAGAGATGATGAAATATGTTAATACCAGGTTTGGAGGTTAAATAACTTATTTCATTCAGTGCATGCATGAAAAGGATCTATAGAGTCCACGAAATTGTGACCGTGTTCTCATATTAGAGTGAATTTTGAGTGGATTGTCATTGTGAAAGTGTATAAAATGCATGAAGACCATAGTAGAGTAAGACTCGGAAAGGGATAAAATTTATCTTCAAATTGGATTTGATTACTCTAATTTTAGTGGTTGAGGGTTTCCATTTCCCTGTTTCTAACATGCATGTACAATTTGGAAAAGTGAAAAATACCTATATTAGCTTATAAGGTGCCTTACTAATAACATTTTCATGTTTGATAGGTAAAGATATACAAGTAAATGAAGTTTAGAGTTTGGATGACAGTGGAATAGAAAGTTATGATGGTTTGAACATCTCTCGGGCCTACTGATGATCCACGAGATATGGTTTAGATTTTAAAGAACCTAACATGCATGTTTTGAACTAAAAATTAGTAGATATTACTGTGAAGGCGTCTTATAGAAGATTTTAAAATCATATGAGAAAATAAGGGTTAGAACGAGAGATAAGCATGATAGTCTTAGAGGAGGATGCTTGCGCATAGTCATAAGGGCTAATTGAGGAAGTCACTTTACAAAGGAAGTAGGTGTTTTGTGAAGGTTTCATTCTTGAAACTTTGCATGCAGGAAAAAGGCTTAAATGGGCACCCAAAAATACCTAGTTTGTATCTTGAAACTTTTTCAAAGGAATTTAGGAAGGGAAAATACTATCCTAGGGCTCTAGGGGTATTGTGGGCTTAGGTAGAAAAAGTGAGATTATGAGAAAAGTATAGAGAATTAAATCATGATATTTTGGGAACACCTTCACATGAATAAACAATAATTGAAATTGTAAGGTTTATCTTCTCGGGTGTTTCTATTTTATCCTATCTATGAACTCACCAAGATGTTTGGGTTTAAGAACACCAAAAGGGGAAGTTTGAAGGCAATGAAGGAGAGGTATGGACTTGATCATTGTGCATTCATTTAGATAAGTGTTGTATCATTTTGGGAAGGTGAAAGACAAGGGTGAAGTGTTTAACAATACCAAGCTAAGCCAAAGTCCATTTTTTTCTAGGTTTACCTAAGTCCATTTGTGGACAAGAGATTAACTACCGGTGAAAAGAACAGTTTAGTCAAATTTCTTGGTTTGATTATAATGATGAATATCAAGGAGCAAAATAGGATGAAAGAACAGGGTATATGCATAATTTTAAGGTTAGATGGTGTATGGAGGAGTGAAAATTTCTTAATAGACCAATAGACAAGTACTTGAAAATAAGGTAGTTAATGAATGAAGTGATTATATCTTGATGTTTTTTATTGTGCATTGAATTTTTATGTTCATCTACATCAATAAAGAATTAATATTCATTTTTATTCTCAACAATAAAACAAGATAGTCGGATTATTAGTTAGATTTAGATAATATCTCTCCATATTTTGTGGAGATTGATGGTAGTTGATAAGATTGGAATAAATCTAAGATCAGATTGTATGCCCCAAAATAAGGAGTTGGTTGGAAGCATGGAATTATAAATGCAACCTCTCACACCATTGAATGTAACCTCCATTATTTTGAATAACTCATTCTAAGGTTCTGTGGCATCAAGCTTGTAAATAATTGTTGGTTAAAATAATATTCGAGGAATGACTTGGCCACTCAGTCTAATGAATATGGATCAATGTGTTTGTGTTTATTTCTTAATTTTGTAATTAACCTTTTGTTATATTGTTGTATTTTTATTTATATCATGTAAACATTCATTTGTTGTATAGATTATTGTGAACTGCAGGTGTTTTATGTGTTTATTATTTCTTTTCAATTAAGAAATTTTCCTTTCTTGAAATTTTGATTTAATTTCATGCATGTGTGATTTACATTTCTGTAAGTGTGGAGTTTGGTAGAAGGAAATGTAGACACCAATTTTTGGTTTAGCTATCCCTCACCTCACATTCGCTCTCCATCTTCTTTTCTACATTCATACCTCTCTTCTAATTTTGAATTTCCCTTCTTCCCTCCTAAATTAAATACATCCCACCTATTATTATTTCCCATCATTATTCATCCCTAATCATGTTTATTTAATTCTAAACACTCATTTAATTTATTTCCTCTTCTTAAATCCTACATTTTATCCTTTCTAGGCCATCATTTAATGATTTCACCTCTCCATGGCCTTTATTTAATAATTTCCACCATCCACCTACCCATTTACTCATCCTAAGAAGCCCTATTTTTTTCTAATCCTTCCAAACCCCAATCCCACATCTTATGATATCTTTGTATCGATATCACCACCTTCCCACCATCCAAATGAATAGATCCATGCGATCGGCGGTGACCCATCCAGTGTCGCCATCAAACCTTTAAAGATGCCCCTACCCCTCCCTTTCTCAAGGATGAAATTTTGGAGACCTTGGCTTTCTTGTGATCTTTATTTCATCTTGTGTTTTCTCTTGTAGCTGTTATCACCATTTTGCGTTGAGGCCTTGAGCTTTTTTCAACCTTGCATGCTTGGGTCCTTTGTTGCAATTTTGTCACCATTATCTATCACCATTAGATCTTATGTAGGTTTAGCTTTCATTAAGAGATCTCTACTTCAGTCATTCTCAAACATTCATTCCTCATTTGAAGGTCTTCGTTTCATCCCATCCATTTTCATTCAACCCAAATCAGCCCAAGTCACCATTGACCCTGTTTGGTCTCTGTCGACCTAGTTTCCATTTTTTCCTTTTCTACCATTCACATCCTATGTCATTATCCCTCTACTTCTACATCCATCCAAACTTCATATCCTATCTTTCTTCCCTTTTTTCCATCTTGGACTTGTCCTGTCATTCCCGAGTCACCGCCGACTCCCCCCGGTCACCATCAACCATATCTATCTTTAGTGCACTTATCATCAGTTTTCATAATTTAATTTATATCCATTTAGATCATATCTATTTTCATTATCTTACATCTAGCATTTCAGCTTCTGTTTTGGTTCAAATTTGCTACATCCAATTTATCAATATCTAATTTTATTTTATCTTTATCAAAACAAGGGTTGACATCCATCCTAGGAAGTTTTCACTTCTCGAGACTGACATTTTCAAGAAACCCACCCATCTATCTACTAATCCATCCTTTGTTGAGTTTCTCTTTATTTTCAGGTCATCTAGCTCACTATCGATGAGGATCCATCATTTTTTTCTCATTCACATCATCATCCCATCTCAAGGTACCTTAAACCCTCGCATATTTAGAGTTACTCATTTTCTTTAGTACTATTTCACTAATCTGAAACATGAACGATGAAATTTCATCAACATTCTGGCATGCCCGATGGGACCCACTTTTTCTTGGTGAGTCCTTTTCATTTATATTTCATTTTCATTTTATTTTATCATCTTCTACTAACCTTGTAGGTAGGGGTTTTGTATCATTTTTCTTGGTTGCATTGGATCAAATTGTTTGGATTGGATTTTCCTTGCTTGCTTAAAAATTAAAAATTCAAATAAAAAGGAAAAGTGTTATCCATGTATTCCTTATTTTTCTCCCCATGTCTTTTTCATTTCACTTTGCATCCTTTATGTGCTTCTTTCATTGAATTTACACACTTCATTTTGGACTTAAAAAGAACCCCTCATATTTTCTTGGAAATCTAGTTTAACCATGGAGTTTATCTCTCTGCATACACTTCATCACACACATCCGAACACACAAACCAATTTACACATCTTAAACAATTCCTCCTAGGTGGAAATATTGGGATTTCATCACCCAATAGGAAAGTCACCACGGTGTTCGCCGCATTAAAAATGTTTTTCCTCTTGGTATTTTGGCTAAGAACCTAACTCCTTGTCATTTTGGGACCATGAAGTGAGGGTAGGCCCCAATACCAAGCCTCATACTAGTAGCCATCACATATTTGTGCCTCATGTACCTTCGGGTATATCGAGGACTCCAACCAAAACTACTTGAAATCATCCATAAATTGTCATTTCCTAGGCTCCCTTCAAGCCCATTTTTCATTTATTTTTCATCTCTAATAATCAAGATAATCAAAATTTTGTTGTGTGACTTGTTTGATCTAATTAAAAATCAACATAGTTTTATTTTCTTGTTTGTTTCATGCTAGTTATTACAAGATCCCAAACAAGACAAATGGAACAAAACATGACATCTAAAAACAACATCCCAATTTCCACTACCACTTCCTTTCAACAAACTTCTACACTTTCCATCCTTACCTCCATTCCTTTGGTCATCCCTTCCATGGTTACTCAACCCATCATTTCCATTCCCCCTCTTCAAGAAATTCCATTAATCCAACCTAATGACCATGTAAAAATAATCCCATTCTTTATCATCACTGCTCCATATAGACCAAAACCACCCCCTTCTACCACTTCTTTTGGTGCTTATGGGCCTCCTCTCATCCCTCGTGGGTGTGTAGAATTCCATGAGCTTCCCGATTCTAATATAGTTTCCCTTCATTACTATCTCCTTTGTAAGACCACCAACCTCCCCATTTACGGACCTCCTTTGTAAAAACTTTACGTCTATCATTCCAATCCCAAATTCATGTAAGTCCTTACATCACAGATTGTGGTTTTTTTCCAAAGCTATGCATGAGCTTGTTACGACACAAACCGAGTTTGATCCTAATCAACCCTTTTCTTTAATTCCTCAAAATCACCAATACACTCAATTGGTGGTCCCCATTCCTCCTATTTTTCCTCGCGTCAACACTATTATCACCTCTTCCATCCCAATCCAAGGTTTATTTTAAGACCCCGTCAAAAAAAAAAAAAAAAATATTATATAACGGGTGGTGAATCTCGGAAATGGAATTTTGAAACAATGACTAATATCCAAAAAATGTTTCATGGAAAAGGAAATTTGGTAGGTTGCAGTTTTCCTAGATTTTACATAGTTGGACATGTGTTATATGACTTTCTATCTATAGTTAAATGAGGAAGTCATATGTCCATCCTTTTAAGGTCGATGCAGACTAGGTTAGATGGACGTCTCCCCCTGTTAGATGGTCATCTCTCCCTTGTTGGACAACCGTCTCTTCTCTACTAGAAATACAATGTTAGATGACTGTCTTCATTCCTGTTCCACATCTTTGCATTGACAACCATATCTTCTTTGTTAGAAGAACATCCCTATAATAAAAAAATGCATCTAATAGAGAAAGATGCATGTATTTTTCATGGTCGTTAGAGGTGTAGGATGGTAGGCTTGGAATATCATCTATGTACAAAAAAGGAATAAATACAATGAATAAATACATATAAAATATGGATTTCGAGGGCGTTTCCCGAACCCCCGGGGGCCACCCCTCGGACCCCACAAGAGGGTACTCCCACTTGCAACCCCCCGAACCATATGTATTATACCTTGGTGAATATGAGCACAGTTTGATTCAAAATGTTGGCAAAATACATGCATAAGTTCATTTTTAAGTGTAAATAGTAGGTGAATTGTCCCATAAAAATGACCCATCGACCAAAAGTTTAGGTAAACTTGGTCGTAGCGTGATGCTAAAAATCACCATTTCCAAATTTCAAAACCCCTAATATTAGCGAGTTTATGAAAAATTCACCACTAAAATATCCCATGTCCCTATCACCTCATCATCTACTACGATCACTTGTGCCCCCGTCTAATCATCTCAATACTCTCACCTTCTTCCTCCTATATCTAAACAAAATAATTCAATACTACCCCTCATTACCAATTCACACATCCATGCCAATGTGATCACTTTGCATCCCCATCCATCCGAATCAACGCAAACCCATCAACCTCCTCCTCGAGGTTCTTATCACTATATACTTCTCATTCAACCAACTCATGTATCTCAACCACCCATTACTTATATCCCAACTTATCCCATAACAAGCCAATCAAGTGTCCCCATATCTCAATAACCAACTCAATCTCACCAATCATATCACATTCCCATTTCAAAAAAACCTTTATCACAACCCATTCAATCATAACCCCTTAATTACATCCCCCTTATTAACCACTTCCAAAAACACCCACACATCCTCAAATATATCAAACTTATCAAAAACCTAACCCATCTACTTCATATGCATCAAAATATCATCCTTCAACTTCACAACCCCATCCATCTAACAATCCCATACAATCGTTATTGAGTAGAATGGATAATCTTGAAGCCACTACCTTGGGATCTAAAACCACATTCTCATATGAAAAAATCTTTAAAAAATGAATAAAACCATCCGTTCTGTGAAAAATTATCCTCCTCACTAGGAAATGCCAAAATTTTCTAAGTTCAATAGCAAGGAGGATCCACAAAAACATCTTCACGCTTTTAAACATGCATGTTATCTCATCACCCATGATCAATACCTCATGCTTTACACATTCTCCATGTCGTTAGTTGGACCCGCATTAAACTCGATACAATGACATCCCGAAACATTCATTATTTTCCTTCACTCAACTCACACAATTATTCCTAGAACATTTCTTGATCAACATTACGCGTAAGATCACTATCACAAACCTCTATGCCATTAGACAATATGATGATGAATCTATCACATAATTTGTCACATGATGGCATGGAATCATTAACCAACTTTCATTCTCTCTTCTACGAAATAATTAATTGGAATTTTCTTACGGTCTTGTGTGAAGCACATCTCCTCTACTCTTCAAATTCAATCATTTCAAACCTTTGAAGAGGAATTTACTATGGATCACAAACTTGAACTCACCCTTGATCAAGGCCATCTCAAACTATGAATAAAAAAATCCAAATATGAGTTCATTAAGTCCTCCACACATGGTAAAAATCCAAGAGCATCGCTAATACCATCATGGTTAAATATCCCTCCACATCCACTTCTCATATGGAGCCTTCACAATTTTCTTGCAGACCACCTCCTAATTATAACCTTCTTTGGGAATCTTATAGTTCAATATTTGACAAGTTAATGATGATCCATCTTATTCGTCTTCCTCCCATCTCACCCTTTGACAAATCTTGACTCCAACCCAAGTATGGTATCGTGAGGAACATTAATGAAAATATCATACATTTATGGTCATGACATTGAGAAGTGTCACTCTTTTAAAGACCTCGTCCAAAAACTTATAGAATTTGGTGACCTTCAAGTGGATAATCCTAATGCCCATAAAATTAACATTATAGATCAAAATACAACTCCATCATTTACACCCACCATCTCGTCACCCATTGCATCTACCCCTATTACAAACTATTCATCTACACTCATAACTTCATCAAATTATATGCCTATCATATCAATATCAACTATAAATATAACTATGATATCAACATTGACCTTGACCATACTCACTTCTCCATCCACAACATCTATACCCTCATCCTTCACATCTAGTCCATAACTTCCTCAACATCTTCATCTCACATATCTACACCTACTCCCACATCAATTACATCTAATATTATGACTATAACCACATCAACATCCCAATCTACATGTAAATCCATACCACCTCTTGAATCATCAACCATGCAAGCATCCACTTCATCTACAACTAAAATCATCCATATATCCACCAATCCTAAATCCACACAATCTACCATGCCTTTAGACCGTGTTAAACAAATCATACAAAAACCACTTCCACCTTCAATATATACCTCTACAAAACACTCTATATAATCTAGTGCTAATTCCATGAATCCTCGGTAAAAATTGGCATCATCTCTCGCCAAGGATAAATCCTCGCAACTAAGGTCTAAGAACCTTGGCATGCCCATCCAAAAATTTCTCACTCACCCACATAAAAATCGGAGCTTCCTTCTCTCAAGATTAACCCTCTTATGTAATCTAGTTCTGTACCATCAATCTTAGGAGCATTACCAGCCATATTAGGGCCAACCCATTCATTTAATTTCCACATTATTAAAAAATCAAAAAAATCATATTCCTTTTCAAGAACATCCACCACCACAATCGTCAAATCAGATTCCAAACCATCTAAGTCATCACCAATCGGCTCTGAAATCAAGACACAACCATATTTCCTTGATTTCAAGCCCAAGATAGAATCCAAGGCTCCCATGAAACCACCTTGATGAAAACCATACCTCTTACCTTCATCCACCATCCTTAAATATACTTCACCTATAACTTCTTCTTTAACCACCCCCATCGGATCTTACACGCAAATATTTTTAACATTTACTTTAAACACCAACGATCACTCTCCCATCTATCAAACCTTTCAATCAAAGTTACCCAATACCTTCATGGTTAGAATATAATATCATTTTTGCATACCATCGTGTGCTTAGGCGGGACACCGAACATTATAGATCCTCGCGAACCATAATCCATAATATTATTGATGAGGATGACCTCCTTGTTAAAGGAAATCACCCTCTTCCACCTACTTTATCTACTTCCTCATCTCAATATTCATCCACCAAGACATCTAAATCTCCTCATTCATCTAAGACTTACGTTTCCATCCCTCCTCTAACCTCGACCTCTCCCAAAGAAGGTCCTCCTCTCTTCATTAATGTTGTTCGAGTCAGAACCCATTCCCATCCCCATGAATTCCAACCACCCACTCAATCAAAATCCAAATTGGTTGTCACTGCTCCTTCCAAAGAGTCTACTCAACCCCCTTCTTCATCAAAACCTAAGGTATCCATCTTATCTTCCCCTCGGCCTACTGCTATTAAACAAAGTGTTATGAAAAAACTCCATTAGGCCTAGTTAAGATGCCCCTTTATGATCTTATCCAAAATTTTCCAGACCATAAGAAATCCCTCATTGAATCTCTTAAACATATCCCCACCGCCAATGATGAGGCTCGACCATTTGTATCACTTCTTAGATAACTTTCCGCTTCTTCCTCCATATCCTTTGAAGCCACTAAAATCCCCGACATTACATATGAAAGACATGACCTTTCCCTCTTCATCATTATGTGTATTAATGACACTTTCATTTATCGTTCTATGATCGAAAATGGAGATATAATAAACATCATCTCATCTTACACCTTCGATCATCTCAAGCTCCCTAATTCCATTGTCTCCCAATCACCCGCGGTCATTTGCACATTGAATGACGTTGTTTCCCCGCTTTGGTCATGGTCATTATTCTTATTCATGTTGGTGAAAAAATCCTCCATGAGGTATTCTATATCATATAAGGGTAGTTTCAATACAATATCCTCCTTTGAAGACCATGGATTTTTTACATGAGTTATGTTTCTTCCACCATCCATCAAAGTGCATTAAGTATGAACATGAGGGGAATATCCTCACTCTTCATGTAGACATTTCTCCATTCACATTTTTTCACATGACTTATCATCCTAATGATGTGCTCATCCCAAAATAAGTTCCTTCTCAAGAATTCACTATCTCATCTATGTTTACATACAAAATTCCTAATGACGACTCTTTATACAAACTAATGGATCAACTCTCGTCGGGGGAGTATCATCTTCTTACACTTAACAATCTACCGTGTCTAATCAGCTCGGTAGACCTGAAAAATATCCAATGTATCAACCTGATGTCGGGGATATCATTCCCTTTGGTCCACCTCATCTTTTCACCAATCTCATCTATGGTGGCATTGATCTCCATTATTCACACATTGATACTCAACCGCATACCAAAATATATACCAATGGCTTCGATTGTCTTTACAAGAAATAATTTTCCTACACTTATCTTCATCGTTGCACCTGGAAAGGTTTTGGAGCGAGTTGTTATTAAAAGGGCATGCATGACCTTGTCATCGATAAAAACTGAAAACCCCATGAGAAATTTGGGTTGCGTTATAAGGAAAAATATGCAAATCATCTTCCTTAATCTTTAGCTCTCATGGACGTTGAACCTCTATCTTATCCATCCCATGAGGTTATGAATATAGATGACACCGTGTCTATCAACTCTGGATTTTTTTAATCTCCACCATCACTTTGGGAACCTTGACTTATCGGTGCAAAAATGAACCTCGGTCCCTTCCCCTCAAATTTCTAGAAATGATAGAGAAAGATTCCCCCACCATTTACATGAACTTCAATTCACTAACGACGATTCCATCCTTTCTTACATGGGGGTAGAAGATTCCTATATTCATAACACCTTACCATTGAACACATCCACCCTTCTTAATGAATCCACCATTGACATCAACATATGGACTCCACAAGATCCCCACATTCTCAAAGTGGGTTTATCCCTTGACCCATGGAAACTTGAGTCTTTCACGCAAGCCGATTAAGCGAAACTTCACCATATGCACCTCGAGTTTCACTCCTTGGTAAAGAGGAGTTGCAATGCCTCCTTTCTGCCAAATTCATCATTCATATATGTTATCCATGAAATGCAACATTTTCCCTTGACAAAATATCTTATTGCTGAATATTTATACACTTTTTATATTTTAATACTATTTAATTGAGAAAGCTAAGTACAATTATAACTATATTAATATAACCTAAGATGAATTTACAAATCTACGTACTATGGTTGAATGTGATTAATTAAAGCTTTAAAGTAGCACGAGAAAGAGACACGCGGTGAGATTACGTGGGTTTTTCTAATAATTCTACCTCATGGACACCTATCTTGCGGAATAAACCAAAACCAAACAATTTTTGTGTCTAAACGGCCAACGAGATCAAAAGACAAAGACAAGTGGCAATATCACAAGAATAAAGGATAAGTAGAGTCTCAAGCCTGTGAAATCCATATATACACGGTATTTTGCTATTGGTTCGCACTTTGTAGTGCAACATATATGACCGAAGATCATTTAATAGAAAAATGGTCTGTTAAAACCGTACATACATGGAGTCTTCTTAATGGCTCACTTTTCACACTCTGACATGGTTCCGACAAAGGAAAACAACATGCAAAAGAACGTGGACAAGTCTTATTGTTTAATAACGAGATAAGGTTAACAAAATATTGACATTTCAAATTGTGAAGTGACTTGGAGTTTTTCTATTGGATTGTGTTTCGCATTGGTCGATACAAGTTATCAAAAGTATGATATTGTGAAGAGCGTGGAGTGTCCTCATTGGCTCGCACTTCACAACGGTCAATAGGGTCTATTAAAGTTCTGACATTACAAAGTTACATGGAGCTTTCTTATTGGCTAGAACTTTGCAATGTTACACTTGCACCGACGGACTTAGAACCACGAAGTTAACCGTATTCAAGGAAAGCTTTCGAGTTTGTATGAGAAAGATAAAAACATGCCCACCAAAGACAGAGACAAATACAAACAGATTGTATAATATTGTCGGTTACATATATCAATTCTTATTCTGCAATTACTTTATACAAATCTTCTTAGAATAACAAACATACATATCTAAAATCCTGTAATTCGTTGTTCTTTATAAAAATGATTACATATTTCAAAATATACATAACAAAATAAACAAAATACATTCACTACATGTTTATCTGAATAAATATAAGTTGTAACTTCTTTTTATCATCTATGAATAGGTATTACATAGTTTTAAAGAGAGATGTCTTATTTGATACAATGATCAAGAATTTAATACAAAATTCCAAAGGACACTCGGCAATGCAGACACCAAACTATGACCACACTTTTAAGAGGAAATGTTATACACCCAGTATATGTTCACATTTCCTTGGCTAGAATCCATCCGAGGTTGTACGTTGTACCTCTAGTTAGCACACCTCTAGTGCCTCCTCTCTCTTGCCCATTTCTTGTTTTTACCTTCGTCAACCTTGGAATTACTCCATAGATTAAATTTACAAAGTCCTTAAGACTTCCTTATAATTATTTCTCTCTCAAAACAATTCATTCAAAATAATTCATTCCTTCTTCTCAGAATAATTCATATGCCTTTTATAATATTTCATGGCTAGTTATGAACCATCACAATGGTTTCCACACCTTTTCATTTTAATTAATTCCCTTTAATCAAATGATTGGGTTTTCTCACACCCACTTTATTTTACATTAATCATTACAACAATTTTGTTACAAAGTATCTCAAAAAAATCTTTAGTGATTAAATCTTTAGGGATTTAGTCACATAACATTTCTCCCCCTTGAATCAACTATTGTCCTCGGTAGTTCCAAGTTCATGATATAAAATCTAGGATTGTAAACAAGATTCACACCAGAAATAATAATTTTATATTAATTATGTTGAGATACAAAGGCAAATATATAGAAGGAGAGTTTCCTATAAAATAGGAAACCTCCTATAACAACTCACTAAATACGTGAAGTTGTTTTAACAACTTCACTTACAAACCAAATAACGATTATTATAATTATGAGTTGTTTCTAAACAACTCATAATATAATAATAAACTATGAATATTAATTACAAATAATGTTAACACTAAAATATGCCTAACAGTTCATTCTCGAATTACAGAAAAAAACAAGTTATTAGTTAAATAATTCAGGATATTGCTCTTTTAGAAAATCTTCTCTTTCCCATGTAGCACTTTCAACATCACAAAAAGTCCACTTTACTTTAACCTCTTTAATTTCTCTATTTCTAATATTTTTAGTCCTTCTTTCCAAAATCAATTCAGGTTCAATTTTAAATTCACATGTAGGTTCAATAACTATGTTTTTCCAATCTATAACATGGTTAACATCATATACATATTTCTTTAACAAACTTACATGAAACACATTATGTATTCTAGATAACTCAGGAGGTAAAGAAAGTCTATAAGAAAGAGTTCTATTATTTCCAAAATTTCAAATGGTCCACAATAGTGAGGAGCTAATTTAGCATATTTACCCAATTTTAAAGAACTTTTCTTAGGTTTAACTCTAAGAAATACTTGATCACCTATTTCAAATTCTCTAACAGATCTTTTTGAATCAGCCCAATGTTTATACCTATCTTGGGAAGATTTCATGTTTTGTTTTGCTTTATTTATAATATCTTCCATTTATTTTAAGTTATCATTTACATACCAAGATCTATGTTCAGGATTTGACCAAGAAATAGGAGTAGTACAGTTCCTACCATAAACAACTTCAAAAGGGGTCATTTTGGTTGTAGTATGATAACCTTGATTGTAAGAAAACTCAATCAAGTGCAAATATTGTTCCCAATTTCTAGGTTTTTCACCTGTATACATTCTAAACATGTCCTCTAAAATTATATTTATCCTTTCAGTTTGTCCATCTGACTCTAGATGATAAGTAGTACTAAAACTCAAACTAGTACCCAATTCATCAAACAAAGATCTCCAGAAAGAAGAAGTAAATATAGGATCTCTATCAGTTACTAAAATCTTAGGAAGACCATGCAAACAAAAAATTTCCTTAGAAAACAAATGAGCTATATCAGAAGTAAAGGTTTTGATTTTGGTTAGTAGAAAATGTGCCATTTTAGTTAATCTATCAACCACCACAAGGATAACATCATGACCATTCTTGGTTTTAGGTAATCTGTAATAAAATCCATACTAACGACTACTAATTCCAATCAAGAATAGACAAAGGTTGTAATGGACCAAGTTTACTACATTGTTCAGTTTTAAATTTTTGACAAGTCATACACTGTTGTACATACTTTCTAATATCTTGCTTCATTCTAGGCCAAAAATAATTATTTTTAATTGATAAGTATGTCTTTTGAAATCTAGGATGACCAGCTATAGGAATATCATGAGAATATTTTAAAAATATTGTCTTAAGTTAGGAAGGTTAGGAATGCACAATCTACCTTTATAGTACAACAACCCATTCACACCAAGTAAATAAGAAGTAAGTCTTATCCTTTAAATGCATATTTGATGTTCCATTTTTCAAACCAGAATACAATTCATCAAAATAACTATCATTAGGCAATGCATCCTTTATCTCTTGTTCAAATTGACTTCTTTCTAAGGAAAAATCATTTGCACACATTCTTTTTCTACTTAAAGAATCAACAACTAAATTTTCTTTACCAGGTACATATTGTATTTCAAAATCATATTGAATTAATAACTCTACCCATCTTCTTTGTCTCATATTTAATAAGGGTTGAGTAAAAATATACTGCAAACCTCTATGATCAGTTTTCAAAACAAATTTGTGACCTAACAAATAATGTCTCCAAATTTTCAAAGCATGAATAATCCCTAACAATTCCAAATCATGAGTAGGATAGTTCTTTTTAGTAGGCAATAATTTTCTAGATCCAAAACACACAACTCTATTATCTTGCATCAATACACATCTAATACCAGAACCAAAAGCATCAATAACAATAATGAAAGGCTAGTTGGAAAGATTCCAAAGATGGCTGGTTGGAAAGGAGCCATTTTATCTAGTGCTGGTAAGTGCCTGCTCATCAAAAGTACTCTCCAAAATCTGCCAATTTATATCATGTCGCTCTACAAGATCCCCTCCTCTTTCAGGGATAAGATTGAAAGGATCCAAAAAAAGTTTTTATGGCAAGGCATGGATGAGAAATTCAAATTTCATTTAGTGGCTTGGGATAAGGTTTGCACCCCGAAGTTTATGGGAGGTCTGGGTATAAAAGACATTGAGAAAATGAATGAGGCCCTCATTGCTAAAATGGGCTGGAGAATGCTGACTGAGAAACAACCCTGGATAGATTTAATTAAAGCAAAATACCTAAAGCATCAATCTTTGTACTCCTTTCTACTTGATGAACAGCTCCCCTATGGTTCCATTTTTTGGAACAATTTGGTTAAAAGCAGAAATTTCATCAGGCTGGGTAGTAAATGGAAAGTGGGGGATGGTAGGGACATAAACTTCTGGGAGGACAATTGGTTTAATGGAAATCTCATGGAGAGTTTTGGGATGGCCAAGGACAGTCTTATAAACAAGTATGGCATCAAAATCAAGGACTATATTGAGGAAAATGGTACCAGAAAGAAGTGGAAAAAACTTACTGTAGATAGAAATGATCTGAAACAAATTACTTCCTCCCTTCAAGATCATTTAGAACTTATTCCATTAAGTCAGATGGATTCCAAGGATGAGTTGGTATGGATTAACTCCAATGATGGGAATTACTCTGTCAAAACTGGATACAATAACTTCTTTCATTGTAATCAAACAGAGTTCAATTGGAACAGGATTTGGATGTCTGATTTAACTCCCAAAATAATTTTTTTCCTTTGGCTGGCTATCAGAGGTAGAATTCTTACCAATGACAATCTGATGAGAAGAGGATTAATAATCCCTAATAGGTGCCATCTTTGTAAGAAATATTTTGAGGATATCAGCCACCTGTTCATACATTGTGAGTATGCCACTAGATTATGGAGTTTTGCCCTTTCTAAATTTGAAGCTCTCTGGGTGATGCCGAAGGATCTCAATCAGCTATGGACTCATTAGAACCCACCCTTTAAGCATTGTGTTGTTAAAAGGATCTGGAAGCTGGTTATCCCTCATTTAATCTAGAGAATATGGAAGGACAGAAATGATATTATCTTCAGAAACAGAAAGCAAAACTACAAACTTAGTATTGGGAAAATTTCTAATGGTATCAAAGAGAATATTGCTGGATTTAAACCCCCCAAGAACAAGAGATATCCAGAAAATGAAGAATTCATTCTTTCCAACTGGCAGATTGGATCAATTAATAGTTGGAACATTCCCGGGAATAAGCATTGATAGATCTTTGATTAAATGGCATCCTCCTGATCTAAATTGGTATAAGTTGAACTTTGATGGGGCTTCTAAGGGAAACCCTGGGAATGCGGCAGGGGGAGGAGCGATACGGGATCATAAAGGCAATCTAATAGCTACGTATGCTGGTAAAATGGGAATTCAAACTAATCATTTTGCTGAAGCTTTATCTGCTCTTTGGGGTCTGAGAATTGCCCAGGAAAATAATATTCAGAACCTCATCATTGAAGGAGACTCCCTAAATATCATTAATCTTCTTAAGCAGTGCTCATCTCCAAGCTGGAGCATCAAGGATTTTATTGCAGAGTCCATAAGTATTAGTCATACTTTCAATAACATCAGGATCATGCATACCTACAGGGAGGGTAATAAATTGGCGGATGTGCTTGACAAATTATGGCATTAATGTTAACCTTACAGTTTGGGACAATAATAGCATCCCTAAATAGCTTCAAAACAACATTCAGGCGGAACTCCATACGTAAGCAATATCTTGAAATGAGTTATGAATTTTGGGTGTGGATCAAAAATACTCCCACACGTGTTGATTTAAAGTATTGGTTTATGCAAATCATGTCTAATAATCAAGATAGTGTGAATCATATGGGGAATTTCAAGTGGAGATACACGGTTTTGAAAATCGCGCATGCGGGCTGCATTGTGACTGTTAAAAGGCGGATTCAAACCTCCATGGAAACCGAAGGCAGCGATAAAGTGATTGATGGTAGGGAGCGGGCTATTCTCACATGCATTTTTCAGCAGGCTCAGATCAGCCGATCGTGGGAATAGCAACGGCTCTCATTTCCATTTTTGTGCGGATTACTATAGCAAAAAGTGGACTGGCTTTAGCAATCAGTTAGGAATTAGTTGCAATCAGTTCAGAATAGAGAAGATGGGGGGTCCTCCTTGTCAAATTGAGCCTAGTGTGGACCCAGACTGGAAAGATAATATTGAGCTGTGGAGCATTCTTAGCAAGGGTGGCATAACAAACTTCATGGAAAAAGTTCAGGGGCATGACCAGAGCATCTCTGTGTGTTTTGCAAAGGATTGGAAGGAGAGGACAGTGGATTATGGGGGGCAGAAGGTCTTAATCAATGAAGAGCTTATTGCTGAAGCGACCGGCCTTGGCTTGGAGGGCTTCAGATTCTTTAACAAAAGGGTCGATAAAGATGTTGAAGAGAGAATATTTGTTGAGAGAGAGGAGAAACTAACCCACACAACAGCGGGCCTGCTTGTTAGCTCGATCCCTCTACCATATGATGAAGTAACCCGCATGATGATACGGTTCATCTCCTTGGAGGGAAGGTTTGTCACTGTTCCTGCGAAACACCTTATTTTTCTTAATCATTTTCATAGGGATCGTCTAGTTTGTTTCCCCCATTACTTGCTGAACTCTCTTGAACGCTCCATTCTTGAGTTTCAAAAGCATTCCCGGGCGGTTCCTTTACACCAAGGGCTCATTTTGTTGTTACACAAATGTTGTCTCCTCAAGTTTCCTGGTCTCCCATCCTCCCCTAGCTCGATTCCCCCTTTGCCGAGCTCTACTGCTGCCAGCCCTGTTTCTCCTTTCTCTGCCCCTGCCACCACTGCAGTCACCCCCATGCTGGCCGTTCAGGCTTCTTCTCCCGTTCCCCCTTCTGCTGCTCCCACCCCCACTTGGCCTCTACCTCGCGGAGACCGGTTACCAGGGCTTCTAGGAAGCTTAACCTTGAGACCCTTGCTGTGGAGAAGGGTTCTCATGAATTTGAAATTGCTCATGACCTCCTACATATCAGCAGTGCCAGCCCCCAGGAAGTGCAATTGGAAAGCCCTACAAAAAGGCTGGAAGCCTTAGAGGCAGATATGAAATTGTTAAAGGATGAAGTTAAAAACTTGACAAAACAGAAAGGAAAGAGGAAGAAGGAGGAGGAGGAGGATGTGGACAGCAGCCAAATTGAAGATATATACAAGAAATTGCACTCCTTGGACTCTCGCTTAGGGAAGGCCAAGACTAGGCATGATTACAACATTGCCATCTTTAGGGTGATTGAGGAATTTATTGAACAACACGTCAGAAGTGTCTCCAACCTAAGCAGAGTGCCGGCAACTCTTTGGGGTACTGATAAGGAAAGCAAGAAGACCTTGGAGCAGCTGGATTCTAATGACGCTGCCCATATGACTACTTTGGGTATGTTTAAATCCTGGAAGAATATCAAAACCATCATAGACAAAGCTACTAGGAAGTAGCTGTAGATGATTCTGCTGTCCTTGTTTGTTTTTTTGCTGTTTTTTTGCGGATCCTTTACTACTTTTTTGCAGTAATTTTGTTGTTTTGTCTCGTCTTGGTAGCTATTTTTAGCTACTTTGAACTTCATTGTAACATTTGGATTCTGATCCTTTTCTCTCTGGTTCTCTTGCTTATCCTGGCTTTTAGGCCTTCTTTTGTAATCAAGGGTATAGTCCCTTTCAAAAAACTATTTGCCAATAATAAAAATAAATAAAAATAATGAAAGGCTTAGAAAAATCAAGAATACATAATACATGTGCATTGTTAATGCTTCTTTTAATTTACTAAAAGCAACTTCACATTCCTCAAACCAATTATATGTGTTACTTTTATTTATTAAATGTTAGTGGAGTAGCTATTTTAGATTAGTTTTTAATCAATCTATGATAAAATCCATATAAACCAAGAAAAATTCTAATTTCTTGTACATCTTTAGGTGTATCCCAATTTTGTACTACTTTTAATTTAGAAGGATCTAGTGCAATTCCTTTTCAGAGATAACATGTCCTAGATATGAGACTTGATTTTAAAAATTCACATTTACTTAACTTACCATATAATTGATGTTTTCTTAAAGTTTCAAGTACTAACCTAACATGCTTCTCATGTTCTTCTTCATTTTTGGAATATATCAAAATATAATCACAAACACATCTAAGAAAGGTCTAAAAACATCATGCATCAATGTCATAAATGTGGCTAGGAATTTGTTAATCCAAAAGGCATAACAACAAATTCATAATGTCCATATCTAGTTCTAAAGGAATTTTTTACAATATCAACATCTTTTATTCTAATTTGATGATATCTAGAACATAAATCAATCTTAGAAAAATATTTAACACCATTCAATTGATCTAATAAATCATCAATTCTAGGTAAAGGATATTTATTCTTAATAGTTAGTTTATTCAACTATCTATAATCAATACACAATCTCATGGTACCATATTTCTTCTTAACAAACAACACTAGTGCACCCTAGGGAGAAACACTAGGTCTAATTTTCCTTGTTTCAATAATTCAATCAATTGTATTTTTAGCTCAGCTAATTCAGGTATAGATTTCCTATAAGGTGCTTTTGATACTGGTTCAGCTCCAGGAATGAGGTCAATAGCATGTTCTACAGATCTCCTAGGTGGTAACTCTTCAACATCAGAAGGGAAAACATCCATAAATTCTTGGACTACTAGGTGAACATCTATATCTATTTGTAGCTTATCATTTTGTTGAGTAATCACAACACAAAAATTTACATTTTTCTTTAAGAATTCTTTTAAGTTGAACAACAGAAATAGTTTTTAAAGTTAATTGTCTTTTATTTCCTTTCTTTTTTCATGCAAATGTGCAACAGGAAATTGACAATTTCCAAGCATGACAACGCTACCCCTGTGCCAAAATTTTCATGCTTTATCCTTCCAAGGAACCCTTGGTCTACATAGTCATTACAATAACCTACCAGATGATGTGAACTCAGTCCCCTAGGTGATTTAGGAAATTCAAGTCAACCCCCTAGGTGATTTTAGGAGTTCTTGGAAAATGCAAATTTTGGGCAGTTGTGGGAAGGGCTATCATTGGCCTTCCCCAGGACAAGTGCAACCCCCTGGAGTAGAGAATAGGATCCAAATCCAACATGGAGGTGAATTTAAGGTCTAGAAACATCATAGAAGTGATTTTGGAAGATTCGGGAATGATTTGGAAAAGTTGGGGCAGTTTGATAAAAAATAGGGTTCACAGGCCTAGGCAGTGCACAGGGCCAAAAGAACTACTGAGCTTTGGAAGGTGATTCCAAGAGATCTAGATGGATTTAGGAGAAAAAAATCATAGGAAAGGGAATTAAAATCCCTACAATATGGTTAAATCATATTTTTCACAACACCTTGGCGCAATGTTTTCGCAAGTAATTTTTCTCATGCATAGGTAAGCACCGAGGTCAAAAATCCAATTTTTAGGGAACAAGTGGAGGATAAAAGATCTAAAACCCCCACCATTGGATTCATAAGGAAATTTTAAGTCACTATCATATAACATTTCATCAAAAATTCCATCGGGAGCTCAAGATATCACCGTTTCAAGTTGCCCTCTAGGAACAAGTTCGGGAGTTAGTCAAAATTTGATGAGGACACGTGTCAGCTTCAAGATCTGGCACAATTTCATGTCTATTTCATCCCTAAAGAAAATGGACATGAAGAAATAAATATTCTCCCATAACCTATAAGTCCTCTGGTCACCCATACAACTTCTTGGATCACCATTTTAGCCCCCAAGTGCTTATAGGAGCTCAAACCCTCAACCATCGGATCTGTGACAAGTGTCAAGCTAAGGTGCACCATGAAAATTGATGAACCTCATGTACCTTTGTGATTAAGGAATATTATGGACATAAAAATGCACCCATCCCAAGGAATGTCTCCTAGTCCCACATGCGACCCTCTCTAGTGCACTTTCTCAGCTCCCAAGAGCTAGTGGAGCTAAACGAGCAACTGTCAAATCACCGCCATATGTCACGATCAGGTGAAAAAATAAAATTTATGTATTTATCATCCCTTAATGATTAAGTAACATGAGGGACATGAAAATTTTCCTCACTCCCTTCTTTGTAATTTTTAAATTTTTTAAAAATCCTTCTTGTCGCTTTCTTTCCCGCTTTTAACTTCTTACTCTTCATACCTCATCATTGCTCTACAACCTACTCACACTTGCATTGTTCACCAATAATATACCTTTACCAGATCCACCACAAAAATATACACTCCACTCCATGAGAACACGCAGGTTTCAAAGAGAAGGTTGATCGGAAGAGCTTGAAGAATGAAGAACAAGGAGAAAAACATTTGAAGACTCTCATGGCCGTGAAATGAAAATTCCAACATATCTAGAAAATCGGTGCACGGATCGAGATGAAGTATTTTTCTATGTTCAAAATTTTTGGAGACCGTTGAAACCCCCATAATAGACCTTCCATTTGTAGCGAGGAGTGTTCATAGTGAATAAGTCTCTTTCTTAGCACAATGGAGGAAAAACTCATTTTCGTCAAATCGGCAATGAAGAGAGATTTCACTGGAAGAAAAAGAAACAAAAATCCATAACAAAAATGTGATTCTTGTCGTGAATGGATAAGAAAACCAAACATGCAGCTTTCAAGGTCCATTAATGGTTTCGTGCTCGAGCTACCGCTTTGCCAGTCAAAAATTTGAAGTTTTAAAATCTCACCAACTATTGATCGAGGTAAACACAAAATTTCAAAGGGTTGATAAGAAGAAAAACCCATATCAAAAAAACTTCATTTCGTAGATTATCCAACCACCAGAAGCCCAATTTCTAAAAATAGTAGGTCTTCTATATAGAGGACTATTATTTTAGGAAATTCATCAACTGAAGAACCTACGAAGGAGACGGTGAACATAGAAGATGTATTGCAGGGAGAAATCATCGAAATGGTCATCTTGGTCTAGAATTGACACTTAATAAAAATAGTAAGTAGTCTCAGGAGCACTGTCAAAAATAGAAAATTGGTCCTAGAAGGTGAGAGAAATGCAAGTAGAAAGGAGAATTTGAGTTGCCGCAACCAATCAAGGTCCAAAGGAACTGATTTTTCGTACTTGTTAAAAATAGTAAGTTTCCTTTTGGCACTTACTAAAAATAGTAAGTCATTCCAGAGGGAAAATTTCATAAGAGGAGAATTCTAAGAGTGGAGCAATCAATCTGATAGTCCCAGTTGGAGTTTGGAGAAGAATTTTCTCACTTACTAAAAATAGTAAGTTTCTCGTTCCAGAAATAGTAGGTGTCAAGTGAAGTTCATATTTTCAGGGGTGAAAACAGTGTCATCAAACTATAGAGGATTAGATGACAGTGAGGTTAATTACATGGATCTCAATAGTGTCTTTTGACACTCATTTCATGCTTCAATTGGTCTATGTGAGGTGGAATTTGCAATCAACGTTGTCAGACTATTCACGATGTGTTTCATCAGGATCGTGTTCAAACCAACTAAGCATTGTGACAGTGTTGCAAGGAGTCAAGGAGGGATTTGTTCCAAAGCTTCAGTCTCTTCAGAAAGTATCTTCATGAGTGATGATCATGATCACCAATGGAATAATCCGAAAATGTTTTTAACACTTGGTTCGCTATGTTCATGCATCATTCAAAGGAAGTCTCTCATGGTATGAGGCATTCAAGGATCCAAATTTCACTACATTGGAGCATTGCATCGAATCAGTCAAGTCAAATAGTGGATCAGTGAGGCATTTTCTTCATCAGTATTTTTCTCTCTCTTTGCTCACTTTCTCTCTCTTCTCACCCCTAACTTTCTCTCTCCTCAATATTCTAATCTTGCATTGGGGTTGCACTTTTTGTCTATCTTAATGTTTTCAATGTAATAAGTCACCCTTCAGTTATAAAAGGGGACTTAATGTTTTCTTAAGAATGTGAAAATTTTCAAGGCATATGAAGCGTCATTGGGGGGTATATGAAGAATCACTAGGAAGATGAAGAGGTTTTCTTCTTCTATAAATTGTAATGCACTCCTCATTTGAGGGTCTTCTTAGCTATTCTTGTGAATTCATGAGAGAGATATCCTTGTGAAGAGAACAAAGAGATAGCAAAATTTCTTCCATTTCCCTCATTCTAAAATTTCTTCCATTCTTAATCTATTTACAATTTATGCTTGAGAATCAATACAAAAAGAAGGAATTTGATCCTTTTTGACTAAGGAGTTTAGTGATACTTTGTGCTCAATATTTGTTTTATTTTGAATTCTAGTTCATGTGATGAAACTTCCAACTAGGGTTTGTAAGCATCGATTTCATTCTTGCAGATTGGTTTCCCTTGTCTAACATTCTCACTCCCTTTCCTTCTCTCCTAGCAAATGCTTCCCTTACATATATCCATAAGCTTTGTCATATGGTTAATAGATTCCCCTTGTTGTATCCTTGGCCACAAGGCCAACATAGAGAAAACTCACTTAATTTGCGCATGCATATATGTTTGTTGCACCGGTTAAGTAAAGGGACTTAGATTCCCAGTGTTGGCAAGAAATCCACAAGTTTGTCCCCCGACAAATTTTCTTGCCAACACTTTCAAATTATGAGTAACTTCATATTGATCTTGAATACACACTTGTTTATTTTCACAGTTAATAAAATCATGATTCTTTTCTAACCAAGTCATCCCCAAAATGGCATCATATTGACCTAAGTTAAGTACATGAAAATATTCACGAGATATAATATTATCAATTTGAAAATTTAATTCTTCCACTAAAGCTCTTGTTTGTCTTACTATTTGTCCATCGGCCATTTCTAAATCTATGGGTTTTATTTTGTGTATCAACAACAACATAAAATTTCATATTTTGGTTACCTTCCTTTGGTTTATCATCAATTTTAAATTTTTTTGTTCTTATCCCAATTCTTCTTTTTATGTGGAAAACCCTAGCAGATTGGTTACCTCAATAATTCCAACATTTAATTTCTTCTGGTTTAGTTTTAACATAATCTTGTTTCCTTTGTTGGTTTCTAATCTGATTGTTTTTACATTTAATAGTTTCACGAATGGCCTTTTTATATTTTTAAAATGGAAATTAGAATTCTTTTTCTTATAATATTCTTTCTTTTGGTGAACAATAGTTTTATATTTTTCAAATTTTTCAGCTATTTGAGTAGCCTCATCGACTGAAGTAGGTTTTCCACACCATACACTAGCCTTATATTCTTCTCTTAAACCATTAATAAATCTGACAACTCTATCTGTTCTAGAAATGAAAGGCACAAATCTATTTAAATTCTCAAAAAAAAAAAAATTATACTCATTGACAAATTAAATATTGTTTTAAATCAAAGAATTCATTTTTCCTTTGTTGTAAGAAATGTTCAGACAAATAATTCTTCTTAAACAACTTTTTAAACTTATTCCATGGAACCTTATGAGATTTAAGTTTTTCAGATCTCAATGTATCTTCCCACTAGTTAAGGGAAAAAATTTTAGTTGATAAGAAGTTATTTGTGTTCTTCCTAACTTACTAGTATTCTGCAATTCAAAATATCTTTCTAAACTAGTTAACCAAGTTTTGGCTTGTTCTCCGGACTCAACTTCCCCTACATATTCAGGTAATTTAATTTTCCAAGAAATGTTTTCTATTTCCTTAGAATTTTTATTTAAACTTTCTTTGTCATCACTAGAAGAATCATAAGAACAAGAGGAATCATAAGAATTAGATGAAATAAAAGTAGATTCCTCATTAGAAGAAGGTTGTTTTCCTTTATTTCTTTTCTTTTCTAATTTATCACATTTACTAGATTTACTCATAGCTTCTACAAATTGATTTTTCAACATTTCTAATTGTTCAAATAAATGAGTTACTTCCCTACCCAATTGTTGGTTTTGACACTCTAGTTCATTGTAATCCATGTTGTTTTGAGAATCCATTCCATCAAAATCAATTTAGCTTCTTCGTTATATATGCACAATTCATCTTTGTGAGAAAATCACCATAATCTTTGACTGAGAATAATATATTTTAATCTCTTGAGTATTTCGCACATCATCATCTCAAATGCAACAACAGAATGTCTCAAATGAGGATAATTTCTTTGATACCAAATGAAATGCAAAATTTTCCCTCGACAAAATATCTTATTGATGAAGATTTATATGCTTTTTTAATATTTTAATACTATTTAATTGAGAAAGCTAAGTTGAGTTACAACTGTATTAATATAACCTAAGATGAATTTACAAATCTGCGGGCTACGACTAAATGTGATTAATTAAAGCTTTAAATCGACACGGAAAGAGGCATACATTGAGATTCCGTGTGTTTTTCCAATAATTCTACCTCATAGACACTGACTTGCTAAATTAACCAAAATAAAAAAAAATTGGGTCTAGAAGGCCAACAAGATCAAAGGACAAAGACATGTGGTGATATCACAACGGAAAAGGATAAGTAGAGTATGACACTGTGAAATACATAAGCACATGGTGTTTTTCTATTGGTTCCCACTTAGCACAGTGCAACATATATGACCTAAGATCATTTAATAGAAAACTGTTCTATTAAATCGTACATACGTGGAGTCTTCTTAATGGATCACTTTTCACAATCTGATATGATTCTGAAAAAGGAAAACAACATGCAAAACAATGTGGACAAGTCTTATTGTTTAATAATCAATAAGCTTAACAAAATACCGACATTACGAATGGTGAAGTGATTTGGAGTGTTTCTATTGGATCGTGTTTCGCATTGGTCAGATACAAGTTATCAAAACTATGATATTGCAAAGATCGTGGAGTGTCCTCATTGGCTCACACTTTGCAACGGTCAATAGAGTTTATTATTTAGTTATGACATTATGAAGTTACATGGAGATTTCTTATTGGATAGAACTTTACAATGTTACACTGCATCGAAAGACTTAGAACCATGGAGTTAACCGTATTCAAGGAAAGATTTTGGGTCTCAGTAGCAAAAAGACAAAAACACGACCGTGAAAAACAAAGAAAGATACAAGAAGACTCGTATAATAATGTCAATTCTTATTCTCGTAATTACTTTATACAAATATTCTTATAATAACAGACATACATATCTAAAATCTTACAATTCACTATTCTTTATAAAAATGATTACATATTTCAAAATATACATAACAAAATAAACAAAATACATTCACTTGCATGTTTATCTGAATAAATATAAGTTTTAACTTCTTTCTATTATCTGTCAATATGTATTACATAGTTTTATAGAGAGAGAACTTATCTGAGACAATGATCAGAATTTAATACAAAATTCCAATGCACACTTAGGTAATAGACACCAGACTATGGCCACACTTTTGAGAGGAAATGTTATACACCTAGTGTATTTTCACCTTTCCCTGGCTAGGAACCATCGAGGTTGTACGTTATACCCACGTTAGGACACCTCTGGTGCCCCTCTCTCTTTCCCACTACCTATCTATACCTTCCTCAACCTTGGAATTAATCCACATATTAAATTTCCAAATTCCTTAAGACTTCCTTCTAATTATTTCTCTCTTAGAATAATTCATTCCTTCTTCTCATAATAATTCATAGGACATTTATAATATTTCATGGTAGTTATGAACCATCAAAATGGTTTCCAAACCTTTTTCATTTTAATTAATCCTCTTTAATAAAATGCTCGGGTTTTATCCCAACCACTTTATTTTACAATAATCATTACAACACTTTATTTACAAAGTATCTCAAAACAAGTCTTTAGTGATTAAATCTTTGGGGATTTAGTCATATTAAAATCTGCAATGGGTTTCCAACATCGTACCCCATTTGAAGCTTCTAAAAAGCTTCATATTTGCAAATAATTTTGAGATATTAATCTCTCTTCCCTAAGGATGACATCCCTCTTCTCAAAATCGATCAACTTATAGACTTTACTATAGGATATGAGATGTTTTCTATTATGGATGGTTTGTCTAGGTATAATCGGTTCCTCATCTCACCTAAAGATCAACATAATACCTCCTTCATCACTCTTTGGTGGAATTTCCTCTATCGTGTCATGCCCTTCGGTTTAAAGAATATTGAAGCCACCTATCGGTGAGCCATGACTTACATCTTTCACAATATAATCCATAAAACTCTAGAGGACTACGTTGATGACCTATTATGTAAATCTAAATATCGACATGACCACCTTGTTGTCCTTGAGGTCCTTTTCAAGCACCTTATCAGCTTCTTCCTCCATATCAATCTATCCAAGGGCATGTTTTGAGTGATTCTTGGTAAAATCCTTGGCTTTATAATTTCCATCGGGGACATTGAAGTTGAGCCGCCCAAAATCAATGATATCCTCAAGATGCCTCCTCCTAATCTAAATTAGATTCACAATATTCAAGGCCGACTTCAATCATTTCATTGTTTCATCTCTCAACTTTATGACCTTTTCCAACCCTTTCATCACCTTCTTCACAAATATACTGACTTCAAATGGGACCATAATTACCAAAAATCCTTTGTGACCTTAAGTAGTATCTTCTATCCCTACTTTTTTTTACACCTCCAAGTGAAAGGAGCCCTTCTATCTCTATTTCTCTACCTCTAATCATGCTCTAGGTGCCATGATTGTACATTGTGGCAAACAAGGCATAGAACAAGTTGTATAATACATCGGTCACACCCTTCACGATTATGAGACTAGCTACGGAAGATGAAAAGTTATGTTGTGTTGTTTTCTCCATATAGCTTTCATCTTCTCAAGACCATGCATTCCAAGTTGTATCATAGTGATCGAATCACTTGATATCTCATGATCATGATAGATGGTGAAGGAGTATCTCACCATTTATTTAATATTTCATGGGATTGAATTCGATGCCTTTCAATTCTTAAACTAGTTCTTATTATTCACTATTCTAATGACTACAAATTCTTTAACGAAGTATATGCTTAGTACATTTAACACAAATTCATACCTCGCAACCTTCAAATTTATTCTCCTTAAGATCCCAAACCTTCAAAATTAATAAATTTGATTTAAATCTTCAAAACACCTTCCCAAAAAAAAATTCTTTGTTCTCTCTCCATACAACACCAATAAAACTGATTCTTTTTTGTAGAAGATGGGCAACCTCCAAAGTGAGATCTTTTTATGAAATATTAGAGTTTTTCTTTGGGTAAATTAAAAGTTTGATCAAATTTTCAAATCTATCACGTAGCTGCAAACTTGCAAGACTATGTTAAAACAAATACCATAAAACAATTAATTCTTACCCAAATTTTGAATTTCTTTACTCAATTTCTACCCTTGGGAAATTGATTGAGTTGTTACCAAACTCTTCCAATCGTGAATTGGTGTTTATATCCTCTAAAATTCCTTCATGCGTTCATACACAACATGCTGCTAAAAAAAGAAATTATCTTTCTTTGTATATATTAAAAGCACTATGTTGATTCCAAAATTCCAGAACATGTGAGTAATTATTTTATTCCTTTCATTATCCAACATGTTATACATGTTAAAAAATCCTCTCCTTTATTACATTCGAGATCCTTCATAAATGGATAATCTATTCCCTATCATAGACTCCATAATTTACTCAAAAACACCCTAAAAAAATCAACAACATTCTATTTTTTAACGCAAGTGCAACAACTTTACCAATATACTAGATACACTCCTAATAGCACTCTTATCTTTCTAATCATGCTTAGAAAGTTGTAACAAGCTCACAACTCATTCAATAATAAGCCCATCACTCTAATTTTGACATGAATGCCTTATTAGGTTACAATAACAATTTCACCCCTTTACCGATACACACTTATCAATTTTACAATTACCATACGAATTTAAATTTACACACAAATAAATTTAAAATGTTTGGTTTTAAAAGAATATGGAAAATAATTAATTTCCCCCGATGCTCTTACATCAATAGATTTTGACCTAGATTTCATCTCTTAGAAATCATTCAAGGGTCAAGCTATCACATATTAACTCACTAACACCCCTCTTCCTGATAATCATCTTCATCACGAGTAGTTTACTGAGATGAATATATAAAAAAATTGAACATGAATTCCCCCTCTCAAAATGAAACTCTTCTTTTATGGATCTAAGTGTTGACATGCGGGAGGAAATGACATCGATATCATTCCTTTGTGGGATACTCCTATTCATATCACCTATAAAATTAATTTCAAGTGCACAAACAATATTTCTGAATATGAAGCTCTCATATTAGGCCTCCAAATTTTCGTCTTACTTGGCGTTCAAATCCTTAACATCTACGGGGATTTTGAGCTTATCACTAATCAATTCAAATTCATCTATCAATGTCGAATGAGATCCTTCAAAAGTATAAGGATATTGTTGACTTCCTTCTTGGAGAATTTTATTTCTACACCATCCAAACCATCCCCTAGTCATCCAACCACTTCACGATACCATGGATTCTCTCACGTCTCTTATCCATTGGTCTACAGAAGAGTCTAAACTATCCAGCATCATTCATCACATTGATAAACCAACTCATCTTAGTGAATTACCTGGCGTCAATCTTATCAAATTTAATCCTCGTGATCTTTGGTATTCTCAAATCTTTGACTATATTTCTCAATCAATCATCCCCTCGACCTATCTAAAAATGGTAGGAGGTATTTTCTTCAACGTGCTAACTTTTATATCATCCTTGGTGGAATCCTCTAAAAGTGTGGCTTTGACAGAATATTGCTTCATTTCCTTAAATATGAAAAATACACTCGTTTTATCCAAAAAGTCCACGATGGTATTTTTGGTGGCCATTTTAGTGGTTTGGCTTTTGCCAAACATGTCATTTGCATGGGTGATTATTGGCCCTCTCTCAATCATGACTACTATGAATATGTCAATAAATGCGTCCAATCTAATATACATTCCTAGTCGGGCCTTACAAGCGACTCAGGACCTTTTTCCTTTCTCACAATGGGTACTTAACCTCATTGGCCTCATCAATCTGCATTGCTCTCAAAACCATCATTCTATCATCACCGTTACTGAGTACTTCACAAAATGGGTGGAATCCATTCCAATCACATCAACTAAAGCTAATCAAATCATTAACTTCATCTATGAACATATCATTTTCCGCTTCAACATTCCTCACATAATTGTCACAGATAACGTAAATTCCTTCAAAAAAAAAATCTCAAGAAGCTTTGTGACTCATTCAATATTAAGACTACATTTTATCCTCCATATTATCATCAAGATAACAGTGAAGCCAAAGCGAGTAATAAAACTCTTCTTAATATCCTTTCCAAGGAGATTGATAAATCAGGTCATAATTGGAATCTTCATGTCCCCTTCACTCTATGGGCTTATCAAACTAGCATCTACACCTCTACAAGCGTTAATCCTTTCTCTCCAATGTCGTTCTTCCTCTTGAAGTCCAAATCCCATCCTTGTGTGTTTCTCTTCATGAATTTTTCTCTGATGAAGATTATCTCTAAGAGCATCTAGCATAACTTGAGTTGTTAGACAAACGTCTCTTTCTCGCTCTTGAAAATCATCATGTCTATTAAGAGCGCATCAAAAATGTTTACAATAATCACCTTAAGGAACACGAATTTAACATCGGTGACCTTGTCCTTAAAGAAAATAAAAATGTCACTACTCTAGAAAGGATTCAACATGGAAAATTTGATCCTAACTGGATTGAACCTTATATTATCACGCATAATTATGGGTATGGAGCCTATCATTTGGCTTCTCTTGATGGTAAACCGAAAGAGAACCTCTTAATGCATTACACTTGCAGCCTTTCTATTTTTAACATAACCACCAATGTGAACTTAGTTATCTTAGTTGTCATACATCCATCATTAGCCTCTTCCATCTTTCATTGTAATGATTTGGAATTATGTGGTCTACCATCACTTTCCTAGTTGTGACCTTGAATATGGGCACCACTCTACCCATAACATGTTCCTTATGGATAATTTCTCCCTTCTAGGTGATAACCCCACAATCATTACATCCATTTCCTACTTATCTACCAACCGGAATCATGCTAAGGGTCCACGGGTGTCACTCATACACTTATTATCCCCTCCTAAGTGGTCTACCTAACTATCCTTAGCTCTTTCATAAATTTTAGAAAGAATCTTGGATGCTCATATAAAAAGCTATTGTATCCAAAAACAGAATGCTCCCTCAAAGGAAAGCTATCATGCATAGCTTATCCTTCCATTTATAAAATTCAATTCCAAAATCCAAAAGCATAAAAGAAAAATGTAGACCACTCTCTCAAAGGATGGCTACCATCTCATATCATGGCAGCGAAGGCTTTCCATATTGATCAACCTTTTATATATTCAAAGCAAAATCATAAAGTTCAAAAGTAAGCACCCTAAGAAAGCTTTCCCCATTGATCAACTTTCTCATCCATAGGAACTTTTCGTATTTATTAGTTTCGGTCAAACTGCATTCGAGCTAGGGTATAAATCCAAGAAAACCCACCTATAAAGAACCTCTATTTCCATGTATGAGTGTCATCTAAACCCCTTATTTTGTGTCTACATTAATTTTATAAGTCCATTTTCCATGCTTTTCCCCGCGACTCTTGAAATCATTAACTATCGATGGTTATGTGTTAACAATGCTATTAGTTGCAAGTGAATTTCCTTAATTGGCTTCTTTTCTTGTTTACCTCCAATCTAGTTTGGATTATCATTTCTTCGTGCACTCCTTACTGTGATCAAGTGTCATTTATCTCCTTTTTGGTCACATATAGATGTCACATCCTCTTTAACATATTCTTAAGATATTATTCCTAATCTAATCATCTTATCCATTCCTATGTGTGTACATTTAAGTATAACATCATCCATAGTTAACATATTTTTGAATCCACCACATCATTTATCCATAATATCACCATGCCTAAAAATGGTTATCCATTCCAAATCACATTTATTTAACATCTATATATCCATCATGATCAATCACATCACATTCATTATCATATTCTAATTTCCATTTCCATTTATCCATTATAATAATATATTTGTCTCAATGCATCACACTACATCCATATTTTGTTCTAATTTCTATCTAACATCATGTATATCTAATCCATAACAATCCAATCCATAACATCATAATTGAACATCCCCATCAAATCCATAATCATCAATCATTTATCTAATTTATAATCATCATAATTAAATCAGGCATCTACATCTAATCCATAACATTATAATCAAATCCAATCCATAACATTATAATCATCACATCACATCTAAATCTAACATATCATCATCAAAACCATGAATCAAAACACATAATGTATTATGAATCACAACAAAATATATATATATATATATATATATCATCATCATCATCCAAGTACATATAATCGTAGGCCACTAAGGGTCCTGTCTCAATCCAGATACATCATAAAAATCAATGAACTCTACATCAGATAATCTCAAATATTTCCCCCTAGGAAAGTTCCTAAATCGATCTTTGGGCCTCATCACCTCCAACATAGCCTCGCATCTCGCTATGCCACATTCACTTTGTACTCCTCAAGAATTATCGGAGGATTTTTGGGTGTTGGAAGTTTCCTAAACCTCCATAAACTATGACCATGTTGTATATAATTTTGAGACCTTTCCAATGGTATGCGAGATCTCCGAAACGGAGTTGAGTGCGAGAAGATATCACAGGTAAAATATTTGGTTTGAAAACAGTCAAAGTTGGTCAACTAGCGAGTTGCACGTTAACACGTGGCGGTTTGGAAAAAGGTGAAAAGGGTTAAATTTTTTTGTTTTCAAGCCTTCAGTATTCAACACACAAAAATTTTGGTGGGCCCCACTTTTCTTTGTTTAGGGGCCCTCACCAGTTCGACACATGCTTTTGTAGGAGGGGTTCCTTTGCCACCTTTATTTCATATTTTCCATTATTGCATTTACAATTTTATATACCACATATTTTTCTAACTCTCCTAATGTGGGACTATATTTCTTTGGAGAGTTGAATTGTGCATTGCGGGGTGATATTGGCTCAAGTGAGGTATTATTTATTTCAAAGTGTGGTGATCAACTCTCCACTGAGTTGATCACAATGCTTACCACATTATTCAGGGCCTTATCTACTTGTCCAGATTAATTTCCATATTACTTGAGTGGTTCTCGTAATATATCTTAGCATCTTGGTGGGAACAATGTTATACTCAATGGCTTAAACATACCAACCAACCTACCTTATACTTGGCGGGTTACATTTATATGATATGGCATAGCCAACAATTTGTTTGGCTCCACATTTACCTCGATAGTTCAATGCACAACCCAACGCATTGATTGTATTACGAAACTCAACATCGTAAACGGTGCAGCCAAAGACCACATGACTTGGCCCATTTGGACAGATCCAAAGATCAACACACATCCCAATGCATGTATCTATGTGACACACTCACAATGAGATGTTCACAAATAAACAGAGGAAAATTTCCAAACATGGCCACAACCACGAATTAACGGGTGAGTTGTCCTATTATTAAACCTCTCACCAAACACTTCCCTCCAAATTTGGGATATAGCCCACTCCAAAGAAAAAGCGTCGAGTGGTAAAATGGTAGGAGGTAGTTTCAAACCCATGACCTTGGAGGGATAAGTGCTCCCCAAACTAACTCACCCAAGTGGATTGATAGGAGTATATACGAGCTCACCGGCATTTAAACATAGACAATTGTAGGTATGTGCTAGAGGCAACTAGAGGAAGTGATGGAAATTCTAATTTTGAAGCACTTATGCTCTGAATTTTACCACAGTGTAAAAATGAAAAATGTTCAGAATTATGAAAGGATCTTAGATATGTAATTTTTTTCTATGGAATGTTTAAAAATATCCATTTTAGGTGTTTTTCGAACATAGTTACAAGGAGATCACATTATAGAGGCACTGTAGGAGCCACATATCAACTTTGGAATAGATTCTAGTAATTTTTAGAGTTCCATGAGTCTTAGATCAACTCATTTGTAGGTATAAAGGTCTATTTGTCATTATGGAAGGGTTAATTGTACTTCTTTGGGAAATAATAGATTGATTCTCTTTTTGAGAATCTGGAGACGTAGCCTTTGGGTGAACTTCGTTATCAAACTTGTGTTGTGGATGTTTCAAGTATGTTTTGATGAATATTTTCATCAAATAAAATCAGTTATATGGATTTTTTTAATTTGATTATGTATTCATCAATTAAAATGAGAAATTGGAATGAAGATTTGATTTTGATTCTGTGATCCATAAATGCACATTTCATTTTTGTGAATGAAATTCAGATTGAGGTGCATGTATTAAAAGGAATTAATAAATTTTGGAGTAAATGAGCCATAAAATTGATGTTGAGTTCCTAGATCCTTGGAAATGTTCAAAAGTTTAAAAATTATAACTTGCATTTTCAGATCACAGAAGGCATTGGTTGTGCTCTACCTCAAACTCCCACTTCTCGGCTAGATATTTAGTATATCATGTTGTCTATGACATCCTCGGCTATCAAAATCTACTCATAGTACCAAGCCTCAACTTTCAAAGGTGCTCTCTATATATCGAGAAAATTGTGCCCTGGTGGTGCCTTCTTCTTCTCCCTTTGATGTCGTTAGTGCACCACTCCCTAAATTTGATGCTAGTATCAATGCGATATCTCCAAATCTATATCTATAAGACTCTTATTGCCTCTTGTATCAATCCCTCTAATTAACAGCCAGGCCCATCTCTTGGAAAAGGACCGTGGCCTCTTGTTGTGCCACCTCTCGCTCCTAACACACCGTGTCCCTCTCTATACGGGATGAGTCACATTCTACGCACAACCAATCTATCTCTATGGTACCTCCATCATCACCCTCCTCACCTCTAGATGCCACATCCTCCTCTTCAACTAGCACCTCCTCATCTTGGCCTCCCTCATTCCCCTCACTTGCCATATGGGTCACCCATGTCCTTTTCATCCAATCTAAAAATTCTTATTCCACCCCTACATCATCATCATTTTACCATGGTTCCCCACCTCCTCCAATGGGTCAGCCATGTCGAGACTCAACAGATCTCTCTCGAACTCATCTCGTCTATATCTAATTGGCTCTCTCAAGACTATATGTACAATTCCGAATTGCCACCTCACTCTATCAAATTGGATGGCCTCTATCATTTTGGCCTCCACCCCTACACCCATCTCATCTACCTCATATCCATAAACTCCACATCTACCCTGGGTCATGCATGATAGTCACGGTATGGCTGCCATATAACCTACTCTACATCAATCTCTGTGAATCTCTCTATATACCACTCTAATCCTCTCTCTCTCATGTTGTCATGAGCCTAATCGTCTCACCATCTCAAAAATCCTACCACCATCTCAATGTGGTTACCTATGACACATGGTATCCCCGGTGTCATGATTGTCACTATGTGCTCATAAGCACAACATTGGAGAAGGAACTCGCATCTAATCCTATCCGCCTCCTCTCTCGTATAAATGCATAAATCATTATATATTTATGCCAACAAAGTGTTGTGTTGAAATAAAATTTTGTCATATGATCAACAATTTTTGCAGCCACACCTTCCAAAGTGTCCATGGGAACCTAGCACCCCCTCGAATCTAGTAGTGCATAGCTAGAAATCACTATCATCACTAAACATATCAAGCAACTCCTAGCCACACCCTGCTCATAACTAGTCTCTCTGTGGAATGCCCCATATGAGAATGTGATGTGGGGAATCACTACAAGGATGAATTGGGAAATTCACAATCAATTTTTGGTTTTTATAGGTCCATATGGTTGTCAAAGAGTCAGTCATGAAGTCATTTTAGGTTATATGGGTCTAGAATTTAAATAAGGAGTTTTCACTTCATTTTGGGATAGTTTAAAATTTTGAACTTTTGTAAAGTCATTCTTGTCTCCTTGACATGTGTAGGTTCATTTAGAGGTTTGGGTAATTTCTCTAGAATTTTGAGAGTCTTAATCAAAGTTGGAGGGCTCCATTATGATCTTGAAGGAATCTTGTAACTCTCACTCTTTGTAACTCCTTATGTGTACCCTACACCATGATGTCATCATGAGCAAGAAAGGGCGGTTATAGTTTAGAACTTGAGTAAGGATGTATATATTTCATTTGTAACTATTTGGAAGCTAATGATCAATCAAGGATTCAAGTTTTGGAGCTCCAAAGAGAAGTTAGGAAAATTGTGTGTGTGTATAAGTTTTCATGTATGAAAGTTTGTGTATGGAAGTGTGTGAAGTGGAAAGAAGAAGACAATATATTCATTAATTTCAATAAAGGAAAAGTTTTCTATGCTTTATGACTGTTATAACCTCCTTGTGTGAATTGAATGAAGAATTAGTGCAAAGTATAAAGAACACAATGTATGTAAATGGAGTAGGGTCCTGTAGTGTAAGAAGAATCGATTGTTGAGGCTCTAGGGAGGTTTTTTATATCAAGTTAAGAGTTTAAGAAGTTTCTAACACATTAGAAGATCCTTTTGAAGTGATTTGACTCGAAGAGAAGGGAAAAATGAGCAATAATTGATCAAAAATCTTTCTCAAGCATTCTACAATCATGCATACCCTAGAACTAGGGTTTTTGAGAGAACAAAACCAAACTCAAAATTAAACCAATGGAAAATTATGAGATTCGTAAGTATTCATCATTAGGGTATTACAAATCTGTTTCAAAAGGAATTAATTTGATTCATCTCTGTTGGAGGAATATTTTTGTGAGAGTGTGGTTCATAGTCACACATGGTAGTAAAAATGGTTACAAAGGTCAAGAGAAAACCAAATTTCACTAAATAGAAGGTCCTAAATATTTCAACATTACATGAGGGGGTCAAAATACATCACAAAAACCCCAATTTGAGTCTTGAAAGAGTCTAAGGAGGTAAATGTTCATGACAAAGTGTGTCTACTGTGGTTCTAAGGTGAGCTAGTTTATACTTGTAAGTTAACAACATGGGCTAATTAGGTGAAATTAATGGACTAATACCTTTCCATAATCAATAGATTGTTCTAAGGAGTTCATAAGGAGTTTCTAAAGGGAATTGAGAGCCTTGAATGTGTGAAGAGATCATTTGATTACTAAGACAAAGTGCTTGATAACCTTGGGGAAAAGGTGAGTGAGCTAACCGGTCCTCGTGGATTTCAAGAACCTAGATTGTTGAGATGAGTGGGTAACATATAACAAGAATGAATCCTTAGGGTAATGAGACAACTTTGAGGTTGCACATTGCTATGAATAAGTTGATAACATTAAGTGTGGGTCGAGAGATAGGAAGACAAGCTTGGAGGAACATGAGGTAAGAGCACAATACTTAATCTTGGTAATGCTCATTTTTAGATGATGTCATAGAATTCCCTAGAGAAGTTGATCAAGTCCATGAGATAGTAAGGTATAGGTCAAGGATCAAGATCAAAAGTTGAATGTGTGAATACAATAGAAGTAGTTGTTAAGTGGACTAGAAATTTAGACAAGGAGATTTTTGTAGTAAAAAAAGCATATTGAAGGAATGATATAGTAAAGGCTCTACATCGAATGTGATATGTGGGCGGTGGATCCAAACACTCATGTCAAAATCCCCAATCTACTATCCACCTTTGTGATGTGTTGTACCTTCTCACCCTATATAGAAAACCTCAAGATGAAGTATACATCCTTAAGTGTGATAGTCATCTCACTGTATGGAACCGAGAATATGCCTATCCGAATATCCCACCTATCCTCTAGTCCCATCATAAGTCCAACATCTTGTGGAATCCATTGGTAGTAATGAAATCCACCTAATCCAACTACAACCAAGTGGTCCCAATCATCATTTTTGATGTCACCTCTAATTTTATCGTTTAATGTTGGCATTCTGTCTCACGAGATATAAGATCTCTTGATCCTACACAACCATGAAACATGTAAGCGTTAGATTCCTCATCATCCAAAAAATCTCAAAATAAAATATTCTAGCCTTGTTCGACGCTGACCTAGGTTGGTTCGACACCTCTAAGAATGATTCGACACCATTTTAGGCCCAGTCGATAGTGACCGTACCTAGTCACCGGTGACCTCCCCTTGTTTCAACCCCTAAATTTGAAAAAATGTAAAAAAATAAACAAAATTGGTTAAAAACACACTAGGGTTTAGGTACATACCATCCTGTGAGTCCTTTGGTGCTTCCTCATTGCTCCTCCGACCTCCATTTCTCTCAAAATATCACTTTCTCTTTTTAACACAAAGTGCTTTTGATCATCACTTTGTAAAGTACAAATGATATTTTTCAGCCGACCCAAGGGATTATATAGCCTACTGACCCCAGTTGTAGTCAACCCCTTGGGTCATAGTCTCTTCATCCCTAGTCATCGTTAATCATGTCCGGTCCACCGCCGACCCTACCCTACCCTCTTGATCATTGTTTCTCATTTATCTCTGTCTAATCAATCCTTCCTTTCAAATTATCTTTTCTTCCACTTTGGTCTTGGTCTTCACATCAAATCCTTATTATGTCTTGCATGGGCTTCATTATCTATGTCATCTTGCATTTTACATCATCCTCAGATTTTTGGCCATCCTCATGTTCCCTCTTGGGGCACCATTATTTTACCTCTTTTCCGTCCCACCCCGAATACATCTTTTTAATTCTTCTTATCGGTAAGATATCACATTCACTTTTACCCACCCTTATCCTTTTCTATCACGACACTTATCTCAAGCTTTTTTTGCATTTGTTTATATATTTAATGTATGCCTTTGAATCGTTGGTCCCACTACTTGCACATCCATTTGATAGGATTCTCGTTGTATTCCCTTCATCTTGTAGTGGTTTTTTTGAACTCACATGTCCATAGGACATTACCGTCATCTTCATTGAGGTCGTCCTTTGTTCCCTACCAAAGTGAATATGAAATCACCGCCATATTTTTATTCACCTTTCTATTTTTTGTTTATCCTCATCTAAGATATCTTATTACATCATTTTCTTTTTCTCATCCTTTCCATCCTTCTTCATTTATATCTTTCAAACTCGTGATCAACTCCCTTCATGTTGTCGACTCCTCATTTGAGGGGGAGCACCTCATCAATCATATTTTCATCCCTTCTAGTATTTGTCTCATGGATTGCCCAATTCAAACCACTCGAAAAAAGGGGGAAAATGTAGACACCAATTTTGGTACCACTACCCCTCACCTTGTTATCACTCTTTGTCATCTTTTCTACATACATACCTCTCTTCTACTTTCAAATTTCCCTTCTTCCCTCCTAAATTAAATCTATCCCACATATTATTATTTCCCATCATTATGCATCCCTAATAATGTTTAGTTAATTCTAGACACCTATTTAATTTATTTCCTCTTCTTAAATCTTCCAATTTATCCTTTCTAGGCCATAATTTAATGATTTCACCTCTCCATGGCCTTTATTTAATAATTTATACCATCCACCTACCCATTTACTCATCCTAAGCATCCCTAATTTATCCTAATCCTTCCAAACCCTAATCCCACATCTTATGGGCTCTTTATCTCAATCTCACCACCTTCCCACTGCCCAAATGGACGGATCCCCACAATCGGCGGTGACCCATCTGGGTCGTCGTTGACCCTATAAAGATTCCCCTACCCCTCCCTTTCTCAAGGATGCAATTTTTGAGACCTTGGATTTCTTATGATCTTTCTTTCATCTTGTGTTTTCTCTTACAATTGTTATCACCATTTTGCAAGTCTTGAGCTTCAAATATTTGGATATCTTCTTCAACCTTGCATGCTTGGGGTCATTTGTTGCAATTTTGTCTCCATTATCTACTACAATCGATCTTGTGCGAGTTCAAACTATCATTAGGAGCTCTCTGCTTCATCATCCTCATACATTCATTCCTCATCTATAGGTCTTCATTTCATTCCATCCATTTTCATCCAATCCACATCATCACCGATCGTCACAACCCTGTCAGGTCATCATTGACCCAGTTTCCATTTGTTGCCTTTTCTACCATTCGATTCTCTTTCTTCATCCCTATGTTTCTACATCCATCCAACCTTTAGATCTTGTCTTTATTCCATTTTTGCCATCTCATATTTTTCTGTCAGGCCCCATTCATCACCGACACTTCGGTCGCCATCAACCAGATATTTCTTTAGTGCACTTATCATTAATTTTCATAATTTACTTTGCATCCATTTATATCATAGCTGATTTCTTTATCTTACATCTATTATTTTAGTTTCTGTTTTGGTTCAAATTCTACTACATCCAATTTATCAATATCTAATTTTATCTTATCTTTATCAAAATGAGGGTTGAAATCCATCCTAGGAAGTTTTCACTTCTCAAGACTAACATTTTCAGAAACCCTCTCATATATCTATTAATCCATCATCTATTAAGTTTTTCTTGATTTGTAGGTCATCTAGTTTTCTATGGAGGATGATCTGTTATTTTGTGCCTATTCACATCATCATCCCATCTCAAGGTACCTTAAACCCTCACATATTTGGAGTTACTCATTTCCTTTAGTAATATTTTCACAAGTATGCTTTTATATTTTGGAACTGTTCTTTTACATTTCTATAAGTGTGGAGTTTGGTGGAAGGAATTTTTTTCAAGAGATCTCTTTCTCTTATTGCATATTGTCTTCATACACCATCCCTAGATTGACATTATTTAATGAAGAGGATTGACATCCCCCATCATTTTGGCATAGTTTCCAGGGAACATGGTGTTATTAGGAGGTTCAAATTTTTTGAGAGAATTGTGAGTGACAGAGAGAAAAAAGTTCTAAGTGAGAGGGAATGTCTCTTAGAAATTTTTTTGACAAGAGATACTTAGTTGATGGTTTCTTTAGATTTATTTTCCTATAAAATAGATTGGAATTTATTTTTGCAACGTAGTGCAATTAGGATTTAGATATTATATAAAGAATAAAACCCTTATCTTATACTAACACTATTATGTAGAACAACATAAATTATAACATTATAAAGGAAGAAGTGAATGTTGATGCAAGTTGGCTAAGGATTTTAAGATGGTTGAATTTTACAAGGAAATGATTAGAAAGCTACAAGTGCTCATTTTTCATAACAAAAGAGAGGAAGAAAAGTACAATGCCAACAATTTTTTATCTTTGTTAAATAAATGGAAAAGAAAAAGAAGACTAAAAATGGCATGTAACAAAATTCATTTCTGAAGCAATATCAATTATTTAATCTTCCAAGTAAGGACATTTGATTTTCAACAATTATTGATGTAGATATGTTGAATTTCATGGATACTAAGACAATATATTGTTTTCTAATGGTATGAAAAGGGGGTGTCTTTCATAAGAAATTAAAAGCTGAAAAATTTATTATGAAATCTATTGGATGTGCATGATGTTGCAACAATTTCATCTAATGACTCTCCTCATATATTTACTCATATCATGACCGATATAGTTTTGGAGAGATTTATGTGGATATTGGAAAGAATGCACAAATAAATTGCATGCATGCACAATCATGGATGCATAATTGATGAAGAAAATCATGAAATATTTTTAGATAAAATCATTCAATATTTTTAGAGAAAATGAGGCAAGATTGTTGGAGAAAATCATAAAAATTGTTGCAAAAAATCATGCAATATTGTTAGAGAAAATCGTGAAAGATTTTTTAAATAAAAGAATGTAATATTATGAGAGAAAATCATGCAATATTGTGGGATAAAATCATGCAATATTTTGGGACAATATCATGCAAATAATATTTAGAATGAATCTAAAAGATTTAAATAATCAACTAATTCTATTGTTACTAATTTTTTAAAAACAAGCGGTGTCCAAATAACACGTACAAGTTTAATGCAAAACTCGATAGTTAATATCTCAATAAAAGTAAAATGCTTTTACATATATGGATTCCTTCAAAAAAATATAAAATTTAACAAAAATCTTGTTTCAAGTTCTTATGTAAAATTTATGAGTTCCAGATCATTAGACATTTTTACATAGTCAAAATTCGTGACCACATATTTTGACTTTTAATTCCATAGAATCATATATTTTCAATTTATAACTTCCCCGATTTATTATTGGTTATATTTTAATCATTTTATGAAATATAAAACATTAGACAAAATTATTCATTTGAATATTGAATATGCATGCCATCATGATCAAAGAAATCAATGCCTTGATTTTTTATGTGAGAACCATGATGAATATGCCAAGTTTTGATAAATAAAACAAAGTTTTCAGTTGTAAAAGGAACCATGAAAATTTTATTTGTGGCCAATGGGAAACAATGGCCATCAAAATTCAATCACATGTATGTTTTTCATCTCTTTATTATGTTAACTTTTATATTTGACATTATTCACAACCACCAAATCACCACCAACAGCCATATATTTCAGTGTTTAAAATTTGAAGTCACTCTTGGAAACCACTACTCAACTTTAGCATCCTTAATTGTTATTTTTAACGAGTTTCCATAATTTCTTATAAATCTATCTTCACTTCCCTATACAAATAGAATTTAATATTTCTACATAGTTATTAAATAAAAAAAATTGATGACATTCCATTCCATCCACATTCAAGAATTAGTTAAAACCATATCCGTCATTGTAATAAGAGAACCTATCTAGTAGAGTTCTTATTGTTCACAATAATAATAATTCCTAAACCATATCATTCTTAAGTAGGATAAAAGATTTTCCTTCATATATGTTCACATTTTATTTTAATCTTTCATATTTTTGACATTTATAATTCTTTTAGATTGTTGTTATTATGTTTGTATGGAAATTTTTTGCAATATAACTTCATTACAAGGATCTATTTTAGAAATCATAATGGATAGATTTTTGTTCATAGCTTCATCAAGAGGTTTCCACCTTATCCCGAGTTATCTTTGGCAAAATTGAGAAGAAAAATCAACATGCATCCATCACCCATTATTAGTCATCATTACAATGACCAATGATGAAGAAATGCCAACAATTTTGATACAAATACGGAATATTAAATGACACATTTAAAAGTATTATGAGGATGTATATATCATATTGCTAACATTTTCCATGTCACCGTTTCTCAAAAATTCTCGAAAAGTTTCAAAAAGTAAATGTTGAAAATCAACAAATTACGGCTTTTCCAAACAAGCAATAAATTACTTGGTTTCTTGCTTTTGTACTCTTCCTTTTTTAGTATAGTAGGACTGAAATTTTAGCCAATACTTTCCACTTTTTCTCGACATGGAAGAGGCAACAAAGATTGAAGTATGCCAAGGTATTTTACTTTACTATTTTAGTTTTAAATTTACTTGTAAGTTTTGTTATTACATGAAGATCCACTTTTTCATATCATGTGTAAGATTGAAGGATGTAGGATGAAAAAGAAACAAGGAATTTTGGAGTATTCAAAAGTAAATCTCTTGGCCTATGATGAAAAAAAAATTCTAATTTCATATTATGGAAAATCAAAGAAACAAAATATTGAGAGAATTGTTTTTTTGCATGGATTTACTCCATGTTTTAATTTCTCTATAGAAATGTACATGTAATATTTATGCTGTTTTGGAAACCAAAAGGCACAACAAGAGGTTCTCCACATAAGAACCTACTCCTAGTGAATGAAAATAAAGAAATAAAAGATAAACAAAAAGAAAAAATATGGAGCAGCTAGAGAATTTCCATATAAGAACTTGTCCTTGGACTTTGGCATATATAAAAGGGTACACTAAGGAGAAATTCTTTGAATGGTTTCACAATTTGATATTATGCCAATGAATTCAAAGTTTCTTTCCTAAGTTAGAAAATGGTTCAATCTTATTATATTATTCAAGGCAAACTTTTAATGATGGGATTAGCCATGAAAAATATCAAAATCATGCATATATGATTCAAGAAAATTAAAAAGAAATATGCATAGTGGCATGCATGAACTTAGGCATGGGGGAGAGGATGAGCCCCAAAAATGGCCCATTATATAAAAAAATATGGCATCCATTTTTCCTTGCATAAATGCCATAAAAGTATATCTAAGTGTAATTTCTAAACTTAAGGTTTATTTAGAATGAAATAGAGAGTATATATATTGCTTGTTTCTTTAGACTTTATTGTTATCACTTTGTTAGATATTTCTAATTATTATTGGGAAAATTATGTTGATTTTTGCATATGAATTCCATACTAAGATATAAATTATTTTGAGCATGAAGAATACACATTCAAGAACAATTATAAATAATATTTAGAGCTATGGAGTTCCATACCATACTAGTTTTGGAAATGATCAACAATTCTATGAGTAACTCCTTATTATAGGTTTGCAGAAAAGTGAAAAATAGTTATCAAGAATAACTCAAATGATTCAAGAGCATCAATTCCTCCTTTGTAAATATGACAAGATGTCACCAAATTTTGGTTTTAAGTTGAATTTTTTCGGTCTAATAAGTGCTTGAGAGTCACTTAGGGTGTTAGAGTGGTCTTTGGCCTTTTCAAAATTTGGAAAATTATACTTTCCCTCTAAAAGGAAAATTCAAATTTGGAGACCATTTTTGGTTTGTTTAGAAGTTGTTAGTCTTCTCTTGAGGTCACTTAAGCAATGTCAAGTGGTTGACAAGTTCTATGAAGGGAAAAAAGTGAACTTATGACTTAGAACATGAAGTTCCTAAGTTCTAGTCCATCATTAGGCTTAAAAGTGTTGAAATAAAGGTAAATATTATATGTGTAAGGTCTAAAACAGTTTAATTATGTGAAAACCAAATTTTGATGGTATAAAACCTCCTTTGTAACTACTTTCCATTCATCATTCGAATGGTCAAGGAAAGGGAAAAAGATTTCAAGAAGAAGAAGCCAGTTTTTCTTGTGTATACACATTTGAAAGTTGAACTAGTTCTTGTTTGATAGTTTTGTGAGGATTCTTATACATTTTCTTGATGAATTTTGGATGCATGCATTCAATGTTTATGAATTTGGGATTGTTAAGGTGCTCAGTACTTTGTGATTACATTGTTTGGGTGAGAATTTATAAACTTGTGCATAGATATAACCCTGTGTTCTTCATTCATTCCTATCTCAGTCTATGTAATGATGTGATTAACATGACCTTGAAGTTTTGAAGGAGAGAGGAAGAGGGTATTCCTCATGTAGAGGATGAGAAATATGGTATGAAGGTTGGTGCACAGTTTCATGAAGAATCACAATAAATTACTTATGTGTTTTAGTTTTGTATGACCATCTTTAACATTTATGGAATAGGATTTGCATGATGAAATTGATGTGTTGTTGTATGAATGCTCATTACAGTGATTAGGACTTTGCATATTATTTCTTGTGAAGCAATTGAATATAATTTATTTTAAAACGTACAAGGATTTTGATTATATGATTGAGAATGGAATCCTTGAGGTTGGGTTTGATGAATTAGATTGTTTTCAAGATTTAGAAGAAGACTAAGAGTCCTTGAAGAGCCTCCTGCTGAGTTGGTGGATTGAATCTGTTTATGAAAGGTGAGTACATGGAATAACATCAGATTGAAGGATATTTTTGGTTTAATTCCTTTAAAACCCTACTTGTGTCTATTATCATAGATACCTTGTTCGGGTTTGCAATAATGAAAATTGTACCATGAACTCATGTGTTAAAGGAGCCTTGTTAAGTATGTAAAGGTGAAGTTGCTAGAAATATCTTGTAGAGAGTGAAGGAAGGAAGGTTCTATTCAGATATGGGAAGGTTTTGGCTTGAATTCAAAGATATGAGTTCCTTGCAACCGTGTCTATGAACTCCTATAGTCCGTAATGCAGAGGAAAGATTAAAGAGTAGGATATTTTACATGGATTTCATAATTTACTGGTAAGGAATTACTAAAGAGGACCTCAAGAAACAACCGTGTGACAAATTTCATTGTTTAAAACTAATTTCCAAGCTTTTTATACTCGTTTGTGTCTACTCGGGTTGTCAGGAGGTTTCAAGTGACAAAGCAAGGGCTTGTGTTCTAAGGGTCCAAAAAAGATAATTTAACATTGCAATTGGGAAGAATTATTGGAAAAGGTATACTCTAACTATTCAAGAAGTAATTTGAAACTTAAATTGGTCTAATGAAAATATTTTCTTACCAGATTCTAAGGAGACTCTTTACACATTTGGAAAACCTAGTTTGAAGGCACATTAACAAAGAAAGGGTGAGTTTTCTTTGGAGATGATCTATAAAAATTCTCAAATAATTAGAAACCCTTTAAGGGTACTCATAACTCATTTATTGATATTTGAATTCACAGACGGGAAAAAATATGCATGACAAGATGTTCTAAAGAGCCTTAGTGAGGGTTTAAGGACAAGTTTGCAAAAATTTAAGTGTAGAGATTTGTATGTTGAGTTGGAATTTGAAATTTTGGGAACATAATGGGATAGTGTAAGCTGAAATATTGATGCTTTCATAACCTTCTGGATACCTATGAAATTATAGGTTTAAATTGGTTTCGAGTGTCATGACCTTAATAGACTAGAAGGGGTAGTATTGCTAACTATGTGGTTGACAGTATTTTGAGAGCTTGGGATGTATTTATATGACTGATTGTAGTAATTTCTTCATATACCTTCTTTCTACCCCAAGCGTGCCAACCTATCACCCAAGGTGTGTTGGGAGATCACCCGAGGTGCGTACAGCTGCGTCGAGCCCCTTCTTTATGTGAGCTTCACAAGAATGATCCACCATTAATGGAGGATGGGTTACAGAATCAGAAACACGTTCATTTACTCAAAAATAGAAAGTACAGACACTAGATCCAAGCACATGTGCATCATAAATGGAAATAAGCATTCTAAATAGCATAAATGAACTAGATTTGATCCATGGATAACATAAGGGTTATACCCATAAACAAATATATCCATAACAAAGCTTCATATATTGATTTATAAACATCTACAATGGCCACATTACATCACAAAAGAGTTCATCTCAAACCATATACATCAAGGAATATAGATCTAGCCATACAAAACTACCCTGAATAGAGATCCTAGCTATGATTTCCCCATTACAACCCTTTTTATAGGCCTAAGCGCATACATTTATGCCCAACATTATTTCCCACATTTCCTAGCACTAAGAACTACAAACCTTGACATCACTACAGTTTTTATTGAGGCAAGGATCTTGGTATAATGGGCTATGGTCTCCTCCATATTCACCTTCTCTTCTTCCTTCTAGTGTGCCAAAAATTCCTTGGCCAACTCCAAAGCAAGGGGTTGCCTCTCCATAGTGAGTATGCATGCTAAGTCTTCCAAGAAATGCATGGTCGAATCATACTTCTGCTCAGGAGGGCCAGTGCAGGTGCTTCAAGATAATGGCATTTGAAATAGCCTCTACCTTCTTGTGGACCTCACGCACCTTCACCTTTTCATCCCTCATCTCATGCCTTAACTACGCATTGATTAACTCCTTTTTCTTTATCTCTCTATCCCTCTCAATGATCTCCTCCTTCTTCTCAAGTTCCTCCTCTAAGGATCTTATTCTATCATTTCTCCCAAAAATTCTTGCCTCCACTTCTACTGACACCTTGTTGAGCACATTGCAAACTTGCTCATTCGATAGTTGTTGGGAATTCACGAGAGGGTTTATCACTTGACACCTGGTGCCTTTATCAATGCATTATGATTTACCTTGAACTCGAGCTCATCGATGTGGGACTCAAAATCCCAAGAAAACATATTTCTTGTGCAAGGGTATGCACTCTCTTCATCAAAAGACGACCAAGTGAGGAGTTGATATGTGGGAACTGTACTTTGGAAGCGCGTGTGCAACACCTTGCTTGGATCATTGATATAAGTCATGGTGTGATCTTGCGCCGATCCTATGCCCTTTCCACCCATGCGTGCTTCCGTCGTGTTGTCCTCTCAAAATTTCCCCTCTTTCGAAAGTCAAAAATTGAAATTTTTTGAGTTGGCCCCTTTTATGATGTTCTAGTAAAGAGAAAAGTTGAGAAGTTAGGAAAATTCCATGTTTTTTGAGTCATTTGAGTGATTTGTGGGTCGTCAGGACATTTTTGTCCCATGTGTCCCAAGTTCCTATGGGCTCTCTGTTCCCGATCGCCCGCTTTCCTTGAAATCTATTTAATTGTAGGCCCATCGGAACTTTTGTTCCAACTGTCCTAAGTTCACTTGGGCTCTCTGTTCCCCGATCGCCCACATCGGCCTCATTGTGCCCTTCGTGTAATTTGGTCTTACTTGTCCCATAAGCGTTTGTGAATTATGTCCTCGCTTTTGCCCTCATCGCCTGCATCACTCGAGATGCACTTTCATGTCCCTCATGTCCCAAATGTACCAAAGGCCATCCAGGGCTAATTTTTCCCGCTCTTCCCGATGCTTTCTTTTTGAGTTGGTGTATATGAATTTAATGCACATTTAATAACCTTCTCTCTCCTAAAATGACTATTTAATGGGACTCCCCTCTATGCATTTTTCACACTACTTTCTCATTGCCATTCGCTCATACCCTTGCAATTGAAACCGTTTACTCGCGTCCCCATTTCCCCTACATTTTCATTGCAGATTCAAGCTGTAAGGTTATTTTCTAAACACTGTTAGTATGAAGATCAAGTTTCAAGGCCAAGAGCAGGTTTCTCCACTCAAGTCTTCCGTTCCCGATATCGGAGACAGTGAAGTTTGTCACCTAGACTTTGGTGATTTTTGGACCAAGTTGACAGACCTGAACCCCTCTCCCATGACACAAATGATTAATGACATCAGCCTTGCATTTGCTGCGGGTTTCCCAATCTCAGACAAAGGTGTCGACATCGTGCTTTTGCTTCTGTGGAGCCCACTTTAACCCCGATACAAGTGAATTGACCAATGTGCACGGGGAGTTAATCACTAAACTTGATGCTGCCGCCATTGCCGCTACCCTATAGATCCCGAAATGGACAATTATGTGGTAATCTCTCAAACTCAAGCACAAGCTCTCTTTGATCAAGACAGTGAGAAATACAAGGCAAGGGTAGCAAAGTCATGGTTGAAGAACCCTAAGAAAGGGGCATCTCGGCTTTCCAAAGATCTGTTTAGGGTTAATTTCAACAAAGAACTATCTGACTTCATAATCCTGTTAGCTCGTGTCATGGGTTTACCCTCTACTAGTGAGTTTCATTTTTGGATGTGCCCGCTCATCAACATAGTCTGTGAAGGTACCCAGAACATCAATTGGGCAGAGATCATTTGCATGAATTTGACAGAGCAGCTTGTCCAATGTACAACAAACCAAGAAGTTCTACATGAATTCTTATCTTATGTATACCCTAGCAGCATCCAGAAAATGGTTTGGTTTCACATACATTGAGGCTCAGAAGGGTGATCCCATCTATGCTTACTGCCCTCAGTTCACCCTTGACACCAACAATCACAACTTCAGGAGGGTGAATGATGCTTTCACCATGTACATTGTGAGGCTTCTAGAGAGTGACACTACTAGGAGATTTTCTGATGAAGCCATGAGCCTGATAGAAAAGTATGGAGCTTACTTCATTCAATTCAGAAGGTTTTCATATATCAGGTTAGCTGGTTATGAGAGCACTCCTCTCAAGCTCCCTATATTTTGTAATGATAAGATGGCTCTGATTGAGGTATGCAGACAACTGGACAAGTTGCACAGGACCTGCGCAGGACAAGAAAATCACTGGGCTGCATTTCCCCATATCTTTGGGTAACTATACATGCAAAACAACTTTGGATGCCCAAAACATAGAAAGATCCCTTGCCCCCATCACTATCCACTTCTTTAGGCCCAAAACTTGTTTTGATTTGAAGAAATTCATTGAGTTGAATCTCAGAATCAACTATCACCACAGAGCAGATACTGAGGACTACTAGGTTGATTGCATAGATGACTTTGAGGCAAGACAGAGGCATTATGGCAGATTCTCCTCCAACTAATACAAGAGCTCAACCTATATCAGATTCCTGAAGGGCTTCAAGATGACAATGCAGATCTATTGTCATATGAGTATGATACTATGATCAAGCATACTCCTTTAGAGGATCTAGACTGGTTTAAAAGAGAAAAAGATGATTTGGTTGAGATTCTAGCTCCTGTCCTGGTAAGAACCAAAGTTTGGTTTGACAGAAAGGTTCGAGAGCTGAGGAAGAATTCAGGAGAGTCTTCTTCCAAAGACACTTCAACACCGAGGAAGGAGTCACAAACACCTAGCTCAGAGGTACCTATACGAACTCCTCCTCCTTCATCAAGTAAAGAACCTGCATCCTCCACCCCTTCCTCATCCACTTAGGTATATCAGAAGAAGGTGAAGGAAGTCAAAAAGGAGCCTGTTGAGGAAGATCCTCTACCAAAACATTCAGAATTACCTTCTAGGCCAGAGAACATCATTGTTCTCAGTGAAAGTGAAGATAGTGAAGTGCCAGTTCCTACGGATGTTCAGAAGCCACAATGGATAAGGAGTAGGAAATTCATAACACTTGAGCCTCTAAGCACCGTTGATTCCTCTATCCAAGAAACCTCATCTACTCCACTCACATCTCTACTAGAGGCAACAGTGGTAAATACTTTGAGTGCCATGAGTTCTCTTACTCTTGGTTCTCTTGCTCCTCCTTCTTCTTCTTCCTCCACTTTTACATGGGTGCAGCCTTTTGTTGAGAGTAGGAAGAGGAAGTCTTCTTCTTGATTGACAGGGCCTAATTTTGATGTTGTGGCGGCCTTGTTGGGCACTACTCCTTCTACTCCTACAAAGAGAGCCAAAACAACTTCAAGGATAGTGATAGATGCCCAAGGCCAGCAGTTTCTTGAGGTAGCCAAGCCCAAAGTTGACAAGCCAGAATAGGATTTGCAAGCCTCTGATCTAGAACTTTCTAGGATCTCAATGGGAGAGTCTACCCCGAAAGTGAAATCCATAACCTTCAGGAAACAATGACCAGGGTTATTAGAAGAGTAGAAAAAGGAAAGCAGACTATAGAGCAGCTGGAGGAGCAGACTCAGGTGCTTTTAGTTTCATCAAGTCATTGCTGTCCAAAGATAAGGTTCTGGATCCTACCCCACTAACTACCCTTCCACCACCTGTGATCCTTAGTCAAGATGAGGTCCAGAGCATCAAAGACATACACAGGTACTCCATCTACGAGAGAGCTATGGAAGACATGGTTGATGATATGGTCATTGTAGGTTTGAATTTCATTAGAGAAGCCTTCAAACTTAATGAGAAGGTAATTAATCTGTAACAAAAGCTCTCCTCCGCAATTGGAAATATGGATAAAGAGCTTAAACTCTGGAGTAGCTGCATAGTAGACCTTTGCCTGATGGGATGATGATGAAAATTTATTGATGGCAAGTAAATTTTTTGATGATGCCAAAGATAATTTTTCAAATTCATGGGTTTTCAGCGTGGAGTGGAAAATAAGAGTGTTGGAGGAGGCTTTGGGAGAATTGAGGAGTAGTTGGCAGAAAGGAGAGGCCTTCAAAACTTTGGTGGTATCTACTTTTAAGGATATTCACTGTCACCTCCACGATGAGACTTCAGGTGTGCCTTTCTCCCTCCAGAAATTAAGACTCAATTCAGAGCTTTTGTCAAGGAAAACTTGTTCAAGGAGGACTCAATGACCAAAGAGAAGATAAAGGAAATCTTCTCTCTCCAATCTGCCATTGAGGAAGCTAATAAAGAATATCATATGCACACCGAGTTCGATAAAGAAATGGAGAAATGTTTGGGATCTTGGACCCAAGCCACTGCCAACACATTGGTCCCACGAGGCGAGACATAGCAGAAGCATTGAAAAAGTTTAGACAACAGATCCTCAAGTCGGTGGGCCCTCCCCAATCATAAGCATTCGTGTTCCCTCCTAGCTTCTCCTTTCCTTCTTTTTCCCAATTCAGGCTTATTGTAATTAGTTGAGGGTTTTGTGTCAAGCATCCCCTTAACTAAACATTTTAGTTAAAAGAAGTAGTTACCAATTGTAACTAATTTGTAAAGTTATATAATGGGCTCTCTACGCCATTTTCAGGGGCTGGAACTTGGTTTATTTTTGAAAGTGTAAGGAGTAACAAAGCAATCAATACAAAAGAGATTTCTTTCCATGTCTATTTGATCTTGTTCTTTCATTACTATCCATTTGAATACTTTTGAATCATTTTTCTGTATTATTTCAAGAAGCTTTGTATTCTTGTGGATGTTATTTATGGAACTTTGTGTCTTTGCAATAGCATCTTATTGATCCAAATGCAAAGGTTTTGTTCCAAATAATTTTATTCTGGCATGCATAAGGAATTATTTTGTTATCTATAATTCTTGAGAATGCCTTTCTACTCATTTCCACTACTTCATTCCTCTGTAATTTTGTATTGATGATCCATTCTATTTTAAAACACTTTCATGATATCCAAGTTCCACATTAAAACTATGCACTGTACATATGTAAATAAGCTTGGTCTTTAAATAAGGGAACCTCTCCCATTAAAGAGGAGGGACTTCTTGTCCCCTGACTATTGCTCTCAACAAATTCCTTTTGATGACCAACACGTCGGTAAGCTTACTTCTAAGTGGGGTCTCCACCCATGCTCCCATACTCCTTTTCCATGCTTGCGTTGCCTTTTGTTTCCCTTAGCACTTTATCATTTCTTTTCTCTACCTCGTGCTCCACTAATTGTTAGATAATACCCACCACCTCCCTCTCTACATTGTTATCTACCGCTCGTCGGTAGGGGTTGGGGTCTTCTGATCACAAAAGTCTACCTCCTCACTTCCTCTTTTATCACGTGCATCCTCTTCATATTCATTCCTCTCTTTAGCTTGTATTTCATCAAACTCATGTACATCATACATAGGAGGATTATGAGCTCCTTCGTGCTCCTCATTTTCTTCTTCAGTCTCGTGGCCTTCCACATTCTCTAGTTCCTCCGAATATGAGCTCTCACCACCTTCTCGCTTCTTCTTAGCCTGGGATCCCTCTAGCTTCGAGGACAACTCCCTTTCGGGTGAATCCTCTTTCTCAGGTGACTTCTCCTTCTCCTATGCGGGGAGACTTCTTTTGGAAAACATAAGTGCTTGTGCCGCGCCTGACTCCTATGCCCCTATAGTCTCCATTGTATGCACATTTGGCACCTTGGATGACAAAGTATCTTCTCGTTCTCTCTTCTTTATTACCACTTTCTTCCTTCCAATGGGGTCTTCTAGGATTGATACATCATCCTCAACGTAAGCACCCTTCTCAAATTTGGGCCTTAGTCGCACATATACCCTTGTTGTTGTCCTACCCACAATAGGTAATGTCACTGGTTTCACCATGTACACGTCATGAGATATGTACTTTTCTACATATGCGCACTTCTTAGGATACACCAATGTCTCGACGCATCTTGCGATAGTCCTAATCAACTACACTTAGATCAAAATGAAGATTTTTGGCTTCCTTGAACCTATTGATTGCGCTTTGAAAGTATTGCATTGTGAAGGAGAATGGAAATTTACACCAAGGAATCTTGGTGCCATCTGTCAAGGTAAACCTTCGATACATAAGTGCTGGTATACGGTGAATTCAACCTCTCCATCCACTAATGCTGAAAATTTCTCAGGTATCCTCCATTCTTCCCTAAATGCTTCGTGCATCCATTTATACCATTTCTCCAAGCACGCCTTATGAGTGGCCATCATGGTGTCACAAGTGTAAGCCTCAAATCTCTTGGCAGGGGAGGGGTCCTCATCTAGGTACTCCCAAACAAACTTATACATCCCATTGGGCACCCCAATTTCCAAAAAGACAATGGTGAGGAGGATGTTACCAAACATAATTTTCTCTTCGTCACACACAACTATAGACACAAAAATTAGGTCATACCACCCTTATAGCCCCGTTAATTAAATAAACCATACCGGGTTACATATTCATATCCCATAGTGCACATGATTAATTTAATTAATGTCCTCACCGAACACCTCACCTTGCCACCTCACCTAGACACCTCATCATGGACCTATTCTCAAAGCATGTTCATTCTAACTAGGACTCAATCTCTACTTACCATAACTAACTGAGACTTAGTCTAACCCTAACACTAGATTTATATTTTTCTCTAACAACATGCTCACTTACGCGAAACTACCATTTTAGACCCGAACCAATGGGTATATCTGGTAAAAAGATAGTCAAGATCTGTTGTTTTGGAAAACTAGGATTTCCCGCCATAACCGACGTTGGTTTACCCTAAACCGATGCCGGTTAACCTAAATTGTCATCGATTACCATATATTCATTTTGGTAACCTTATTCCGAGGTTGGAAGAATTATTTGAGTCTAAGAAGAGAGATCTGATGCAAGCATGAACCAGAGCCCTCTTGCACATCTAGACATCCTGAATCAACACCAAGACTGATATGAAGGTTAAGCATTCATGGTAACATTCTGAGAAGCACTACTACGGCACTGACCACCAATTTCACAGATCAACCATCACCCTCATCCAACCACCAGTCTGCAAATACAAGTAAGTGCATTTGGATCTGCATATTTCCATACTTGGATCAATTCTTTATCTCTATTTGAGAGTCTTAGTCTCCTTTGCATCTCATCATTTCCCACCTTCTTGTCAATCCATCCACCTAACCACCTATAACCTCCCAACTCTCCATACCGAATCCAGACATCTCTGAGCATTCTCAGCTTCTTTGGCAACCTAACCATCATTCTCCCATTCTCTGTGCAATCACAGAGAATCTCCAAAACCAAATTTTATTGAGTTTCTACCAGTTTGGCTCTACCAACATCGGTTAACCTAAATTGTCGTCGAGTTTCCTCTCAACCGTCATTGGTCATACCAAACCGACATCGGTCTCGTATCCGGTAATTTCGCCTTTAACAACAACCTAATAACCCTCACCTAAATAGCCTAAACCATCCAAAACCCGATCCTGTCCTGTTCTAAATTTACCTTGGCTACCTGCCCAACCTCCAGATCTGATCATAACCTTACATGCTAGAGTAAATTTTCTTATTGTATTTTAATGAGATACCTAAATCATATCAACTACAATAGGATGTTATTTACTTACGTTATTTCTTGCATTAAATTGTATTAAACAAGTGGATTGACAACCATCTAGGAAGTATCACACTTCCCGGATCTAGCACATGCTAGGCAGTCCACTGACATATATTGTTTAATATTCCTCTTGTGGTCTTGTTTTGCATTCACAGGTAGTTCCTCCTAGCAAAAGGAAGTTCTCGCAATCAACATTGGATCGGGAAATCAGAACGTGTGCACTCTACCTTCCACCTTCATTCACAGGTATTCCTCCTCACCCTTACCTTATCTGTTTTGCTCATACGTACGTAACTTATTGGTGAAACATTTTGGCACACCGGTGGGACCCTCGTTTGTGGGTTCCTTTCTATTCATATAGGTTGCATCTTGTGTGTTTCCTTTCTAAATTGTTATTCACTAAATCTTCTTCTCTGGTAATCTGCTCCTTCTTTCTAATTTCTCTAAATGAAACATTTATTTTGGTGCATTTAAAAAGAATCATTCTTCTTTCTTTCTACATTAGTGAAAATCATCCTCTCTCCTATTCATCATTTGCTACATCGAATATAACTGTTGATTTGGGTTATAATTTTTTTGCATTTCATCCTTGTATGTTGCATTATTAGCTCACATTTAAAATTGAGGGCAACCTATACGCTGGAAGTCATGCCCAGCTGATGGTTGACACAATTGAATCATAGAAAACACTTTCTCTCTTCTCTCTCTTTTCCAAACTGCACAAATCTAAATTCACATATCTTCTTAAACAACACCTTACCTAGAAGAAGTTGTCAATAATCACACGATTAGAGGATTGATAGTGGGCACCCAGCTTGTTTTATTTTTTCAGTCATTATCTCAAAGAAAGGACCACCCCACCAAAACATAACTTGAAACCTCTCCTTTAGATTGCCTCTTCATAGGATGCATTCCCAACCAAAAACCTCTATTCTAAATCCACAAGTTAGTCTCAAATAACATAAGCTAAAGTAACATAAAATTCACTCATAGGATTACATTTTTTTCTTAGCTTTCTTTCTTAATTGCATTTTGAATTATGAGGATTACTTTTCTTCATTTTTTTCTTCCTTTCGTACTCCCCGTCATAGTTGGAGTATTCTGACTGTTTCTGAGTGTGTTAGGGCCTCATATTATCATCCTCGGGTCTTCTGGGTTGTTTCTTCATCTAATTTAATTCACAAAATCCATTTTTCTTCACTTCTTGATTTCACAAGAACTAAAGGTGTCACCCAACGAACGTCATAGGTTCCCATCTCGATTGTTGTCGGTTTACCCAATCAACTGGTTTGGTTATCAAATATTTTGGTTATTCTACCCAAAACAAATTTCATCACCTTCTTTCATCACCTTCTCTTTTCTCTTTGAAGTCCTCAGGACACTTTCATATTCCCAACATTCTCGATATCACCTGTCAAGTACGGTTTCCCATTTAATTTTCATCGCCCGCTTCATTTTCTCAAATGGTGTTTTCTCATAATCTTGGTATCGGTTACTATAATCCTCATCGGTCCTCTTTAACCGTCATTAGTCCCCTTAACCAACATTAGTTTCCCTATTTTTATTTTTAATTGAAACATTGACCAAGTCCACCTACCAGTATTTGTTCTTTTCCATTTTTGTTGTTCTCTGTGTCATTTATAGAATACAGTTAACCTGATACACACTAATTCACATGGTGTTGACTCGTAACCAAGCCAACACCCTTATATTTCATGCTAGTCTTCAGCCACTCCCACCTAGCCCATCACCGCCTTCCATCCTATCGCCTATGGATCCAACTCAGCCTATCACCATTTCTACTGGCGACAAGGAGTTCACAAGACTCCTTGACTAGAATCCCACGACCTTACAATACTATCTTTCCCACTCATCTACTCGAGACTCCTCAGGACAACTAGTATACATCATGCCCGTATCTATTCCTCATGCCCTCGTCCCCACTACGCATCGCATCGCCTACCACTAGCTCAAAGATTACCTTCATCCACATTACCCTTAATGTAGTTAAACAACACATTTCATTTCCCCTAGCACCTTCTCTCTCCTTGAAAACTTCCTATAGAAAGGAAGTTTGCATATGTTTTTAATCCCTCATGCTTCTTCCCTTACCCATCAAACCCTTCAACTTGTCCTACACCTTCCTTTATCCAAATTAGGGTTCATAACCATTTCCACCATGGCCCATTCTATCACAAGTGTCATCCTCGAAAGATCATTTATTGTGTATTAGTAAAACATAAAACAACCATGAACATGGATGAATTCTTGACCAAGAACAATGAAAATGGAAACATATATGTGTAAATAAGGATTTTTTTGGTTGTAAATGAGGGAACAACATGAAGTGGATGAAGGCAGTGATAGAATATAAAATGATTGAAATGCCTTCAATTAACATGAAACAAGCATCACAATAAATACAATGCTGAAACGGTTTAAGGTGGCATGCCATCATTCCGGCTTCTTTGTCTTGGTGACACCTTGGTTTTTCCCCACAGGATTACCACAAACCCGGAGGTGACACGAGCACATCCAACCTTGAGAACACCTCTCGTAGTTTCGGTTTCCTGGATTACCACGAACCCATATGGTTTTATAAGCGTAAGTTTACCAACAACACGGAGGTGACCTCATGTCTTAAGCTGTACATTTCGGTGGTTTCTCGGATTTCCACAAACCCTATACACAAGAACCAAATGCTACTTTAGTGATTTTTCTCCTCACAATGTCCTTCATTCAGGAGGTACCAATCTCGGAAATGCTTTGCATCTTTATTGAAAAACACAAAAAAACAATAAGATCAACAAAACCAAAAACGTCACCAAATCCATATTGTGACCCTGTCGCCGCTGACCGACAAGAGGATGTCAATTGTCCTCCGACCTCTGTATAGCCTCCAGTGTCTAGTAACAGGGGCTACTTAGTTACTAGATATGTCCTTGAGGCACATTATATCACAGCGCTCGTCAATGTCTTCCTTGGTCTGCAAACAACGTCTTCCACGGACAAGTGACCAGAGCTTGTTGTTATTAATAATGGGGCAGAAATTGTGATTTTGTGGAAATGGCGGATACTGACACCAATGACGAAAATATAGAAGCACGAATGATTGAATACCTTTCCTTGTCTATCTTTGCAGCTTCTATTGCAGCCTGTCCACGCAAACAACCAGTTCTTTTAGCTACAATGAGACTAGCATGCCCAATAAGTTGATGATTAGCACCACCATGAGGACGTTCAATGGGGTTCATTGCCAGATCTCTTTGCACTAAAAGCTCTTTCTCCCCTTGCCCATCTATGTAGCAAAGAAGACTCGTGAATCCGTGATTTGAAAACTTTAGATTCTGAGTGGTCTAGTGGATGATGTTTGAGGCAGTAGCCTTCGTGCTAGAATGGCGAGTCTGGACACCAAAAAAAGAACCTGACGCCATTAAATCACCTTCCACCAAAACCGACCTATTGTCTGCGCTGAGAGTATCTGAACAAATTTTTTAATTGAGACAATCAAATGAATGAGGCATAGGATATTCTCCAGGTTAAAACACTTTTAAAGCCCTCGTTTCTTCCACCGTTTTGCTTTGATAAATAATTTCCGACCAGTGACAATAATCATGTTTCCCACGCGGTCTGTAGACAGAACAGATAAAAGTTCTATGCGCACAGAACACTAAGGAGCCAAGCAAATAAAATGAAAACAGGTTGGGCTCTTATGGTGTAGGTGTTTGTTGGAAATTCAAATCAAAATTTAATGTGCAATTAATATCTGACTTTCCCAGATTTAGCTCCTTGACATTTCAGATTTGTATTTAATTATGACTGCTGCACATTTATTTTTGGTTGTTGATTCTCCCGATTCTCTCTTGTCAGATATTTTGTGTTGGGAGAAGTAAGAAAGAAGTAAAAAGAAGAGAAAAGAAGCAGAAGGAAGAAGAAGAAGAAGAAGGAGAAAAACCAGATTTGGGAGAAGAAGAAAAATGCGCAGTCCCAGCTCAAGTCTGGACTGGGTTTGTTGAAAGAATTTGTTCATTTTCATCATGTTAATGTATGAATGTATGTTTTGTGTGCAGCTGTAGCTGCTGTTCATTATTGACAAATATATTTGTATTGCTCAAGCAATTTCAATCCCAGATCTGTGTTATTTGCAGCCAAAAGTTTTATGTTATTTTGCTGTTATAAATTTCTGTAGCTTTTCTTACCTTTTCCCTTGTTTTGCATCATTTAAAATCCGCTGTGATTTATTTTCTTTTGCTGCATGAAGATTCTGTAGATTCCATAGAATCTGCAGATTCCATAGATCCTCGTTTCATTTCCCTTCGGTGTTGTCAACCCTGGACGAGAAATGAAGAGCTCGATACCACTTAAGGTAGAGATAGAGTATAAAATGATTGAAATGCCTTCAATTAACATGAAACAAGCATCACAATAAATACAATGTTAAAACAGTTCAGGAAGGAGAACCGTCTGGCAAGAAGGTGAACAGTATGGCAGGAAGGGGAATAATTGCAGCATCTAAATGCCACGTAGGCATAACTTGTAATACTAAACAATGTATTAGATTTTGCTAAGAGTGGATATGTCATCTCACAAAATATCTCGAAGACTTCAGATAGGTCCATGAGATATTGCACATGTAAGGATGCTAGTGGAAATGACAAAGTGGTTTTGGGACACAAAGATAACAATAGAGAGATTGAGAGCCTTCTCGATGTCACATGCCGAAGGGGAAATCCTCAAGTCAGTACGAAAGTGAATTAAAAGTGGACAACTTAAATGAGTTATTTGCAGAAACAAAACTTCAAAAGATCATTGGTTTAGTGCTCAAGATTCATAGTAGGAGAGTTGATATGGCAAAGAGTCTGAATATTGCTTAATGTATCGGTTTCGTTTGGTCCCATAGACTCTTCAGTCTCATGGACGCCATTAAAATATTTCATTTCATTTCCCTACCCTTCAAGGAAAAGGAAAGTTTTTTATCAAAATTACTCACCAAATCAAAATAGATGTGTCACGCATGATTGACCACGTGTTGACATTGGAGGAAGTGCCGAAAAACAAAAACATTCCATGGGTCACATTGGTTTATTTGGTGGGAGGTGATAGGAAAACAGGTGGACACATTCAAAGAGTCTCCTTCTCCATCGCCTACACATAAAGAAGCCTACATATGAATGAATCCCTCACATTTATGTCCTTTCCCATCAACACCTAGGGACCAAATAACATGTCATGTTTCCCTACTTTTTCCACAACATATGTAATAGGAGCGGTCCAATTATACATAACACACATGGATAGCATAAGCTCACTAGTATGTGAATGCATTACACTATTATCCCACCTCATCCATTGATGCATTTTTGTTGTCATCATTGGGTACCCTCATCTAGATAAAGGTATGACCATCTCCGTAACAATGATATTTATTGTTACCTAATTCTAGTAGCCCCATGGTAAAATACTTATTTATTAACAATTGTAAATATATGGAAATGCAAAAATCAATTACAAAAATAAAATGAATATTATATAATTAAATCTTTAGTTTTTTTAATGTTTGGAGTGGAGTACCTAGAAAGGATATGACTATTGTGTAAGTGTCAAATGACATGTATGATTGACTATGTTGTAAGGTCCAAATCTATAAGACATGTGTGGTCAACCACGTGTTGACGTTAGAAGTGGTTCTTGTCGAGCACAAAACATTCTATTGGTCGTGTTGGTGTCTTGGGTGAAGAGGCTAACCCAAGATAGGAGGAAAGTAGGTGGTTGCCAGACCGCATAGTCTCCTTCTCCATCGCCTATATATAGGGGACACATGGATAGTGTAGAATTTGGACAATATGTGAACACATTGCATTGTTATCCCACCTCATCTGCCGATGCATTTTTATTTGTTAGTGAATGGGACCCTCATATAATTAAAGGAAATATTGTCGTGTAACAACGATAGTTGCGATTACCTAAATCTAATAGCCATGACATAGTTTAGCATGATAAAAATGTATTATTGACAAGCAAACATCAATAACACGGAAATATAATGAATAGTAAAGTATTAAAATCCCTAAATTGTTTGAATATTTGGAGTGGAGTACCTAAAAGTGATATGCCTATGTTGTAAGGGCCAAATAGCATGTACGTTTCACTCAAAATGGGTAGGTAGCAATACGTCGATAAAACTTAGACATGTTTTTTCATATTTAATGCCATGCTTTTTTAATAGTAAAGTTGTCTTAATATGAACCATTGTAAAAAAGCCTTTTTTAATGGCTTTATAATTTTTTAAAATTTTTGCAATTACATTATTATGAGTTTTAATAATATAAAGTAAAATAATTGTAAATACAATGAAAATAAAAAAATATTAAAAAACATAAAAACATGGTATATAGGGAGAAAATTTGATAATTTTAAATTTTATTAATAAAATCTAACTCGATATGAGACATTAATCGCTTACACAACCAATCAAAATTGTTGACTCTATTAAAGAAACAAAATAGTTAGAAAAATATTTACGAACTTGAATCTTTTTTTGGGGGTATTTAGAGGAATCATTACATATTACAATTTAGCACAGTCTCTAAACTTTAACTGGCGTGAGGAAGGGACCACAGGTGCACAAGTTTCATACCACCTCTGTTCAATTGAAGCTTAGGTTTCAAACTGCCTCTGTACAATTGTTGCACACTTCATACCGCCTTCGTACAACTGGCGCACACTTAGGGATGTTGGTCAGACTACTCCAGCAGCACCTTCGTACAGCTGTCGCACACTCAGGGACATTGGTCGGACTACTCCGACAGCACTCACAGACATCGGTCGAAGTATTCCTCATGCGCAAACTTGCCAATGGGAATTGAACCTTGGATCTCCTCTTAGTAAACGCCCGAACTTTATTGACTTGAATCTTTAATGTTGCTGAAAGAATGAGAAGGAAAAAAACTCCATAAATATGACAAGCGTGTATGTTCTCCTCTAATACTCACAAAAATGGAAAATAGAGGATAGCGTCAATTAATCTTTTACTGGCACCCTTATGAGGAGAAGAAGAAGCACCCTTCCTTGTCGTCGTCCTGGCGTGATTCGGCATCTCTGAAGTGGGTCGAGTGGTTATGCTCAACCAAACGATACCTGTCAACGTGTCTTCCGACTCAGGTTTGAGTTTTTCACAGCTGTCTATACATCAGTAGACGTATGGTTGCAACACACACGTCCTGATGTGCCATCGATCGGCCAAGGAATTCTGCAAACAATGATATGTATTGGACTTTTAAGTGGAAGTTTGTATCTATATATTCCAGGAGTCTTTAGTTTTCCCCATACCCAACACATGATCGAGCTTTACTTGGTTTGCGATGTGTTCAATATTGAAGAAGCTTGCAAATTTCTTCCAGTTTCTTGTGGACAGATCTTTGGGAAACATTCATTCTATTTATCGTATATGTACAAATATTTGATTTGATAACACAATTGAGTTGAGAAAGAAAGTATGATTGGAACAAGGCATTCATAATAGATAGGAGGGGACACAAATACCAATGGAGAAGGGAAGTTGGAATACAAATGTGGCCGTAATAAATATGAGGGGACACTTAAAATTTAAATGGGTTATTATGAAACTATATATAAATGATAAATGCTAAATGATATATCATGGTTCATTATGAGAAGGGAAAAAAATAACAAAATTATACACATAAAATTAGATTTATAATTACAATATGGTTTTAATGTGTTGCACATTTTTCACAATTTGGGAGACCGTCATAAAAAATAGATAGTGCAACACATACAAAAAGTGCATTGAAGAATACCCAAAGATTATAAATTCAATCATGTAGGTACTTTATGACAAATAACATATCCTTTGTGATAAGTAATATATCCTCTATAATGCAAGTCTCTCAACCCTTAGCACTTTCAATGAATGCAAAAATAAACTTAAAATATTCTCTAAATACTTGATATCCGACTTTGATGTAAAGATGATTTTGAAATATATGAATTATTTTCTTTTAAAACTTCAACAAATGCATATGATTTTATCTTTCATCAAATTTTATAAATAAATGTATAGTGGTCAAAATTGACATCACTAAAACAAAAACAAAACAAAAAAGTTAAAAATAACTCAATCGAATATCTCACTCCTACAACTCCCATACAACCACATATTAAGCCTACCCCAATTCCACCTTGTTCCTCTCCAATTAGGACCCAACTAATCAAACTAAATTTATACACCACCTCATAATGCTCATAGAGTTGTTCATGAATTTCCTTTACTAGTCAATAATAAGCAACAAGATGGTCTATCGTGGATGAGGATGAGTCCATGTTTCATTATGTATTTATCGATTTTTCATATATTTCTTAATCATATTTTGACCATAGTACTGTTACACTTCATTTCTCCACTACGAAGCTTCCCCAAAAGCCCGAAAAGCCCTATTAAAATTATCACCATGTTTCTAGCCATTGAGTGATCATAGCCAAGAATTAATAAATGAAATCAAGTACACCTAAATATAATGGTACAGTTCATATACTTCTTGTTGAATCCTCGCGAGATGAAACAAGCACATCCTCTTCATGCAAAGAGAATTTAACAAACATCCTTATTTTGACACTTTCACAAGAACTCTTTATATTGACTTTGTGATTGATGGAATGGAACGAAGTGAAAGTCATGGGGATGGCGGTTGCACAGAGTTACAAATTACGTCAGAGAGAATTAAATATTTAAATATTTATTTTGGCATAAGAGAAAATAATATTACCGAGAAAAAGTCTACTTGAAAATATTGCTGATTTTGACATTTTCAGTGAAGGCAATCATTGACAATGAAATAAATCTTGACAATGAATACTTGAAAAACATATTTGGCATGAAGCTTTACGAAACAAGATGGTGCTTGTGTATTTTATCAATATCAAAATTCAAGCATTACAAAATATAAGAGAGCTACAATATTTATAGATATTGTACAACTTCTATCTCATCCACAAAATATGGAAACAGATCACCTAATCGAGCAAATATGCAAGAATAGCATATTGCCCCTAATCGCCCCTATTGTCCCTCATGGAAATCATCCGGGAAAAAAATATGCAAGATAGAACATGATCCCACAAACCAAGGATAAGACAACTAAAAGATAACTCACTAATAATTGACTTTATCTAAGCTAACTTAAGCAATTAAAAAATTACTTTATTACAATATCACTTTAACTCATATGATGAATTAAGTGTTAGTTTATTTCTAACATTCCCCCCTTAATTCAACATACTTTGAAGTGAACAAGAGAGAAAAAATCTGAATGCCTCAAATTTTGGATGTGCAAGAGACTTTGTGAAGATATTTACACACTGATGTTCTGTCAAGCAATGTTGGAGCTGGATGTTGTTGTTTTGAACATGTTTACGAATGAAATGTACTTGCACCTCAAAGTGTTTGGTGCGTTCATGAAAAATAGATTCCAAAAAAATTTATTACTCCTTCATTGTCTACATGTAGGATTGTTGGATCTTTCTGCGGTATTCCCAATCCTTCAAGTATACATCGAGCCATATCACTTCACAAAAAGATCCACCGCTGCATGATATTCTAATTATATGGAGGATCTTGAAACACAAGTCTAATTCTTACTCCCCCATGATATCGGTCCAAATCCCAAAAAGAATACAAATCCTGAAGTGGATTTCATGTCATCTATGTTTTTACATGATCTGAATTTGAATATCCTGTCAAGAAGAAGTTATTGTTCTTCTTGTATTCTAGGCCATAGTCCATAGTTCCTCTGATGTACCTCAGTATCCACTTTGTTTTTTTTTCGGTGAGAAACCCTTGGTTCTCGTATGAACCGTGAAAGATAGTTGACGGCATAGTTGATATCCGACCTAGTGTAAGTCAAGTAGATGAGACTCCCAATCAACTGCCGATAGAGAGTTACATTTACTTGTGGTGATGGATCTGTTTGAGACAATTGAAGTCTTTTTTCCATAGGTGTGGTAATTGGTTTAGAATCCATCATATTGAACTTCTCAAGTGTTGTCTTGGCGTATTTCAATTGTGACACAAAGATATGGTTTTCTCTTTGCCAAACTTCAAGTCCAAGAAAATAATGCGAAGCATAAGATTGGTCATTTCGAATGATCGTGTTAGATATTTCTTTGTTGACTCTATCATCCTCGCTGATCTCCTCTAATGATGAATAGATCATCGACATATACTACAACGATCACTATCTCCCCCTTGCTTTTTGAGATAGAGATTAGGATCATATGGACTCTTGTTGAATCCATGTTGAATGAGATGCTCATGATTTTAATATACCATGCCCTAGAGACTGCTTTAAACCATATAGTGATTTTATGAGTTTACATACCTTTTCCTCTTTACCTAGTATGACAAAACCTTCTGGTTGAGTCATGTAAACTTCTTCTTGTAAATCACCATTAAGAAAGGCACTTTTCACATCCATTTGGTGTATTTTCCAACCAAATTGTGCAGCTAGAGAAAAGATTAACTTGAACATTTTTATCTTAGCTGTGGGAGAAAAATTCTCCTCATAATCAATGCCTTCTTTTTGAGCATATCCCTTAGCAACTAGTCTAGCCTTGTGTTTATCAAATTTTTCATCTGCTTTGTACTTCATTTTGAAGATCCATTTACATCCAATCGACTTTTTCCTTGGTGGAAGATCTATAAGTTTCCATGTATTATTTTTCATAAGTGACTTATATTCTGCATCCATAACATCTTTCCAAGGTTTAGACTATAGGGCTTTTGAAACTGTGGATGGCTCAAGTAGTTTCAACAACTTTACCCATTAAGGCCAAATTGACCTCATTTCGAGCCATACTGCGAGTCCTCATTCCAATGGTAGATGTGTTGGGGGCACTATCCAATTTTTCATCTCTCATCATACTTGTATACCATTTAGGCATACTTTTAGTGGTTCCTATGGGAGGTTGAATTTCACCATCTTCCCCATCATCATTGTCATCATCAAAGTGATTACCATCCTCTATTTTCACTGTAGGGATTATTTTTTCATCATGTGAGTGTATGGAAGGAGCATATGCTTCTTTATTCTCAAAGAACTCAACATCTCGACTAGTGTATACCCTCCTTGTTCTTGGATCCATAAGTCTGTAGCCAAGTGCTTCATCACTATATCCCAAGAAGATAAGTTTTTTTATTTCATAGCAAGCTTAGTTATTTGTTTCTTAAAAATGTGCATACTTGCTTTACATCCAAAAACTCTAAGGTGTGAAATAAATGGCTTATTCCTTGACCATGCTTCCTGTGGTACTACTCCATCAAGATCTACAGTGGGAAATCTGATTAGTAAATAGACTTTCATTTTAGTTGTTTCGGCCCAAAATGTTTTTGATAAACCTACATCATCAATCATACATCGCACCATATCCATGATAGTACAATTTCACCTTTCAACAACACCATTTTTTTGCGGTGTGTGAGGAGGAGCCATTTGACGACGAATGCCATATGTTTCCAAAAAATCATTGAACTCATTGTTGGTATATTCTCCCCCTCAATCTGAGTGGAGTGTTTTTATTTTCCTACCAGATTTTGTTTCAACAAGGGCTTTGAACTTCTGGAAATTTTCAAAAGCTTGGTATTTTGTAAAAAGATAGTATATCCACATTTTTCTTGAAAAATCATCAAAAAAGAGAATGAAATATTGAAACCCATAGTGGCTAGGTCTCATTGGTCCGCACAGGTCGGTATGCACTATGTCAAGTTTTGCCTTAGCCTGAAATGTTATATGTTTTAATGGTGCTCTATGTTGTTTTCTTGCCAAAAAATGTTGAAATTTATTTGCACCCTTTTTTATAAGTGACAAACCCCTAACCATGTTGTATCGAAAAAGTGTGTCAAGATAGCCAAAAATCACATGTCCAAGTCTTCGATGCCATAGTTGAGTTGATGATGTATCATTGGCTATGAGTGCTTGATCATTTCATTGAACAAAATCCAACTGAAACATTCTTCCCACATTCGAATATTTTGCAACAATTTTCAAGCTTCTAGACTTATCTCGAATTAAGCACATCTTTTACCGCCTTTATAATCAATTCGATTTTGAGATTGTGATCTAATAATTGACTCGAGGATAATTTTTTTGTTAAACCAGGACATAAAGAACATCTGTAATTTTACAATTATGTTGCCCAAGTGGTAGTGAAATGGAACCAATGCCTTCAACACTGTATGATGTATCATCACCTAAAGAGACATGATTTTTTGTGGGTGTTTTACTCATTGTGAAGAACCAATATTTCTTTCTTGTCATGTGTCAAGTTACACCGAGTCGACATACCAAATTTGATTTATAGAATTAGATACTTCATTTGACTATGTAGAATATAGGAAGTCATCATCATCAAATTGATCTTCCTATTTGGCTACATTTCCTTGTTGATTTGGTTTCTTCTTCCACTTTTGATTATTTTGTCCCTATTTACTTTGTTGTTGGCTTGATTTTGTTTATTGGTAATCAATATTTTTACCACTTGACGATCCTTGTTGGAATGTGTTGTACCAATAATTCTTTAACTCATGTCCTTTTCGACCACAAATAAGACATTTTTGTTGGTCCTTTTGGCCTTGTTGAGTATTACCTTGCTTCTGAGGTTGTTTACTATTCTTAAGCCTATTTTTACCTTTTTTATTAGAAGTAAGTGCATGCTCTTCAGTTTTAGTAGTTGAGTGAATAGATTCCTCTTTTTGTAGCATATTCACTAACTCTTCAAAAGTTGTTGTTTGACCAGTTATATTTAATGTGGTCACAAAAATCCTATAAGAAGGAGGAATAGCTCTCAATACTATAGGCATGAGTGATGTGTCAGTTACTTCTTCTTCCAAAGCTTGAAGTGATGCACATAAAGTTGTCACTCTATTGGCTAGATTTTATGCACAAACTGAAAAACCTAGGCAATCATGAGATAAATCTCCCTCATTTACCGGTGAGGCTCCCGTGTAAGATTTTGTTAGTTAAATTCTCTAGTATCTATTTATTTGTATTACTTTAACTATGTAGCTCATGAACCATAGCTATACAGTTTTGCAGCAAGTAAGCAGTCTGTAAGAGAAAGGAAATATCTGTAGAAGAGGAAAATAATGGAAAACAGAAGAAAGAAGAGAAGATGTGCAACCCAATCAATAGTTTATAGAGTTGATTACATGAACATAGATAGAACAAATAGATCTTGACATATAGAATTAAAAGCAAAGGAAAATTTCAGATCTAGATCTAGAATAACACAAATTTTATGAATAGATCTTAAAAATAAATCAGAAACAAAATGCAATGTTGACACAAAGTTCTCCAGTAAATATGCCTCCTTTCTATTCCTACGCTTTCAAAAATCTATCAATGGTTTCGGCTCAAAGTCTGGAACACCAAAATGTTGCTTACAAATTCTCCTTTAACCCGTAGGTTCTTCCTCTATTTATAGTGTATCAAGGGCAATTACAAATAGGAAGCTTTAAATGAATTCCCGCATGCAAAAGCTATGAAAAGGGAAACAACTAGCAATCTTCCTCCTAGAATTCCTCTTTGCATGACATGCATGATTTATAACTGAAAATAGAACCTTCTATTTTACATGTATGCCACCTATCTCTAAGTAATTGACTTCTTCAAGTAATGGCTTTTAAACCAATCACTTAAGTTTTATAATTTAATTGATTTCTCAATTACTTTGTCGGAGAAAATAAGAGAAAGAAGAAGAAATAGGAAAATAAATTAGAAGAAAGTCTGCAACACTTTCATTCTTGTTCTTTTTCCATATTCTGCATGTGGTTGACTCTTTTGTCTTTGATTCTCACCAAGCTGGATCTAGAAGTAGGTGACTATGATTTGCTTGTGAGTATTGCCTTTGACATGTCTTCCCTTCTATCCTTGAAGCTTTTGCAATTCTTCTTCAGTACATGCAAAGTAAATTCGATGAAGGCTTCAACTGGAAGATTGGGAGCACATGCACAAGATCCTAGAAGGAATTTCCCATGCACTGACTTCTACACGGGCTATGTCAGAAACAAGAGGATGAATTTTTGTTGGAAGCCTTTGTAATTATGACATTTGGATCTGTCAATTAAATTGGTGATAGGTTTAGGGCCAATGTCTGTATCATTGACTTCAACAAATCTGGAAGCTATGCATGATTCTGCTGATCCTTTTCTTTTATCATGCTTCATCATGGCTGGAACAATCTTTGTCTGAGCTCTTTTTCTTTTAATTCTGTTGGAATCCCTTGCAATTGGATCAATTTGTGTAGATCTGACAACTTCTTCAGATTCAGAAGATATATTCAATGTACCTGACATTGATTTGAGCACCTGTGATGAATACCTACAATTTATTCAAACAAAGATGGAGTCCATGGCATGAATACTTGATTTTTATCACCAAAATCTGCATATAAAGTCTATTGCCCTAAAATTTGAGGTTTTGCTTGCATGCAAAGCAAGAAAAAATATTATTTAATTCACTAGAGCACTTATACCAACATGTAGATGCTCAGAATGACCAAAATTAGGCTATTCCAACCCTCGCGCCAAACCGGAAGCTTCCGGCAATGCAAAATAAACTTTAATGCAAACTCCTCCTTCCTTTGGCACCAAAACATGTCAGGCTGCAATCCTTTGCAAAAATAATTAATTGCTTCTTTATTATGGCAACCTATGCTTATATAACCTCAAATATTCTATTTTTAATAATTTTCTTTCCTATTTCTGGAAATTTAATTAATAAACAATCTTGTTTATTCACCCAAATTGGGTGCCTAATTATGCATGTTGTTGGTTACTTTTAAATAAATTTATTTTATTTATTTTTAGCATGCATCCTTTACTTCTCCTTGCCTCTTCCACTTACATTGACTTTCCTTCTATTTATGGCACCAAAATTGGGTGAATAAACCATTAATAAATATTATTAAATGCATTGTATTCACCCAAGGTGGGTCACACTTTTGGCAAGAGGAATTAATAAAAATAAGAAGTTAGCTTGATGGGAATTTCCACCCGAACCGTGTTGGGTTTTGATTTGCACTTGGAATGAAACCACGGGGGATAAGCAAGTCCCTCCTCTTTAATGGGAGAGGTTCCCTTATTGGAAGGAGGGGAAAAACCTATGTAGAAATACACAATCTTTCATTCAATGGTGGTTTCATGATATCTTGAAATGTATTTTATGCCTGGAAAATTATCAATACATGAGGATAGAAGACTTAAAGAGAGGAGAGAGGTAGAAGATGATAATACTTTCAGGGAAAACAGATGGCAGAGAAAACCCTTATATGTATTGAGAAAATGAGATATAGAATAGAATCATTGATGTTTATAATGGGCACAATCAGTAGACTCAAAGTTCTTGAGATTGTATTAACTAGAACACAAAGTTTATAAGCATGCAAGGATTAAATGATTCACATATCGAGCAAGAAGGAAAGAGAAATCGAGGAAAAAGGGGAGAACCTTTGTATTGATTTCTTCGATTCAAATTACGATTTCGAATATCAAAATTCCAACCCATACAATGGCTTTGAAAGACCATGATATAGCTCGCAAGAGACGGTTACAACTTCCTCGAGAAAACAAGAAACAGTTACAACTTATTCCAATCATCCATGCTCTTCGAATTCTTGATTTGAAAAGAAACGTTAATGGTGGAAAAAATAGGTTTTTAAATATATAGTCTTTACATTATTTCACCGCTTTAAAACATGGGCCATACGATTTGTTTTTAAAACTTAAAATTTGGGCCACCCATGTGGAAGAAATTGATTCGAGGGGGCCTACGAATGTCATTTACATTTTTTGCCTTTGAAGCTGCGCCAGATGACACATGGAGAGCTCGCTGCTCCTTTATACTTAGCCAATTTGGGCCTATTTCTTGCTTGACCTATGTTGACCCCTAGACACGTGGAGGGATGGTGCATTTGAGTTTTCATTTTGGAAATGCCTCTTAAAATTATGCTTGAGTTGATGCGTGTCTCCTTCCGCCGGTCTCGGACTTTTCAACGGCTAACTCGTCTCTCCATTGAATTTCACCATGTGGTGAGTTGGCACTCATTTGAATATTGACCCTTTTATTTCACTTCCGAAATGGCGTTGTTAAGGCATGTGGAGACTTTCGCCAACCCGCCCATACTTAGTCAATTTTAACGATCGACTCTTTCTCTTTTTAGACCTGGGACACGTGGAGGATTGGCGCAAGTTTGAGAACTACCCCGCTTTGACTCTTGAAGTTACGTCGATGAGGTGCGTGGCATCATCCACTCGAATCTTCCATACTTAGTCGATTTGAGCTTGTTTTACATTCATTTTGAACTTGGGACACGTGGAAATCCTACGCTTATTTGAGGATTGTCCCTTGGGCCCTACCCCTAGAGTTACACCATTTGGACATGTGGAGGCTTCCACTGATGCTTGAAACATGGACAAACCACATCCAATCATAGATATCCACGTATTACACGTGGATTTTGGGGTAAAAATAATGGGGAAGATACGCTGTCATTCCCGATTGTGAGAAGAAAATAAAAAGAAGGGAAGAAACTTCACCATTACGCCCGACTTTCAAATTGTTCTCCATGAATGGGAAAACTACAAACAATGTCAGGCTCGACATGATCCAATACTCCAAGGTACAAACTCAAAAATTTTGAAACTTGACTTCAAAAGAGGGGAATTTTGAGGATGACAACACACTGTAGCTCAAAAAACCCCCTCTTTCACTTAAGTGATTTGACTTTCATCATTGGAATTTTTACCCTACAAGGCAACTAAGAAATTCATGCCTCGCCCGCCACTGTCACCTCTAATTTTCCCATCATAGCTTAAGTGACTTTGACTTCATGGAAAAAGTACCATGTATAGCGAGTAAGAAATTCTTGCTTGCCGCCACTACCAAAAATCTCATTGCAGCTTACAATCATTAATTCCAACAAATGCGACTTGCCTAGGAGAGGCTTTTTGTGCATGACTTCATCTTTTTTGGTCAAAAGTTTGCATTTTGAGGATGATTATTTCTGGTCCTGTGTCGGTAGATGATCTCCAAATGCTTCAGAAATTAAACAGACTATACTAGTGAAGGAATTGACCTAGGGGAATTTCATAAAGAAACAAACGAAAAAAATTGGAGAAAATGGAAAAGAAATAAATAAAAGTGAAAAACGTTGTCAGAAGTTGTAGACAATGCCCCGAATTCATTCCTAGTGAAAACCCTATTGAGATGAGTGAATACTGGCATGCAAAACTTCAACAGATTCAACCGGAGCACACTTTACTTCAAACGGGGCATTATTTATTCAATAAATAATTAAATAAAAATTTCCCACGACATAAAACTTCGGAGGGATAAAATGAGTTTGGGTATCTAGGTATTTGTCAAAATTGGCTCATATGATTCACTGGGAATATCCTAACATAATACAGACATCTTATGGCAAAGAAACAAAAAAAGACTCGTTATTTTAAAAAGAACAAAATTTTTACAAATGGGTAGTCCTGCATTTTAGGTGAAATCCGGGACACCACACTCTTCTAAAAATATTTCAACTTTCTCGCTTGGTTGCATTTTCAAGTTTAATAGTTAACTCGGAGATGAACTATTGTGTTCTTATTTTTGGACTCATATATTTTTTTCAACTTGTCCCAATATTCTTTTTTGCTATTGTGGCCTCACGAATATGAGGTCAGACCTCATCTAAAACACTAAACAAGATTATTAACTTTTCTTTTTGATTTACATAATCAAATGTAGTTTGTTGTGTAACATCCGTTGCAAATCTTATTAATGTACCAAAAAATAACGGACCATATATTTTCAAAATCAAGTTGTGCGTGAATTTTTTTACACATTGGATAATTATCAAAACGTAAAAATTGAGAATCGCAAAAAGAATTTTGGTGCCATAATTGTGACCATTGTGAAAAATGATAAACAATAGAAGAAAAATTGAACACCTTTCCCCGCTTAAAGCATGCATACCCCCAAAAAAAAAAAAAATATATAAAAATTTTTATTCAGTTTGGGATCCTTTTCGCCATGTACAATGAATTTTCAGCACTATTGTCCCTATTAAAAATTTGGCTTTGTGGCTGATTTGTTAAAAAAAAAAATTAAAAAAAATTGGGCTCTTTGGCCTCTTTTCAAATACAAACAACCTCAAATTTGTTCAATTTTTACAAAACAAATCTTATTAAAATCTTTACTAAGACGTAGAGATCGAAAAAACCATACACTTTCAAAAAAACAACACCTCAATCTAAGGTACCAGTTGAAAGTTATGACTTGTTTAAATTCCGATTTTAATATCTTTCCGTGCCCCTTTCCAAAAGTGGATTTTTTTCTATCCTTCTTTTTTCACAACATCAAAAATGGAAAAAAATTAAAATGCATTTTAAAAATAAAACATAGATTAGGGCTTAGCTACCTATGTAGAGCCTTGTTTTCTCCACCAGAGGAGTTGTTTAGTTCGATTATCTATTATGAAAGCTCAAGTCGATTTATCCATGGGCATTGAAATTTCAAAGTGCATATTGGATCGGTTTGCACTGCAAGTCTTCGGAGGAGTGTTTTGACGCCTTTCACACAAGCTTGCTCCAACTTGGCCATAAATGGGACGTCCATGAGCTTGCTATGGTCGATGTGGAGGAGGTCGACCTCTTGATGTGTAGGTCAATTGAATTATTGTGCAAGTTTTGAAACTCACCAAATTTCAGTCAAAGGCTTGACCTTCAAAAATAATGGGCATAATGGAGGTGCATCCAGGTGATCTACCTGTGATTGCACTTTTCAATTTTCACTCCAATTGTTACTTTTGCTACTTCTAGGGTGTGGAGTAGGGGGGGGCTGTGAAGGGGTTGGGGGCAACTCTGGTTCCTCCTAGCTTAAGCTTCTTATTCCTCCCTCAAAATTCCTACACTCCCTAGCACTCACAGGTTTAGGCTCTTCCAGCTATGATACCAAATATTGACAATGAAATAAATATTATGAAATAAATCTTGACAATGAATACTTGAAAAGAATATTTGGCACAGAAGCTTTACACATACACAAGACGATGCTTGTGTATTTTATTAATATCAAAATCAAGCATTACAAATAAATGAGAGAGTTGTAATATTTATAGATATTGGACAACTTCTATCTCATCCACAAAATATGGAAACAGATCACCTAATATGAGCAAATATGCAGGAATAACATATTGCCCCTAATTGCCCCTATTGCTTCTCATGGAAATCATCCGGGAACAAAATATGCAAGATAGAACATGATCCCACAAACCAAGGGATAAGACAACTAAAAGACAACTCACTAATAATTGACTTTATCTAAGCTAACTTAAGTAATTAAAAAATTACTTTATTACAATATCACTTTAACTCATATGATGAATTAAGTGTTAGTTTATTTCTAATATCAACTTCAAAGGTGGATGTCTACTAGCGAATTAAGAACATATCCCACTTAATTTAGATATGAAAAAGATATATGTACTTATGAATCATTACACAATCTTGGGCTTACGACTCTTGAAAAGCACTATTGATAAAAAAATTAGTATCACTTTTCTTTTGCTTCACACTATTGTTACTATTTGACATAATCATCTTCCAAATTACTAGCATAATATGACACATTGGACAATTATTATGAAAGAACAATGCCGCGTAACATTAATTATATATTATGATTATATACCAGCTTCACCACATTGGGTAGTTGAATATCCCTTGCCCTTGAAATTTTTATCGCATAGTTGACCTAGGACACGATTTACTCAACACTTGTTAATTACTTGATGTTGAATAACAAATGTTTTTTATACATTGTACTGTATAATACAAAAAAAATCCAATAATCAAACAAACACAAACATTCAAATATTTATAAAACTACAAAATCACAAAGAACTTGAGAAAAAATATTTAGATACCCCTATAAATATTAAAATTTCCAAAGCATAAATGGAGAATTTGCAAGTTCCTTGGTAGATATATATGCAAAATGTGTAAGCATGTGAAATGCCTCTGTGTAATCCTCCGTTTACCTTCTAGATCATGTGTAATGGTGTAATAGCTTTAACCCTTTCCCTAATTTCACTTCATTAATCTTTCAAGAGCCATATATTTTTATAATTTATCAACAAATATTTTAGGATCTCGTATATTTTTTATATTTATCTACTTTTGATTCTAGATGATAATATTTACATTTATGTAATCATCTTAATTAGGAATTAGCTTGAATCTTATACTACATTTTGGTGAAATCCTTTATTTTTTATTGCTCACAACCTATGCTTCCATTCCTTACCCATAGGGTTTCAAATTTCTAAATTTGATTCATAGTTCCATATATCTTTAATGGGTTTTCCTCATAACCTTGAGTTTTATTTGGATCTTTTACATCGTAAAATGGATGATATTGATGCATCCTCCTCCATTGACCTACCTAGTGATAACTCTCATGTTGAACAATATATAAGGGAAAATCCTTCTTAGGTACCTCGCTTATCCTTGATAAAGATAAGATAGGGAAACTCAAGATGACCCTTCAACCTTTGATGATACAAATCCATCATCTAGCCACTCTCCACTCCATTTAGGTTCCTCTACTCAAGTATTTAATTAAACCTACCATGGATGCGTCGAACATGATCACTTAAGCTACTATGCTTACGTAATAAGCGGCTCTACCTCTAGTCATAATAGCTTATATATTATTTAAGATTATATTCCTAATGTGTATCTTCAACAACTTTAAGACATGTAAGAACAACGAGCTCCTATGTGCAAACTCAATCAAAGGTCACCATTAGTTCTCTTGGGTTACTTAACAACCCATTTTCCCCCAAGGTTCTAAAATATCCACTACCATATGGATTTACTCCACCGAATTCTTCTTTTATGATGCTTAGGTTAATCCACATAATAATCTTGAAGCCTCTTGGCCTCTTGCATGGACTACATATATAATGATGTCTTATTAGAAATTGTTTTCCCATGCAACCTTAAAGAATTATCCACTTGATTGATTCTATACCATCCCTCCTGGAATCCATAATGATATTTTAAGCTTTATTTGACATATTTATCACTCATTTTTCAATCAATATTTGACAATTCCTATCTTTTGCAAAAATAGCTTATGTTGGGCAACAATATAACGAAATGGTTACAAATTATAAATCATTTTTGATCTATTATGGGACAGTTCATACCTTTGCAAAAATACTCAAGTAAAGAAATAATATAATGAAATGGTTTCGATTGTGTCTTATGATAGAATACCTCACTTTCTAGAGGACATAAACACATATATGAGAATGTGTTGATTGAAGTATTCATCACTAATATTATCCTGAAACTAAAGGAAAAGACCATGGTTTCGATTTAAAATCTTTTGAGGAGATCTTTTAAACAGCTTAAGGTCTATGAGACTAAGCTATGGAAGCCAATATGTTTACCTATTTGATAATTCCTTCATCTAGTAACAATAACTTCCATAAAAATCCTTCATACAAAGGTAGGCCAATAGAAAGAAAGAAATTTGAAAAATTAATGCCGCATAACAAATAACCACAACATCTCCTAGACAATCATACAATTACTTACCACAATATATCCATGTGATTCTATGCAAGATACTCAAGTGCAATCTAATTCAACTACCTCCACCGACAAGTTATTGACATGAAAATTCTCAACCTTTTCCAAAGGTGAACAACAAAAAGGTATCTTATGACTATCATCAATGTCTTGAACATGCTAGGAATATATGTTTTACCTTATGAAAGAAAATATGATATATCATTGATTAAAAATGATTTCATTACAAAACTTCAAACCATCTGTTAGCAAAAGAGTACCACAACCAAATGTTTGATTAAATTTATTTACAAATCATTTAGTAAATAAAAAATAAATCAATAAAGTTGATGAGGTACATATGGCCTATCAGATAGTACCCCTCCGCTGATCTATGCAAATGATCCCCATCTAATCGATAACATCATTGTTTTCTCTCATAGTATATCATGATTAACACCACCTATTATATCTTGTGATTCACATATCACTCTAGACGATGATAAATCATTTAGAATTATATCTATCTATCGTTGCTCATGTTGAATCACAACCTAGTCAAAGTTTTATTGTAGAATCCTAGTCTAGATGAAATATTTGCATAGTGACACTTATGACATGTATCAAGTATACTACACAAGACCTTTGCATGCCAAAAATATATTTCAAGGATTTAATGACCAAATACAAACCCCACTTGGGGGTATAGTATTATCAATATTGGTTGGATCAAAGAGAATTACCACCTTGTTACTTTAATCACATAAAATGAAATTTTCAATATGATACTATAATAATACAACCATTTTCATGTTTAGTAATAAGGTATAATAAGATGTGTTTCTAAGAAACATATGAATTTGTGGTCTCATTGTGATTTTCATGTGCATAAGTTACTTTATGCATACTTACCCTACGTTTTGGTCGAGTATGTGATTCCAAAGAACTTAAGTTCTTTGTTCACATTGATTTTTTGTGTCTTCGTTACCTAATTATCGAACCTACATTGTTCTATCATTTTCTAACAATTATCCCCAAAATAGTGATGAATAAAATATTATTCTAAAACATAGTCATTTCACTATCTATGTGTCAACAACATTCTACATCACTATTTCATATATATATATATATATATATATATATATATATATATATATATATATATATATATATATATAACTTATAAAGTGCCCTCCAAGTTCACATATAATTTTGAAAATTTATTGTTATTCGAAATGATTATTACTAGTATGGATATCTTATATATCTAAAATTTACGTTGTGAGATATCAATCTCAAAGCCTTTTTCTTGGATTTTTTTACATTAGCATATCACAATTAATAATAACATTAATACACTTTTCAAATAATTCTTATTGAATGGTGAAAAATGGTTTCAATTTAACTATACTAATTTGTGTAAAAAAATAAAATCCAAACTCTACATAATACTTAAGATATTATAATTTTTCAATTAATTTTTGTAGCGAAGAAAAAATAAACATAAAATCAAAGATCGCCATTAAAAATAAACATACTTGCATATATAATAGCCCACTATATCTCTCGACACATTCTATTATAGATTGTGTCTCAACATTATTAAAAACTATTTACTATTGGAACATGCCTTTATGTTAACAATAAAAAGAGTTACAAATAAAGTGGGGTGACCAAAACTCATGGTCCAAAATCAAAATGCCACGAAGGCACGAGAAACGCCAAAAGAGGAAACCACAAAACCAGAAAATCACATAGCTAAATAACTAGGAACATGGGGCAATCGTATTTAGGTGATGGAAGAGGATCATATTTTGGAGGGATGAACTCCCCGTAGATGGATCTTCGGATGGAAGATCAATTTCTAGCCATTAGTATCGACATTTGTATATTCATAGCTATCATCATTCCCCAACTAGGTGGTGGACGGTGTCCAAAACTAACCCCCTAAGGAGGAGAATTCCAGTTGGAGGAGTTGGTCACAACCTTACACCAAGGTATCAAATTTGTCCTGGTTCATAACTTATTTATCATTAAAGCCCTTAAATATTCAAAGTAATTATTGGGAAATTCAAAAGCTTGTACAATATCTACTTCTAAAGTATGAGAGGGAGGAAGAATAGGTACCCTATGAATGCAGTGCCAAAAAGTGGCAGCAGTCTGGGCACTTATCACCTCAGTTGAAGTTTCCCCTTGTTGTGAGCTCGTGGAACAACCCATCATGCAGAACATCATCATCATTATCATCATCAACTTCTTCTTCTTCTTATTGATCTTCTTCACAAGTAGCATGGGGCATGAAACATTTGTCACACCAATCAATGACATCTGTCTCCTCCACCACAAAAATCTGGTAGCCAAAGGATCAGGTACCATTCTGTTTTCCCTAGCTTGGGACTATCTATTTCCAAATCCAACAGGTCCCTTGCCTCTATCATCATATCTTTGGTGATTTGTGAACCTGTCTTGGCCTTGCTACTTGTGTTGACCTTGTGAGCTCTGCCAATTCCTTTCTTAGCCTGGGCTAGTTTGTAGGAAATTTCTTTGACAGCCCCGCCAAAGTCTTCACAACTTCTTCCAAATCTACAGCCTTGCTTATTTGGGGTTTTTCTGGGTTAACCAACTTCACACCATCCCTCTTAGGAGGTTTTCCAATTGCCTTGATATTGTTTTCAATTTGCAAAGCCATAGTGAAGGTCTGCCTCAAATTAGTAGGATTTTTGTCCCTCAAGTAGTAAGCAGCCTATTTATCAAATTCATTTGAATATTTGATCAAGCATGATTCATCACATGGCCTTATCCTAACAAGAAATCTCCTCAAGGTATTATTAAACCTTATGTTGAAATCATGTACTGATTCATTAGGATTCTTTTTGACATTTTCAAATTATGTCAAGAGAAACCTAGGGTCAGTTCTATCACCATAATGCAATCTAAATGCATTGCTCATCTCTATCCAAGAATCAATAGAATTATCTGGAAAAGCTTTATACTAGTCCCTTGCATCCTTTTCCAGAGTATGGATAAACAACTTGATATACACATCTTCATGTTCAATCTCAAAGTCTTCCATCATATTGATAAAAATATTTAAATGTTGATCACCAGTTATAGCATTGTTTCCTTGGAACTTTGGCAATCTATTCCTTACTTCTTGAGGAACTACATTTGGATAACTAGCCATCCCTAAAAAATTTATAGGTCCAAAGGTATTTACAATAAATGGAGGTTTGGGTGGGGGCAAGGCCATGTTGTTTTGAGGAGGTGACCTTGGAGGGGTGACAAATTGATAAGGGGTAGAAGGTCCTGAAACACAGGGGTATAATTTCAAACTGGATATCCCCTAAAGGCCTAGTTTCTTGGAAATCCCTATCAACTTCATGAAAAGATAGGGGCAGAATGAGAAGCAAACTTTTCAAAATCAAATGAAGGTCCCTCTCTAGTTGGATAATTCAATTCCATAAAGAGGCTACCTGATTCAGAAGCACTTGAATTGTAGTCTTCAATAATAGGCCGGTCACTTTCATCAATGGAGATCCCCTTTCTTGTCTACTGATTTCCCATAGCTCTCCAAGCTTTTCTTCCTTCTGATTTTGCTTTTCCTAACTCTGGAAATAATGTCCTAGCAGGATCCCTAACAAAGAAATATATTCTTCCTTCCAGCTTTGCAAAGGTTAGTAACAAATATCACTTGACAGAGGTTAAGACACTGGTATTCATTAAGAATCAAATCAACAGGAAGTCACCACTAAGGATTTCCACCTTAGCTGTGCAAATGCACTAAATATGATCTGTCAAATGTCTGTCAATACTAGAAACTGGAAATGGAAAGAACTTTGACTTTTCTTTACCCAGATTTATCAGTGAAAGCTAGTGCACTAGGTGTGGGAAATGAAAGAATTGCACACAACACTTGGAGTATATAAGAAATATTTTACTAGGGTCTGAAAATGAACTGCACTCACAATGTCCCCAACAACAAAGTGCCATAAGCGTTGTTGATGGGCTAAATAGATATGAACTGTCAGTGAATCAGCAAATAGTCTCAGAAACTCAAATAAGTCCCTGACAATGGTGCTAGAAGCGTGTTGGTACCCAAAATTAATCTCCTTCAAAGTCCAAGTGGAATCATGGACCTGGTAGGATGCTCAGAGATAGATATATGATCATGTATGTCATTTTGTAGCCAGGGAAACAATCTATCTAACTTGTTAGTACTCAAAGCTTTGAAAAGAGTGGGTAGCACCTTAAAAGGACGTGATATGATCCTAACTATTTTAGGTTGTGCCTTTCAACCAAGGTAAGAGAACCTATTTTGTAACCTCTGTTTATTGAAGAACAATGATAAGTCCTTCCTTTGCATAAATTTTATAGAGAAGACCTTGGGAAAATATGATCAACACACCAAATTTGACTCTCACGAGTTGTCACTTCTAGATCATGGAGATATTTTCACAACAAGGCAAAGGTTACTAAAGACATTTGGGACCCTGATTGCTTCTGCATGTTTTGGTAACAGAGATTATGCATTTTTATGCACACATGACAAACAGGGGTAGTACAGGTAGGATTGGTTGTTTTTGAATGAATTTTTGGTGGGAGGTGGGGCAGGATGAACTTGATTCACCAGATCCTTGAGGAATCTTACAAAATGGGAGGTTAAACCAACAAAATGCCATAGAATAGCTAAAATGTTTCTTTAACTAGAATATGTGCTTTAATGGAGGCCCAGATTAGCACTCTTTCACACAATCTTTGAGATTATATCATGAACACTCGAGTTAGAAAATCCAACAAAGCATCAAGATCTGAGTCAAATCACGCCTAAGGTACACCCAGAGGCTTACAGAAAATCTCTGTCAACAGATGAAAGAAAAGTGATTTTAAATCATTTATTCCAATCCTAGATGAAAGATCTTCTAAGAAATGAAATTATAGATGCCACTAAACTGTCACAAGGATTGAGGCCTGTGTGATTGAATCATATTTAATACAAGATTGCAACAAAAACAAGAAAACTACTCGCATACATTTAGAAATAAAACAAACACATTTTCTCAAGACAACACAAAATAACTCGAATTTGATTAAATCTATCAATAGGGGAATGTTTCTAGAACAGTCTCAGATCTTTTCAATGGATGTACACTTGCAACCACCTTGACATGATCAGATTTAAAACAAAAGAGATATACAAGCTTCTTAAACGGTTTCTCAAAATGATGGGCTCTGTCAAGCTTTTTCTATTAGAAATTTCAGTCTCGACCCCTCACACTCCAACCATTTGCATGAAAATTCGTGCCATTTATAACATTTACAACAGAGCCCCTTCTTCCCCAAAAGAAAAAAACATTTAATGTACCAGTGCTTGCCATGATCTCAATCGTGATTCCCAGAATCAGATCTATAAAAGTTGTCAGGTGCTCATGGGGAAAATCTCTTCGAAAATCTTAGCATTCAACTCCTTCATCTGGTAGAACACTCCTCCTTCAACTCACCAAGCACTTCTGCCCCTAATCTATCAAATCTAGTTCCTTGCGTGCTCGAGAGAAGAGAAACGGAAAATTAGATCGAGCCCGATAGTCAAACTACTTTAATGGTGAAAGACGTCTCCAGATCTCCCCCACAAAACTTAGATATCAAAATTAACTCTCCTCTATGTTTGGCATGTAGGAAATACTGATAAATCATGAAGACTCGCACTTCCAAGCGTCTTTCGATAAAAATGGGGAGAAAATCATATTCATACTCATAGTTATCGTTAATCTTTACTTTAAATTTGGGTCGTCCACGAGGAAGATTCAACTTTAAAACAGGCTTGAGGGTTTCCTTTTACTTTTTAAAACCTTTTGATAAAATGGAAAAAATTTCCATTTTGCTCCACACCTCCGCCCTTGGGAAATGAGCCTAACACATGTCCTCATGCGGGGTCAAAGTGAGACTTTTTCCCTGCCTCTTAAATTTTCTCCAATCAGAGCCTAGCGGGGCCGCGAGGTGGGTTCAAACTTTTTACCAAAGTATCCAAAAAGAACAAGTTCAAAAACAGACCCACCGCACCCCATCCAATTAGAAGAAGCCACGTAAGCACCAAAAGAACCAATCAGATTTGAGCGGGGCCACGGGACCAAATTTGCCTTTTTTCCAAAAAAGAAAAAAGTGATAAGTTAAAGCATTTTCCCGTCGTCCCCTGACCAACCAAAAGAAGCCATGTGACCACCGAACATTGAGGAATAAATTTGACAGGAAAAAGACACCCATCAGACCATCAGAATACAGAAAATCACCATTCACACCCAGAACCCGATTTTTTGCTAAGGATGAAAATTTCTTTTGAAACAAAAACAAGTGAATCATGGTTCTCGAGCATCTTTTTTACCATGGATTTGGATTTTCAAAGGCATACAAATATAGATTAACCATTCTCGAGCTTCCATGGTCGAGGAAAATAGGAAAAATGGCAGAGCCCATGGACTTTGAAGAAATTGGGGCAAAAACAGGTCAGACTTGGAGACTTCTTCAAGGAGGGACATGATAATGGATTTTGAAAACAACTTGAAGCATCTCAAATGGAAATAAAAGCTTTCAGAAAACCCACATCGAGAGATAGAAAATTTCACAATACGCAGATCAGAGGAAAATAATGGCAAATGGGGCGAGACAGATCTGAGCACCAACATCAGCTCCGACTCGGGGATGGGCACTCCTTGTGAGTGCCACAAGAACAATGGTAGACCAAGTGCCAAAAATATCCATTAGGCAAAGGAGTTAGCTTGTAGAGTAGAGAAACAGAGCCATCTCTCAAAAATGAACAGAGAAACCTAGCAAAAATAGGTCACCAAGGACCAGAGCGAGTGAAAACAAAAAAGACAAGAAACAAACAACAAACTATACATTGTACAGATGATGTTCACCTTGATTCTGGGGAATCAATCCAAGAAATGCTTCAAATTCCTACCATTAATAGGCAATTCAAGAAATTCACCATCCAAATCCTTCAAGAATAAGGTATGCTCACCAATTCTAATATCAATGGAGTAAGGGCCCATCCATAATGAGTCAAACTTGCCATGCTTTCCTTATCTTCATGCCTACTATCCCATAGCAACACAAGATCTCCAACATTGAAAGCTCTGGGAGTGACCTTCTTGTCAAATAACTTCTTTAGATTTTCTCCTAACTTTACATGTCTCTAGTGGGATGCCCTCCTTTCTTCATCAAGTTTAACAATCTAGTTAATGCGAGCATCATAAGGACTTACTTCTTGGTCCTCTAGTTGTTGAATGAATTGATGTGAAGATAATTACATATGCAGGGGCAGCAGGGCATAAGCTCCATACACCAACTCAAATGGAATCTTTCTAGTGGCTCTTTTAATAGTGATCCTATTAGCCCAAACAAAGCAAACTTCAACTATTCACCTCATTTCTCTTGTTCATCTCCAAGGTTCTTCTGATAATATTTAGCAGTTTTTATTACTAGACTCAGCTTGTCCATTTCCTTGGGAGTTGTAATTAGAGGCATATGTCAAGTTGATCCCGTATTCTTTACACATTGCCACCAAAGGTTCATCTCTAAAGCTCATAGCATCATCAGCTATAATCTTGACTAGCACCCCAAACCTACAGATGATGTTATATGGCACAAAATCCATGACAATTTGGTGTGTTTCCTTTTTAGTGGGGATTGCCTCCACCCATTTAGTAAAGTAATCAGTGGCTACAAGAATCCACTTATGGAAAACACTTGAAGGGTCTAAAATTTCACCAATGAAATCCATTCCCCATTGCTTGAATGGAGCTTCAATTGATACAAGCTACAAAGGAAGGGAGCCTGAAGCTTTCAGTCTTCCAGAGAAGTGTTGGAAACTCTCACATCTTCTAACCAACAAGGTTGTATCCTTGAAGAGAGTTGGCCACCAATAACCAGCCCTCAGGATCTTATGTGTTGTGACTCTTATAGAAAAATGCCCCCCACAAACTCCTCCATGGAGATCAACAATTATCTTGGGGGATTCTTCTTCAGTAATGCACCTTAAGAGGACTCCCTCTGGGTTCTTCCAAGCTAGCCCATAATCAGTAATGACATATTTCTGGGAAGCCAACTTAAGGGATCTTTTCTGGTTCTTACTTAAATACTCAAGGAAGTTCAGATGTCTGAGATAAAAAATTACATCTTTGTACCACTCAGAATTCATCAATGTTTGAAAAACATCTACCCTACCTTCTTCTACCTCATTTACCTCAATATTTTGCAAGTTGCTCTCAACTATAAGCTTAGCCAGGCCCAAACCTCTCACTAGCTTCATGGTTTGGATATCCATATCATATTCTTGCAACTTGTTCACCCACCTGCACCTTTTGCTTGAGACTTCCATCTCTGATAAGATGTCCTTGACCATGGTGTGGGGAACATAAGCAAAAATTTTAGAACTTAGAATATAAGGCCTGAAAACCTTTGTTGCTTTTACTAAGGAAAATGCTTGCTTCTCCATAATAGTGTACTTTAACTCAGCCCCTGCAATTCCTTACTGAAAAAGGCAATTGGCCTTTCAATCCCCTCATCATCCTTCTGCAGTAGGCAAAAAGGAAAAAGTGTTCTCTGAAGCAAAGGAAAACAGTTGAAAGGGCTTCTTATAATTTGGAGCTGCTAGAACAGGCACATGCTTTAGTGTCTCTTTAATCCCATTGAAAGCTTGGATGGCATCCTCCTCCCATTTGATGGCCTGGTCCTTTTTTAACATGGAAGTGATTGGAATGGTCAACTCAGCAAAGTTTGATATGAATCTTCTGATGAAGTTTATCTACCCAAAAAGGACTGAATTCCTTTCTTGGTTCTTGGGATTGGAACCTTGCTGATGGCCTCTACCCTTTCTGGATCAATCATTACCCCTTCTTGTGACACAATGTGACCAAGAAATTTTTCCTTCTGCACTCCAAAATGGAACTTCTTTGGATTGAGTGAGATGCCATATTCCCTACATCTTATCAACATCTTCTCCAAGTGCAGCAAGTGATCACTTCTCTTCCTGGAAAATACGGTTACATCATCTTGATAAACTGCAATAAACTCATTGATGTAACCAGCAAAAGCAACATCCATTGCTCTTTGAAAGGTGGCTCCAACATTCATCAAACCAAAGGGCATCTTGACATATACATAGGTTCCCCAAGGAGTAGTAAAGGTTGTCTTGATCCTTTTTTATTCCTTCACCACAACTTGGTTATAACCAGAGAAACCATCTAGGGTGGAGAGTAATTGTAACTCACTACTAATCGCAGCATTTTTCCATATTTGGTAAAGGATAATTATCCTTCATAGATGCTCTATTCAGATTCCTAAAATCCACACACAGCTTGATGTCACCATTCTTCTTTCTGACTGGTACTAGGTTTGCAACCCAAGAAGAATACCTTGTGGGTTGAATAATCCCTCCATCTCTTAGCTTCTTTAGTTTCTCTTGCATCTTAAGAGATAGGAGTGGATTGATTGGCTTCTGTTTCTACCGAAAGGTTTTTATTAGACTCCAGGGGAATCTCATGTTGAAACAGATCCTCTATGTATGCCTTCAGCTCAGAATAAGTCCAAGCCATGCAATCTTGATATTTTTTCAGCAATAGGATGTAGGACTGCTTCTCCTCCTTGCTAAGATTGCTGCCTAACCAAATCTTCTTTGGTTTATCCTTCATTCCAAGGTCATGCTCCTCAATATCCCTTGAGGCTGCCATGCATCTGTTAATAATGCGGTCAACATTATCAAAATTGGAATCAAGAGCAACCAGCCCTCTGGGAATGGTATTAGTCTTTAGTTGGATGATGCCTTTTCCAAACAAGGTTTCTTTACCCTCTGCTACGCACACCATGGCTCCCAATCAATATTTTGATTAGTAAACTCTCCCTTATTCTACAAAAATCTTTTGATTTCAGCATCATCATCAAAAACCCGCCAATGCTTAATATTCTCGTGCATGCAGATGGCCTTGTTAACACCTCAACATCATATTCACAATATGGGGAAATTGTACAATTGTCAAAACGAGACCCCAACACTACAAGCTTGTTTGCCAAGTCATTAAACTTCCTATCATGATGTAAAATGTTGAATGAATCAAACATCTCAATGAGATCCCAAAACCGCATGTTTATATTGTTTCATTCACGATTTGTTGTGGCATACGTTTTCGACTGTTTTACTAGTAATTTGAGTCTCCTTTGTCCTTGACACCATATTTCCAAGCAATTCTTAAACCGAACAATAGTGTCTCATACTTAGCAAGTGTTGTTAGTGTACTCAAATTTGAGTTTGAAGAAAAGACACATTTTTCATGACCTGGAGAAAGCAGAACAACACCAAAGCACCATTCCCAAACTTGGAGCAAGCTCCATCAAAAAATAGAGTCCAAGGAGAGCCCATTTGTTTAAGGCATTTTCATTCTTCAATCTTGTGCTCCTTTCCATTAGCAAATCCTACAAAATTATCAACATCCACACTTGTGTACAATACTTCATAGGATGCATTGTAGGGATCTTCGAGAAGGTGCAACATCTTCTTTTCCCCACACAACTTTGACAAGGCTTCCCTCAATTAGGATGGTGGCATAGAACATGTCCATTTGGACACTCCCACCAACACTTGCAGCCCATTTTCTAGACAATAGCATTCCCCACTTGGTTGGGCAGTCAACAATGAAAACATCAAGTTTTAAATTTTTACCGGGTAATCACGCAAGATGTACCACCAAGCTCTTCACACATCCCACTACCGGAACTTCTCTAGATTCCATAGTAGTACACTTCCCATATGTTGTTATAACCTTAATATCCAGCTCATTCATGACTTCTAAAGGCATGACATTGCATGATGCCCCTGAGTCAAACATGCAGTTGTGGAGTAATATGTCCTTAATGATTAGAGTGGTGAAGAATGGATCCACATTTAATCGAGAGTATACCAAGGATGTTCCCAAAAAAAACCTTAGGTGGTTCATCTAGCTCTTCGATGCTGGTGGTGCCTTTAGCTCCTCTATGAATAAGGGAGTCTCCATAATTTTTATACTTTTGCCTAGGCGAGTCTTCTCTTATTTCAATCCCAAGTATTCAAATGCTCTCTTTTTGTGCTCAGAATCTTAGGAAACTTAGCAATTGGAATGCAGAGACTTTGATCGACTTAAAACTTGGGAAATTTCATATGGGACACTCTTTGGCAAGTCAAGATTGGAAGGAAAGCTAACACACCCACTATGTGGTACAATATTTTGATACTTGGGCATGAGGAGGGGTATGATTTTTGTTTGGAACTGCAGGATTTTAGCATGTACATCTTTCTTAGGAGCCTCTTTAGGAATTTTTGAAAGTAGGGAAACTTTTGGCTTGTCCTAAGGCCCTGCCCCTTTAACAACCTTACTTCTTGCGTTATATACCTTCTCTTGAGCAACAACAACATTCATCAGTAATTATCTATCTTCCTCAGATGGGATTCCTCCATCATACTTCTTTATCATTAAATCCCTTAAATATTCAAAGTCATTATTGGGCAATTCAAAAGCTTTTACAGTATCTACTTCTAAAGTATGAGAGGGAGGAAGAATAGGTACCCTATGAATGTAGTCCCAAAAAGTGGTAGCAGTCCGGGCACTTATCACCTCAATTGAAGTTTCCCCTTGTTGTGAGCTCGTGGAACAACCCATCATGCAAACATCATCATCATTATCATCATCAGCTTCTTCTTCTTCTTGTTGATCTTCTTCACAAGGAGCATGGGGCATGAAACATCTGTCACACCAATCAATGACATATATCTCCTCCAACACGTAAAACTCTGGTAGCCAAAGGATCAAGCACCATTTTGTTTTCCCTAGCTTCGGACTGTCTATTTCCAAATCCAATAGGTCCCTTACCTCTATCATCATATCTTTGGTGATTTGTGAGCCTATCTTGGCCTTGTTGCTTGTGTTGACCTTGTGAGCTCTACCAATTCCTTTCTCATCCCTGTGCTATTTTGTAGGAAATTTCTTTGACATCATATGCCAAAGTCTTTACAACTTCTTCCAAATCTACTGCCTTGCTTTTTTGGGGTTTTTCTGGGTTAACCAGCTTCACACCATCCCTCTTAGGATGATTTCCAATTACCTTGATATTGTTTTCAATTTGCAAAGCCATAGTGAAGGCTTGCCTCAAATTAGCAGGGTTTTTTTCCTCAAGTAGTAAGCAGCCTTTTTATCAAATGCATCTGAATATTTGATCAAGCATGATTCATCACATGGCCTTATCCTAACAGGAAATCTCCTCAAGGTCTTATTAAACCTTATGTTTAAATAATGTACTTGACTCATTAGGATTCTTTTTGATGTTTTCAAAATTTTTCAAGAGAAACCTAGGGTCATTTCTATCACCATACTGCAATCTAAATGTATTTCTCATCTCTATCCAAGAATCAATAGAATTATCTAGCAAAGCTTTATACCAATCCCTTGCATCCTCTTCCAGAGTATGGATAAACAACTTGATATACACATCTTCATGTTCAATCTCAAAGTCTTCCATCATATTGATAAAAATATTTAAATTTTGATCACCAATTATAACATTCTTTCCTTGGAACTTTGGCAGTTTGTTCCTTACTTCTTGAGGAACTGCATTTGGATAACCAACCATCCCTACAAAATTTATAGGTCCAAAGGTATTTACAACAAATGGAGGTCTGGGTGGGGGCAAGGCCATGTTGTTTTGAGGAGGTGACCCTGGAGGGGTGACAAATTGATAAGGGGCAGAAGGTCCTTGAAACACAGGGGTATAACTTTCAAAATAGATATCCCCTAAAGGCCTAGTTTCTTGGAAATCCCTATCAAATTCTGAAAAGATAGGGGCAGAATGAGAAGTAAACTTTTCAAAATCAAATGAAGGCCCCTCTCCAGTTGGAGAATTCAATTCCACAAAGAGGCTACCTGATTCAGAAGCACTTGAATTGTAGTCTTCAATAATAGGCTGATCACTTTCATCAATGGAGATCCCCTTTCTTGTTTGCTGATTTCCCACAACTCTCTAGGATTTTCTTCCTTCTGATTTTGCTTTTCCTAGCTCTAGAAATAATGTCCTAGCAAGATCCCTAGCAAAGAAAGATCTTCTTCCTTCTAGCTTTGCAAATATTAGTAACAAATCTCACTTGACAGAGGTTAAGACACTGGTATTCATTAAGAATCAAATCAACAGGGAGTTTCCACTAAGGATTTCCACCTCAGCTATGTAAATGCACTAAATATGATCTGTCAAATGTTTGTCAATACTAGAAACTAGAAATAGAAAGAACTTTGACTTTTCTTTACCTAGATTTATCAGTGAAAGCTAGTGCACTAGGTGTGGGAAATGAAATAATTACACACAACACTTGGAGTATATAAGAAATGTTTTACTAGGGTCTCGAATATGAATCGCGCTCACAATGTCCCCGGAAACAGCGCCATAAGTGTTGTTGATGGGCTAAATAGATATGAACTGTCGGTGAATCAAAGCAAATAGTCTCAAAGAACTCAAATAAGTCCCCAAAATGGCGTTGAAAGCGTGTTGGTACCCAAATTTAATCTCTTTTAAAGGCCGAGTGGCATCATGGACTGGCAGGACGCTCGAGGTAGATAGATGATCATGTATGTCATTTTGTAGATGAGGAAACAATCTATCTAACTTGTTAGCACTCTGGTTTTGAAAAGAGTGGGTAGCACCTTAAAAGGACGTGATCTTATCCTAACTATTTTAGGTTGTGCTTTTCAACCAAGGTAAGAGAACCTATTTTGTAACCTCTATTTATTGAATAACAATGATAAGTCCTTCCTTTGCATAAATTTTATAGAGAAGACCGCGGGGAAAATACAATCAACACACCAAATCGACTCTCACGAGTTGTCACTTCCGAGATCATGGGGATATTTTCACAACATGGCAAAGGTTACTAAAACATTTTGGACCCGATTGCTTCCGCATGTTTTGGTAACAAAGATGATGCATTTGTATGCACATAGGACAAACAAGGGTAATATAGGTAGAATTGGTTGTTTTTGAGTAAATTTTTGGTGGGAGGTGGGGCAGGATGAACTTTATTCACCAAATCCTTGAGGAATCTTACAAAATGGGAGGTTAAACCAATGTAATGCCAGAATAGCTAAAATGTTCCTTTAACTAGAATGTGTGCTTTAATGGAGGCCCAGATTAGCACTCTTTCACACAATCTTTGAGATTCCATCACGAAGGCTCAAGTTAGAAACTCCAACAAAGCATCAAGATCTGAGTCAAATCATGCCTAAGGTACACCCAAAGGCTTATAGACAATCTCTGTCAACATATGAAAGAAAAGTGATTTTAAATTGTTTATTCCAATCCTAAATGAAAGCTCTTCTGAGAAATGAAATTGCAAATGCCACTAAACAGTCACAAGGATTGAGGCCTGTTTGATTGAATTAGATTTAATAAAAGATTGCAATGAAACAAGAAAAACTACTCGCATACATTTAGAAATAAAACAAACACATTTTGCTCAAGACAACACATAATAACTCAAATTTGATTAAATCTATCAAGGGAATATTTCTAGAAACAGTCTCAAGACTTGTCAATGGTTGTACACTTACAACCACCTTGACATGATCAGATTTAAAACAAAAGAGATATATAAGCTTCTCAAACGGTTTCTCAAAATGATGGGCTCTTGTCAAGCATTTTCTATTAGAAATTTCAGTCTCAACCCCTCACACTCCAACCATTTGCATGAATTTTTTTGTCATTTATAACATTTACAATAGAGCCCCTTCTTCCCAAAAGACAAAAACATTTAATGTACCAGTGCTCACCATGATCTCGATCACGATTCCTAGAATTAGATCTGTAAAAGTTGTCAGGTGCTCATGGGGCAGATCTCTTCGAAAATCTCAGCATTCAACTCCTTCATCTGGTATAACACTCCTCCTTCAACTCGTCAACCACTTCCACCCCTAATCTATCAAATCTGGTTCCTTGCATGCTCGGGAGAAGAAAAATAGAAAATCAGATCGAGCTCGATAGTCAAACCACTTTAATGGAGAAAGACGTCTCCAGATCTCCCCACCAAACTTAGATATCAAAATTAACTCTCTCTCTGTTTGGCGTGTAGGAAATACCAAGAAATCATGAAGACTCGCACTTCCAAGCGTGTTTCAAGTAAAAATGGGGGAAAATCAGATTCAGACTCACAGTTGTCGTTGATCTTTACTTTGAATTTGGGTTGTCCACGTGGAAGATTCAACTTTAAAATAGGCTCGGGGGTTTCCTTTGACTTTTTACAACCTTTTGAAAAAATGGAAAAAAATTCCATTTTGCTCGCACCTCCGCCCTTGGGAAATGAGCCTGACACGTGTCCTCCTGCGGGGTCAAAGTGAGACTTTTCCCGCCTCTTAAATTTGCTCCAATCAGAGCCTAGTGGGGCCGTGGGGCGGGTTCAAACTTTTATCAAAGTAGCCAAAAATAACAAGTTCAAAAATAGACCCACCGCACCCCATCCAATTAGAAGAAGCCACGTAAGCACCAAAAGAACCAATCAGATTTGAGCGGGGCCACGGGACCAAATTTGCCTTTTTGCCAAAAAAGCAAAAAGTGATAAGTTAAAGCATTTTCCCGCCGTCCCCTAACCAACCAAAAGAAGCCATGTGACCATCGAACGTTGAGGAATAAATTTGATAGGAAAAAGACACTGTCAGACCATCAGAATATAGAAAATCACCATTCACGCCTGAATCTGATTTTTCACTAAGGATGAAAATTTCTTTTGAAACAAAAACAAGTGAATCATGGTTCGAGCATCTTTTCGACCATGGATTTGGATTTTCAAAGGCATACAAATATAGATTAATCATTCTCGAGCTTCCATGGTCGAGGAAAAATAGGAAAATGGCAGAGCCCATGGACTTTGAAGAAATTGGGGCAAAAACAGGGCAGACTCGGAGACTTCTTCAAGGAGGGACATGACAATGGATTTTGCAAACAACTCGAAGCATCTCAAATGGAAATAAAATCTTTCAAAAACCCACATAGAGAGACAGAAATTTTCACAATACGCAGATCAGAGGAAAATAATGGCAAATGGGGTGAGACAGATCTGAGAACCAACACAATACATCCAAATACTCTTAAATGAGAAATAGAAAGCTTATGTTTACTACATACCTCTTCCGGTGTCTTTTCCTTCAATATTTTTGTAGGTGCTTGGTTTAGAATATATACGTAGTTTGAACTGCTTCTTCCCAAAATTAGTTCTCCAACTTTGTAGTGGAAATCATACAAAGATCCATCTCCATGTGATCTAAATGCGACGTTCTACAATTCCATTGTGTTAGGGAGTATACAAGGCAGTCAAGTGTTGTGTGATGTCATGCTCCTTCAAGAATGCCAAGAATTTATTTGATGTGAATTCCCCCTCGATCTGAGCGGAGGAAAAGAAGGGTTTTTGCGGTCTCATTAAACAACTCTCTTATAAAAGATCTGAAAGTCTGCAAAATCTTCACTTTTCTTTCGAGAAAGAACACCCAAGTCTTGCGGGAATAATCATCAATGAACAACTAGAAGTACTGAAATCCCTTAAATGAGGTAGGAAAGGGTCTATACAGATTGGTATGCATGACCTCAAGATGATTCTTGGCATGGAATGTAATCAACTTGAACATATCCCGATGTTATTTTCCCGCAAGACATCCAAGACAAATAGGTAATGACTGAGAGAGAGGAGGAATTCCTCATACCATCTTCTTCGAACTGAGATAATAGAGGGATCCGACAGAAAGATGTCTATACCAATAATGCCAGACATTAAGTGGATTCTACCATGGAGGCGAGATAGTGTAATCAGTAGAGGATGAAACTGCATCTAATGCAAATAAATGATCCTTCAAAAAAGCTCTAGAAAGTATCATACCTTCTTGAGATATCAAACATGATTTGATGTCATTCTGAACTAGGAACTCCACCTTGAGCTTGTGATTCAACAACTGAGAGACAAGAAAGATATTTTTGGTCAAGCCAGGGACATAGATCACCTTCGTGAGAGTACATCTTCTCGTCCTGAAGGAATGGTCACATTTCCTATTCCTTCTACTACATACTCCTTGTTGTCTGCAATTCAAACCTGATCTCCAATGGGTTGATCAGTCAATGAATTAAACAAATTTCTATCACCTGTCATGTGCTTTCTGGCACCAGAATCTATCAACCAAACATTCTCTGATGGTTGCGATGTTTAGGGACTAGAACCAAATCATCTTCATGTGCACCGCAATGTGTTGATTCTGGGACATCTTCATCTAAGTCATCATCTGGTTGGGTTGCGACATGTCCTTTCTGCTTCTTTCCATGAGGACGCCACTTAGATTTATGTGAATCACCTCACCAAATTTTCTCTTCTCAAAAATTTCATTATGTGCAACCATTGTATCACCAGTTCAGTTGTCATGCATATTCGTGGTGCAAATGTGACACCATCGATTCACCTTTTGAGACTTCTTCTATTGTTTTGGTTTCTTAGGTTGCTTCTATGTCTACTTCTCTTGTTGTCCTTTATGAGGATTCTGACTCTTCTTCTGCCTTGAGATCAATGCTTTTTCCTCAAACTCTTCTTGCATTGTTTGAATGGCTTCTTCATGTTAGAAAATTCACCAGTTCGGAAAAGCTCACCTCTTTTATGTGATGGTCAATGTGGTGATGAATGTCTTGAACTGGGAAGGAAGAGCTCGCAGTGTGAGTGGGAAAAACAACTTATCTTCCACCACTTCTCCAAGTGCGCTAAGCTCTGCTCATAGTTCCACCACATGATGCAAGAATTCTTCCACTTTCTCGCCTTCTTGCATACTCATGGTATGAATATTTGACTGGAGATGAAGATTTTTGTCAAATTCTTTGCTTCATAGATGGTGGAGAGAGTATCCTAGACCACCTTTGATGTTGTCACATTCCATATGTGTGGTTGCACCTCATCGAGATATGCTCAGAGTGATCAACATCAAGGCTTTTGCATCGGCCTTTTCATACTTCGTTTGCTCATCTACGTCAATGGGACGAGCGAGTGCGCCAGTTACAATGTCCTAAAGATCTTCAAAGAGGATAATGGTTCTCATATTTGTCTTCCATGCAGAATAATTTGGCCCTTTCAAGAGATGGACATCGGATAACAATATTTTCGGAGCAGACATGACTGCAGAAAAAAAGGATCACAAATTCTTACTTGCTTACCCACACAGGTCTGGTATTGTTTCTTTATGCACAACAGCCGAAATGTAAAGATTGGGTGTCGAATCCTCCACATAATACTAGTGGAGAATGCCAACAAACAAGGTTGTTATGTTGGTCGCGCCACTTTCATGCAGGTTTCTATGCATACGTTGCTGCCAAATCAGAAAATAAATCTCCAGCCACATTTCAATTGCCAAAAAGGTCGCTCCAATGAAAAATCAAGTCTCAAACGCCAAACCATCAAGCGGAAGACTGTATTTTTAGACAGGTTTGTATGGGCAGCAAACAACGGACATTCACCTCCTAGGATCTGAAAGCCTTTCTTTTGACTGCAGACACTTTTGTCAGAACAACAGCCACGCAAGACGCATATGCACTTTAATATTTCACGCACATTCTGATTTCCACTCCAGAAATAAGAGAGAATATGTTCTAATGCTCCACGCAAATGGAAAGATTGTCACAGTTTAGAAGAAAGCATACTAAAGTTTTATAATTCACATTGTGCCAAACTCCAAACAAAAACTCGTTTCGCCAAACTCCACGCCGAGATGGGATCACTCTGATACCAATGCTGGATATTCAGAGAAGAGAAGACAACTTTTATTGCATTGATGAAAAACAAGATCAAGCAGGCACAATTTATAAAAGACAAAATGGTTCCCGTGAAGGAAAAATGCCGACCAGCTGGGAAACTAAATTCCACGTAGGCATAACTACACAGTCTAAATCTAAACAATGTATTATATTGTATCTTACGTTAACAATTGTAACAGGATAATGACATAATGACAATAACTCTATATTTTGAAACTTTTGCTAAATTTCACAACGAACCTAATACACTAAACTATTTAATGAATGAACAATATGTTGAATTAATAATACTTGAACTAAATAATGAAACTCTTGACAATATTTATATAGCTTAAAGACTTACCTACGAATGCTTTAATCATATGTGACATAATAATTGACTATGACTATATAAGTGACTCTTTTGATTACATGACTTTTTTACACAAACAATGACATCGACTATATGATAAAAAAAAATACTAATGCTAAATTTGTATTATCTCTTTGACTTGATCACATAATGAACACTAAAGAGTAACAAGACCATGAAATGGAAAATTCTGCCAAAGAAAATGTATTTTAATGAAAGAATCGATTTCATGATGTGGTTGTATTTTATGAATTACTAAATGTGTATGCAGTTTGTGGAAAATTTCTAGGCATTTCTTTTCAATGTAAACTTGTTTAGTTCCTGATTATTTTTTCTATTAAAAGAAGAGGAATCATGTGAAGGTGGGAAACGATATTTCATCATCGTAATTGGCTAGGTGGGATGTGGGAGGCAGTATGTTTTAGTATGTATCTTGAAAAATAATTGGAAAGCGTACTAGAAATAAGCAGTGTTAAGAATTGTATTCGTATATAAGAAAATGAGCCACACATAAACTTATTTTAATGTTTATATACCTTCATTGGATTGATGAGGAAAATTTTCAAGAAAGAGGAGAACTTGAATTTGGTCCAAATCTAGTTACTTCCATCTAATAATAACATACAAGCATTTTTATCTATGGTTCACACGATGAGTGCAATAAAAATCTTCCCCCTTAGCTATATATCATTCTTAATATAAAAGTTCTATTGAATAGATCAAGGTTTATAAAATTGCACAATTTCCCTAGAGAGAAGCTAGAGATGCAATAGAGTAATCGAGTAATTTAAATAAACATGAAAACCACAACTATTTAAATTGTGCAATTACGAGAAAATAAGAAAGCATAATACAATCTCAAAGTAAGACTGTAGACACCTGTAGTTTGATCAAAGCACTATTATTTCTAATATTGCACTTATTATTCTCTTCCTCACAAATTGACGACATCTCGTCAGTTAGATCTATCTAACTCCCCTCTTACGACACTCTTTTGGTCGTATTTCCTCTTGTAAACTAATTAAATAGGTTATAATAACCTCTTCTTGGCTAATATTCTCTTCTTTACCACCTCTATTAGCTCCCTGGAATATCAATCCACTTCATTGGATTGATTAAGCCTTTCAGAACCCTCCCAGAAACCTAATTTCTCTCTAAATAGGATTAATTACCCTCTAAACATGGTTAGCTAGTCTTAACCATGATCAACCTCTCTCTAAAACTAGTCAAATGTTACTTTGACTTGCTAATTTACTTGTTGACTCCCTTTTAGTCCCACATGCACCAAAAATCCTCCCATTTCCCAAATGGAAAACTATAAATAGCCTACTACCCCCTCTCATTTCTAAGAACACTTCTTCCCTCTAACCTAAACTATAGTATTATTGCTAGGATTAGGAGTTTCATTCCATTCTATTGAGCTATTTGCTTTACTTTTGCATTTCTATCACATAACATGGAGTAAATGGGAAGAACCATTGGCCTTGAAGCCATTAATGGTGAGATCTCATTCTCTTGAAGCATAAACTGATTGCTTAGATCCTTTTAGGTTCATTTACTTTAAGCTTTCAAGAATAGAGGTTAACTTCATTTGTTTAAATTGCTTGTTTACTTCAAGTTAATGCATGAAAATAGGATTCCTTGCTCATTTCTTATCATATGGTCCATTGAGGGGAATTTTGCACAAAGCTTTGGGGTTCTTGAGTGTTTCTTACCCCATTTCAATAGCTCTTGCAAAACCTTTCATTGAACACATTTGGCATGTCGTGGGACACTTATGTCCATCCTCCATTAATGGAGGTCTTTTGAGTTCTTCAAAGTTCATTTGCAAGTTTTTAGTTAAAACAACTTGTTATTTGCTCATTTCTATTTCTAACACTAGCTAAATCACGCTTATTTGCATATGTTTTGTGGGTTTGAACTAGAAATAGGATACTTTGACTAACAACTAACCTGTTTGCTCTTAAAAAAATTGAATCAGTGAGTTTTACAGGTTTTTCACAAGGTACACGTAGGTGTTGTAAGGAGGCGTGTCCATGTTGAAACCCTAGCATTCTGTTGGAATAAGCACACACCTATTTGGATGTACTTATCATTGGCAGGTGTTTTTCTCCAGCAGAACGCGCACGTGTATTTGTCGGTGGGTCCACGTCTCCATCTCTCTAGCCGCGTCTATGTAAATAACCCAACTGTGTAAAAATTAAAACTTTTTGTTTTATGGTTGGGTGTATCTTCGTTGAACCCTAAGCGTCCACGTTGAGTTGCAAGTGTCTCTGTCTTTCAGACGCGTCATGTTTTTGGGTATACTGTGTATTTTACTAATCTTATTTTGCAGGCATATCCATTGAGTTAGCCGCGTCACGCATCGGTTATTTGGGGTGCATAGGCATCTGTGTTAAAATTGGAAATTTTTCTACAGTCTGCAAAATCTTTTTTTATCTTTGTTGTAGGTTTCTAGGACTAACAAATTAAATACAGAGTTTTCTTTGGTATTTCAGTTTGCATAGTTAAGTGTTTTTGGTTCTTAGCTTAAACTAGGTTTGTAAAAGTGTGTATGCTCTCTCCTCACACCTTCAAAAGCGATCTTGGAGATCAAAAACACTTATACAAAACTTGTATCGAATGTTCAAAACACTTATTTTATAAAGGATAAAGTAAACTTTCATGTGATTTAGTAGGATTTTTCACATTGCGTATGCTCTTCCTTCGTGCCTATTGGTGATCTTAGGAATCAAAAGCAAGGTGTAAAGTTCTCTTTCTTGACATCAATCTGAACTGGAAAATTACTAAAACTTGTTGTCTACAGGACCCAACGCTTGTAGAAGAAAGACGTCAAAAACAAGACACAAAACTTCTAATACACGTGTTTTATGCAGGTTGCCAAATGGTGTGCTACTTAAAACCACATTAAGTTAAGCAAGATAAAAAACACACCACTTTCATCACACTATATTGCAAGTTTCGAAAAAAGGTACGTCTTTATCGCTTCAATCGAACATAACCGCTTTGGCATAACACCTTAAGCTACAACAATGGTGGTTGGAGGAACCCTAAAGTAATTCACTACTGAGTAACCTCATGGATGAAACAGGAAGTGCTCCGCTTACCCACTTGACTAGTCTTTTCCTTGTGAGTTAGCATTACCGATTGTCCATATGGTGACCCCAGTGAGAGTACACATGGATGCATTTATTGCCCACTGTGCTTGAAGGGGGTAAAGTAAAGCCAAGATACTCCCAAGATAGTCAGGGTGACTATTTGGGTAAATCGCACTCGCTTAAGACAACTTTGTAACACCTAGTTGAGAGAACTTATTTAAGGAGGCCATTTTGTCTTGGAGCCCACTTTGCTAGTCCATTGTTGCATCAAGCCATCATGAAGTGACAACTCATTTGGAATCGAACCTTGTTTTTCGAACAAGGAAAATAATCCTTGTAAGTTTGATCTAAGTTTCTTTCATCACGAAATTAAACTACGTCCCACTTTAGCTCAGTTTTATTCTCGTCTTTGGATGAGGTGAAACTCTGCCCAAGTGGCACTTAGTTTGTTTTCATCTTTTGATCTATACCCTTGCATTCTCACCGCCCATTTTTCGGGGTGAGAAAGGTGCATACCTTGTGTGTTTTTATCAGAGATAGTGCTTGCCACTTTTTTATCTATTTACGCCCATCCATGTTTGCAGCTAGGTTGTTAAATGTCTAAAGTGCGTAGGTACATTTTTGTATCTTTGATAAAATTCCTTCAATCTTGATTTCAAGATCATCTTCACTACTGTGAGTTCGGTTCATCATTCGTCTCTTCTTGAGTTGATAGTTTTGTTCACATTCTAGACGCACAATCTTGGTACTTACATCGTGTTCTCATTTTTATGAGAAAATGGTATAAGTCCCTTTATTGCGTGGTTACGCTGCTCACACAATTAAAAACTCCTTGTTATACTTATCACTTGGTTTCAGTTTTGACGTCATCTAAGTCTTTTTGAAAAGTGTCGATAATGCCTTATATATATCGTGATAAGGTTGTCATGATACTAACACCTTGCTTGCTCGGTTAATGTATCACGATGACATTGTTACGCTATATCTAGTCGCGACTTCCATTTTTCAAAAGGTTTGGCTTTCATCAGCATTCAAACTAGTTTTAGTATACCTCGTCGAGGGACTGTGTCAACACCACATCAGTACTTAGGCCTTGTTAGAATTCTAACTTGACCTACATATTGATACGATATTGTCGCTATCTATTTTAGGGCATAGGCTTGGTAAAAAAAAATTGAGTGATCATTACATTTAGGTGTGCATATGAGTGTTCCTTGATTAAAAATGACTACATAACACTGCATCTAGGATACACTGTGGTATAGTTCAAACATCACCTTGAATGGCTTGCAGAAACCATACACTTAGGGGTCACGCTAGCTACATACAAATGTCTACTAGTAATGCCTAAAATTGCAAAGATGGCAACCAAATCAAATGAGCATGACATAGGAGAAAACCCTTTTGAAACCTTCCCATTTAGCGGCAACAATTTGGCACCTCTCTTTTCTCAAGTCAAGGATGTGGAGCCATTAATTGATCATAGCGGAGAAGATTCAGACTCTCTCAAGAACAATAAAGGTTAGACCTAGGTAGATTTGATGAACTCCTATATTATAATAAAGATCAAGTACTCGCAAGAGTCTTAGAATTAGGAGCTAAACTTCCGCAAGAGCATGAAGAAGAAACAAAGGTCATTAACCCTAAACTAGGAGAGCGAAGATTCCTCTTAGACATAGATAATCCTTTTGATGTGGGATATGCTTCCACTTCTGGGAAACATAAGGCCACCATCGAAGGGGACCCATCATGAAGACCTCACTATAAAGCTTCACGTAAAGTGAAAATTGAGCGTAAAGCTTCCCCTCCTCCGAAATTTGATGAAGAAGAGGACCCCCTAGTTGAGGAGGAGATCCTTCAAAAATAGATCTTGAAGTTGAGCAGAAGCTAGCAAACTTAGGCTCTTCAAGAAGAAACATATACAAAGACAAAGACAAAAATAAACCTAGTGAGTTTCAATTTGATCCACACACGAGACCATACCTTTAAAGCGACTCAAGTACAAAGACCAATGTCACCTACTAAAGAGAAACTCATTCAGAAAGAGTTACAATCAATGAAAAATACACTTACTACATTACAAGAGGGAAATGTAGGTCAGAATAGAAAATATTTGTATGAAGAACTATGCCCTTACCCCTTTGATAAGGACATGTTACAAAGTAGCCTTTCCCAAAACACTTTACTGTTCCCAAGTTTGATAAGTATAAGTGCAAAAGTGATCCTCGTGATCATATAAAATACTTTTACATGGCTTTCCAAGAGGTCGCATATAGTGATAATTTCTTAATATGACTTTTTCCTCGCAGCCTAGGAGCCATGGGATTGGAATGGTTCTATAGCATACCCAAGGGATCCATTACAACGTGGCCCACATTATCGAAAAAAATTTATACGACATTACTCCTATAATATGGAAAGCGACATCACAATGAATGATTTATGTAATACAAAACAAAAACCCAATGAGACATTTGCAGGATTTTTACAATGATGGTGTGGGTTAGCCAGTCATTTTCCTTGTGCATTACTAGAAAAATAGCTAGTGAGCATATTTGTTCCTAACTTAAACCCAGAAATATCCTTTCATTTACAGATGCATTGTGGCTCAAACTTCAAAGAGGTCATAGAGAAAGGTGGTCAAATTGAGAAATCCCTCATTACAAAGGGAATGCTTAAGTCTTTTGTTAAAAAAAAACATGAAGCCAAATCCATAGAAAAACCTAAATTCTTCAATAAGAACAAGCATGTTGTTGGTGATGGCATTACAAACTCCAAGAGAGTCCAAGCCATACAGATAGACCCACTTTTAAAGCTTTCACAAGGACCTCGTCCCAAAGCACCTACAAAACGTACATTTACATCCTTAACGGAGTCCTTGTCTGCCATCCTAAAACAATTAGATGATGCAAAAATGGTGGAATATCCAACTACGATGGTACCATACCCAGAGGATGCTCCAAAACTTGGTTGGTTCAAAGACCATGAATATTGTGACTTCCACCGTGTTAAAGGACACAAGACAGATAGGTGTTTGAGACTACGCCATTACATACAAGACCTCATCGAGGAAGGAAAGATCACTGTGGATTCTCCCCTGAATCTGGAAAAGGTCCAAACGAGAAAATGGGTATCTACAAGGAACCTTTTCCTAATCATGCAGATAAAAAGAAAAGGAAACTAGATCATGGGAAAACCTCCAACGACTATAGAACTGCCACTTATGTTTACCCTACAAATGATAGTCCTTTTGATTCTCTCATAGGATGTATTAGCTCATCTAATGAATAGATCAACACCATCCTGGATTTTAGAAAAAAGTTACATAGTAGGGACGAGACGTGCCCGCTTAGTCATACCAGATCCCATGCCTATCCCTCAGGAAGGTTAGTATAATTTAATAGATTAGTTAGAGAAAACACCTGCTAGGATATCTATTCTCGATCTCCTCAAAATATCTAATGCCCACAAGAACATACTATACAAGACATTGCAAAATTTAGGGGTTTCAACAGATGTAGACCCCACAAACCTTCAAGCCATGATTGTGCGCCTAGACTCCAATGATCATATTACTTTTGATCATACTACAATCCCGCATAACAACCCAGAACATAACTTACCCTTATATCTTGAAGTGGTGGTTACACATTGCAAAATCAAGAGGGTACTTGTGGACAAGTGGATCTGGTCTAAACATTTGCACTTTAAAGTTGGTTAAGTAGCTAGGCCATTCAGAAATAGATCTGGGAGCTAAGACTATCACAATCACGACTTATGACAATGAAGAAAGAGAATCAGCGGGTACTATAGTAGTTCCCATGGAAGTAGGCCCAACTTGTCATGACACGATGTTCCATGTCCTTGACTTGGACCTTCCATACAACATGCTCCTAGGGTGCCCATGGATCCATGCCATGCAAGATATTCCATCAAATTTTCATCAGTGCATCAAGTTATGTCATGAAGGTCAGGTGGTTACCATTTTGGGTGACCCAAAACCATTCACACATTGTAGGGAATTACACAATTTTTTCTCGTGTAGCTTATGAGTGTCCTTCTACACGGATGTTGTTGTCCCCCTACAAATAGAAGCTATGAAAAAATGGATAGATTCAGAGTCCCTCACACCTTACAATCAAGACTTTCCTTCATTGGTCAACCCATTCTCTTCATGGGAGGCAACATTGGAAAAATATGGCCCAGGTGATCCATTCACTCTTGAATAGGATTTGTTAATATCAGACTTATCAGTATCTCCCAGAACAAGGGGTAAGCCTTATTTTTAGTTCAAGAGCACTTGTGAGTAGTGTCCTAAACCATTGGAAAAATTTGTCCATAGTGGTCTCCTATCTGAGGAGAAAATGTTAGAAGATCCTACCAGCAGAGTGCCAGAAGGCACCATGGCTTCATGCCATCAAGCACCCCAGTACATCAAAGGTCACCGCATGATGTTTGTCATGGGCTATAGTGGGTTTGGATGTGGCATTAATGCACAAGGTTGGCTAGAGCCTATTCCCATCCCTCATTTTAAGTCTAATAAACATGGCCTTGGGATAAGGCCTCATAATGCTCTACCCTCTGAGAATGATGCCACCTCTTCTGAACATGAGGATGTTTCATCTCATTCTAATAGTGACACATATTCCCAATGTTGTGACTCTGCAACGATCTTGCTTCTACTAACCTATTCCTAGATTCAATGGTCCTTACCTTATCCGAATCCATCCCCTTAAACAAATATCAAGTAGCCCTTGTATATCCTAAACTTATAGATTGGGATCAACAACTTCACGTGCCCCTATATTTCTTTGAAAATGATGAGGCATTTGTAGAGTTCATGGGACTCAGGATTCTATTCCAACTAGGGACCACAAGAAAGGATTTGCAATTCAACTAGACACCTGTGCATACTTCGGGAAGAAGTAGAGATGTGTGGATGTTTGAATAAGAAGACAATAAATAAGAGTACAACCACTTGAGAAACCTGGCAAAAAGGATAAACAGAAATCTCACAGTGACAAACTCTTTGAAAAACTCATAGATAAATAGAACGAAGAGTCTAAAGATGAAGTGATTTATCCATTTAAAGATGATAATGAGCTACCGTAGGAGGTCGATCTTACTCTTCCCCCTGATCCTACATGGATGGAAGATGCTTCTAAGATGCTTGTTAAGGAAAAAATCAACATCAACATTGGCTCAAAGGAGCAGCCTAGAATGATAAAGTTGGGGGCTTCACTCTCAGCTCAGGAACAAAATATATTTGTAGAGCTCTTAAGAGAATACACAGACATATTCGCATGGACATATGCAGATATGCCTGGTTTGGACCTGAGCTAGTTGTGCACAACCTCGTTGTGCACCCGGATGCCAAACCCATCAAGAAAAAGTTGAGAAAGATGCATCCTAAGGTGGCGCTCCTTATCAAAGAAGAATTGGAAAAACTATTAGTTGTTGATTTTATTAAACCCATTGACTATTCAAAATGGATCTCTAACATAGTCCCAAGTGCTGAGAAAAATCCCACAAGATAAGAATGCACCGATTTCGTGACATTAATAAGGCATGTCCTAAGGATGACTTTCCCCTACCTAACATTGACATGATAGTTGATTCCACTGCTGGTTATGAAATGTTGTCCTTAATGGATGGATTTTCAGGTTATAACCAGATACGGATTGTAGAAGAAGATCAACATAAAACAACATTCATCACCCTTGGGAACATTTTGCTACAAAGTCATGCCTTTTGGGCTCAAGAACGTTGGGGCTACTTATCAGTGGGCCATGATTGTTATCTTCCATGATATGATAAATGACATCATGGAAGATTATGTTGATGACATCCTAGTGAAATCCAAGAGTAGAAGAGAGCACCCTGAAGTACTGAGGCGTATTTTTCAACGTCTACGAGACTATAAGGTTCACTTGAACCCTAAGAAATGTGTCTTTGGTGTTTTATCAGGAAAGCTCCTAGGGTTCATTGTTTCACAAAGAGGGATTGAAGTGGACCTTGCAAAGGTTACGGCTATCACAAAAATGTGACCACCTACCACTCTCAAGCAGCTAAGGAGTCTACAAAGGTAAAATTCAAGCAATCCATCGCTTTATTTCACAACTTGCACATAAGTGCCACCCCTTTACCCATTTTCTCAAGAAAGATGTCACATTCAATTGGGGACCTAATTGTCAGAAGGCCTTCACACTACTAAAATAGTACTTGTTGTCAAGCCCACCTATACTCATGCCGCCTACCCCAGGTGAACCTCTCCTCTTATACATTTCGCTACCCAGTTTGTTATTGGTGCATTACTTTCCCAATATGACTTAGACCATAAAGAGAGAGTAGTTTACTATCTCAGTCACACCTTGATCGCGTATGAGTTGAATTACCCCCAAATAGAAAAGGCCTACTTGGTAGTTGTCTTCACCTTCCAAAAGCTTTGCCATTATCTCCTGAACAATAAAACCAAACTCATATCCAAAGTTGACCCTCTCAAGTACCTTTTATCCAAACCTGCCCTCATAGGCCGAATGGCTAATTGGATCATTCTCCTAAGTGAATTTGATATTGAGTTCATGAATCAAAAATCCTTGAAAGGACAGGTGTTGGCTGATCAGTTGGCGGAAGCGCTCTCCCAGGGATGGAACCTTTGTGCCTAGATTTTCTAGATGCATCTATGATGTATATTGAAGAGTCTGTAGAATGGAAGATCCATTTTGATGGATCTTTCACCTTCCACGGATCCGGAGTAGGCGTGGTGCTCATCACTCCAATAGGTGATGTCATACCAAGAGCATTCCGGTTGGGATTTCCGTGCACCAACAATATTACAGAGTACGAGGTGCTCATCGCTGGCCTCAAGCTGGCTATTACTTGGAACATCCAACAACTACGAGTCATTGGAGACTCTCAACTTATCATTAAACAAGTTAATGATGAGTACAAAGTTAAAGATGAGAATCTTATTCCATATAAAAATATGGTCGAAACCTTGAAGGAATACTTTACACATATCATATTTGAGAAAAAACCAAGGTCACACAATAGATCCGTGGATGTTATGGCTACTATTGGGTCTCTGTTACACATTCCCCCTCAGGAAAGTAAGATGCCTTTCTTCGTAGAGCATTTACAGTGCCAGCATATGATATGCCAGAGTCATGTTTGGCATGTGAAGTTGTTGGTCCCTTATCCCCTTGGTATGATCCAATCTTTCAATACCTACAAGATGGCACTTTTCCACTAGACATTACTCATTCTAAAAATAAATCCCTTATCCACCACATAGCCTGTTATACCCTCCTAGGAGGCACCCTTTATTGTTGTGGCTACAACGGGAATCTGCTTTGTTGTTTGGATGTTTTTGATTCTATCCACGCCATTAAGGAAGTACATGGTGGTATTTGTGGAGCGCACACCAGCGGCATAGTCTTAGCTAAGAAGCTATTAAGAGTAGGCTATTATTGGCCTACCATGGAATCAGATTGCTGCAACTTTGTAAAGAAGTGTGAACTATGCCAGAAATATGGAAACTTAATACATGTGCCAGCACAAGCCTTACAGCCTATTGCAATGCCTTGGCCATTCTCTAAATGGGGCCTAGATCTCATAGGGAAGCTCCATCCTTCTTCTTCAGATGGTCATACTCACATCATCACTACCACCAAATATTTTACCAAATGGGTAGAGGTTGTCCCTCTTACCTATGTCACCAGTGTGCAAATTTCAAAATTCATCATGAACCATCTCATATGTCGTTACAGGATCCCTTCAGCCATTGTCACTGATAATGGTAAATCCTTCAAAAACAAAATGGTTAAAACCTTGTGTCAACACTTCCATATCCAACTCAAGTGGTCTACCCCCTATTACCCCCAAGGTAATGGACAGGTAGAAGCTACTAATAAAACCCTTGTATGGATTATGGAGAAAATGGTCAGTAAAACCGGTCGTAATTGGCACTTACAGATACATCCTACCCTCTGGGCCTATCGTACTTCCATCCGCACTCCTACTGGTGTGACCCCATATTCACTCATCTATGGAACTGAAGCCATCATACCTCTAGAAGTGGAGCTTCCTTCCCTGAGAATATCTCTCAGAGACTATCTTGATAAAGACGAGGACTACAGAGTTGCTTACTTGGCGAGTTAGAATTATTAGATGAAAAGCGTATTAGAGCGCTCAATCACCTGAAAGTATATCATAATAGAGTGTCTAGGGGATACAAAAATGCATCATTCATCGGGAATTTGATGTAGGAGATCTAGTTCTAAAATAAAATCAGAAGAACACCGTCAAAGACAAAGAAAAGAAAGGTAAGTTTGAGGCTAACTGGCTAGGTCCTTATGTAGTAATTGCAAAGTATGGATCAGAGCCTATAAAATTGCATATTCAGATGGTGAAGAGCTTCCAAAACCTATGAACGCCATGCACCTCAAGCGGTTCTATGCTTAAGCATGACGAGAATATCAGATAAGAACTAAAAAATAGAAAAACAAAGAAAAAACAAAAAAAAATGGAAAATTGAGAAAATAGTAAAGAAAAAGCAGGTCGTCCACATGTGAAAACCACGCAATTGTGGCATAGTGGGTAGGTCTTTGGGTGAAAACTAGTTTTTGACGCTCAAGGAAGATTCACCGGAGCACAAGTCACTCTTATAGTAGGATGGGTAATCGTCACCACTTTCTAGATATGACTTCCTTTTCTAGGTCTAGGAACCCTACTAAAGCCACCTTTGCCACACCGTGATCTGGCTTATTTGCTCTTATATCTACATGAAGGACATTGCCTTTGCATACTCCCATCTAACACTGAGGGCACCTGCACATTTTCACCTTCTCATACATACACGTGTGGCATTTTGCCTTTTGTATATTCCCACATCACACTAGGGGCATCCACACTTCTTTGTTCTTGTACATTACTTTCAGAACATGACCTTAGAAAACGTAAAAACACTCGAAAAAGGATACACAAAAACCTAAACATTTGGAAAATCTCCCTTTTTAGGGACGAAGCTACGACAACCACACAATGTTGTTTTAGAAAACAATGTGAACAGTAGCCTTGAAAACTTATCTTTTTAGATAAACCCAAAAACATTAGAAAATATATCAATGTTGTCCCAAAAACAAGGTAATGCTTTAATTGCTTTTAGTTGTTGGTTTGTATAGTGTTGATTGTGAATACCTTTTCGTGTGATGTTGTGACTTATTTGCTTAGCATAGGTTGGATCTTGTTTGAAATAATTATGTATGGCATTTGATTCATTTGTAGCTTGTATGCATTTATTAGGGTTCATTTTACTTACTTAGATTAAAATGTCAATTTGATCTTTTTAGTATGCTTTGTCAAATCATGTGTTTACATCATAAGTTGTGTTGTGTTGTATAGGTACAATTGTTTAGCTTTGTTAACTTTTTCTTGTATATTTATCTCTTGCACAATTTTTTGTTATCACATCTATCATCTATCATTCATCACATATAAAACATCATCTACTACATCATATATACAAAAATGCTAAGTATTACATCATGCATGTATGTTAAGCTAATCATCACATATCGTATCATCAATGGGGGCAAGAGGGGTTGCGCATAATCACAAATCTATCCCCCCCACACCAATATCATCTAGTATCATCCCAAGTGCTAGAATAAGAACTCAGAAACATTGCATAAATCTAAAAACATGTGGTGTTATCTACAGATATATCAAAATATGAAAGCATGAAACATACACATCTCTAAATCTAAGGTATGTCACATACATAGAGGAAAGAGAAATCATACATCATAATCAATGCTCATACAAAGCATAATCACAAAGTATAATATGACAAAATCATCATCAAAATGTCCATATGATACATGTATAATTGTCCAAGTCAGTGCTCAAAATGTACATCATCAATACAATATGCCATCTAAAAAGGGCATGCATCAAAAATAATCAAGCCTTCATCAAGAGGCGTCATCAAAACAATGGTACATAAAACTATACATCAAAATCAGCCTTCATAAGAGGCATATATACAATACATCTGTACAAAAGGAGAAGTAAAGAGCTCAACCACAGCTCTTGCCCTCGTTGGGGCTCCTAGGTCCATGACCTAGTGGACAGAAGAGTGGTGGTTGTGATGGACCAGCACGGGGGTACCACCATGTTGTGCGGTTGGCTAAGGTCGATTGGCTGCCAAACTGATCTAACTGAATGACCTGATCGCCATGACCTAGAGCCTATCATACTCACATCTGAATGCTCAAAAGGAACCACTCGTTGCTCTGCCAAGACTGCCCTGAAGTAAGTAATCCTATAGTATAAAGCCTCGCCGCTGGACCTCATGGCATCACATATCAGATCAGCATCTCTAGAAGTGATAGCTTCCTATAAGGTGACATCTCGCTCACCTATCAACTTGCACTATCAGCCTAAGCCTGTCTAGAAGCAACGACCTCTCGATCTCTATCTGCGGTAATAACCTGCACTTGGGCTCGTGCCTAATCCCTCTATGTAATATAACCTTGTGACTATGCCTGGGCGTGGTCCCTCTGAGCAATAACCATCTGCACCTGGGTCTGAGACTAATGTAAAAGGCTCAATATCTGAGCCCCCTGTGCAGCCATCTCACTAATCCAACTCTACCATAGGGTACTATCACTGCCCTGGGTGGCCTGTGCTCTAGCCTGATCTCTCTCCAATGTCAAAATCTATACCTAAGCATGTGCTTGATCTTGCTCTGTTGTGAGGGCCTGTACATGTGCCCTGGCTACATCTCTCTCTCCCACCACTGTAAGTGCTAAAGGGCAGCCAACTATCCACCATCACTACCACCCCTCTGGAGCATGAGGTGGTGGGCCCTGCTCTGGAAGTACCTGTTGAAGAGGGGTGTATATCCCCATTGGAATGCCTACTAGGGGCAACTCTATGTCAGCTACCTTGAACACCTGTCTCGGCCTAGGCTTGGGGCCCTATCCCTGTGGCTACTATAATATTGGACCCTGTCCCCTACCCCTAACATACCAATGTGAGTCGGGCCCACCGTCATCATCATCATCACTGTCATCACCACCAATGGCTCCACCCTCACCACCACTAGGAGGCCCCACTGGAGGAGCTCTCATGCTGGCGTTATACACCACCCTGGAAATAGTCAAACGGTGTGGAAGCACATCATGATACCATGGTGCATACTTAGGTGTAGTACTGAATCTCTAATCTGTCTCAGTGGCACCCACATAGTAGGTACCACCTGTAAGAAACTAGCCAATGCTCTATCACAGGTGATCTATGGACCCATATCAAAGTACTCTTGGGCCCTGCGAGCGTACCACCTATCTGGCCCAGGAACATCTTAGGTACTACCAAACTACCTCTGACACCAATCCACCCTGTATAACTCTCGCATATAGTTGTGGCTGCCTAAGATAAAATGCTCTACTATGGCAGTACCAAGCTCTAAACCATCCTCGGGCCACTGGAAATGTCTGTATGGCCTCCAAACCATGGAAGCCTGTTGTAACTCATCAAGCTCGTGGCGATAGTGATATGCATCCCCCATATATGGCTACACATCATCCCTGTCAGGACCCAACCCATCGTAGAAGGCTCCTCGGGAGCCCAAACTCTCAAAACACCTAAGGGGTGACCAATGGAAATATGGTCCCATGCCCAAATCTGAAGCAAGCAAGCTGGTCCTACCATCTTCTAACGGTAGTAGGTAATCAAATGAAGGTCCTAGTATAGATGTGCCAAAATGCACTGACCCCAGCAGTAGGTCTCTCCCTCTACCAAACTGTGTATCACTCCAAGGAGGTCAAGTGGAAATGAAGCACCGGTCTTGTCAGGGAGTAAGACTCCACTGACGAAGGCCATCATATAGACCACTACTCGGTCTAGCTCTAAGTCATCAATGCACCGTGATAGCCTAATGGTCATCCCACGTCATGGTATCATCGGGACACCAAACAACTCTATGATATATCATTGAATATCAGTCCAAAGCAGCTCGTAGACTGGATGAGCTGACCTGAATCGAGACCCGCATAATACACCACACATCCTCAAGAGTAATAGTAATCTCCCCGGTCGGGAGCCGAAAGCACTAACTCTCACTATGTCATCGCTCTGCTATAGCTATCAAAAGGCCATGATCTAATGTGATCTGGGGCATCTCAGCCACATGAGCCAATCCCGTAACATATAGAAGGTTGTCCAGAGTCACTCTATCATCATCGTCAAACTGGGCCTCTATCACCGCTAGCTGACCATATCACTCACGGGTCTGGAGGACGGGTAGTATATGCTATAAACAAGAAAACACACATGTATCAGTTGATATTTCTATCTACTTCTATCTAAAAATTGTTGGTAGGTCGCCATTCTTCTATCTTATTTCCTGAAAATTTTCACTTTCTTCTAAGTTTGTCTTTTTTTCTCCTTGGCCGGTTTTCTGGAAGGATGTTCTACTTCTTCAACACTTGTGTGCCTCCTTCGACGCCTACACGCCCATCCCAACACATACATGCCTATCACCATGTGTATGTGCCCCTCTATTTTATTTTCACCCATCCCGACACCTACACGCCATGTCCGACGCCGACGCACTGCTGTCTACTCGCATGCTCACGACATCCCTGTTTCGCCACCTTGAATGCGTGTGTGGCCTTTTTGACGGCACGCATCCATGTCCCTACCGGTTTCCCTCCAATGCATATGCCTACGTGTATACGTTTTTGTGATACACGTACACGTACCCACTTGGTTTTGACGCATGCACACATATGTTGAAATTCTCCTACCTAGCCTAAAAACCCCTAAAAATGCATTAAATGCGTAAATCACAAAGAGGGATAGGCCACTCACGTAGGGTCCATCCACTGGGTCCCTGCATGAACTCTCGGATGTGATCTACTCATCTCCTCCTGCTCGGTATTCTCGCCATCTCACTCTAGGGTTGTCGCTCTCGCTCATGGTAAAAATTCACAAGAACTCTAGTAGAAATGAACTAGTCGTGATTGATTTACCCCAGGTGGGTATATTAGGCTGCCCTAGGGGCATGTTTTCTCCACCGTGATCGTTCTAGCCCTTCTTCTATTCACCAAAATGATTATTTTTCTATTAAAATAATTATTTTTACTCATTTTTGCATGCAGGGCGCTTAGTGTCACCCTGCGGTCACTTCTTCATTACACTGGAATGATTTACGCATTTTCCAGGCATCATTTCTTATCTTTTTTTCTTCTATTTTTTCCTCTATTTTTCACCTGTTGTAATGATTATTTTTATTAAATAATTATTTTTGGCTTGTAATTCTTCTCGCCGGCCACTTTCTGTGCTCCTTAGTGCCTTTGCCTTTGCCTTTAGGCAGTTGCACATATTTTTACGAGATCTTTGATCTCTTATACAAATTTTGCCAACCAATCAAAAAATTTAAAAATTGTAAAACCATTTAAAAAAACAAAAACATTGAAATACTTCGGAAATAGACTAAAACTTGGTAAACCATTCATCTACGACAGTTGAAATATGTGTCTCTCGCATGGCACTCATCCCATATCTTGCTAACATTTTCAAATATTTTGAAACAACGACTCGTGAATCATCTAAATCTTCAATCACCTACACAAGCTACGCTGCTTACTTCGTCTGTACTCTGGGGCACTATCAGTTGCCTGGTACTATTTTCATTGTGCACATTGCTTTTTCACTGGACCCAAGTGTCCTCCATATTTTCCCTTGCATTATACACATTTCTTGGGGCATCATTCTTCACCCTTGTCATTTATCAGAACATTTGGGACTACATCTCGATAACAAAATATTTGTGCAACTATCTTGAACGTTGTTGGTTTAAGTGTGTGTGATTGTACTTATTTCCTTGTTAGGTGAGATTGTTTATTTCTCATATTGCATTGCATTCGTGTATGTTGCATGGAGTTGGTCGTTTTTAGCACTAGGACGGTTGTTTTTATCTTGGATTTTCATGTCATTTTATGCCTCCGTCGTATGCTTACATTTTAATAAGGACCAATGATGAGGATTCTAAGCAAAATGATGATTCTGTATTGTTTCTATAAGGCACTAGTTTGTGGATAGCTCAATATCCTTTTTACTTTCTCATCTCCTTTCTTCTCGCTTTCTCTCCTACTCTCTTTTTGATCGTCGATTGAGTTTCTCCGTCACCCCATCGACACTCGAGGGGGCATCCTTCATCCTTCATCCTATTAATTTTTCTTCTACCCCTTCAAAATTTTCTACTCATTTACGTTTGTCTACTTTCTTTGAAGTGATGTGGCTTATGTCACCCCAAAGAGGGGAAAATGTAGACACCTATAGTTTGATCAAAGCACTATTATTTCTAATATTGCACTTATTATTCTCTTCCTCACAAATTTATGACATCTCGTCAGTTAGATCTATCTAACTCCCCTCTTATACACTCTTTTGGTCGTATTTCCTCTTGTAAACTAATTAAATAGGTTATAATAACCTCTTCTTGGCTAATATTCTCTTCTTTACCACCTCTATTAGCTCCCTGGAGTATCAATCCACTTCATTGGATTGATTAAGCCTTTCAAAACCCTCCCGAAACCTAATTTCTCTCTAAATAGGATTAATTACCCTCTAAACATGGTTAGCTAGTCTTAACCATGATCAACCTCTCTCTAAAACTAGTCAAATGTTACTTTGACTTGCTAATTTACTTGTTGACTCCTTTTTAGTCCCACATGCACCAAAAAGCCTCCCATTTCCCAAATGGAAAACTATAAATAGCCTACTACCCCCCTCTCATTTCTAAGAACACTTCTTCCCTCTAACCTAAACTATAGTATTATTGCTAGGATTAGGAGTTTCATTTCATTCTATTGAGCTAATTGTTTTTGCTTTTGCATTTCTATCACATAACATGGAGTAAATGGGAAGAACCATTGGCCTTGAAGCCATTAATGGTGAGATCCCATTCTCTTGAAGCATAAACTGATTGCTTAGATCCTTTTAGGTTCATTTACTTTAAGCTTTCAAGAATAGAGGTTAACTTCATTTGTTTAAATTGCTTGTTTACTTCAAGTTAATGCATGCAAATAGGATTCCTTGCTCATTTCTTATCATATGGTCCATTGAGGGGCATTTTTCACAAAGCTTTGGGGTTCTTGAGTGTTTCTTACCCCATTTCAATAGCTCTTGCAAAACCTTTCATTGAACACAAAGACATGAAGATTTAGAACCAAATATAAAGAAGTTCAAAAGATTAGGAATCGAGGGAATTTTCTAATAACTATTTAGAAATTTGTTCATTTGCAGTGGTGTTTTAGACACTAACTTAAATTTGTGTGTTGAAAATGCATTAAATTCAAATAAGAGCTGCATTTGATAGATCAGAGATCAAATAAAGAAATATTCGAATGTATTCAATGTGTATTTCATCAAACAAGAGTGCAGAGCCTTATAAAGGCTACGGGAGGAGAGAAGGAGAGAGGATAGTTATAACTGTCCATTAACAATAATGGATTAAACTAATGCTAACATTCCCCCCCTTAATACATTGTTCGTACAAACATACATTTCCAGATAGAGAGTCCCCCCCTTAATGAGAACACCGCAAAGAGGGTCTTCACACGAGCATGTGCCTACATGGTCTCACATGGTTTTTCTAAGGTTGACCAAAAACCTAGAGGGACAGGAACACTTTCCGACTGTTCACCTCGGTGGTTTTACAGGATTACCATGAACCAAGAGGATTTTACCTCAGTGGTTTTACAGGATTACCACGAACCCAAGAGGATTTTACCTCAGTGGTTTTACAGATTACCACGAACCCAAAGGCGAGTACCATGCACTACTTTCAGTGATTTTCTGCTTCCCCATGATGCTCTTCAGTTAGGAGGTCCCACATAGGAAATTTCGTATCATCTGTACTTTATTGAAAAACAACAGAACAACCAACACAAAACTGAAATAAACAAACCAAAATTGAGGAATTGGTCCTCAATACCTTATTCACCACAATATCTGTCATGCGGCCTCATCACTTGCGGCTTGCAAGAGGTCGTTGGATTTCCTCCAGCCTCCATTTTCCTCCGTCCTCCTGTAAGTTACTACTTAGTTAGCAGATAAGGCTTTGAATCTCATTATGTTCTAATTGATTCGAACAATCTCCACACATATCTGATCTCCTATATGCTTCAGAAATGTCCATTTTGCTCGCCAATTTCTTCCTTGCCTCCTCTGAACAATGTGTTATGAGATGTTGTGAAGCTCCTCCATTCTGATCAGTTTTATCAAATAATTATAGGTGCCGTGAGAAACACCTCACCTTACCATGCTTATTTCTCCATTTTCAGACATCAGCAGTAAGAATACAACGATCATAAGACTTTTGATCGAAATAAATTATAACAAGATGATTCAAAAACACACCAAGTTCTTCCCCAACACGAAAGCTCTCTAGGAAAAAATCAATCATAGAGTTTGGTATTGTGCATGCCTCATTTAATGTAGTTATTATAACTATCCAGGTGGATCAACAATTTCAGAGAAAGAGATACTTTCTAGGGTTGCTAATGATTTTACTCCTTCAACAACATCATCTTTGTCATGATAACCCCTGAACGTGAAGGATGAGATGGAGTCTTTGGTCAGCTTTATATATAAAGTCTTTGCATACCTTCAACACATTTCCAATCTCTCGGGCATATAAACATGGCCCTCGTTTTGACTCCTCTGTTATTTGCCAAGTCGTGTGAAAAAAATCGTTACAACCATTAATAATTGTCACTTCCAATTCTCTTAGATACACATACAAGTTTCCTTTAGAGCACTGGTTACTCGAGGCCACACAAACAAAAGAGACAAAAACTAAAAATCACTTGACAATCAGAGAAATTGTAGCACAAAGTGTCTGCAAGAAGTATTCCAGATTTTATAACATAGCCACATCCACGTTTCAATTTGTCCATGCAGGTCGTAGGTTGCATCACCTTCCAGGCGTTGGCTTTAAAATCCAATCATCAATCACTCCAGCCAAGAAAGAATAACATAAAAATGTAGGGATGCCACGCCAAAGACAAATGTATTCCATGCAAATAGAGGAGAGAACATGTCACTGCCAAATGCCAAAGAAAAAACTCAATGCAAAAATCAGAAGCAGATCTTATACGCTTCCACTCCACGCAGGACTTTCTCGCTTCCACTTCGCTGATTGAAGATTCCAAATTTCCACATAGGCCAAAGCAGATCTTCACGCAGGTGTTGAGGCTAGAAGACAAGATAGGTCCTCACGATGCTAACACATACCTCCACTCATGCCTGCTCTGATACCAATGATAGATCAAAGATCAAATAAAGAAATATTTGAATGTATTCAATGTGTATTTCATCAAACAAGAGTGCAAAGCCTTATAAAGGTTGTAAGAGGAGAGAAGGAGAGAGGAGGTTATAATTGTCCATTAACTATCCATTAACAACAATGGATTAAGCTAATGCTAACAACATTGAGGCTTTCGGTTGAAAATATCAGTAGCACCGGTGAGAAAAATACCATTTGACATTGTTGTGATTAAGATGTAGCCTAGTGCTTCATCGCATTTATTATCTAAGAATCAAATTCTAAAGTAATTAAAGCCATGGAATCCATGTCATCGTCTTCTTTGTACACACTAGCATTCACTTTTCCATTTCACATAGTGCATATAATGACTTGCACGACCCTACCTATATCTTGGATGCTACAACTACCAATGACTTGGTGCCCCTTTTTGCTGGTCACATTTCTGAAATCATAATCTTGTAAAAAAATGAAATATGGAATGTAGATCAAAAACCTACCTAGTTGGTGTCTTTTTAACTTCTAATTGACTATTGTTTTTGAGTTAGCTATCCATCTACTCTCTAAAAATCCTAAGATATTCTTGGTGGTGCATGTGTATACATGCAACTCACAACTTCATCTTAAAGAAACATTTTTAAAATATACTTTAAAAAATACTTATGCAAAGCAGAAGAAAATGGTATATACATGCAGGTAGTAGTTTATGGAAACAAATCACATATTCTAAATAGAAGGGAAAATATATGCATTACATTTTCGGAGGACTCTGGTTTAGCTGTAGATTGGCAATGGACAAATTTGAGTCATATGTTAAGTCTCACAGACAAAAAAATGTATTATATTTATCATTAATGGACTATCTAATCTTCCTTGGTCATATATATGTTTCATAGCTCATACTATTTGAAAAAAGCAACCTGGTTAATATCCGGTGGAGATTATGACATTGCCAGTAATTGTGTTACAATGTTATCTAGAGCAAACAAATAATTGTAAAAAAAAAAATAAGCACATTAAAACCAAGATGAAATGACAGAGAGATTCATAGTAAGAGTTGATTAAGAATTTCTTGCCAAAAACTCTAAAATGTTAAATAAACTAAGATCTTTTTTTTTTGCTCTCCAAGTTCACAATGAAAGAGTATGATATTGAGTATGACAGCTCCAAGATATGTGATTTCATGTGCTAAATTAATGTCTTCTAAATTATAGAAAAATAAACATAACAAGTAACAATTGTTGGGAAATTAGAGTTTCCATGGTAATTAGTAATATACCATGAGGTAAATAAATGGGTAGTTTGTTATTTGTTTGTATGGTTTGGAGTGATTTGTGGGAGGATAAGGATAGGGATTAGATCCCATATATTGTGGGATGAATATCTGTATAAATATCTCTCTCAAAACTAATAAAATTGTATTGTTTTGATTGACTAAATTCCTTGATTTGGTATCAGAGCAGGCACCCTGAGGGACCTCTCTGTAATTCTGGCCTTGTTCCTTACAGGATCCTTTGAGTGTAGACCACGTCAATTGGTCCTATCATTTGATAGGCTATTATTTGCCAATAATTTTATAGTGCAGACCACTGTGAATATTGTTGACATTTTTTTAATTATTGGAGATGTTTTCTCAGTACTAGTAGTTGGAGATACCAGATTTACATTCTGTGTAAACATTTGCATAGGTGTATAGATTTGTTTGGCCTCTTGGCACTTTTCCACGTCCCCAATTGTAGCTTCGACCTACTATCCTGTCAACATCTCCATGGATTTACAAGTACAAGGCCGAGCCCCCTGATCGATCCATCAATACAATCTCTACTTTTAAGCGTTTGAAGAGTCTCTAGGTCAAACTATGTTTCGTTCCTTTTAGAAAGCAGATAAGGTTAGGGGCTAGGAGGAATACGTAGAATGTCGAGATGGTGTGCGCGTCACGTAGAGAAAGATCGGGCTGATTGCGAAGAACTCCTTTTTGTCTTGGAAGGACTACTGTAAATAAGAACAAGACCACAAGATTTTGATTAGACAATAAATGAGGAAAGCGCCTTGGCCCAGGAAATATAAAACTTCCTTTCGAAGGTGGTCAATTTCCTGCTAATATGAATTAACACAAAAAGGCGTAAAATATCAATTAAGTTGCTTCGTTGAAGCTGGGTAGGGGAAAGCTGGTTTTTGGTTTTGATCGGAGGAACCGATGCGGTTCTGCGATAGCCGATGGCGTTACGATAACCGATACGGTGGGTTCTAGGATCTGTAGGTTGGTCACTTTATGGGGTAGTTGTGTTGTTTGTAAAATTTGTATATAGGTGGTATTAGGAAATAAGGTGATGAGAGGTAGATGAATGATAGTTAGAGGTAATATGCATCTTTGGGTAGTGGATTCGGGGATGGATTTATGAGGATTTGTAATTCAAAAGGCATAAGAAATGTTATAACGAGAGGACATGCAAGATGTGACTTCTTGGTTTTGGCGAAGATGCAAGCTGATCTCCTTTCTTTGTAAACACTTGGTATTTCCACTCGTCTCTGCTCGGTCAAGTGAAGGTCTGGACTCTCTCGATCGCTCCCGATGCTCTTTCTTGATTCAAAGAATCCTTTTCTCTAATCCAAAAATGAAATTCCGATCCTTTGTTTTTTGTTTGGGAGGCCATTTCTGAGGAACCGATGGCGGTTACGTAGCGAGCGGCGGTCGAGTAGAACCGGCATCGGTAAGGAAAAAGTAGGCTATTTTTAGTAAAACAGCCCACCTTCCTGCTTTTCTCGAGAGATTAGTTGCGGGCTTGGTCAAGTGACTAGAAGGTCGGTTTTAGGTGCGAGAAAGGGGTCCTTAGTCATGGGTGTAGGTGTAGACCAAGTTTTAGGTTTTAATTAGGTTAGTTTAGGATTAGGGCTAGGTCATGATGAGGTGGCAAAATGAGGTGGCAGGTGAGGTGATGGGGATTTATCAATTACAAGGTAATTAATAAATAATTGTGTAAGGTTTAGGTAATGAGGTTAGGTTGCGAAATGGGATGCGGGTCACTAAGGGGTCGTAAGACACGAATTTGGTGTCTACATTAGCCCCTTATTGTCGTGTAGCTTGTTTGTAAAGCTGCGCGGACAATAATATGAAGTGGTTTCTCCTGTTAAGGATATAGGTAATCCCCCTCAAATCTATCACAGATTGAGTGAACGGGAAATCAGGGATAGGGTTGATAAAGGGTAAATGTTGTAGAGAGGATGGTAAGGTGGTGGGGTAGGTCAAGGAAGCAGACGCATGTTGAAATGCAATAGTGCGACTAGGGTACATGATTTGACTGAGCAAACCCAATGCAATGTATAGGCAAAGGTCGATAGTTTATCCAAACAAGGGTGATATAATCACTGGTATCAAGGCATAGGAAGTAGCTCGGGGTATATAACGGGTAAGGTACGAGGAGCGTTTAGGCGTGTTCGGCGGTACAAATGGTTGGTTTGGTTGAGATAAAGCGTCGGTCTGGTCTAGGTCTCAGGCAAAGTTGGTCGACGAGATCAAGTCAAGGACCCTAATCATGCTAAAACACGAACAGGTGAGCTCGATTGAACAAAAGGTACAGGATGGATGGATAAAATAAAATGTTGATTGTGGGTATGGTATTGAAGTGATATCGGCGTGTAGGTCGGGCCAAGTTGTTGGGTTCTGACCTTGGGTCGGGCCGGATGGTTAGGGGTGAGGCCTTGGGTCGGGGCAGGAGTTGGGTGGGGCTTGGAGGTGGGTCGGATGGGTAGGGTGAGGCCTTGGGTCGGGCCGGATGGGTAGGGTGAGGCCTTGGGTCGGGCCAAATGGGTGGGGTGAGGCCTTGGGTCGGGCCAAATAGGTAGGTTGAGGCCTTGGGTCGGGCCGAATGGGTAGGTTGAGGCCTTGGGTCGGGCCGAATGGGTAGGTTGAGGCCTTGGGTCGGGCCGAATGGGTAGGTTGAGGCCTTGGGTCGGGCCGAATAGGTAGGTTGAGGCCTTGGGTCGGGCCGAATAGGTAGGTTGAGGCCTTGGGTCGGGCCAAATAGGTAGGTTGAGGCCTTGGGTCGGGCCAAATGGGTAGGTTGAGGCCTTGGGTCGGGCCAAATAGGTAGGTTGAGGCCTTGGGTCGGGCCGAATAGGTAGGTTGAGGCCTTGGGTCGGGCCGAATAGGTAGGTTGAGGCCTTGGGTCGGGCCGAATAGGTAGGTTGAGGCCTTGGGTCGGGCCGAATGGGTAGGCGAGGCCTTGAGGGCCTTGGGTGGGGGCGAGGCTTGGGTCGGGGTCGGGCCGGATAGGTGGGTAGGTGAGGCCTTGGGTCGGGGGTGTAAACAAATGGTGTTCAGCAAAGGTGGATATAGGCGATATGTGGTTAAAAAAGGGCAAATGGTAAATAAGGGCAAAAAAATTGGGGAAAGTTGGCAGAAAAACCGATGTCGATTCTACATGACCGATATCGGTTAAGGGACCGATACCGGTTCATTAGGGCAAAATGAAACCGATATCGGTTAAAGGCGAAAAACCTATAAAAAGAAAAATACGGCTTGTCATTGTCACTTTTGTTATTTGAAAACCAAATTGATTTATCGAGCGTGGAGAGTTGAGATTGGAGGTTTATTGAGTGAGGTGGAGCTATTTTTTGGAGGAGTGAGTTGTTTGCGGGCAGTGAGGAGGAGGCAGCGTTGATTGATTGGCGGGGACCCAGCGAGGTCAGTGGAGCTATAGCACGAGCGGGAGGAGCGAGGAGGCTGGACCGGTGGACCACCACCACCCATCCCACCACGCGGCGTGTCGTCGTTGGGTATGTTCGGAACTCTTTATTGTGTGCATTTGAATGGTATTAAGCGAAATTGGGGGTTTGGGTAGGAATTTACATTTTTAGGAAATAATGAGTAAATTAGCGTAATTTGAAAAGCGAAGAGGATAGATGGGTAAAATAGGGCAAGTCAATTTGGGTGGGTAGGTTTTATGGTGTTTGGGTGGGTAGATAAGTATAAAAATGCAAAAATATGGGTGGGGGGCGCGCGGGGGTTCGGCTCCGGTAATTCTGAGCGGCCGATGTCGGTTCTTAGCGGCCAGCATCGGTCGCAAATTGTGTGGGCAGTGTGTTAGGTGTTAGGCTGGACCGGCGTCGGTCGTATGTCGGCAGCGTCGGTTTGGGTTTGTATGGGTATGGGTTGGGTTGGGTTTTGGGTGAGTGTGGGTTGGGTTGGGTTGGGGTGTTTGGGTTTGGGTGGGTGGGTTGGGTTGGGTTGGGGGGTTTGGGTGTTTTGGGTTGGGTGGGTTTGGGTTGGTTGGGTGGGTTGGGTGGGTTTGTTTTGTTTTGGGTGGGGATTTGGGGATTTTGGGGTGGGTGGGGTTTGGGTTGGGGTTTTTGGGGTTGGGTGGGTTTGTGGGTTTGTTTTGTTTTGGGTTTGGGGTTTGGATTTGGGTAGATTTTGGGCTTTGGGTCGGGTAGGGGATTTGGGTGGGGTGGGTTTGGGGTGGAGTGGGTTTGGTTTTTAGGTGGGGTGGGTTTGGGGTGGGGTGGGTTTGGTTTTTAGGTGGGGTGGGTTTGGTTTTAGGTGGGTGGGTTAGGGTTTTGGGTGGGGTGGGTTTGGGTTTTAGGTGGGGTGGGTTTGGTTTTTAGGTGGGGTGAGTTTGGTTTGTAGGTGGGGTGAGTTTGGGTTTTGGGTGGGGTGGTAGAGAGTCGGGGTGTGGTCGGGGGGATAAAAGGGGGTTTAGAGGATAAAGTAGATGTTGTGATAAAAAGTAGGTCTAAGGATGTGGGTTGGTTTTGCGAGCACGTCGGCGATTGCGATGCGGGATAGGATGCCCCATTTGTTAGTGCGGATGAGACCACATGTGTCCGCAGCTCAGCAGGCGATCATGCGCGAGGTGGGACTCGGTGGAGTCGAGAGTACGAGGCGATAGAGAGAGATCACAGCCTGATGGTCGCCCTCATCGAGAGATGGGATCCGGCGACCAATGTGTTCCATCTCCCGACGGGGGAGATGACTATCACGTTGGAGGATGTGTATCGCATCCTTCGACTACCTATCGAGGAGAGGCGTCTTCGAGTAGGTCGAAGGCTGCCATGGGACAGCATATTACGAGTTTTGGAGATGCGGCGCGCTGCTACACCTATCACAGTGCGCGAGCATTGGGTATGGTGACATGTACCGTGCGCATCGACACGAGACACTGGCTGGCTGTGCTGATGATGATTGGGATCACCTGCTTCGCCCTCCCGGACTCAGAGGGAGGCCGCTTTCCACGGGCGTTGATGGGGGTGTTGCTTGAGATGATTGAGGAGCATACTTGCTATGCGTGGGCACCGAGTGTATACAGTGCGGCTTCTCTGAAAAGCTCAGGGTTATCGCCGGATGAGGCGATTCGGTATCATTGACATTTTGCTTGCATTGTTGGGCATATGAGCACATCATATGCATCAGGCCAGTAGGGTTACCCCAGCAGCCAGGGCCACAGGTTATATACAGATATGGCTTTCAGAGGTGGTTGGGAGTCGTGGGGCAGCCCACAGCGTGCTTGCGGGGAGAGGCGTTGCCTACTACGAGGCATTTGTTAGAGGGCTGCGGCGGTAGATATCGTATGGAGACCTTACAGAGGTCATCACCCGCCTGAGAGAGGCCGAGTACGATTCTGTTGGATCCAGTACACTTTACTGGATAGCGAGACGGAGAGGCCGGGAGAGTACGAGAGGATACCCCTAGAGAGAAGTGCAGCGAGGAGATGGGGCTGCGGCAGGGCGAGCCACCTCCCTTCCCTCGGATACGGGAGGGATGATGTAGAGCCCCCTTGCTGCACACCACAGCCCTTGGATCCAGATTGGGTTCTTTGAGAGGCAGCGAGATGACACGTAGATGATCTTGGTTGTAGGGAGCATACATGGTGTGGTGGAAATTTGGTCGAGAGAGCGGCGAGGTAGCACAGCCCGCACTGGCCCAGACTTAGCGGTGTGCGGCGAGAGAGATCAGCTCGGGGTCGGAGTGCGGCTCTTACGAGGGCGGCTTGCTGCTGCTGCGAGCACGAATAGAAGTCTTACGAGGCGAGTAGCCGAGGAGCTCGAGTACGAGCACAGGCGGCACCACCCGGCCGGCCTGGCCACGAGTGCGAGTGCAGTGCAGCAGCGGTAGTACAGCGGCAGCACAGCCATAGCCCGAGCACGAGTACGAATACCACCCAGCTGTGGCAGCACCCACGGCACCACCGGCACCACGAGGCACGAAGTGCGCTGGCGGTAGGAGTCAGGAGGACCCGGCCCAATCAAGCGGTGGCACGGGATAGATACATGGAGGCGAGAGCGGAGGCCCGGTACTATCAGGATGTTCTTGATAGTACCGGAGCTGAGTATCAGCCATATGCGGCACACCGAGCGGAGACCTCGCGTAGTCAGAGATCGCGAGGAGTGCGACCCACGGCCGGCGTGTACCATTACGAGCGAGGAGGCGAGAGGCGCCACAGGGACCAGCAGGGAGAGGTGCGAGGGCGGTGGGGAGAGCTGAGGGATCCCTGCATTGTTTTTGTATTTGTATATTGGATATGGGCACCGGTCTGCGAACCGGTTATGTTTATAGAGGCCTGCGTGCCTACATATTACTCATTTATTCATTCATTCATTTATTGTATACCGGCCTGCGAGCCGAAATGCGGGTTATGCTGATTGATTACCGGCTGCGAGCGAGTATATTTTGATATGAGGACGGCTGCGAGCGAGTCGAGATTTTTGATAGTTATTGCGGCCTGCGTGCCGGCTTTGTTGGATTATGAGATCACAGAGGCCCCGATGTAGGGCACAGTGTATATTTGAAAACTTGTATATATATATATATATATAGATGATGTTTTGATCCATATGCAGTGTTGAAAATGTTTTTAAGTATTTCGTCAATGGTTTGTGGTATAGAATATATGATGAGTTTAATTGACATGTTGATATATGGATGATGTGTTATATGATGAAATGTTGCATGTTTTGGGCTGGTTTTATGACATTGTTATATATGTATCTGATGAGTTGGATCCAAATGATGTATAGATAGATAGTTTTGTGTTTTGTTTTGGTATCCTTAGTTGATGACTTGTTTGTTTTTGTAAAATAGATGATGTTAATGAAATTGTAATGATATGTGTGGTGGATGGACAAATATGGATAATGGTGATGAGATGCAGGAAAAGAGGCGGGCGCGACAAAAATTAGGTAAAAAACGAAGAAAAGAACCATGTTTAAAAAAAGGCGAGTGTATAACCGATATCGGTTAGATAAGCGCGTCGGTAGATAGATAGTAGACCGATATCGGTTACATAACCGATACAGGTTATTTAGGTATGAGCTTTTCTAAAAATAAAAAAGCTAGGGTGGTGACTTAAGTTCTAATTTTGAGAGCCATGCGAGAAGTTAAATACGTGAGCAAGCGCTTTTTGGATAGTTGAGACATGTAATTGCATGAGAGATTTGAGTGATTAGGAGTAAAGAGACGGGGAAAGTGATTGTGATCGAGATTGAGAAGAGAAAGGCGAGGTTTGAAAAAGGTGGTGATAATGGCGGGACGAGGAGAAACATCCAGCGAGGCGGGACAAGAGGAAGACAAGGGCCACCTCAAGCTACTGCTGACCCAAGAGGTAACGTTTTGTTTGTAATTTGACTACTGCATGTTTTGGGAATAAGCTGAGGGAGAGTAAGTGGGTAGATATGAGAAAGAAAAGATGATAACAAGGGTTATAAATGAGGTGAGTGTTACGTGGTAGGTAATCAAGGGTTTTGGGTATGTATGTGTATACGAGAGAGGAATAAGCGAGCAATTTATTGTCGTAGGTGGTTGTTTAGGCAAGGTGTATGAAAGTAATGAGGACCCGATATCGGTTAGGGATAACCGGTATCGGTTACTCAACCAGTCCGGTTATTTATGTAAAGCGATACCGATTCTTTGTAGGAATTTCAGAATTTGAGAAAAAAAAACCCGGGGATTGGAGGAATTGAATGGTTTTTGTTATTTGGATGTATGCGAGCGAGAGGCGGGGTTGAGGATGAATGATAGTGTACAGTATTGTTGTCACGAATCCGAGCGGATGTAACTTGTTGAATGGACATTGATAAATCGTTTGGGGTTAAGTGGAATCATTATTATTCACGAATCGCACGTAACCATGCTATGTTACAGGCGTTGATTGAGAGATGGAATCCTGAGACAAATACCTTCTATCTGCCAACAGGGGAAATGACAGTAACATTGGAAGATGTGTTCCGTATTTTGAGACTCCCAATTACAGGAAAACCAGTATATCAGGCATTACCTAGCGCGGCACGGGGAGCGATAACAGCAGTATTTGGTCCATACGCACGAGATTTAACACAGCGAGGTTTGTCATTTACGTATGGGATAATGTATGCAGCACACCCTGAGGAGACAAGGTTAGCAGTAATATTAATGATAGCGGTAGGGTATTATGCATTACCGAGGGCAGAAGGGGGAAGATTTCCAAAGGCATTGATGTGTGTTATTTGGGAGATGATAGAAAGGAACGTGACGTTTGCATGGGCACCTGCATATTTGGCGGAGCTATACAGGGGTTTATGGGCTTGTAGGTGAAATCACGGGGCGAGCGACCTTTGGATTGTTCATACTTATTACAACTTTGTTGGGCTATGAGCACATTGTTTGTGTGCGACCAAGTAGGCCGACCCATCGATCGAGAGAAACCAGATACGAGAGGTTGGGATTGAGGCGATGGGTCAGAAGCAAACAAGAGGCAAGATCTCGAGGCCGTGACGGGTGACATTGAGTATTACAGGTAGGTATGGGAGAGGGTGACGATTGCGGATATCTGTTGGCGGCCTTACGGGAACTATATGGTAGCGAGAGAATATAGGCGAGGAGTTGAGGGTGTAGAGCGATTGAGGTGGATCGCGGGGCACGGGCCGAGTGAGTATGAGAGGATTCCTCTAGATCGCGTGCGGCGACAATTTGGATTTGTGCGGGGATATACCCCGAGCTTATAGACCCTATATGAGGATCGATGCGAGAGGCGGTATTCTCACCTCCCGGCCCAACACCTCGAGAAGGGCACGAAGAGTAGTATGGCCGATCGCGAGGTAATGGATGCGAAGCAGCGAGAGGCCTATAGATTATGGTGGGTAGCGAAGCTGCGAGGTGTACGTGATCATCACGACATAGCGGTGATTACAGCGAGAGAGGATCGTCTGCGGCGTTTGGTTCAGCAGCTCAAGCGAGTGAATGAGACAAGAGGGATTGTTAGTGGTTGCGGAGTCACGGGCGGAGAGACTAGAGGTGGAGTCCTCCATGCGAGAGGCGTATTCATATGTTACAGGAGAGATTGGCGAGATCGGTGGCGGTACCAATAGCCGTGGTACCATTGAGGACGAGAGAGGCTGGCGAGAGGGTCGGCGATCACGATCATCGCCTAGTTCGGGATGAGGCGTGAGGTCTAAATAAATGTTAGCAAGGTATAAGAATAAATAAAGTACCGACTGCGTGTCGATGATAGAGAAGATGTATTTGTTTAACATCTAAATAAAAGCGAGATATGTATGTTGATTTGAGTTATAATAATAAGAATGTTTTCGTTTTGACTTTCGGTGTTTTGAAAAAGGATAAAGAGGAATGTGATTAAATAGAAATACACAAAAATATTTATATTTACCACACATGATAGGTTATGGTAGGGGATGGTCGAGCTAACCTTGGGAGACCCCATGTCTCGAAGTCTTGCCTACATAGCCCTTTGCACAAAGCAAGGAGGGCCTCGGACCGATGTAGTTCTCCCTTAGGATCGGGGAGAGGTGAATTCGAGCAATTTAGTGTACGGTTTAGGCAATTGGTTGATTGGTAAGAATATTGATATTAATATTGGTAAGGTAAGGTTGTTGGTGTCGGAAATGAATTGGTGATGTTGTAAAAGGTATAAGGGAAGCGAAAGTTAGCCTACCCAAGTGGTAGGGAACCATGTCGATTAAGATCAACACACAATCCTAGATGCGAGGCAAAGCGGAGAAAGAGTGCTCCGTAGGTGAAAAGAGCTAAACAAACCACCAAGCGTAGAATGAGCTTGAAGCCCTAGGTACCGTGCATAGGCGAGAAGTCCATAGGTGAAAAGAGTTGTATGATCACAATATATCGGGTGAGCGTTACGTCCCTTGAGTTGAAACAAATGGTGAGGTGAGGTGGATGATATAGCTGAGTACGAGAGAATTTATTACAAAGTGAGTGTTACGCGAAAGAGAACCTACCTAAATAGACAAGTCCATGACCCAAAAGTTCTTTTGAATGAGGCCTTTATTTTCTTGAATATAGGCGATCGATGCGGGAAGTCTCTGAGGGATATTGATTGTGCTATTCTTGAGGTCTTCACGAAGGTGATCAATGCGAGAAGCTTACGATAAAGATGGCTTGTGTATAGCTGTCCTTCGAGGGAGCGATCTATTTATAGTAGAGATATGATTTTAGTGCATAATTTGTCCCGGGAAGCGATCATATATAGAATAGCAGCAATAATTTGGCATATATTTGTCCTTCGAGGAGCAGTCTATATATAATTTAGATAGCTAGATGTTCTTTTGGCGTGAAGCATCTAGTTTGGTAGGAAGTTTGACTCAAGAAAATCCCATAAGAATACGGCTTATTTTAATACTTTGAAGTCATGGACTAGACTAAAAAGGAAGGCATCGTTTAGGTGAGGTGAGAATCAAACTATGTGAGCTTGATTTTTATTATGAGGTGTAGGAAGCGAAGTGCATGTGGTGGTATGAGCTCGGGACGAGCGGCGGGTAGATAAGAAGTGATATAACACTAAATTCAACGGTAGAATGGTCGAAGATGCAAGGCATTAAGGGGTTCGAGCTCGAGGCTTACCATTAAGCAAAGCTAAGCGATAAGTGCACGATCCATAGGTGTGAGTGATTATATAAGGCCCAATCGATTGGGAGCAAATTTTCCACGTTTGCTCTTTTCTAGTTTGGTGACATGTTGATTCTCTTTGAGGACAAGATCACCAACCTTAAAAATGCGCTCATGAAGTCGCTTATCATAAGCACGTTTGATGCGTTTTTGATAGATTTGAAGGTGATCAAGAGTGTAAGGCGGCGTTCGTCAAGAAGCTCCAATTGGGCTAACCGCTCTTGGCGGAAATCATCGTTGGTGAGAATATCACGAAGAGATATTCTAAGGGAGGGTATTTGTATTTCGAGAGGCAAAAAAAACAGCCTCGGTACCGTATACCAAAGAAAAGGTGTGGCATTAGTAGAGTACGAATGCTAGTACGATAAGCCCAAAGGCAAAGGGAATGTGATCGTGCCAATTTCTTCCGGATTCATTGACAACTTTCATGAGGATTTTGGTTAGGGTTTTATTAGAAGATTGGCTGACCATTGGCTGTGGATAGTAGGGTGATGAGAAACTAAGTTTGATACCAAAGTTGTCACAAAGGTCTTATAACAACTTATTTTAAAAGATTTACCATTATCATTATTAGGCGATGAGGAATACCAAAGCGGCGAGATAATGTGGTGGTTAATGAACTCTACAATTTTTCTTTTTAGTTGAAATGAGTGGAATAGCCTCCACCCATTTTGTGTAATATTCGGTTCTTTGTGATAATCCATCGGTGGCGTTGTGAAGAGGGCGGGTGAATCTCACCAATAAGGTCTAAACCCCATTGTGAGAAGGGCCAAAGATCTCGGCGACACTGGGCGAGTGGCTAGGAGTATGTTGAAGGTTGGCATGTTGTTGACACATAACACAACGCTAACACATATTCGTAGCGATCGTTATTGAGTAGGCCAATAATAACCAAGGCGAAGGATTCGTTTGGCCATGAGCCACTAAAATGTCCACCACAAATACCGTCATGGACTTGTTGGATGGTATGGGTGATCTCGCTTGCGGTGAGACATCGAAGGAGGATGCCATCAAAGCCACGTTTATAAAGGAGTCCCCCCATAACTACATAACGAGAAACGCGTTTAAGAAAAGCACGTTTACCAGTACTAGTAAGGTCAGAAGGGAGAACAGAGGTTGTAAGGTAGTCATGGAATTGGTGATACCAAGTATCCTGCGAGTTAGCAGACACAGTATTTATCGTACAAACAACCGGGGCTGAATAAGATGGGGCAAAGAGTTGTTGGACCAAGACAAAAATGTCAGAGTCAGTTGATGAGGCTGGAATTTGCGAGGCTAAGCAAGCCATAGTATCCGCAAATTTGTTAGTAGAGCGTGGAATGGTTTGGATAGAATAGTGAGTAAATAAGGCTAGAAGCGAATCCACGTAGTGTTTGTATTTTTGAAGTTCCTCATTTTTGCATTGGTAGATGCCCATAACTTGATTGACTACCAATTGAGAGTCGCCAAAAATATTGATAGATTTGATACCTAAGTGCGGCGTATGACACTTTGGAGACCAGAACAAGGGCCTCGTATTCCGCTGTATTATTAGTGCAAGGGAAATCGAGTCGGAATGAAAGAGGCATAGGCTCGGCGTCGAGAGGAATAAGAACAACGCCGGCTCCTCCACCGCGTTGGCATTTGGATCCATCGAAGAAGAGAGTCATTGGATACGACTCCTCCTTGAGTGAAAGAGTGGCGATGAGTTCGTCGGGGAATGTAAAATTGGTAAATTGTTCCCCAGGTAAAGGGGCTTCCACAAGTTGGTCTGCGATGGTTTGTCCTTTGATTGATTTCTGGTGGACGAACTCAAGGTCGAGGTCGGCGAGGAGCATGAGCCATCGGGCGATGCGTTGGTTTAGATGAGGTTTGGCATACATGTAATGGATGGGGTCCGTGTTGGTGATGACGAAAGTTTTGTGATTCAGAAGGTAGTGTCGGAGCTTGGTAGCCACGAATGATAGGGCTAGGCACAACTTTTCTACATGTGTATACCTAGTCTCATAATCCACCAAAGTACGACTTATATAATAAGCGGCTTGTTCTCGATTTCGAGTCACGATGTGCAAGCATGGCCCCTACGGCGTGGTCGGTGGCGGAAAGGTAAAGGTAGAAAGGGCGGTCGTCTTGAGGTGGGATAAGCACGGGTGGCTGTAAGAGATAAGTTTTAAGAGCCTCAAAGGCTTGGTGGCACTCTTGGCTCCATTGAAAATCAATGTCCTTCTTAAGGAGGTGATGGAAAGGTTGACATCGATCCGAGAGTTGGGAGATGAAACGTCGGATAGATTGGAGCTTACCTTGTAAACTACGCAATTGTTTGAGATTAGTAGGTGGGGGCATTTCTATGATAGCTTTGACTTTAGATGGATCGACCTCGATGCCACGCAAAGAGACGATAAAACCAAGAAGCTTTCCCGAAAGGACACCAAAGACACATTTCTTTGGTTGAAGACGGACAGAATATTGTAGTAGGCGGTCAAAAATAATGGTTAAAACATCGAGATGTTCACTGCGATGTTTAGACTTGCCAAGAAGATCGTCGGCGTAATCTTGAGGATAGTGTGCATAATGTCATGAAAAATGTAGGTCATAGCCCGTTGATAGGTCGCGCGGCATTCTTAAGGCCAAATGGCATTACGGTAACGAAGGTTCCCGAGGAGTTATGAAGGCGAGTTTTGTGTTGATCGGCGAGGGGACCAAAATTTGGTTGTATCTGAAAAGCCATCCATGAGAGAAAGCATTTCATGGCCTGCGGTGAGATCAACAAGTTGATCAATACTTGGGAGGGGAAGTCATCCTTAGGGCAAGCGAGGTTAAGATCCGAGGAAATCCGTGCATATCAGAAGTCCCCCGTCGCTTTAGTAGCAGTGCGATGTTAGAAATCCATTGAGGATAGTCAATAGGCAAGATGAAGGAAACAGAAAGAAGTCGTTGAAGCTCTTCTTTGACCAAGAGGGCAATGCGTGGATGCATTTTTCTCAGTTTTTGTTTGACTGGTTTGGAATCGGGGTTTAGAGTGATGTTATGGATGGCAATGGTAGGATCAATTCCTGGCATGTCAGCGTAGGACCAAGCGAAAGCTTGGTTGCGAGCACGGAGGAAAGTAGTAAAGGCGACTTGTTCTGATGCGTTAAGGGATTGTCCGATCTTCACAATGTGAGGATCCTCCTCCGTGTGGATGTTGATTTCTATAGTAGATTCATTCAGCATGGTTTGGGTTTCAGATGGTAAGGCTCGTTGAATATAAGAATCATCCGCGCCAAGGTAAGTGAGGATGGAGTCGTCATCCTGACACTCAACAACATTAATCAAAGGCGAATCCTCTTCGATCATGTCTGGATACAGAAGGGGAAGAGAAGATGGGTCCTCATTATCGCGTTGATAAGTGAGAGGACCTATGAAGATAGCATTTATGAAAAAAAAAAGTTAGGAGGGATAGATTCAGGGTCTATAGATTCTGTGGGTGATGATGGCAAAGTGGGTGATGATGGTTTGGTAGGGGTGACGTCGTCTTCTTCCAGAAGACAACTGACACGAGGTGTCTCCTGTGTAGGTGTTTCAGGAAAACCGAGACCACTGCGATCATTATGTTTGCGTGTGGTGATGGGGATGAGCGTATGTCGGCCTTGTTCATAAAGACCAAAACCAAAGCCTTTCCAAGCACACAATGAGTCAAGAAGGTGAGGGCGAAACCGGCGATTTGTCAAGAATTGAAAATCGGATTGGAAGGAACCACACCAAGAGGAGGTTCAGGGGTAATGGAGGATGCGTCAACACCCCCATACGTTAGGTTGGTGCGGCAATGGGGTGGTCGTAAGAGATTACCTCCCCCACGCGACGGTCGTAGGTGGGATGTGCATGTAATTGTCCGTACTCCTGCGGGGTAGGGAAAGAACTAACGTTATATAGGCGGTACTCCCCCAGCGTAAGGCGTTGAAAAACATCTACTAAGGGGTCGGAGGTTGGGATGTTAGCTGCGGGAAGGGAAGTGGTTTTTGCGACGGTGGTTTCATCAGTTGAAGGCGTAGGCGCGGTTGAGGTGGATGGTTGAGGTACATTTGAAGAGGATGGTTGGGTTGAATGTATGGGTGTCTTGATTGGTATAAGCACATCGTTAGGGCGGTATAACATATTGCAGGTTTTAAAGGGGGAGGATCAGCTTTTACGGTGTAGGACTTCCCTCGTACTCAAATTTTATGCATCTATGTAATGTTGAGGAACGCATCCCATGGCCGGATCAAGGCGACCCAACAATATATTATATTGGAACTCTCCCTCAAGGACATAGAAGAGTTCGGGTAAAGTACGTGGTCTACCCGAATGTTGAGGATCACGGTGCCTAAGGTAGAGGTAATAGCGTCATTGAATGACCATGACATGATGGGGTTGGCACACATGTAGCTAGAAGGGATATTCATTTGTTGAAAAGCTTTTGAAGAGATGATGTTTAGGCTAGCACCCCGTCAATCATAACACACATACACGAATGTCCCGGACGTAAGGTTTGAGATGAGCAGGCGAGGTCGAGGATCTTACATGTACCAAAATCGACAATTTCATCTTGAGCCATTGCGGCGGAACTTGTGGTACAGAGACGAAGTGGTTGGGGCGGTGGGTTGTTTGGTGAGAGAGGCAACGTGATTGGGTGTTAGAATGGAGGCAACGGGTAGGGTTTCATTAGGTAAGACCTCGATCCCCTGAAGAATTTCAACGAGAGCTTGTCGATGAGATTCAGAAGTCTGAATGAGATCATATAGTGTCATTTTGACGGGTGATTGGTGAAGCTGTTTGATCATGGCTCGATGGGCAGCTCCATTAGAGACGGGGTAAGCGGGTCCACGAATAACCACTTTGGGTGGTGGTGCAATCGGGATCTTTGGACGGAGAAAGAGAGAGGCCGCGAGTGTGCTTTCTTTCGCTTTCTCGTTGTTTTTCTGCGCTCGAGTAGCAAGCAACACTAATCATATTAATCTCGTAAACCTGAGATGAGGAAGATGGTTGGGATAAATTATGGTCTTCAAGAGGTGGGGTTGTAATAATGATAGATCGTGGTGAGGCGGGGATAGATGGTATAGGAGAGGGAATTGAAGCTAAAGGTCTCTCCCTTCGTAAGTTGTCTTTCTTAACCTTTCTATCGGGAGAGGTGGTGACGAAGGATGGTTTTTAAAGCTTTGCATCCCTCCACATCATGTCCTGGTGTGCGGTGATAAGCGCAGATCTTAGACTCATCATAACCTATAGGTCGAGGTTTAGACGGGTCATAAGGTCTAAGTGGGGGTAGGGAAATGGTCGCATTCTCTACTAACATAGCAAGGATTTTGGCGTAAGATCCTTTGAGTGGGTCAAAATCAGAAGAGGATGAGGGTATTGATTGCGCGGGTTTTGGTAATGTTTGGGCGTGGTTAGTTCGTATGGGTGGTGGTTTAACCGAGGGGTGTTGATACGTGTTTTTCACTAAACGTGGTTTCTTTGGCGCAGAAGCTATATTGGATGATGAGGCCACAGATGGTGTGGTATCAGAAAACAACCACGGGGAAATAGGAGTGACCGAAAACAAATCTTTTGATGATGGAATTTGTTTAGGGTTGATAGGTGGACAGGATACGTGGAGTGATAATGTTGATATACCCTTTGATCCCTGTATGGGTGCAGAAGGCGTAGATCGTTTTGAAGAAAACGCAGGAGGTATGATATATTGGTGCAAGGTGGAAGGATGAGGTCCCAATATGGAAGGTAGGTATGACGATGATGGTTTTGATTGTGATAGAGGCACGGGTTGAGTGTATCTCCTAAGTGGCGGGGCGGCTTTATTCTTGGACAAATCTAGTCGCTTAGGCGGGTGTGTTAGACTGGGTATGGGTAAGGTCCCAAGCGTAGGGGAAGATTTGGCTAAGTTAATAGAAGTGGACGAGGCATTTGGTAGAGGTGAGGGGGGTGAAGGTGAGAACATGGGCATTTTAAGCACGTAAACACTTCCGGGTATATGGTGGAGGTCTCGGGATCGGTCATTTGCATTTGAGTAGAATATGGCGTACTCAAACGTTCCCATAAGATTCGTCTATCTTCTGGAGAATGACAGTCTTCAGGTTTGAATTGTAAATTTTGTACGGAAGAAAGGTGGGTTGTGATTCCGGTCCACTGTGGGTGTGATACAGGGGGTAAACGAGGCACTGTATCAATAGATGTCAAGAGGTCAACCGGTCGTTGAAAAGATTTAGGCGATGAAGAACTAATAGGTAAGAGGGCATGTTCGAGAGGATCCGTCATGGTTAAAGAATTTGGTGATGTCGGTGCAAGAGATTCCTCGTCTAAGGATGTCAAAAGGAGTGGCGTATCTCCCTCTTGTGCAGCAAGAGGGGTAGAAGGGGAAATCTGGGAAATAGATAGGTTAGATAACATCCGTTCGCAATCTTGTAGGGATGTGGTATAAGAAGACTCATCGATGGGAAGAGAAGTCTAGGCAGTTAACTCCCTTATGGGTAAAGGAATGATTTCGCTTTGGTTCGATGGTGGTAAAGGAGGTTCGGGCTCCTGTGTTAGTGAAGAGGCTTGATTCAAAATTTTCTCGATAGAGGCTTTGGGCTGGGTATCAAAGACTGCATGGATCTCATGAACACTCTCCTCGGCTAAGATATCCTGGTTTGTGTTACTGTTGGGAGAGTGATTCGGGAATGGTTTGTTGAAGATTTTCAAATTTCGGTTGGCAGGGGCATTAGGATTATCGAGGGTTATATCCCCTGCGTCAACCATTTCCTGCACTATGTTTTTCAACATCTTGCAGTTCTCATGACTGTGTCCCTTCACGCGGTGGAAGTTACAGAAGTCATTTTCTTTGTACCAGGAAGGTATGGCGCGAGTGGAATCAAACCCGGAATGAGGTTTAACAGGAGGTAATGTAATGGCTCCTGCTTTGAGCAATTTTTCCAATATCACACCATATGTTTCTCCCAAGGGAGTGTAGTTGATGGGCTCGGCTTTGTACTTATAGGTGGTTTTTGGTGGGGCATTAGACGGTGTTTGAGATTTAACCATCACCGCGTGGACAGCTCCTTTTGATTTAGAAGAAGTGGACGCGTGAGGAGTGGTGGTATTTGGTTTATTGGTAGAATCAGGAGTTCGGAAATTGGGGTTTTTGTTGCGCAACCGCAATTTCTCTTCTTCTAAGGCTCGAATTTCTAGTTTCTGAGCCATAGTAAAGGCTTCATCGAATGTACGGAAAGTTTGAATTTGGAGAGTAGGAGAAATGTGCTTAGCACATGCCCGTGTGAAAAGTTCGATAAGTTCAGCCTGAGGCAAGGCATATGTAAGTTGGTTGATAAGGCCACGCCATCGTCAGCGAAATCTGCGATAGATTCGTCTTGAATTGTCGGATGGCATAAAGGTCGGTGATGGATACTTTCTTAGCAATGTTAATGGAGAAGTGATCCAAGAAAGATTGGGCTAGTTGGTTAAAAGAGAAGATTGAGTCTTGGGTTAAAGCACCTTTGTACCACTCAAGGCGGGTCTGATAAGGACATGGGAAATGTGCTTGGAGTAGCAAGGCATCATCATGGGCAATCAAATAACAAGCATGTCTAAATGATCGAAAGTGTTGTTGAGGATCCTCTTTACTATTAAAAGCGAGTAAATTTGGTAGTTCCCATTGAGGAGGATATGAGTGAAGGGGACAGAAGGGTGAATGGGCTCGACAAACTTGCTCGTATGTCAAGGCGCTACGACTTCCCGACACAGAAGCCTCCAGATTTTGCATTTTGTCCATCATTTGTTTGATGAAATCTGTGGTTGGATGAGATGATGGTGCGGTTGTGGCAAACGGAGGCAAATTGGGCCAAGGGCCTCCACTGGACAATGGTGGGGTTAAGTGTTGATAAGGTATGGAGGATGAATATGTTGAGGCGACAGAATAGGGATGTCCCATATAAGGTGTTGAGGTTACTGGATACGTGTATGGGAATGAAAAGGTAGGCGGAGCTTGAGAAGGAAAGCTCGTGTGGATAGGTGGCAGAGAGCAAGTCATGAATGGAGTAGTCTGCAAGAGAGATGAGGTAGGGGCAGTCGGTGGTAATGATATGTGGGGTCCAAGATTAGCCAAAGAAAAGCCAATCTGAGTCGTATGAACCTCTGAAGCTGTCGGATTGGGAGATGGGGCTAAAGGTGCAGGAAGCAAGGCGGTGTTATCAGGCGGAGTGGGAGCTAAATGAGCAGCTATACTAATAGGCATGCCAACAAGGAGCTGACCATCAGGCGTACGGTCAGGGGCATGAGACAAATAGTATTGTACAGCGCGCTAGATTAGCATCCGAAATTTGGCAAAGTCCTTGTCTCCCTACGAATTTGGGGATCTCTGCTTTGGTGTCGTAGGATTCCCCACGAGAATGTGAAGGGGTGATTCGAGTAAAGAAAGCAGAGCAAGCATGTGAAACCATGGCGGCGGCTTGCTTTCAGTGATAACAACCATGGACAGTGTTCACAGAGGGTTTCAATCTATCCGGGAATAAAAACAACCTTAGAATGGTGAAATTGGCGGGTTCTTTGGTTTGTCGGGGTTGAAGAAAAGATGGCGATATCGGTCTAGTAACCGATGTCGGTTACACTATAGCCGGCGGTCGGTGTAACCGATGTCGGTGTAAGAAATCAGGTTAACAAGATATAAAAAAGGCTGCTAATTTGATTTTTAACAACGTTTAGTATACTTGTCCAATTATTGATCACAGAAGATAGAGTATGAGAAAGAAAACAGAACTAAAAACAAGCAAGATGCACACACAAATCCAGAGATTAACCCTAGGGTTAATTTTAATTATCGTGGGCTTATGCCTTTAGACGTAGAATGATGTGAGAATCCTAAACAAGAGACTTAGGGGAAATGTCAAGTTGTTTTGGCTTATAAGGTTACCTCAATCGGGCGGAGGAATACCGCGGAAAAAAAAAAGGGGATGTTTGAGCTGTTGTGTTAATTGTGAAGTGATTCGGTATGTGTTGTGCAGTGAATGTAAGATTAATTTCCTGTCAATACCGTGGATATCACCCCCACGTGTACGACCTGTTACTTAATCTACGTTCACTAGAATTGAAAAAAACAAGCGAGGATGCAATGCACGTGTTTTAAACCCAAATCGAAAATGATATTCGATGAAGCAAAAGAGATGACTTTCACTAATGCAAACTGCAGGAAAGCAAAGCAAGTTCTTTTACCAAAATATACAAAACCTTATGAATATCTTTAGAAGAAGAAAACAGCAGTATGCTCCCTATATAAAGCAAGTAAGAAAGAAAGAAACCCAAAATGGGTCCCCAGTCAGCGTGCCAAAATGTTTCACTCGGAATGTTTCGTTCCTTTTAGAAACAGATAAGGTTAGGGGCTAGGAGGAATACCTGTAGAATGTCGAGATGGTGTGCGCGTACCGTAGAGAAAGATCAGGCTGATTGCGAAGAACTCCTTTTTGTCTTGGAAGGACTACCTGCAAATAAGAACACAAGACCACAAGATTTTGATTAGACAATAAATGAGGAAGCGCCTTGGGCCGGGAAATATAAAACTTCCTTTCGAAGGTGGTCAGTTTCCCTGCTAATATGAATTAACACAAAAGACTGTAAAATATCAATTAAGTTGCTTCGTTGAACTGGGTAGGGGAAAGGCTGGTTTTCTGGTTTTGATCAGAGGAACCGATGCGATTCTCGATAACCGATGGCGTTCATGAACCGATGGCGGTTACGATAACCGATACCGGTGGGTTCTAGGATCTGTAGGTTGGTCGCTTTATGGGGTAGTTGTGTTGTTTGTAAGGCTGTATATAGGTGGTATTAGGAAATAAGGTGATGAGAGGTAGATGAATGATAGTTAGAGGTAATATGCATCTTTGGGTAGTGGATTCAGGGATGGATTTATGAGGACTGTAATTCAAAAGGCATAAGAAATGTTATAACAGAGGACATGCAAGATGTGACTTACTGGTTTTGACGAAGATGCAAGCTGATCTCCTTTGCTGTAAACACTTCTGGTATTTCCACTCGTCTCTGCTCGGTCAAGTGAAGGTCTGGACTCTCTCGATCGCTCCTGATGCTCTTTCTTGATTCAAAGAATCCTTTTCTCTGATCCAAAAATGAAATTCCGATCCTTTGTTTTTGGTTTGGGGAGGCCATTTACAGGGAACCGATGGCGGTTACGTAACCGACGGCGGTCGAGTAGGAACCGGCATCGGTAAGGAAAAAGTAGGCTATTTTTAGTAAAACAGCCCACCTTCCCTACTTTTCTCCCGAGAGATTAGTTGCGGGCTTGGTCAAGTGACTAGAAGGTCGGTTTTAGGTGCGAGAAAGGGGTCCTTAGTCATGGGTGTAGGTGTAGACCAAGTTTTAGGTTTTAATTAGGTTAGTTTAGGATTAGGGCTAGGTCATGATGAGGTGGCAAAATGAGGTGGCAGGTGAGGTGATGGGGATTTATCAATTACAAGGTAATTAATAAATAATTGTGTAAGGTTTAGGTAATGAGGTTAGGTTGCGAAATGGGATGCGGGTCACAAGGGGTCGTAAGACACGAATTTGGTGTCTACAGTGTCTCCGTCAATGTAGCATATCTGCAGTGACCAATTCCAACTATGCATCAATGGCGGATCTCAGGTGCACATGTGTGAGGACAGATCTACAAGATTTGGACGTGTAGCTTTCAAATCAATTTTTTGGGTTGTTGTCTTGCATAAACTATTTTTGATCTGCCTCCTACGAATTTTGCAAACCTGACAGAACTAAAAATAATATTCAATCTTCTCAGGATTTGGTCTGTAACGCTTTTTTTTTTTTTAAAAAGGGTTCATAATCTTTTAAATTGTAGAAAGTAATTAAAGATTACTTTCTTATTTTTCATTGGTGTTTGAAAAAACATTTGAGTCAAATCTTGTAAGGACGCATTTTCGGTTGAAACCGACGTTCACTTTTTTGAGGGAGGGTTAAAAATGGAAAAAATGAACCAGATAGAAAAATTCGATGGAAAGGATTTCCATACATGGCAAATCCAAATCCAACTGTTGCTGATTGAAAAGGATCTTTGGGACATTGTTGATGGAGGATCGGTTGCACCAACAGATGTAGACGCACTCCAAAAATGGAAAGTCAAAGATAAAAAAGCTTTGGCCATTATTGGCCTCGGATTATCCAAACCTTATCTACATCATGTAGATTTCAAAAAATCATCCAAAGAAATATGGGAAGCATTGAATCAATTATTTGGATCAAAAACTGACAATGCAGAGATAAATATGAAGCAAAAATTATATGGGTTGAAAATGGAAGGAGGAGATATTGTATCTCATATCAGCAAGTTTCGCTCTCTAATGGCCCAACTGGATGGCATTAATGAAAAGGTGAAACCCAATGATGCAAAGGCCATATTACTAAATAGCATGCCCAAAAGTATGTCCAATATGGTGTTTACTTTAAGTAAACTAAATCCAAGCTTGGAGAGCATAATAGCAACGCTACTCGATATGGAAAGCAAGGATGATGAAGAAGAAGAAGCAGCATTAGCTAGTCAATCAAGTAATTCCTATAAAAGATCAAAACATATCAAAAACTATATATGTTTTTATCGTAGGAAGCCAGGACATGTTATTCTCAACTGCATGAAAAGAGAAAAAGATCTACTTGATGGAAAACTATCCGACAAGGCCATGGCTACTGAAGAAGATGATACTGAAGAACAAAACACACATGCCAATGCTGAAGATTGTTCAAGCGACGAGGATTATCTTTTTAAATTGTTTGTGTTTTGTATCTACCCATGTCAACTCTAAGGGAGGGAATGTTGGGAAATTAGAGTTTCCATGGTAATTAGTAATATACCATGAGGTAAATAAATGGGTAGTTTGTTATTTGTTTGTACGGTTTGGAGTGATTTGTGGGAGGATAAGGATAGGGATTAGATCCCATATATTGTGGGATGAATATCTGTATAAATATCTCTCTCAAAACTAATAAAATTGTATTGATTTGATTGACTAAATTCCTTGATTATGTGATTTCATGTGTTAAATTAATGTCTTCTAAATTATAGAAAAAATAAACATAACAAGTAACAGTCGTGATTGGGTACATGTGTGTGTGGTGATCACATTTTACAATGATCACAAAGTGCCTCGAATTGGGTAAACCATTCACTTCAAGCTACCGAAAATACTCATCTTCTAGTTTTCTGCTATAGATTTTTGCTATACATGATAATAACCAGATTTCCTATCTGCAGAGGAAGCAGGAGAACTAGAGAGATAAAAAGGTAATTTTCAAATTTTCCCATTGATTACAGTGAATTCTCCCAGCTCTACCCTGAAGATCAAAGTCTTCAAATGTCAAATTTTGCAAACAAGCTCTTTTTCCTACCACAATTAGAAAACAAGTACCATAATAGGAATAAAGAGACATTCATGCTAAACTTTAACCATGATGCTATCCAATGAAAAGAATCTACACAATCCGTGCACACATGGTAATGTGCACTCGCAATTGAAAGCACATATTAAGTGTTTCACTACTTGTTGGTGTCTTTGAAGCATTCCTCTCTTCCTACTTGCAAACACAGCTGATCAACAACTACTTTTAAAAAAATAAGATTTGAAGAATGGAAATATCTATTCTATTTTAACATGAAAGAAGCCATTGTATCTGCATTTGCATTGTAATTTGGATATTTTCAACAGTGAGATCTTTGCAATTTGAATTCGTAGTGGAGTGCACACAATGTCATGCCAATGTCAACAAATTAATAAGTATTACTAATTTCTATGCATGACCAAAACCAAGTTACTTATATGAGAAATATCAAATGGCCCTAATGTCCTGGAAATGTACCTGCATAAAGAATAAATATAGAGATACTAATATCCATGTAAATTTATCTGCATAAACAAGAAATGTAGAGATGTTAGTTATGTACCAATTTTGAAGAGTTTTGTGTTTGTAAATTGCCCCACTTAACTCATGCGGTTAAGCTCATTATCTTTTGTTTGCAAGTATATATTTCATGCCAACAAAGTTTCTACAAGAATATGCAGTCCAGATATCTAGCATTCCATTAAAGGGATTTACGCCTTCGAACAATATGAATCTGCCATGAATTCATGGTGTTTGTGCAATGGTGGTTTTCATCTTGCAACGATTTGGATCTGATGGGAATTCATTACTCTTGTGCAAAATTTTATGAATTGAGTCACAATATGTTTTTTAATTGATTCAAAGAAGAGGAGGGAGTTGGGAATGCCATCAACTATGTCCAAGAGTGTCAAATAAGGCCAATAAGAACAAATTGCGAGCATACAAAGAAAGTATGGAAGTATATAGTTTGAAATGACACAAGTCGACAAACATTAATTTTGATTAGTGTTGGATTTGTCAAAATAAAGACCAACATTAAATACAAATATTGTATATATTAATGGAAAACATACATATATTAATCGCTATGTATGGTAGTGGCGATTTACGTCATTGATATTTTTTTGGAAACGAATAAAAAATTGCCTCGTTTTTGTGAACGAAAACTAATATTGCATAAACTATAGTCAAAGAGCCAAATATTCCACATGGCAGAAAATGATTGCATTGGCAAAAATAAATTAATAGGAAGAGTGAAGACTATTATAGCTTGGCATTTTAATATATTAATTGCAGAATTAATTTATTGCACAACATTTAATGTTAAATATTTCTCTTTTTCAATGTTTAAACTATAGAAAGTCAAAAATTTCAAAAATCCTGATTTTATTAATATAAAAAATTGGAGATGGCCATAAAAATATGTCAGCCAATCCAAAAATGACAATACCTTTTAAGGAAAAATTAATTTTATATATATATATGAATGAGAAACTATATATTAAATATATGAAATGACATGTGGATCATTGTAAACAGCAGGATAATAACAACAAAATTATAAATGGACATTTGCAAAACATGGACAAATAAAAGTTTAATAAAGTGTAAACTTATATGCTTAAATACTTCACAAAAGCTAAAAAGACTTGGTGATTGACACTTATTAACAAGAATACTCCAAACTAGCCACGTGGAGGACAAATGTGTGCAATATAGATGTCATGTCTGTGTAAGAAGAAGCCAATGCACGCTTCACTCTTCCGCGAGCTGAAATGCTCTGAACGAACCACACACTCCTTTTGACATCCGAAACAACCAAAATGCACGTTTTTGGCAATGTCATTCAGGTCTAATTAAATATTATGCAACTTGAGACAAGGATCTAATGACAAGGAAGAATGCAGGCTTGAAGGATCGTAAAAAGATGCATAGGAATCATCCAAATACTCAGGTCTGAGAAGTGGACAGCAAGATATGACGTGTCGAGTAGAAGGAAGCACAGAATGACGATGTGGAGAGCGAGCCAAACGATCCAAATCTAATTTTACAAAGTGAATGCAAACGCAAAACTATTGTAATGGGAAATGACATCGGTTGAGTCTGTTTAAAATGCAACTTCAAATCAAGTGTGATCTACACTCAAGCTGGGTATAGCTCGCATCGACCATCTTAGATACAACTGCCTTAATGACTCTCTTTGACGTTCTTTTCAAGCTTCTAACTAGAAGCCTGATGGGTGGATTTGGCCAGAATGCATGCAAAATAGATCGCTCGACATGTATTGCTCAAAACAGATCGTGGATGTGAAACATTTTCCAGTCTAGAGATGGAAATGAATATTTGAAGACCAATGTAAAACTACATATCCAATGGAGCTATTTAAAACAGGTTGATTCAGGGAGAACTTGCCAAAGCAATGCACATAGAGTTCAGTGCAAACTGATCTATCAATATGAACTCTCAGGAGATTCAGGTCGTAAGAAGTGAAGCCCACAATATTAATTAACAAGGCCAAGCCTTGTGCTGTTGTGAACGATCGGATCTACCACTTGAAAACTATTCAAACTATAAACGGTATCCTTCATTAAAATACTGCCATCTACAGAACAACAAATACTTATATTTGTCCTCGTAAACAATATTATTCCGCCATTGAGAATAAGCCCAATAATTCTCCATTACAAAACAATACTATGATACCAAATGATAGGTATGAGCAAATTGCACAGCAAAATCACATTGATACATATGGGAGGATTAATTGGTTTTAGGTTTCTTATAATCTCTCTCACATACCTAAAAAAATCTCACCAAATTACCGAAGTCAAACATAACAATATAAATTGTTTTGTAACAACTCATTTACAATTAATAATTACTCACACATTATTAACTCATAATGTGAGCACCAAAGTATTCCAAACACTTAACAACTTTAAAAGATTTCCAAATACTTTTCACAACAAAAGTACATGTAATTTTAACCGACACTTTGGTGATAATCAAAGTATGTAGCCCAATGTTTTTCCAGCATTTTTTTCCATAAGGAGAGCCTGAAGAGATGCAATGTCATAACATAATTTTCCAGGCTTGGTTTCCATTTATGCATCTGATAACCCATTTAACACAAAGAGAAATACTTTGTCTATAAACATCTATAACTCCCATTCCACCCTAGTCACATGGGAGGGTACAGATATCCCAAGAAACTCAATGAAAGCCACCCTGTTGAAGATTAGACCAAACAAATCCCACAAAAGTTTAGCCAGTTTGTCAAAGGATGCCCGTGAAGGGCACCAACATGCAACATAATAAACTTAGGTGGTAGCCAGAATTTTAGTGCAGACTTGAAACTTTCCAGCCAAAGAGAGAGGCTTAGAGACCCAATGTTGGAATTTTTTCTCCACACAATCAATGACAAATTTCCATAGAGTGGCAAAATCGCTATCAAAGGAAAAGGAAATTGCCAGGAATTTGAATCTTTCTCCATGATTGATCCATCGCCAAGGATAAGCTTCCAACCAATTGGGCATAGGCCAAGAACTCTGTTGAAAGCCAAGAGACTTAGCTAATTGAACATTAGATCCAGAAGCTTGACAGAAGGTGTCTAAACATGAGAAAATTTCTTTAATGTTTTGTTCATTCTCAGCTAAAGTGAGGAAAGATTCATCTGTGAAATGCCCATTGACAATTTGGGAAGCATGATCAGGGAGAAAATTCCTTGGATCCGTCCCCGCTCCACTCGATCAGCAAAAAGATAGCCAAGAGCATCATCTAAAAGACCAAAAAGAACATGAGCATGAAGCCACCCTTGCGTGATAGATATAAACATGACAGTAGCTTGAGACTGATGTCCATTGATAGTGAGGCAAGAAGAAGTGTTAGCAAACAAAGTTTGAACAACATTGATAAAGAAATGTCCAAACCCAAGGGCTTGAAGCATAGTAAGAATAAAGGGCCATTCGATCCGATCATAAGCCTTTTCAAAATCAATTTTAAGGAAATTTTGGCCCACTCCATACCTTCCCAGATGACAATGAGATTATCAAGAATGTATCTGCCCTTAACAAAACCAGTCTGCTCCGGGTGAACCACCTTTGGAAGAAGGTTAGCAATATGGAGAGCAAGAGCTTTAGCCAAAATCTTGTAAGAGACATTAAGGAGAGTAATAGGCTGCCAACTAGTGATGAGCTCAGATTCCCGGCTTTAGGAATAAACTTGATATTTCCCTTATTAATAATATTACAAGAGCATGATTCTACAAAGCCTCTTTGTAGACCTGAAGAAGGTCATTTCAACCAAAGACCAAGTTGCCTTATAAAAATCACATGGAAAACCATCAATTCCGGAGATTTATCATTAGCAAGACAAAGAAGGGCATTGTAAAGCTCATCCAAAGAAAGAGGAGCATCATAATGTTGCCTATTCTGAGGAGACACCTTAAAAGGAACCACTTCCACACAATGTTGCAAAGTAGGTTGACTTTTCTTACAACGTTGTTGAGCTTGAAAAACCAAGGTGTAATGATCCACAAAGGTATTTACAATATCCGGGATGCTCGTGACATGATCATGAGCTTGCTAAATAGCTTTGATTTTCTCTTTGGAGAACTTAGCCTGAAGGGATTTGAAGAAGCTTTTGGAAGATTTGTCTCCCACTTAATCCAATGAAGTCTAGCATGAATTTGAGTGCCTATGGCCTTGTCATTTTCAATAACCTTAATATAGTGGCGGAGTTTGACTTCTTGAAGCTAGGTAGGGATGTTGAAGGGTTGAGCTTCAAGCAGAGTATAAGTTCTTTGAAACTCTTTAATCAATGAAAAATCCACCCTTTTTCAAACTTGGGCAACTTGTTTTCCAAAATGGTGGAGAAAATTGTCAATATGCTAAATGGCAAAATTCCACCAATTGGCCCAAACTAGCAACGTAGGGTGGACATGGTGCCATATTCCAAACTTTGTAAATGAGAGACATGACACAAGAATGACTCACTAAGGAAACATTAAGATATAATTGAATGTCAATATGGTCCCGTAAATCCTTAGTAAGATCAACCTCGACACATACCCATTAATGAGGGAGAGTGTAAAAGAAATGTTCAGAACTCTTCACAAATAAATTCTACCAATGGGACCGACTATCCCATTCGGAAAAGACCAAAATTGCATATGAAGACCAAAAGCGCTACCCAAAACAGATATCCTAAACGATATCCGACTAGAAGGGTTAAAAGCAGGTGTCCAACATGAAAGCACAAGTAGGGTGTTACCTTAATACCAAAAAGTAGCATGTGAAAATAAAGATTGAACATAAGAAGGTTTGGGAAAATAAAATAGGTAAAATCTCTTAGTAAGGTTGTTTGATACGGTGACTTGATCTTCGCTAGACTCCTAGTGGTTCTTAATCCAATATCAAGGAAGGATTCTGAGGGAATACAGCACAAAAGTAAGCTATCAGATAATTGTTACTATAATACTTAACCACAAGATCAATAAACTCAGTAGCTATAACAACATCAAGAGGGGATTCAAAGTCATTACCTCGTCAGTAAAATTTCGGGAAAAACTTTCTTATGTTCTTTTGAGCCATAAATCGCCATCGCTAAAGCAACAATAGTTGTTACGGATGATTGAGAGGCCATTATATAAGCATGCCACCAATCGAAAAAGGAGAGTTAATTACCCGAGGATGTGACCTAAAATATCTAGCAGGCTCTAGAATGGTGCAAGATGTACTAACACCGTTATCTTGTAAAAATTGACAAGGGCAATTTTGCAGGTAACCATACCAAAATTCCATTTCACCCCCGATAAGGTCTATTAGCATTCGAATGGCCTCGAACTCCCTTCCAGAAAATCAACTTTTAAGAATTTGGTCATTTTCAACCTTTTTGGGTTGGGCACAAGAACCATTGTTGCAACAACTTGCAAAACTACGCCCATCTTTGCCTTTGGCGCACTTCCTGGAGTGTCAACACTCCAAATGTTGTGTCTCCCAAAGGTGCACCAAAGCACACCCATCATCCTAATTACACTTCCCAAATTTTGCCATGCGCGCAGAAAGGTGATGTCGACACATCCAAACCCACGCCTAGGCGCAATCTCCTCCATGTCGACGTCTCTCCCAGTGCGCCAAAGGAAAAAGTAGTTGGCGCATTAAATGCGGACTTTTCTATATATGCACATTGAACCTGTCATTTTCACAAGTTGAAAATCATGAAAATTATTCCTCTACACTGTCGTTATCCTATCAGCCCGCGCGTGCCATTCGTCGTGATCGTGGACCCCACTTCTTTCCTTCATCATTATTTATACCGGGTAAGTGGTTTCTACCATCCTTGTTGTTTTTATGGATGTTGGGCTAGGTGAATAGGGTTATGTGATAAAGGAAATGAATCTAGAAGAAAGGGATAACACCATTTGCAAACCCAAGTACTCAACTGCAAGTCCCCTTCTCCTCCTTCTAGATCTACAAATCTGGAAGGCTCTGCCACAAAATGAGCCAAAACCCATTTATCCCTTACTCCCTGCCTTGCTAGGTTTTCCCTCCGAATATCAAAGTCTAAGCCAAAAGAGTGAAAATCATAAAATAGAGCAAACAGCCCACTATTTTTCTTCGGCATAATCTTCATTCATGTTACATCAAACACAGTCGTGTCATAGGTGCACTTTGTCCCTGCATGCAAAGATAAGCCTTTCCCGCGCCTTATAAAAAATTGCAAAATTCCTAAGGCGCAAGCGTTGGCGCCAAAACAACTACAACAACACTGCATGTTGTGCAAACCCTTTCCGCACCGCGCAAACTAAACCCCTTGGCACACTAGACCTTTTTGTTACACCTTCTGCAAATGCGCTTGGTGCACCTCACCCTCATGCAGCATTTGCCACATCTACGCCAATGGCACACCCTGAGACCCTACTACACTAAACAAATATGTGCCCAATTAAAACACTTCCTATGCGTTGGCGCAACGTTCGTGACATCAACATTTGAATGTTGTGTGTAGCCTTTCCGCACCCTACGCCCCTTTTGGCACTACTTTCTCCCATGCAACACTCCCTAAAGGTGCACCTTGCTTTTTAAAGCCCCACACCCTACTGAGAAAGTTGCGCCTTGCGTCCAGAAGCTCATGAGTTGATAATTTTTCATTCTGCAAAGCTTTTATGGATAACTTGATGGCTAACATGGCCCTTCTACGTTGGAACTCTCTGATTCTTCTTGCAGAGCAACAACAATCCTCGAGTGCACTTATGTCTTCATCGAGTAAGAAGCCAACCAAGTCCAAAGGCAAAGCCAAGTTGACGGAGCAAGAAATGAAGTATAAATACCAAAAGGTTAGGATGCCTGACTCACTTGCAGAGTGCGATCTCGATATCAGAGATTCAGAACTTGGGCATATTGACATGGATGACTTTTGGGCCAGAACCAAGAAGGTCACATGTAACCCGTGGATGGATAAATTGGTTGGCAGTGGTCTGCACTTTTCTGCAGGGCTCCCAGTGAGCGCAATTAATAATGAATTCATCATGTTGGTGGGCCATTGTTACAACAAGGACACAAGATAATCAATAAGGGAAAAGTGATAATCAACCTCACAGCCCGACACTTTGAAATTATCTTGGGCATCCCCCACCACAGACATTTTGTGGTAGTAAGTCAAGAAGACTGCATGAAAACTTAGACCGATAATGAGGAAAAGTGCATGCAGATGATGAACGAGGTGTACCTCAAGAATAAAAAGGTGGCAAGCAAGTGGCCCCAAGTCATTCATCGCAGTGATTTTTCAAAAGAGTTGAGTGACACGATCACCTTCCTAAGTAGAGTACATGGGCTCCCTGATGCCCATTACTTTCACAAGTGGATGCTTAGGTATTTAGAAACAATGAATAAGAATGTGCGATTAGGCATTTTAGCCGGGCGCAAGATTATTAATGATGTGATCTCGGAACAACTTCAACAACTTTCAACAACTGGGAGGTTCTATATGAACTCCTATGTAGTATATGCAATTGCCTCAAAGAGAGACTACCCAGGGTTGAATCAGTATGGGGTATGGCCCCAGGTCAAAATATACGAATACTATCCAGAGTTGAGGCTCGAGAACAACATAGCTCAGTTCAGCAAGATCAATGATGTCTTCTTCTATGGCATCATCTGCCTCTTGAGGCCCAACATGACTCATGGTGGAAAAGCAAAAGCGTGATCACCGCCACAATGAAGTGGGGAGCGTTGTTTACACAATTCCCCACCTTTACCTATCTCAGAGCTGCCAACTTCTTGGGAGAACCCACAAGATTGCCGAGATATGCGGGGCCTAAACTAATCCTTCTGGAGCTGTCAAGGCAGCTTATCACCTATCACGAGAAGTGTATGAAGAGGAAGAAGGGAGGAACTCCATTCCCCCTCACAGTAGGTAGGTACATGTGCCCCTCACAAAGTAAAGCTCGAGAGATGTATGTAGAGCTTGAATTGCTCAATTTGAAGCATAATTTCTGCAAGGCCAACCTTCGATCCTCGTGGTTTCCTTCCAAGGGCAAAGATTGATCCTATCCACATTCCTCAGATCGAGGATATCTACATCAACTTAAATCATGAATTTGAACTCAGACGAAAGGATCACTCCCAGCTGGCCCTAGCAGAAATCATTCAATATGGCGTGGCCATCATCCCAAAGGATTTCCTAGAAACTGATCAGAAATTGATTAAGTTTACCTAGACATGGAAGGGGATGATTGGTCGTTCACAGATATTGACAGGAACAAAGTGCCCTAGACCATCCAAGAAAGGGTTCAACCTACTCTGTAACGCACCGAGCATTGGTGTAAGAAAAATGGTATCATCTATCTTGGGGTAGATTTTACCACATCTCCCCTAGGCAATGCACCCACCAAGGCCAAAACACTTGCCTAAAGGCAAAGGGAAAGATAAAGTGGGAGAGGCAAGCACTACTCAAGAGAAAGCTCCTGAAAGCCCTCCTACTACCGTAGAAGAGCAAGTTGTGGACTTAGTGTCCCTAGGAAAAGAAGAAGTGGTAAGTGCTCCAATGGACACATCCACTCAGGATGTTGTCACAACTATAACTGGTGAAGTACCAACCATTCCCTCTCCCGCTCCTCCTTCCCCTCCTCATGTCACTCAAACAACCACTCCTTTGGTTGTGTCTTCTCCTTCGTCTTCTTCCTTTCCCCCTCCCTCTTCCTCCATCTTCTCTTCCCTTGTGGATCTGTCCCCTAGCATTTCTTCCCTCATTTACAGATCCCTTCCGCCCCCATGGCCTCCTCTCTTGTAGTGACTCCTAATCCCGTGAGTGTTGGTGTGTCGGCCCCTTTCTCCATGCCGCCACCAAGTGTTTTGACACACTTCCCGTGTCCACTGCAGTTGTTCTTCCTTCCACCCCTGTTTCTTCTTCATCCTCTGGTCCCACTCCCATAAGTCCAAATTGGATCTCAGACCACCTAAGCCAAAACAAGAGGAAAGTCCCCATTACACCCATGGATTTCTCCGTCATCCCGGCTAAAGGACCAAAGAAGCAAAAAGTGATAACTCGCTTCTCAAAAAGTGCTTCATGTGAAAGGGTTATAGAGATAGCCTACCTGGATCCCATAAAGAAGAAAGAAGATCTGTCTCCTACAAATTTTACAGTGACCCAGGTCACAATGGGAACATCATCAAAGAGCCTGCAAGGAGAGGCCTTGTCAGCCGTGGATGCCCTTTACAAGAAACTGCAAGAAGCAAAGGATAAGAAGAGAATGTTAAAGGAACAAAACAAACATCTTCTCCAATCTCTGCAAAGAATGGGCAATGCACCTCCTATAGCTACCACCGAAACTCCCAAGTCCTTATTCAGGAGAAGATAAATGAATACGCCAAGATTGGTGAACAAGGTGCAACAGTGTCCTCTTGGAGAGAGCATATCCTCAGAGACAAGTGAGGAAGTAATCACGAAGTTCTGGGCCTCTACCAAAGTATAGATAAGGCAAACAATGAACTCCAGGAAATAGCAGGACCCATATCTGAAGAGTTAGACCATGCCAGGTTGCAACATGAGACATTCCAGAAAATGGTCAACTGCCCGACCGACGACTTATTAAAATTCAACATCATTGATCACCCGCGAGCACACAACAAAGTGCTTGTCGCTTTAGACTATCGGGTTGATCAAATGGAGTTTGTCCTAGAAAAGATAGACAAAATCAAGGAGGAATCCCTAGATGTGAAACATCAAATGGAGCAGATTGTCTTAAGGATGTCTCAGGATGCTTAGCGTGTCGTTCACCTCGAGAGAAGCAAACAACGCTATTTAGCTTTTCAAGGAATTGCATCACAAGGTTTGACGCCGAGGTCACTTTTGACCGAGAATTTATTAACAACCTTCTGGCTTGCCACAATTTCATTGGGTACTTGATAGAGGCAGGCAACGAATACTTCAAGCTCCCTGATAGGCTCAGAGATGAATGAGAGACTTGCGAAGTTATCGGAGATCACGCAAAGGGTCCCGATCATGATCAAATTCAGAAGATGATCAGCAAATTTAAGATGATCAGAAAATTCATGGAGTATCGAGCTCAGTATCATATCGCCTCTCCAGAGCAGAAGCAAGACACTCCATTCAAGCAAAGGGATGATGATGAATAGGCTTCCTCCTCCTGGGATAAATCCCATTTTTGTAAAAGTATTTAAAAGTATGTTGGCACATGCGATGACATCATCCATGTTGCACCATGGGATGTTGTCATCCACAAAATTGCCCCAAAGTCAACATTTGACTTTTAGATATTTTGTAAATAAGTTGTTGGCTCCTTTTTGTCTTCTTTCTCCTTCTCCTTCTATAAATACTTGGATACTTGTAGTATTCAAAGGTGGACAATCTTGTATGAAAAATAGAAGTGAGGAGAGAAAGACTTTGAGCTTTCTTGTAACAAAAGAAAACATTAATACAAATATTGAGACTTTGTGTTGAATACATGTGTTATATGCATTAGATCTTTCTTACGTCAGATCTGTGTGTTTATTCTGTTAGATTCATATCTACTTTTGTCATTTTGTTTATCAGTATTGCTTTATTTGTTTATGTGAGTAAGTTTGGCTCTGTTTACTACCGGCCCAAAACATAAACCCTCTGACCTTTCTACTTTGGAATTCATTTCTTTTCTCCCTTCAGATCCATCTTTCTTCCATTCCTTCCTTCATTCCTTTCGTTCTTCGTTGGAACTAACTCTACTGGGATGAGATCCCAAACCCCCCTGAAGGCAGAATACTATAGGACTTGCACAGGTTCCTGCTAGTAGAATAGCAATAAACTAGTTTCGCTTTGTTGTCTCAAAGAGGGGCTATGCTCTGCACACTGTTGGCCTGTCTATCCATAGATCTCGCCCACTCGGCGGACTTTCGGACCAACAACACCATGCGAAAAAACCCTAGTAGAGCGAAAGTTGTCTCCTTATACAAAAACTATTTCCATCTTTGTTGATTTTATCATTAAAAAATATTTCATTATTTAATTTTAAAAATATAACATTGAATTTTAAAATACTTATAAATATTTCATTATTACAAGTATTTTGAAAATAACTTATAATAAATTACTTATAAATAATAACTTTCATATTTACGAGTATTTTTAAAAATATTTCAAGTATTATTTATAATTGTGAAAATACATACGAGTATAATAAAAACACATTTTTAAAAGTAATAAAAAAACAACATTCAAATAATAAAAACACATTTCTTTAAAGTAATAAAAATGAATTAAAATAAAGCTTCTTTTTTTTTTTTAAAGTCAGATGACTAGGCTAGGGGAAAAGCACCAATTGGTGAACATGCACCAATAGATATGCACTTTTGTGAGGGTGAGGTCCACTAAGTGGACAAAAAAATTAAATTAATATAGTTGAGGGGACCCAATAAATGGGCATATTTGCAAATCTTTATAAAATTTACATAATTAATACACACATGCATTCAAAACATGTCTGAAGTGACATATTTGGAACATTAACATTTAAATAATAATGTTTTACTTCTCCAAGCCAACTTGCATCATTAACTTGAGTACTTAATTGTACATAATCACAAGTTCATCATTTTAACAATTGGAACAAACTTATTTACATTTATGTACCTAATTACTCAGTTTCTCAAGTTGTCAAAATGATATTAAATGTAATTTTAAGTTTAAAATAAACAAAAATATATATCTTTTTTATCATCACTGCCCTTCTTTCTACAACATTCACCTCATTAAATGTTGCACCTGCAAACATATATGTATTAGACTCCCATTTTTCCAAAGTAATCATAATTAATGTGAAGTAATAATGATGGAAGAGAATGAGTGGGACAGGATTGAGCGGGACTCAAATTTCAAATTCACTACTGGGTGGGAATGCTCTAGTTCTTCCCCTCCCCAGATTGTTAGATCCCGCACATGCATAAAGAAATTAGAGCTCTGAAGCGCGCTCACTGATGACGTCAATGGGCATTCAGCCCAGGTTTACGCACATGGTGGTTTGAGCCCAGCCCAGACAAACAGTTCAAAACCTGTCCAGTCAAACAATTTTTTGACGTGTCAATACATGATTGAACAAATATATATTAATGTATATTGATGTGATAGTTTGGTCAGAAAATTCGGCGGAGCATTGAGTCCTCCTAAGCCGGCCTCGGCAGCAGTCCTGGCTGCTGAATAGCGTGTACGGATGCGCACAGGTCGCCCCTGAGCACGCTCCGAGCGCGATTTTCTTATTCATGTGCGGTCATCTTGTGAATACATCCTGGGCAGCTTTGGTGGTAAGCAATGGTGTTGGGCGTCTCCCTGCCTCATCTACCTACCTTTTTCCTTCCTTGAATGGGGAGTGCTCCTCTCTCTGTGTTCTAAATGATCTGATAGATCGGGCTGAATTTAGATACAAGCATGCTCTCCAGGGAAAGTTTGTAAGAACTCTTCCAAACATTGAAGCGGTCAAAAGATGGGATCAAAGAAAATGGAGACCCAAAAGTAATTTAGAAGTGATTGCCTTGCCTCATGAAGCATTTCTTTTTAATTTTCTTCTCGAAGAAGAGTCTCACAAGGTTCTGCAGGTAGGCCCATGGTTCTTTGGAGGAACTATTCTGAACCTGGCCAAATAGGCCCCTGGATTTTTCTCAAGCTACTCTTTCCCGGTGCTTTCCCAATGTGGGTGAGGCTTCTTGCTCTGCCCTTGGAGTTTTGGGAGCCTGAAATCATTATGGGCATTGTCATGGCTTTGGAAACCCCTCTTGTTCTTGATCTAACCACCAAAGCTTTCAGGTCGGGTTGACCCATGCAAGATTATGCATAAGCATGACAAATAACAAACCTGCCCCTGCCTCCATTAACCTGGAGACTAAACATGGTGCTTGGCTGCAAGATCTGATTTATAAAAATACTAAGAATTTTTGTGTGAAGTGTATGCATGCTCGACATGGTGCAGGTCGTTGTGATGCCCCATAGGCCTGGGTGGAGAAAGATGTCCAGGCTCCTCTCAACTCGGCTGGGAATAGGGTCCTTTGCGTCCTGGTTCTGCATCGACGGATATGACAATAGCTCATTCCGGGGCTATTAAAATTTTCTCGCCCCCTTTGGTCTCCAATGAGGATAAGATGGGGTGAATATGGCGGTGTCAGGGAATTTAGATGGACCCGTGCCCAAGCATTTGTCACATTCACATACCAGCGCTCTAGGGCTTGAGGACCAAGTATTCGATGTTGTTAGTCTGGCAGTGCTCGAGCCACCTTTTGTTTCTAATGGAGGCATTGATCTGGGTGGAAATGACAGCGATCAAAAGACTGAATATGATATTGACAGTGACGTTAGTTTGGAGGTAGAGCTTGACGCCTATGATGACTTAGATCTAGCTACCGAGGTGGATTTTGAGGGCACGAGCGTGGAGGATGCTGGGTAAAATGATAATATTGTTGTGGGTGATATTTTTTTGAAGAGATGGAAGTGTTGGTGCACTCTGGGAAAATTAATGTGGGGACAGGGAAAATGGCGCAAGCTGAGGGAGTTGGTTGCAAAGTGCCAACTAACACAAAGGATAAAATGCATTTTGAATCTTTTCTTAGCACTCAACGGATTTCCCTGTCCTTGGGAAGATTGAGATTGAGGAATCATTCGAAGAAAATCATTGGAAGTGGACTATTGAGCGCTTCTCGAAGGGCAAGTTTGAAGTTGTTTTACCTATTAAAATTTCAACTCGTTCCCTGATTGACCCCGACTTCCTCAAGATCCTTGACTTCTGGGAGGGTGAATGTTATAGGGAGTATGTCAATTTGAATTTTGGACGTAGTTTTATGGAAAGGGTTTATGATGGTTAGAATATAGTTCGATCCAAAAAAGATAAATGTAAGAAATTTGTTTCGCCCTTTGATAGAATCACAAGGAGAAAATACAAATGGTATCTAGATCTTGGGCCTCTTTGATTTTATTGTTTTATGTTGTGGGTTCTTCGTTGTTATGCGTCGTTTATGTTGTGGTTGTACTGAATTTTAGCATTTGGTCTCGCGCTCTTTCGCAATTGTTACGGTTTGCTCCATGTATGTTCGTTTTTGTTCTTATTGCCTCATATGGATATTTAGACCCTTTTGTTGTACCATGGTAGGGCCCTTGCGTAAAACCTTTATCCTTAATAAAAATATGTATTCCTCAAAAAATTGAATTATCCCTCCATAATCTCATAATTCAAATTCAAATAGAATGTAATATCATATATTTGGATGAATATTGTTAAGAATCATTTTGTGGAAATAATTGTGAACACATAACTGGTAGAGTTATATACCAAATTTAGATTTGTAGGGGAGGCCCTTTGCCAAATTTAGATTTAGGAGGCCATGCCAAATTTAGATTTAGTGGGAAGCCACATATACATGAGGTAAATGATAGTTACCTTTTTAATATTCAAAGTATTCAAAGAATGTTTGAATATGTGAAGAATGTCAGAAAATAGATAGTGTTAAATACGTGAAGAATGTCTGCATATGAAATGAATATTTGAATCACTTACCTTAACATCTGAGGAATATTTGAATATAAATAAGTTTTGTTTTTGTTTATGTAGTTAATATTTGAATACGTTATATGACTAATGAATATGTGAAGGATGTCATAAAATAGATAGAATGTTAAAGATGAGAAGAATGTCTGCATATGCAATGCATACGTGAATCACTTACCTTAACAAATGCAGATTATCGAATATAAATAAGTGTTGTTTTTGTTTATGAATTTAATAGTTGAATATCCATGGTTAACTTTATATTGACTGATTGAATATGTGAAGGATGTCAGAAAATAGATAGAATGTTAAATACGAGAAGAATGTCTGCATATGTGAATCACTTACCTTAACAAATCTGAAGATAAATAAGTGTTGTCTTTGTTTATGCAGTTAATATTTGAATATCAATTATTAACTTTATATTGATTGGATGAAAACGTGAACAATGTCAGAAAATAGGCAATGTTAAATACGAGAAGAATGTCTACATATGCAATGCATATGTGAATCACTTACTTTAACAAATGTGGAATATCTGAAGATAAATAAGTGTTGTCTTTGTTTATGTAGTTAATATTTGAATATCCACTATTAAATTTATATTAAATCACTCAATACATGAACGACATCGAAATTAGATAAAAATGTTAAATACATGAAGAATGTTAGCATCTACAATGAATATCTGAATCACTTAACTAATGAGGAATATTTTAATATAAATAAGTGTTGTATTTGTTTATGCAATTAATATTTGAATATCCATTGTTAACTTTATATTGATTGGATGAATATATACTGGAAATTATTGAACATACATTGAATATACGGTCTGTAACTTTGTCATTTTCTACTACACATTCAAACTTTTATTGTGCACAAAAATTATTGAATATACAATGAATATGTTGTTAGTTCATTGCATGCTCTTATTACATTTCTATTATTGAATAAATACTCATTGTCGGGAGGCCACATATTCGGAGGTAAATGAAAATTATCTTTTTACTTCCCCATTCACCAAAAACAATGTTGTTATTGAGTAGTGGGTTTCATTCTAACCTATTTTTTAAAGCATGCACATTGATCTATTATTTTTAGTGTATATTCATTTATTTCAGTGCATTTTGTTTATTCCTTCGTTCGCCATGAACTCTTTTAATACAACGTAGAAATTATCCAAAAATAGGGTTTTTTCACCCATGCATCTTACAGTTTCAAAATACAATGTTGTTATTGAATATACACTATTGTTATTGAATATATGGGAATTAATGAATATATATTGAATACGGTAGTAATTTTGTTATTTCAAACAATGCATTAAATGACAAAATTACAAGTATATAGTTGATGTATATTCACTAATTTTAGAGTATGTGTATTCAATGTTCATATCACCACAAAATCTCTCAATTCAAAGTAATTACCATTAACCTTCAAATTGTATATTCAGTAATTTGTGGTATATGCAATATGTGAATGTAGTATGAGTTTTTGGTGATGTGAACACTGAATACCCATTAAAAAAATCAAATTTACATAGTGAACCAAAAATACATTTTCCAACGTGAAAATTGCTTGTAACCAAAGTGGAAACCAGAAAGTTTACTTCTTTTCCCAAAAAAATTGCATTCAATTCACTTCGCATCATCCCCTACCACTTTGTCGACCTCCTCCAACTACTTTTCCATGCACACCACTTCGAGAAATTAATGCTCGATTAATTACATGACATTCCATTCGACAATGCCCATGCGAGGAGATGAACATTCACTCCCCTTCCAACCCTATGATGGATACGAACACCTTTTCTACCTTGAAGCAATTGAAGACAAGATGATCCTATTTCCATAGTTGTTTGGATATGTTCTCTCGATTTTCATGCAATGAGTGCATTCGCAAGCAATACCAGTTTTACAATTGTATATTCATTCTATATTGAGTTTCTTATGTGTATATTCTTATTTAATCTAGAATTACCACTTCGCAAACGTATATTCATTCATTATTGAGTTGTTTATGTGTATATTTTTGTTTAATCTTTCAATTGGCACAAACTCTACTGATTCATCATATTTTTTCCTCTTGTACACATTTCTACGTAGGCTTATTTATTATACTTTGTCCTATATAATTGTAGGCTAACATGGTATGCAAGAGGAGGCCTAGAAGGAGTAAGTCACGAATAGACCCTAAAAAGGGGTGTTAAACTTGATTATATACTTGACTCAAAGGAAGAGTTAGTTGAAGCTAATCAAAAAAAAAAATTTCATACCAATCCAAATCACAAAAAGAGTTAAAACCAACACCACAACTAGAGGTAACTAATAAAGTTAGCGAGAAGTGCACAACAACATCTAAAAATGTTTTCTTCATAACCGAGTGGACAACTGAATACATCGCTGGAGCAACAAGATATGTTAAAGAGAATGGATATTCCATTAGAGGTGTTGCAGAAAAGTGGGGTGTCTCAACGGGTTCATTATCTAACTGGATGAATGGTATCACAACTACGAAAAGGTCCCTAACCATTTTAATGTCTCAAGTGTCAAAATAACAATCAGTCCTACAATAATTGTACTTCATTTAGCAAACCATGCATTCATCATTTAATATATCCACTCATCATTCATAACCATACATGTGCATATTAGATTAACCATTCATAATATCACAACATAAGAGAGAATACCCAAGACACTAAATATAAGTGGGAAACCCTCATGGGGAAGAAAACACATTGAAAATGTTTTTATATTACACAAAGCAAATAAATTTATTCAAGTGACAACTTCACAAAGAGCACCAACCCCGATTTAGTAGAGCACCAATCATACAAGGAGCAATAACCTCTATTTTAGTGAAGCACCAACTTCACAAGGAGGCTATAACCCCTAATATAATCAAACACCAACTCAACCATCTGAATATGAATATCTTTGGATATTTTTTTGCCACAACTAATGGAGATCACAAATTCAACTCACACTTTTTCAAACCCTCATTCCTTCAACTCGCTCAAACTTGGACTTTCATGACCTAATTTGGATTCAATATCTTACACACATGCTCTCTATGATTCTTTAGATTTTTCTCACTTCATCTTCTCTTATTTTATGCCCTAACACCATCTCTTCTCTCTCATGCATTTCACACTTTTTCCTCTAAAAGCACTGTTCAAAAATGAACTAAAACAAGCAATTTTATATGCTTTTCTTATTTCAAACACATCATAGGTCTGTCCTATACAAATATATCAACCAATAAGACATGAAAATATAACAATGCATTCATAAAAACATTCATGATGGACCCATGTAGGTCGGTCATGCTCAAACACACTAAACAAGCCCAAAAATAGCTCAAAACCCCATCACCTGATTCATCAAAGACCACAAACATCATCACCATGATTATTCAAGCTCCCAAATTCCTCACACATGTCAAATATGACATAAAAACATCATCCATGGTCACACATTAACTTTCAAAAATCAAATTATTCATAACACTACCAAGAAGGCTCATATCCTTCTTAAAACAATTGTTTCCAGGAACAAGTCTTCACCTTTAGACCTCAAGAACATACCATATCACCTCAACTATGTCATTTAAATACTCATTCGAAATCCACTGAAATTTATATCACATACATTCTTTCTATATCTCATGAAACATCCATCCATGCAAACCATACTCACTTTCCTCTTCACCAAATTGAGGTGCCCAGAAAGTAGTTTTGGGAAATCAACTGGTATGCACCCTTACTGTCATTTTAAATACTTCTAAATGCCTTAAATGGGGAAAATAATTCATCCCTCTTCACTCTCAAATATATATCAAGCATCAAATAATCCATCTCATGCATCTTCTACCTCCATCTTCTAGCCAAAGCAATCTTGTCCTGAGAAACAAACAACCTTCTTCTTCACAAATTGATTTGGTTCACCTAACAAACATCATCATCAAGATAAAAATTTATACCATTGGAAATATCTCTAAATATACTTTCCATAAAATATTACATACCTTGCAATTAAGCCATGAAACTATCTCAAGTATATCATTACGGTCATGTGACACTTATTCAATGTTTTCATTCTTCAAAACAATCTAGATCGATCGAGACCTTACAAAAGGTCTTCATATTTTATTATAGAATATTGTACTTACTTACTCGTGATGTTTCTTTCTCTAGTTCAAGACCCTGAATTCAAGAAACTCATCACGAACCTTTTTCAATACACTAATTACACGAATCTATTTTAAGCCCCTCTATAGACTTGTAGTGCATTGCTACAATATTATGAAAAAGTACAATGACACCTAAACCTCCTGAAATAAGATCAATTAGGGATTCTCATGCATTCATACTTTCAAATTGTTCAAAACTTAGCTCACACTCATACTTTTACTTACTTGATACAATAACCTTCTTGTCAATGGTCAACCTTGACTCTTCTTGAGATGACATAGACCTTATAATCTTCCTCAATCACCATATCATATAATTATATCATCTTGCAGCAACATACCTTTGATTAACTTATATACATGGGATACTTGGGGTATTTTAGGTATCAAACCATATTCAAATTGTCAATTTCATTGCATCAATACTAAATCATGAACATCAATCACAAAGAGTGACACATTATCTCAATGTATTTCACCTCTACTATCTTAAACCGAGAAACACTTATTTGACTCCACCAACCCTGACCTTGTTCAATACTTCTTTATGCTATACTAATTAATAGATCATCAATCACACTTATTATCATTATATACCCTAGTAGCTAAGCTTCAGGTCTAATGATGGAGCATTTAATCAACTTGAATCCTCTTGATGCATGCACACAACTACATGAAATAAGTTTTGAGACTCATACCTTACTATAATTTTCTTGGAAATGTAGACTTCATTCTTTCCTTGTGAAGAACTCCATTTACTTCTTTAACACAGTTGATACCTTATAGTTTACATTGACATTCTTCCAAGATCTTCATACTTTCTTTTCTCATTCGAACTCTCAACAAAGATACATGTGCTATTGACTATCACCACTTTGTCGAGAAAATTGAGTACTATGTCTCATGAAGAGCACATAATTGACATTCATTTCTCATGAATTAATGACCATGATACTACTCCTTTATACTTATTCCATGATGTGTAGACACTCTTATGCATAACAACCCTAAATGAAGACAATTGTACTCATGATGAACTTATGAACCTACTTGAGAAACTTACCTATGTACTAGATTGTAAGCTACCACCAAGATTAAACTCTCCTTCTTAGTCATGAATGTACTATACAAACCTCCAAATCCTTCTAGAAACCTTTTCATGTCTTCAAGCATTGAAAAATCCTTTTCTTGGAATTCACATAGTCTCGTATACTTGATTCAAGCTCAAGAATAGATCCATTTTCCTCAAGAAGAATTTATTGACCTTATTTTGACACCTAAGACCATCAACCATCTCATATCACCCTTCATGCACTTGATGATATTATGACACATCATAGTATCATGCACCATACTTTGATACCCTCATCAACCTTAAAACATTGACACGGATCATTCAAGGTCTTCAACTTGGTCACATGGGGTTTGACTCCCCCCTGGGAGTGTTATATGACCTTTTCAAGATATCTTGATGAAGGAATAACTTCAAACATATCAGAAACAGATCATGGCCATTAAGATCACTTTCTCCATTCTATCAAGATACAACTCATATCATAATACTCTCTACCCTGCAAGTATAAATTACGTATTACAGTTTTAAAACCTCATTTGTTTGACCTTCTTCATTAGACATGGATTATCAACATTGTTACCCCTGAAAAGAAAGACCCTTGAACCAACATCACATAAGAGAAACTTGTAGACCTCAAGGACATGCATGACACAAATCATGGACAGTGAGAAACTTTCCTTCTTAATGATAGTAACTATAACCATCCTTCAACTCTTATGAAGACCATAATTATTTCAAGATGATGATACACATATCCTTAACATGCCTAGACACTCTGACATCATACATTTCTTTATAGAAGTCTTCAACTATTTATACCTAACATCCCTTAGATTAATGCTACCTTCTTGGTTCTTCTTAACTTAGGAAAACACAATTCATTTTGATACAATCTTGGCAATGCTTTGAGAATTGGGACCTTTCATAGATCTATAGACATTTTAACAAGTATTCCCAAAGGACACTCTTGGTTAAGGCACATATTTTCATGATCAAGACATGATGCACTTTTAAAAACTTAATGAGACCTATTTAAGGACATGACCTTGAGACATCTTCTTCTTACTTAAATATTTCATGACAGAGCTTACAAAAACAAATTAATGAAAAATACTTTGACAAGAAACCTCTAAAGACACACACAAAACTCACATTAGATGAAAACATGATAAATGGGAAAAATACACTCAGATACTTATCAATAATAAGAGCTACAGACCTCATGGATAGATCAAATCACATACCTTACAACTCTTGAGGTATCCCAAACTCCTAGCCTTCTCATATCTGGAGACCTGAATAGAAGTGTGACACATATGATTTTCTTCACTCTTTGCTTCAGACCTATTGACCTCATTTGTAGGGTTGTGACTATTGATATCCTTGGTTGAGCTTGATTTCTCTTTACCTACCTTGATTGGATTTGATTCTTTTTGACTAATTTTAGCATCCACACTTCCTACATTTTTAGAGCCTCATCCTTCTTCACTTGCCTTAATGAATCATGAGATAAAAACCTTGAAATATGACCCTTGAGATGACACTTATGGAAAATAACCTCTTGCATATCTCTTGACTGATGACTCTTGAAATCATTTCCATTACTTCAAGGGTACAAAAATTGAAAAACTTCCTACAATAACTTAATCTATAACCAAAACCATTGTAAGCATAAAAATAATGATGAAATTTTGCATACATCATTGCATTTTTCTATTTAATTAGATTAGGCCTTGAGTAGAAATTTTTATATGAATATCTTCATTTTCACCTCCTTTGGAACTAGGACTAGCTTTTGATCGTAAGATTAGGCTTCTCATCTTCTTTGAAATTTAGAGTTATAATCTCTTCTTTGAGCTTGACATACTCTTCTTATTTGGCCTTGACTTGTGTTGCCATACTTTTGATTTCAGACTTCAAATAAATGTTATCCTTTCTATGGAATGCTAAATCTACTTATAGATCCATTACCACCTCTTTGAGATCACCTTGACCATGTATACAAACATCACAAGGCTTGTTTTTCAATCTATCACATTCCTCTTCCTTTGAACTCAAATCTGAAATATCCTTCTCCAACTGACTCTTGATATATTTGATGGTTTCTTCATCCTTCTTGTCCATGGCTCTCAACTCCTGATTCTCTTTCCTTATTTTCTTAGTCATCTTGTGCTTCTAGGATCTCCTCTAAGCTATTAGACTTACTTCACAAGGACCTGCTCTGATACCAATTGTTGGAAGCATAGTGGACTGAGAGGGGAGGGGGAATCACTCCTACAATAATTTTTACTTCATTTACAAAACCATGCATTCATCATTTAAAATTTAAATTCATCATTCATAACCATACATGTGCATATTAGATGTGTATTAACCATTCACAATATCACAACACAAGAGAGAGTACACAAGACACCAAATATAAGTGGGAAACTCTCATGGGGAATAAAAACCATTGAACCTTTTCTTATATTACAAAAATCAAATAAATTTATTAAAGTGATAACTTCACAAGGAGCACCAACTACTGATTTAGTAGAACACCCACCCCGAAAGGAGCACCAACCCCTAATTTAGTGAAGCACCAACTCCACAAGGAGGATACAACCCCCTAAGATGATAAATCACAAAATCAACCATCTGAAGATGAATATATCTGAATATTTTTTCTACCACAACTGATGGAGATCACAAATTCAAATCACGCTTCCTCAAACCCTCATTCCTTCAATTCACTCAAACTTGGACTTTCATGACCTGATTTGGATTCAATATCTTGCACACATACTCTATAGCATTATTCATTATTTTCTCACTTCATATTATATAATTTCATGCCTTAGCACTACCTCTTATCTCCCATGCAGCTCGCATGTTTTCCTCTAAAAGCACTAGCTCAAAAATGAACTAAAATAAGCACTTTTATATGCTTTTCTTATTTCAAACACATTATAGGTCTGTCCTATATAAATATCTCAACCAATATATCATGTAAATATAAAAATTCATTCGTAGTAAAAAATTCATGATGGACCCATGTAGGCTGGTTATGCTCAAACACACTAAACAAGCCCAAAAATGGCTCAAAACCCCATCACCTAATTCATCAAAGACCAAAAACATCATCACCATGATTATTAAAGCTCCCAAATTCATCACACATTTCAAATATGAAATAAAAACATCATCCATAGTAACAAATTAACTCTCACTAATCAAATTCTTCATAACACTACCAAGAAGGCTCATATCCTTCTAAAAACAAATGTTTCAAGAACCAGTTTCCACCTTTGGATCTCAAGAACACAAAATAGAACCTTAACTATTCCACGAAACCACTCATTAGAAATAAAATAAAATTTATATCCCATCCGTTATTTTTATATCTCATGAAACATCCATCTATGCAAACCACACTCACTTTCCTCTTCACCAAACTGAGTTTCCTAAAAAGTAGTTTTGGAACGCAACTAGTTTGCACCCTTTCTATCACTTTCAAGACTTATTAATTCCTTAAATAGGTGAAAAATTAATCCCTCTTCACTCTAAAATATATATCAAGCATCAAATAATACATATCACGCATCTTATACCTCCATTTTCTAACAGAGCAATCTTGTCCCAAAAAACAAACAACCTTATTCTTCACAAAATGATTCGGTTCACCTATCGAACCTTGTCATCTAGAGAAAAACCTTCTACCATTGGAAATCCCTCTGGATATAATTTCCATAAAATTTTACATTTCCTTCCAACTCCAAGTGGAAGGCCTTAAACCATATCAATCTCTAAAAGTGCTCCAAAGCGCCCTTTTGGTCTCAAGGACCAAGTATTCATAAACAGGGCACACTTTCCTCTAGGCCATCAACCATGATTTGAAACCATCATGGACATCAATTAAAACCCCTATGATAAAAAAATGTCAATTTATTTCATACCTCTTTTGATAACGTTTCCTCAAACTAAACTTCTTTAGAAAATTTCCTGTTTGAGTGGGGCCCACAAATCATCACATGCTTTACCATACCTTTATATAAATATGGAGGATACCTATAAAACCTAAAATCATCAATTTTATAAGAGGAATCAAAACAAGCTCAAGTACACTCCTTTTTACCAAATGGCTTTTAGCTAGGGTTTAACTAGGGTTTCAAAGCAACTTATCTTCTTAATGATCATTCATAAAAATGTGATGATCAAACCACCTCATTATTTTTAAAACCTTCTTAGTTCCATGTAAAAAAATATCTTAAAGTCTCTGGGTCCTATAAAATAAATACAATCCACAATGAGCATCGAAGGTCAAAATTTATCACAAAACCACACTATAGAACACCCGGTTTTGCAAAATATTGATGTATCTTGAAAAATATTCTTTAGAATGACATGAAACTTGTCATGAAGAATCATTACAACATCCTCTAACTTTCTATACTCACCATATATCTCAAATATTCTCATAACTCTCTAAACATAGTGACTTACTGTGTTATCTTGTTGTGTCTTCACCTACTTGTTTTCCAAGGACCATGAAACACTAAAAACCTCTATGAAACTCAACATAAATTTAATTTTCCTCATCACCATGATGCTACCATGCTTGGATAGGAATTATCAACTTCAAATCTCAAGTCACCATACAATATTGCATGTTTTAAAACTAGGAATGGGCCTAAAATGACTGCTTCACATCATGAAAAACCATGTACTTGAAAACATTAACCTCATAAAAATCTTATACACTCTTTACACATCACATGGAACATGATTAACCTCATTAAATCCTTCAACCAACTTGGTAGAACTCATATATAGACTATGCAAGCTAAAACATGCACTAGGACCTCATAGAACAACACCAAACATGACACTACCAATCAACCTTCATGTTTGAAATTTGAATGACACCTCATAGAGAATCACATGATCTCATGAAACCATTTTTCCATCAATTTACTTGACATTAATGAAAACACTAAGACACAATGGCCAACATCAAGAATAGTCTAAAATTGAACAATATTGTAAACATTTGGATGATATGGGTCACGATTTACAAATAATCTCATTCAATGATCACGTGGCACACATATGTGAGACAAGGAATACTCCATTTACTGATGGTATGCCTGACAGATCTTGGTGGGTAGGGTTTAGAAAGAGGCACAAATATTTTTCTTTAAGGACTGCAGAAGGCCTTGATCGTGACAAGGCAAGTTATGCTTAGGCTTGACATAGTTTTTTCTTTTTATGAAAAATTGGATCAAATGTATAAAACAAAGTAATATGGACCACAAAGGATATGAAACTACGATGAAATTGGTGTGCAAGTTGGTAGGAATTTTGGGATGAGGGTGATTGCAAAGATGGGTAGTAGAAGTGTACCCCACATACTCCTAAAGAGTAAAGAGTGGATCACAATATTTTTTTTTGTTAATGCAACAGGGAAGAGTATACCATGCTTCTATCTTTTTAAAGAAAAATAGTAATTATCTAACTACATTTCCAATTGTGATCCTAGTGCATGTATGGCATCCCAACCACATGCATGGATGATAAAGGAATTATTTCGAATTGGTTGCACCACTTTTCTAGATCAATTTTGGTGGTGTTTCACCATCAAATAGACATTTTCTCATTTTTATGGTCATGGAAACCACGTGGCATATAAGACAATCCAAGAGGCAAGAGCATTGGGCATTGATCTAATCATTTTTCATGCACACACCAACCACCAGCTACAACCTTTAGATGTTAGTGTGTTTTCACCATTTAAAACCTACTTCAAGGATGAAAGATCCAAATGGATGGTCAAACATCACAAAGTAGATGTGAGAAGATATGAATTGGCAACTCTTAGCAACAAGGCTTTTAAGAGAGCATTAACTCCATCAAATATAAAATATGGTTTTATGAGGACTGGAATATGGCCTCTGAATAAAGATGCATTAGTCAATGACATGTGCCCTAGTAATGCATTCAATGTTGAGCTAACAGAGGAGGAAAAAACTATGGAGAGCATTATGGAGATGGTTGGTTATAACAGAGATGAAATTGAACAATTTATTAGATATAATGGAGAAGAAATCCAATATAATGTTGATCAAATCCAGTAAAAAAAGATGCATTCATCCAATAACAAGTTGATATAATTCAAAAATCAAAGGTGGAGGTGACATAGTTAAATCAGCAAGACACGACAACATGTTTAAGTCAAATTGGGCAAGGTGTCAAGTTGGAATCCATGTTCAAGTTGAATAAAACACACCAACTCATGTGAGTTAGACACAATAACCCATCACATCCAAATATGGAATGAGTATGCCAACACTAATTAGCTAATCTGAATGGTTAAAAGAATCTGCTACAAACTTAGGGATTCCAATAGACCTTTCCAATGAGGATATTTCTCTTTCCATGCCATCCCTCCTCCTAGCATGCCAAGTGGAGTAGTCCACTAATATGCATATTATAACACATGGAAAAATGAAGATGATAGTTAGTTGGATGTTGCATATTAGGGTGTTCATAAACATTTATACACTACATAACAGAACAACCATGCAATGCTGAATCAAGAAACTAGGTTAGTGGTTCACTACAAAAATTTCTTAATATTCCAATTGAAAGGATTAATGAGAGATCAGAACATGCAAAAGCAGGAGACTCTAAGATTTATCAGAAATCAAAAATTCTCACATTATCGACTACTTAAAAATACTTGATGAACAAGAAGCACAAAGGAAGGAATTAGAGGAGTTGAAAGAAAGAAAGAAAGAGAAACTCAATGAGAGGAAGAAAAACTAAGCATTGCACAAGAAAAATGGGAAGCAAAAAAACTCATATTACAACTTAAAATTAAAAGGAGGAAAAAGACAAGATAAATTAGCAACATAAAAAGGAGAAAAAAATGGAACATGAGAAGCTATAATGGGAAAATGAGAGGATAGAAAAAGAAATGCAAAAAAATGTGATTGAGCAGTCCATAAAATCCTATTCCTTCACAACATCCAATTATGATGGATTTCTACAACATTTACACTCCAATTTTCCAAATGTGGCCAATTACCAAGTGAGCAACACATCTACTTCTACAAATCAAATGTAATTTCCTTTAACACTAGTAATTCAATTTGCGACAACATGTTTCCTTCAATTGCAGAAATGTAATTTCCAACAACACAAATGTAGTTTGTTCATTCAGGTAAAATGTAATTTTATACAAGTACAAAAACATGTGATTTCCTACGTCTAGTTCCATACATGTCAATTATATTATCCAAATGTAATCAGGCCATGCAAGCAATCAACAAATCCCATCACCAAACACAACCAACATGTCAATGACACCCCAAATGGAGAATGGAACAATACAAAACAACATAAGAAGTGACACAGTTGACAAAATTGAAGAAGAATTCAGTTTTGGAACAATTTAGATGCTACCTTATTATATGATTGGTATGCATAATTATAATCTTATTATGCGTAAGTTATAACCTTCATGCAGAAAATATGAACTTAGTTTTATAGTTTTTTTGGGAAATCATGCAAGCAGTATTTAGTTTTTTCCATCCTATCATTACACATAAGTATATGTAGTATATTCCATCATATCAATATAAAAAGAGTTTTGGTAATGTGTAAAAACATGAATTATCTTCTTATAGGTGTTTATAATTTTTATTATTCATTGTTTTCTAGAATAATAACAACAAAGGAAAACAGTTCAGTGCCTAAGTAAGGTCATAAATGACCTTACCTATAGAATGAAGCATTATGATTTCTATAGATTAAAGGTGTCAAAAGACACAATTGTGATATTCACATATGTCCTCTCCGATACAACATTCCTTCATGAACCAACTTTTGACATGGTATCTGCAAAAAAAATGGACCCAAGAGCAATCAACATATTTACAAGAAACACCAATATTAACACTTGTATATTCAATTTATGTTGAGAATTCCATTGTATATTCAAATAGATACTAAAATAAAAACCATGTTGACCTTATGTTTTTCTTTGTATATTAACAAATTAAAATTATTGAATACACATTGAAAATACGAATGGAATCCTAGTATTGCATGTGAATGTGCTTAGTGTATGGATAACATAAAGAAGAAATGGCATTACAGGTTGGAAGGGATCAACAAGTGATATGAAAATATGTTAGTAGGCTATGTTTGCTTTGAATGCGAGAATAAACAAGTAGTTAGAAATGATAGAGGAGGAATGTAGAGTGATAGGAGTAGGCTATGAACTAGTTTATGGTAGGGTGGGCTGTAAAATATTAACTACATAAACAAAGACAACACTTATTTATATTTAGATAGATGTTAAGGTAAGTGATTCACATATTCATTACATATGTAGACATTCTTCATGTATTTAACATTTTGTCTATTTTCTGACATTCCTCACATATTCAAACATTCTTTGAATACCTTGAATATTAAAAAGATAATTGTCATTTACCTCCTAAATATGTGGCCTCCTAGAAATATAAGTATTTATTCATTAATAACAATGTAATAAGAACATGCAATGAACTAATAACATATTCAATGTATATTCAAGTAATTTTAGTGCACATTAAAGGTTTGAATGTGTAGTATAAAATGACAAAGTTACAATCATATATTCAATGTATGTTTAGTAATTCCAGTATATATTCAGCCAGTCAATATAAATTTAACAAAGTGGATATTCAAATATTAACTACACAAAAACACTATATTTTGAAACTATAAGGCACAAGGGTGGAAAGCCCTATTTTTGGACAATTTCTATGTTGTGTTAGAAGAGTTTATGGCGAAAGGAGGAATAAAAAAATGAACTGAAATAAATCAATATACACTTTGAAAAAATAGTAGTTCAATGTGCATGGTTGAAAAAACAATAGGTCAGAATGAAACCCATTACTCAATAACAACAGTGTATGGTTAATAACAACACTTGTTTGAAGCTGCAAGACACATGGTGAAAAATCCTATTTTTGGGATAATTACTACGTTGTATTAGAAGAGTTTGTGGAGAACGGATGAATAAACAAAAATGCCTTTGAAATAAATGAGTATATGCTGAAAATTAATAATTCGGCATGCATGGTTGAAAAACAACAGGTCAAAATGAAACCCGTTACTCAATAATATCGGTGTATGGTAAATAATGACACTTTATTTTGAAATTGTAAGACACATGGGTGGAAAAAGCTATTTTTGGATAATTTATGCATTGTATTAGAAGAGTTTGTGCCGACGGAGAAATAAAAAAATGCACGAAAATAAATCAATATACACTAAAAACAATAGTTCAGTGTGCATGGTTGAAAAAATATGTTAGAATGAAATTTATTACTCAATAACATCAGTGTATGGTCAATAACAACATTGTATTTTGAAACTATAAGACGCATGGGTGAAAACCCTATTTTTGGACAATTACTACGATGTATTAGAAGAGTTTGTGACGAATGGAGGAATAAACAAAATACATTGAAATAAATTAATATACACTGAAAAATAATAGTTCAACATGCATGGTTGAAAAAAATAGGTCGAAACGAAACCCATTACTCAATAATAGTAGTGTATGGTCAATAATAACATTGTATTTTTAAACTATAAGACACATGGGTGAAAAACCATATTTTTGGACAATTTATACCTTTGTATTAGAAGAATTTGTAATGAATATAGGAATAAAAAAATGCATTGAAATAAATTAATATACACTAAAAAATAATAGTTCAACGTGCATGCATGAAAAAATAACAGGTCATAACAAAACCCATTAAACAAGAACATAACCTTGTGTAGAAATGTGAACAAAAAGTCAAAATATGATGAATCAAATTTGAGTTTATGTCGAATGAAATATTAAACAAGAACATGCACATAAAAAACTAAATAATGAATGAATATGCATTTGTAAAATTGGTAATGCTTGATTAAACAAGAACATGCACATAAACAACTCAATATAGAATGAATATATGATTGTAAAATGGGTATTGCTTGTGAATGCGCTAATTGCATGAAACACGGAAATTTCTCACCTCATCTTTAGCTTTGTTGAAAGGTGTAAAGGGTGTTCATCTCCATCACGGGCGTAAAGGTTTTTTCATCTCTTTCCTAGGGTTAGAAGGGGCGGGAATGTTCACCCCCGCATGTACTGCTTGCGAAATTCAATGTCATGCAATTAATCACAACATTGAATGTTGAAATGGTGCGCGAGGGAAAAATAGTCAAAAAAGGTTTGGCGGAGTGGTAGGGTATGAGGAAAAGTGAATTGAATGCATATTTTTGGAATAGATGTTAATTTGTCTACTTGCTACGTGGGTACAAGTACTTTTTAGCATGGGAAAATGTATTTTTGATTCGCTATGCAAATTTATTTTCTTAATGTTTTTTTATAATGGGTCTGCCATGTAACGATTAACGTGATGCCATGGTGGATTCCCCACTTTTTAAGTCACGAAAAAAATTCACGTGTAGAAAATATTTTAGAGCTTGTCATCGTCACAACTTTAGTTGGGATGTCGTTGAACATAGGATGCTCAACGATTGGTGCCTTTACCCTAGTTGAAGATATTTGAAAATTTATTCATGGCATATCCTTATGTGACACGACGACACTACCACAATATATTGAATATGGTAAATAATTTGGAATGTATGCATTTAATTGAGATAATAGTGCAAGCCTAAATAGTTAGACAAATTGCAGAAGCTGATGGAGATTTAACTCATGGCACAGAAACTTGACTAACTGAAGTACTAGGGAAGTTTAATTGAGAGTTGATTTCCACATAGTTTCACTAAAATGGTGGGACCGATCAAACACATGGGCTAGATAAGGTGCTAAAAAAGAACACATATTGGCATAATAATTAGTTCCAAAAAGCGAAAATTGGAATTAATTTGTTTAATTATATACTTAAATATTTATTATAAACATGTTTTTCAAATTCATTTTAAATAAATCAATGAAACGTACATTATCATGTAATTCTAATTAAAATTTGTGGCTATGGACAAATTTGTTTTCCAATTGTATTTGACATCAAACTACTTCTAAGTTATAGCTATCTATATTTGTGATGGTTAAAAATAATACACTTGCTATTCTTAGGGTGTAAAGATGATCGAAGTTGCTTAAATATGAGACTACATTATACCCATTTTTGTATGTGTAAATGGAATCCATTCCTCATAACGAGATTAGTATGACTTAGGATACAAAGGAATTTTTATTTTTATTTTAACATTAGTATAAGTATCTTAAATATAGTAATTTAAAATATGTTGGGAGATATTAATTTAAAGGTTCTTATGTTAGATTTTTCACTTATCACATTGATTAATACTTCCATTACATTGTTTATCATTTTCAAGAGAGTGGTGAAAATGGCATAAATATAGCTACACCAATGTGTTAGTATCAAAACAATCTATTTGCGAATAAAGGGGTCCAACTCTACAATATGGCCAAGATATTATTATTTTTTCACTTAATTCTCAATAAAGAAGAAGAAACAAAGTTATGGTTGAATGGATGTCAAATTTATGTTATTTTTCACAAACCACATTTATTAGTACTTTCATTACATTCTCTACTGATTTCCACATTGATTTTTAGCAAATGACATCAATTTAGTTGTACCATTATCTTTGGTTTCAAAAATATATACTTGCAAAAATAGGGGCCCAAACATTACCATATGTAAAAGATATTACCATTTTTCGATTGACTTTTCCAAGATTTTTCTAAAACAAAAAATTTAAAGATAAAATTCCATATGATGGTCAAATGGACATCAAATTTAATGTCGATAATAAAAGTGAATAACTCACATCATTACATTACCTAAGTGTCATTGTAGGAACGCCTTTCGGTGCAATTATTGGTATTTGCAATAACCCAAGCTTCAAATTAAACTTTGGCATTATATATGAAGAAAAATAAAACTAGGTGCCTTTGGTTTATTAAAAGGAAGAGTTACATTAGGACATTTCCTCTAATAATAGTTGGGGGTGATCATGGTGGATTGTAAGGGCTATGGATAACTATTTAAGTATGACATTAAATTTGACTTGCATTTGTCTATCAATTAGAAGTATTCACTTTTTACTTTGAGAAGTCAATTGAATCTCTTAATAGATATTAATTTGTAGATGGAAGTGGTATTCTTGTTAGTTAAAGTCACTTAATTATTCCTAGAAGCAAAACAACTCCAACATTGTAGTGCCCACTTCCCTTTGACACCTTTTGATGCTTATTTTGATATTGTTGTTTACGTTATGGACATTATTATGCTTTGATTTAGTATGATGTTAGACATTTGATCATGGATTATTGTTGATCTTGATTTGGTTATGATGCACGATGATTATTAGAGACACTCATATGTGGATGATGATATACTATTTGACATGGATGTTTTATGGATGTTGTTCGGACATGTGATTTTGGATATTATGAGTAGATCTAGGAAATGGATATTATATAATGATGATATAGTTTTTGATATAAATTGTATGTGATAATGTTAAATTACCTTTATGTTGTTGTGATTCACATATTTAGATGATTTTGTGATTATATTTATATTCATTTTGGACGATTTACGATATGGCCACGAGGCCGAAGCGAGGTATTTGTGTTTTGCGGAGTTAATATCACAACAAACATCAGGGGATTGAAGACCAACCACAATGGAATCCTAAGTGAATTCGACAAGGTCACCATGGAAACTTGTTTTATTGTGTTGTGTTTGTTGTTGTTAGGGATTCCCATGGGGGATCACCTTTATATGTGACCATGGGTTTTGTGTATTTTATTAATGTGGTTAATTTTTATTATTGTTGTATGTATTTTATTAGTAATGTGTCCCTTTCTTTTATTTAATTAAAATTGTGGTAGATTAATGTGAGAAATCATATGGTTAAAATTTAAATAAATCAAATTGGGATATGGGAAAGTAATAATGGAATTTGTTGGCTCTTTGTATTAAATATGTAAGGGATGTGTAAGTTTGTGTAAGAGTTGTGTAAGTCAGATTTTGGAGTATGAAACACTCCACCTCCTTGGAAATTCGAATTTGTCCTTGGGGTTGTTTTGGAGGCTTGTGGGACAAGTAAAACTTGTCCCATACCTCTCAATTTAATTTACCAACCATACTTATGGTTGGAGAGGTGATTTTAGACTTTTATAATGCATTTTACTAATCATGTTGCAAGTTTTGATTGCACTCTCTTACATTTTATTTAATTTGCAGTCCTTTGGGGTGTGGGCTTTTGGAGTGTGCAAGTAATTTTTCATATTTTCACCCACCTCTTTATTGTGCTTGGGAGAATGAAATTTTTCTTTTGTGTTTGGAGTTGAGGATGTGTGATGTGGCATCCTACATGGATCCACATCATCCTCTTCTCTTCCCTCTTCTATAAAATTCAAACTCTTTGCTTGTTTTGGGTTGTTGAATCATTTTGCAAACTTATTTGGGGGCACATTTTCTTGTGTTTAGAGCTCTTACTTTTGGAAGGAGTTTGGAGAAACTTTGCATGCTTGGAGATTGTTGTTTTGGGACTGTGTTTTGGGCATTGAAGCTTGTTGTTTGGAAACAAAATCTACCATGGAGAGGTAGGAGTTTAACTCTTCTTTTATGCTATTATTTTCTTGTTGTGTTGTGTGAATGGTGAATGTTGTTATGTTTTTGTTGGCTATATGGGTAGAATACCATAGGAATGGTGTAGGAGAAGGCTATGGGGAATCCATGTGGGGGCATAAGGGAATGTTAGTGGCATCATATTTTGTGGAGGGAGTTTGGGTTTGGGATCCACCATGGAAAAGAAATAGCTTGCATTTCTTACTTTGTGGGGGCATAAGGAAATTTGTGGGGGCATCAGGAGGGATTGTGGGGGGCACAAGGATATGTGTGGTGAAATTTCTTGGCGGTTTATTACAGTGGATGCCCAATTCCCATTGGGAGGCATAAGTAGCTTCCCCCATAGTCCTTTCTCCTTTGGCTTGCATGATCAAGCCTGAGTTCAGTTTGAATGTTTGCAAATGCAGTTGTAAACTACTATTTTTGTTTGGATTGTGTTTTATATTGAATTATGCATGTTGAAAGAATGTTGTGTGTTTTGTGGAAGCCAGTTATTGCCATGGGTTGAATCACACCTGTTATTGTATTGTGGTTGGGGCTCGGGGCCAATGATGAAGGATGGATTATCCTTTCATTGGATGTCTTGGTTGGGTGGAGAGCGTTGCCTTTCCCCCACTTTTGTTGTGATCAATTTGGAAGAGAAAGAAAAACTTGCATGTTGTTGTTCTAGAGCAGAAGAAGAAATTTTTCCAGCCCCTTGTGAAACAAATTCATTTGTAACCTTTCCCACTTGAAGTGGATGAAATTGTAATATATATTTGTGAAGAAAAGATGTTGTAATTGGTTATGAAAGTTACTTATTCGAATTGTGAAAGATATTTATATTCTGTTTTGTTTATTGGAAAGAAAGAAATAGAATTATGTTAATTGCATTCAAGGAATGGAAGAATGTAAAGATGTATTTATTTTTGAATTAATAAAGAATTGCAAGATCTTCTCTCATTTGCATTGTTGTGTTGAATTGGAATATCAAATTGTGATTGGAATCCCTATTTTGGAAAATTAAAAAAAAAAAAAACGTGAGAAGTAATTGTATTAATTTGCCTTGTTTCAAATATATGATTTTGGGGAAAGAAAGAAACTAGATTCTTGTTTTTAATGATTGCTTGAAGAAGGAAAACACTTAAGTCTACCATGGATTGAATTAAATGTTTCATTGTATGGAAAAAGAGATAGTTAGATCTCTGTTTGAAAAGAAGAAATGCACGTGGAAATAATGCAGTATTTTGTATCTTTGGAAATGTGTAAAATGGAATTCAGATATTGCATTTTAATTAGAATGGTTTGTTTAAAACAACTGAATGTATTAGATTAGATTAGAAATAAAATACCACACTTAAATGATGAAATTGATATACAGATTTTCCTAGAAATGGATCTTTGTTGTAAATTTAAAACTGACAATTATTTAATTAAAATGTATAGTTCGGACCTGCACATTATAATCAACTTGGAAATGTTAAAATTTAGCATGTTGTATTATCAAGGAACTCAAATTGACAAAGAAAACTTAAGAAAACAATTTAAACATTGCAAAATCGAGCCCAATCCCTTTCATTGTCATTTTCCGTCAATTATTGGAAAAATGTTAATTGGAAATCAATTGAGTAAATTTACCTTCCTAAAACACTCTAAATCCTTCCTAGAATAATCCTCCATGTCTGTTTGGCATGTTGAGTGAAGGAGGAGATCAAATTGAATCAAATTTATAAGTCAAAATTTACCAGTTGGCTTTTTAAAATCCTGCAGATCGTTTTCATAAAATTGACCCCTTAAACTTGTTGGTGTGTGTATTTTCCACATCATTAGGTGAGTCATCTCACTTAGGTGAGATCGTAGGTCCATGTGTCATTTAGGGGTCATTATGATATTCCCTTATGAGTCGGTGCATCGACGTCGGTGCGTTAAGCAGCGTCGATACGTCATATGCGTCATTGGGAGTTACACTTATATTCTGGGAATGTAACTCCCCCTCTCTACTCGAGTTGTCATGATTGCAGCACTGGGGGTTACTCAGCACCTCCTATATGTACACATCTTTTGATCTATGAGATAGAGGAGAGTTTTATGGCTTAACTAAGTTCTACCCATTTGTCGAATCTTTGCATGCACATTCTGGTTGATGCTCGCTCCTCCTGAGATCTCTTCACGATGTTGTTCGCATGTCCGTTGATGTCCACGTCGTCCCTCGTGATCCTTGCTTGTGGGTTTTCAAACCCTCTTTCATGGTATCAGAGTGGATCTTGTGGATCCATGCACTCCTCGGCATTGCTCGTGTGTTTTCTGGCCTCGGTGTGATATCCAGTTCTCGTTGCGTGTGTCGTAATGGATATTCCGTTATGTGCTTCAGTGCATTGATTCGAGTGCTTATACCTCCACTCGGTTGTTCGTGGTTCATGGTTGGATCTACATGCATTTTATGTGTGTTCTAGGGTGCATTTCAAAGTTCACGGGTTGCAGATTTCTGAGTTTAGTCTTTCCCAGAGCTCACCAGTGTTTTGTGCTCCACCGATGTGCATTGTGCTCATGTCTTTACTGGCTCATGCATTAGTGGTTCGTTGCAAGTTACCTTTGCACTATAGACAGCTTGGGAGTGGTCTTTTTGCTCTGTTTCAGCTCCAGCCAGCCTCACGTGGTTCCTCCAGCTACCTGCTCATGAAAACACTTCGTTTCTCCCAGCGTGTTGGCTCCAACCTGCTCCATCTCCACGCACCTGCTCCTTGGGCATTTCAACCTGCTGCTCCACCTATTTTTTGCTTTGGAAAACGTTATTCTCAGCTCTGGCATGTTTTTTCTTGCAGACCTACATTTTTTTCTCCTTGCAGACCATTTTTGGGTGGTTGCATAGCTGCTCGTGGTTCCTCCAAAGCATCTCTCCTCCACGTGGGCTCTCCTCCTTCCACTCATTTCGTGCACCATTTAAACATTTTTTTGACCTGCACACCCAGCACAGTCATTTTTTTGGCTTTTCTGGCATTTTTGGTGGTTTGGGATCTCTGCTGCTCTCCCACGTGCCTGCAGCACCTTCCAGCTCACCAACACAGCCTCCAGTGACCTCCAACGACCTTCAAACCCAGCCACATGCATTGAAAAATGTTTTTTTGCTGCTCAGCATTGGAAAAACGTTTTTTTGATTTGTTGTCTTCATTGGCGGTTACAACGTTGCATTGGTTACTATTCTTCTTGCTAGGGTAACGTCTCCTCCAATGCCTGCAGATCTCCCTGATATCTTCAACTTCTGCAGCGGCCTACCCGCTCTCCACTCAGCCTGTAGTTTCACTGCAACTTCAACGATTACTTGTCTTGCTGGAAAACCTGCACACGTGGACTTGCACTCACCTGGACTGCAGATCTTTCACTAAACGTGGGCCCACTCTCAGCCCTCTTTTTAATGTTTTATGGCTTAAAAAAAACATTCATGGCATGTAATTGAGTTTTAGACTGTTTTTTGGCTTGTATTCTTCCCTTCCTTCGAGTGTCGAAGACGGAGGGCGAGGTCCAGGGTTGGCAGGAGGCTAACCCCCCCTCGCGATTAAAACAAAACCCTACTAAAATTCTATGTCATTTCCAACAGTACCCACACGACACCTTTTGCACCCATTTTAGGCATTTTTTTAATGCGTTTACAACATCTAGTGTATTTTTCCATCAGTTGCGGGAATCGTTTTAATGCTATAACTTTTGACTCGTTGCTCAATTTAGAGAACTTATTTAGTCAAATTTGCATGATTTTTACACTTTACATGATGACATTATCTATTTTGTAAACGTGCTACTTTTATAAAGTGCTAAATGCAGGGGGTTGCTTGTACTCTTAGGTTTTGCATGCGAGATGCATTATCGGCCAAGTTCGACGTCTTGATTTCGTGCACCTTGCACTTTTGATTCCACATCATGGAGACTAATCTTTCTAGACTTGAGCATCGTAGGATCGCCTTATAGCCTCTGCCACTTCTCACCAGGAGAGAGAACTATTCAGCCTGGCATGCTTCCATGGAACGTTACTTCACCCAAGAGGGTCTTTCAGCCTTCTTACTTGGGCCAGTTCCTGCACCCATTGATCATTGTCATCTAGAAGACTTCCTCGACACTTGTGACCATGTCTTTGGTCACATGATGATGCATGTCTCTCGTTCTCTCTGGTTTCACATGGCAGACTCAGATCCACCTCACCGTGTCTGGAGCATTCTTCAGTCCTTGTATGGAGACCCTTCACATACTGTCGCCATTGTTGTTGCTGCTGATTCAGTTGTCTCCTCCATTTCTTCATGTGATGACAGTTCCACTGACACAGGCTCACTTGGTTCTACTTCTGATGATGAGGATTGTGCATCCAATTCTGATGTTGAGAGTACTACAGAGGACTCTTCTCCTCTTTCTCTCACTATTCCAGACATTTTTGTCACCCCCACATCTCATCAGATATCGAGCAGTCTCATACTCAGTCTCACACCGTCATTACACTAGCCTCCTTTCCACTTCCAGTGTGCGAGGCCCACTTCACTCCTCTACCTTCATTGGATGACTCATACCTATCTAACATCGCTCTTCTATTTATTGAGCCCCCTCATTGGGACGCGTATCTACCTGACCTTAGTCATCTTTTCAGAGTCTACTTATGATGCACTATAGGTCCCTCATCCATCTACAGGTGTTTCAGAGGAGTTCATCATCTCTGTTGTTGGGAGTGCCCCTTCCGGGAATCATGTCACTTCCACATTTCTAGAGACCTTCATTGATCCACCCTCAGTTGTGGATCCCTTTTCTATTATGGAGGATGTTTTGTTCCCTTCACATCACTTGGACATCCTTTCTGTGGGTGTTCCTCTTCACTCTGACAATTCTATGCACGTGGCATTACCTTCGGTTCCTTGGCACTCACTCGCTAGACCTATGTCACACTTTTGTGCACTAGACTTAGAGTTCTTCGTGTTGCTGCCTTCATTTCCTTTGTGGAGTGGGCGGACTTCCAACACGTCATTTCTGTCCTTCCTAAGGGTAGGCACACAGTTCATTGCGGGTGGCTCTTCTTCAGTCCAGAGGCAGAGGATCTCATCATCGACATTCTTCTGGGAGACCTAGAGCTACAGAGTTCAGATCCATCCATGGCATCTTCTACATTCCTCTCATCTCCCTCTTCTTCTCTCTTCTTCTTCTTTCCGAGAGATTGCCTCTTTGTACATGGGTACCTTTTCAGGCTCATCTAGAGCTGGGACCCATATTTGGCATCTTTCTTAGATTAGAGAGTGTTTTGTTCTCTTATGGTGGATGTTTTTCCCATTAGGTTTTCCTTCACTGCTTGGGACTTCTTCTTGTATGTGGGTACCTCATCAGGCTTTGTGTCGGGACCCATTTCTCATTTCTGACTTACCACCTCATCCTAAGTTATGATGAAGGGGGCGTGTTGGTGTGTGTATTTTCCACATCATTAGGTAAGATCGTAGGTCCATGTGTCATTTAGGGGTCATTATGAGATTCCCTTACGCATCACTACGTCGAGTGGGAGTTACACTTCTATTCTGGGAATGTAACTCCCCCTCTCTACTTGAGTTGTCATGATTGCAGCACTAGGGGTTACTCAGCACCTCCTATATGTACATGCCTTTTGATCTATGAGATAGAGGAGAGTTTTATGGCTTAACCAGGTTCTACCCATTTGTTGAATCTTTGCATGCACATTCGGTTGATGCTCACTCCTCCCGAGATCTCTTCACGTTGTCATTCACACGTCGTTGATGTGCACGTCGTCCCTCGTGATCCTCGCTTGGGTTTTCAAACCCTCTTTCAAAACTTTATCAAAATCTAAAATTTATGATTCATGTGTAAATAAGGTGCTAAGATCTTTCGAGAAAGTCCTTGTTTACCTAAAACTAAGCTTCCTAGCAAAATTTATGGCTCTTTTAAGTTTTCCTTCACTGGCGGGCCCGCGTCCAAAAATTTCCGTTAAAATCCTTAGAAAAATTGTTTGAAAAATCTTAAGGGAAAATTTTTAAAATTTTCCCCATAACCAACCAGAGGCTACCACATGGCACCTTGGGTGACGGTGGGGGGGAGAACCTTTTGTTTTTGCAAAATTTTGTTTGGGAAAATTTCCCTTAAAACCTCCACAACCCCACACTCCCACCCTGCCATGGGAAAGTCTCCTTCATGGATGCTCAAACCGCGCATGTGAAAACTAACCCCTTTCCCTCCCTTAGCGAAATTCACCGACTCACCCCACCACCCTGCCCATCCCTTTTCTCCCCATCGTGGTTGTTGGGCACCACGTGTCCCTGGCGGACCCATGGGCGCATGAGCACTCATTGGAATTTTCCCCCTTTGGAAAATCTCTGCTAAAGTTCCTTGAGTACACCCCATTCCTCTTTTTCTCCTGCTTGGGCTTGGAACCCGAAACATGTCCTTAGAGGACCCGTGGAGGTGTGGGAGAAATTTGGACTTTGTACCCACGTGGGGAAAATTTGCCAATCTTGCCCCTTGCAACCCACCAACCTGGAAAATGGGTTTTCTTCCCCGCTCGACACGTGTCCCTTTTGGGAAAATTTGACCCCGAAGTTTTCAGTCCATATCTAGAGTTTTACAAGGAGTTAGGAGGACTTCTTTATATCATTGGAAAGGTGAGAAAATTTCCTATCCAATGGGAATGATTTAGGGAAATTTTGAATGCATTAAGTGTGAGAAAAATCAATTTGAAACTCTGAGCCTGTTAGAGAGTGGGTATGGTGTTAATTTACCCCGAACCTAACTAAAACCTTTAGCCCTAAAATTTGGACCTTGTGACCTCTGATAATTGTTAATAAATGAAAAGTATGTTCTAGTATTTTAGATTTGTTCCAGAACCTGTTGGTGTCAATTGTTGTCTTGCAACCTGGTTGTGGACACTTCTAATAAAAAAATTATTCCATAATTTTCCTAACTAATCCTAGGTTGTTTCTTGGGTCTCAAGTGGGTTGTTTAAATGCATATCACACTTGGTATCAGAGCAGTGGTTCAAAATCTTAGACCACTTTGGGCACACTAGAAAACTTGGGACATGAAACTTAAACCTAGAAAAATTTTCAAATCTAAAACCAAACAACTTAGTTTAGAAATTGCATAATTTTGTAAACATGGAAACCGAATAAAACTTAGAAAAATGAACTAACTCTCGCTTTGCTTTGTTATGTGCGGGAGACGTAGAAGAGGTGAGGGGAATTTTCACAGAGACTCTGGACTTACTACCACTACCACCACCACTTTGGATCGGGGTGTAGCAGTTATCCTACCCAGATTTTGTAGACTCTTTAGGATGTGAACGCCACTCGATGCGTAGAGGATTAGGAGGAGGACATGTAGCTAGTCATGACAGAGCCCCTTCCATTGAGGGTCAAGTATCTCCTTGACCCAACGAGGAGCATAGAGGAGATAACTCCCATGCGGAGTCAGCCAAAGCAGATTCACCATAGAGGGGACATGGTGACCGAGTTTCGAGCGTAGAGAGAGGTCTCGGAGCCCTAGGCTTAGGGATCGGCACCGAGAGACCTAGAGGCTGTCAGACCATAGCTGCAGATCACATCAGGGAGATCCTGAAGCTTCGGCCATCACATTACTCAGGTGACATGGGTGGATTTCAGGAAGAGGCCTGGCTAATGAGCTTGAAGCGGTTGCTTCAAGCTTTGTCCTTGTTCTAGCAACACGAAAGCTCGTGTTCTTTGTTGGTTAGATAAAACACTTAGCGAAATCACACACAAAGTCTTGGAAAAATAGGATGGAATCAAAGGCATGGAGGAATAGGAAGGCGTCGGTGCGAGAGGTGTAAAGACAAAATTTTAGGACTTAGCTGATTTTGTAGATCGTCTATTTTCGAGAGTTGGCATGTGGAACACACAAAGCAATGTCGAGACTTACGCACCATGTTTTTCTATATTTCAAGGATCATATCAAAGAAGCACTCTTGCATGGAAGTAATCCAAGAATAGATTCATCACTCTAGTTAAGCTGGAAGTGATCTATAGATAGCATACTTGCATGTATGGCTATAATTGTAAATGCAGTGCGTATTATTATTAGCGTGCGACCTATTTTTGACATAGTTAGCAGTGATGGGCAAGTTCCCCACCCTATATATATATATTAGATTAATCACCTAGTTGATAGAAGGTGGTGTCAAAGGGTTAGATATTCATGAAGTGCATGAGCTGGATAATTGTAATAGATCCATACACATGCATGACTATTATTGTATCAAGCTTTTGTTTCATTGTCATGTTTAAAATATGAAGAATATTATGTCACAAACAAATTGTCTTTTATGTGTTATCATTACATACTATTGATTTATTAATGATTTATACGTAAATGCATGCTTTTATAAATCTGGTTCGGTATCACTGTGTAATAGTGGATTAGTTTTTAAATATATGTCTTTATCATTTCACAATGCTACCATCATGCTATAATAACCCTAAAGAGGACTGGTACCTTGGCGCACTTTGGGTGAGTGCTCACCTGTCTTTGAGTGATGTGCCAGCGTGACTAGGTGTTATCTGAGAATTCTAGGCTGCATCATTGGTTCCATTGTCGGGACCTCTTTTTTAGTTGTTTTTAGAATGGTTCGCGATGAAGACATACTAGCTAACTTTGATTCATGATTTGGATTCATGAAGAGTGGATTCATGATTTGGAGGAAGAATACGCATGAAGGTTTAGGACTGGATCTAGATTTAATGCACGCACTTGGGTAGAGAATAATTTGTATGATAGTTTATACGAAAGCTTCTTTGTTATCTTTCCCGTAGAATTATACAAGTGGTTGAATGCATATGCATCTAAGTGGAATTGGAGGTATCACACACTTGTTTGGACACATAAGGAATTTCAGACACTATATGATGCGACTTGATTTGATCTGGACATGGTAGATACCTAGTTTCGTGGTGTTCTAAATAGCTATATTCTGGAGTATTCAATTTCGAATTATTCATGCCCGGAGGTAGCTGAGTTCTAGTTCCTATGGTATCCTAGAGGGACGTATTTGCAAGGTATTCCACTGGCAATCAAAATACTGATGGTAACGTTGAACTTGGAAGATAAACCCATGGCAAGCTAAAAATCTCCATGTGCGGGGGTAGGGGCAGGATTGGTGAAATGTGGAAAACCTAGCGGCATCACAATAGAGGAAGAGAGGCCTGAAGTATGATGAGGTGCAGGTGATGAGAGGGAATTATGAAAGAAGCAAAAAATTAGAGAATGGATGGTGTTGTGGAGGAGATGGCTCGTGAAGGATTTGAGGCTCATGGGGATGAAAAAGAGCTAGAGCATCAGGAACTCCCCATCTAGGAAAGCATGACAGAGAACCCTCTTCATCCTCACATGGATGCACACTAGTGAGATATGACCTGGACCATGGGTGCACATCAAAGCCAACCTTCTGACCTAGCCCTTGCACTTGGTTTTCCAGTATCTAGTATAACAGGTAAACAAAGTTTTCATTTAGGAAGTGAAAGAGCAGAAACAAGTTAGATAGAAAGTACATCAATGGCAGCACAGAGACAACTTCATTATTCTTTGGGGGTATGTTTTTAGGCTCATCATCTACAAAGAATATGAGTGCGCCTAGTGTGGGAATCACCTCTGGAACTAGGACCACTTCACAGACTGTAGGGGTCCAGTATAGTACCAATGTTGGGACACAGGGGAGTGCATCTATGGGCCCTATTCCAAGTCTGAGGAGGATCGGGAGGTATGGGCAGTTCTAGTTCTGGTGGTTCGGGTGGTTTTGGAGGTAGAGGAAACCAAGGAGGTTCTAGGTTGAGTGGTCAAGGCCCAAAGCAACCCCAGAACATTTATATGGAGATGTCTCTTCATCTCCCAGAGTACAGAGGTATCAAGGATGCTACTGAACACATTCATATGTGTGAAATATTGTGGCACGTGAAAGGTATCATGGCTTCTGAGTGTAAGGCAAGTCAATTTGCTACTACGTTATAGGCACACACACACAACTGGTATAGGAAGTTTGATCCCAATCAAACTTGTATTGATTATGTAGCATTGAAAGATGCTTTCTTAAAAGAGTTCCATATCCCAAAGTTTGAGTAGAAGATTATAAGCACACTTAAGGATATAAAGCAAGGCACTACTGAAAGTGTACGTGAGTATGATGCCCATTTTAAAACACTTCTATCCAAACTCTCCTATGACATACATGCAAGTCAACATGCACAATGGTTTGTCGGGGATTGATTACTCCATTTCAAAGAAACTGTCACATAAAAATTATACCAACCCGTGCCAAGCATTGGAAGTAGCTCTACGTGTTGAGGTAGTTGGGAGTATTGACACTGGAGTTAGTCCATTCTTGGAGGCTTAGATAATGGCTATGGAAAAATAGTTAGAGAAATTATCAACAAACTCAGCTCATGAAATGTGCTCAGGAATCTAGTGTATAGATTGTGAAGTGGAAGGCCACACCAAGGATAGTTTCCCTCGCAGAATATATACATTCATTGTTGTTAGACTATGAGATTTTCCATTTGAATCATGATGCTAGTCATTGCCCCTACTACAACACGTGATCAAGAAGAATGTATCCTCTTTTTGTAAAATTTGTAGGTCCACGACCCATGATACTGAAGATTGTAGATTGATTGGCTAGATCCATGATGCCATTGATATTGGGGTGCGACAATGAGTGCGAGTGTGGCTGATAGTTCTAAAGGAAAGAATGACCATCAAGATAGGGATTATAATCAAACACACCATGATAGGAATGATGGAATATTTAAAGGAGGTCGTGAAAGAGGATGAGGATATCAAGGTGGATATGGAGGACGAGGCCGAGGCGGGGAAGAGGTGACTCCCTCGAGGAACTTGCTATACATGTGGCTCACCCGACCATTATAGGCATGAATGGCCACAGAATATTTCCTGTTCATTTTGTGGAAAAAGGCATAGTTATAAAGAGTATCAAATTATATGAGCATCTCAAGAGTAAGCAGCACAAGCAAGAAAACAAAGGTGCAGGGATGGTTAGAATCTAGCGCATAGTAGAGAATCAGTGGATGCCCAAGTTAACACCATAACCTAATGCATAGTAATAGTCAAGATAACCACATGAGTTGAGGTGGCACGCACGAAAGAGGTCTTGCAATAGAAGCTAACAATCACTAGGGAGGAGGTTTTGCATGCTAGGTATCCAAATCTAACTCATTAGAAAGAAGTCTATTAGGAAACTATGGAGGTCCTTAGAATCCTTCAAGGTGAAATACAGTGTTTGAAAGAGCAGTCTCTAAAATTGGAGCATAAAGATACAAAAAAGGCCCCGTCTAATATTGATGACATCAGAGAGGTATGTAGAACATTGTGCCAGGAGAATATTATTCCTTTATTGGGAAATTAGTTGAGGGGAATACTGCATGTGGAACTGAGAGATCTGGAAGACAAATAATTCATGTGAATCTCCCCGATAGCATTGATTACGACAAGGAGATCAATTTGAATTTTGTTGTGGATGGGTGGTGGTTGAGCAATATTTTGATTAACATAGGTGTAGAAGTGAATGTAATTACATTGGATTCATGGGTATAAATGGGGACACCCCATTGTAGCCATCATCTAATGTATTGTTCATGTAAAATAGAAAAAGCTACTCCCATAGGAGTTTTGAAGGATGCATCTATCACTATACAAGGGGCCAAGTTCACGGGAGACTTCAAAGTGTTAGCACTTATATAAGTAGATAGCTTCCCAGCTTTGCTTGGACATCCTTGGTGTTTTGCAAACAATGCTGATTTGAGGTTTAATAGGGGTATATCATCTTCGAGAACAAGGAGGAAATGGTCATAATACCATTGAGAGATGGGAAATCCATACCATATGTGGAACCTTTGAGTGAAGAGGACTTGAATAGAATCTATATACGCGTGATTCGGGACCCTAGAGGTCAATGAGCCATCTAAGGAAGGAATCCTTCATTGGGAAGATTCTCAGTCAATCAGTGATACTACCAAGTATTACTTGTGATAATTGGGCTCATGGCACTTATGAACTAGTGGGGCTTGCAAAGTTAAGTGCACGGTTCTTGCAAAAATGGTTTTCGATCTATCCAATGTATAGGTCACTCAGTACCCTGATATACTAGATCCGAAGATCTAGGTTGGATTCTTACAGGCCATGGAGGCAAACTGGGTTGACCAGATTAAAAGATGAGATATGTTGTCTTATACTTTGGGTGGGACAACAATGCATTGGTGGGTGGTCCACAGGGATAATCTCTTAGAATGGGGAGAGATTGGGACCGCCTTATCAACTAGGTTTTCAAGAAGTAATGCACCTACAAAAATTTTCCCTTATCATGGTGATCAACTTGTTCAACATCATATCCAGCAGTGTGAGAGACTCTAGACAATAGGACAGGAAGCATTACCACCCTCACTTTGGGTGCATTAGTTTTATTCTACTCTACAAGGTTGCGCATGTGCTTGGTATGTATATGCTGAATTACATCGTGACACTAGAAATTGGTAGAATTTGACTGCAGGGATGATCCAAACTTTTGACTTCTTCTCATCTACACCACCAGTGAACAAGGCTTTAAGCTTTATCAAGCGCTTAACCATGGGAGACAAGTGGGAAAGTGGAAGAACTTATTCAGAATTATTTGGTGAGACAGAGATAGGGGCGCATTTTGAGGATGAAGTAGATGATATCATACTACTTGAGTGCGCTTCTCTGGAAAAAGACAAGGGGAAGTTGGTTTACATAATTGATGATGAGGAAGTTGAGCACTTGGAAGTGGATCATTCACATGGAGCACATGAAGTATTAGCTAGTGTGGATGTAGATGCACGCGCATATCATGAACCTATGAAGACAACAAAGGTAAATATTGGCACAGAAGCTGAACCTAAAGAGGTGATAATTGGGGATTATTGGTTAGAATCAGAAGTGGCAAAGATCATAGATTTACTTAGAGACTATGAGGACTTATTCCCAAGAGGATACCATGAACTTAAAGGCATGCATAAATCACTTGGAGAAATGAAGATAAAGCTTAAGCAAGGTGCGTGCCCTGTTAGGAAATGACCTTTTCAAATGAATCCCAATTTGTGCAAGAAAGTAAAGGAGGAAATTGACAAGATGCTGAAATCTAGGATCATACGACCATTGGATGAGTCAGAATGGGTCATTCCTATGGTGATAAGTATAAAAAAGGATGGTAGGATTCAAATTTGTGTTGATTATAGAGAGTTGAATGTAGCATGTGTTACAGATCCCTTTCCTACGCCATTCACAGAGGAAATATTAGAAGGAGTGGCTGGGCGCGAGATATATTCATTTACAAATGGGTTCTTAGGGTATCATCAGGTTAGGATTGCCCTAGAAGATCAAGAAAAGACCACCTTCACTACTGAATGGGGAAGATTTTCCTATACTGTGATGCCCTTTGGATTGAAGAATGCACCTATTGTATTTTCAAGGATAGTGGTACAAGCATTCAAGGATTTTATTCACAACTTCTTACAGGTCTATCTTGATGATTGGACCGTTTATGGGCTAATTAAGGATCATTGTGACAATCTATGCTTAATGTTTGAAAGATGTAGATAGTTGAGTATCTCGTTGAACATCAAGAAGTGCATCTTTGCTACTCCCTTTGGCATATTTTTAGGACACATAATCTGCAAGGAAGGGTTATTGGTCGATCCAGCTAAAGTTGCGGTCATTTTAGGCTTAAAAGCGCCCTCCAATCGAGAGAGAGAGGTGACCGGATTTTGGGTCATACAGGGTATTACAGGAAGTTTATAAAAGGGTATGTAAAATTTTTCCGCACCCTTGGAAGAATTTCTCAAGGGGAAAGGTACATTCTATTGGGGGAGTCACAGCAGTGCATGTTTGAGATATTGAAGAAGAAACTTACTACCACACCTATCTTGCGCTTTCCTTCATGGGATAAACCTTTTCATGTTCACATGGATGCCTTTGGTGGCATGACCATTGGTGTTGTCTTAGATCAACCTAAAGAAGGTATAATTTATCATCCCATTTGTTTTGCTAGTAGGAATTTGACCCCTGCTAAATAAAATTATACCACTATAGAGCGCGAGGCTTTGTCCATGATATATGCCTTGCACAAATTTCAACAATATCTATTGGCCACACCTTTTGTGTTTTATACAGATCATATGGCATTGAAGTATTTGGTGAACAAGCCCGTCTTACAAGGGTGCATATGTAGATGGATGCTCTTATTTCAAGAGTTTGACTTTACAGTTGTGGTAAAACCAGGGAAAAGTAATTCTAGACTGGATCACTTGTCTAGAGTTCAATCAAGTGAAGAAGCAAAAACAATAGAAGAGACCATGCTGATGCACAGTTGTATAGGTTACAATGTGTGCCAATGAAATTAGAGGACATTGTTGTCTTCCTAAGGATGGGGATGACACTAGAAGGCATGAGGTCCTTGGAGAAAAAGCAACTTGCTATACACGTGGCACCATTCATGTTAATCAGTGGTGATTTATACAAGTTAGGCAGAGATGAGGTGTTACGTTGTTGTGTATTAGAGCATGAACAAAAGGATATAATGGAGGAAGCCCATGGTGGTATTACAGGTGGCCACTATGCAGGTGATGCTACAAGCGTGAAAGATCCTACTTGCTAGTTTGTGGTGGGAAACGTTGTATAAGGATTGTAAGAGTATTGTAAGGCATGTGACCATTGTCAGCATCTAGGTCGACCAAGACAGAGGGATGATATGCCCTTACGACCAATTACAAGTCCAGAACCCTTTGAGAAATGGGCGATAGACTTTGTAGGGCCTATTTTACCAGTTGCGCGTAGGATTGGATCACGTTATATCATTACTTGTACCTATTATCTTACAAGATGGGTAGAAGGTGCTCCTACGAAGGACTGTACAATGGCTACAACAACAAGATTCTTATGGGAAAATTTCCTTACCAGGTATGGTTGTCCTTTAAGTTTAACCAGTGATAGGGGCACCCATTTTTTAAATGAGACAATCTGAATTCTGTTAGATGAGTTTATGGTTGCCCACCACAAGACTACACCCTATCACCCTCAAGAAAATGGAACTATTGAGGCTTTCAACAAGATTTTGAGCCACACATTGACCAAGATTTGTGATGTGGGATGAAAATATTGGGATGACAAAGTATCTGTTGTTCTTTGGGCCTACCAAACAACATACAAAATATTAAACAAAGCCACACCTTTTCAGTTGGTGTTTGGCATGGAATTTATTCTTCCTATAGAATTTATGTTACCTTCTTTGCGCATTGCATGCACTAGAGGTCTAGCTGATGAGAAAGCTTTGGAAGAATAAATTGAGAACATGGTTCAACTGGATGATCACCGGGCCATAGCACGTTGAAGTCAAAAATAGGAGAAAGAGCACCAAAAGCATGACATGATAGGCATATCGGGATAAGAAACTTATTGTCGGACAAATGGTACTTCTGTATGACTCTAAGTTTTAACACCATCCAGGGAAGCTCAAGGTGCATTGGTTGGGGCCATATGTTATTACTCACATAGTTGAATCAGGTGCTTGCTAGTTAGAAGCAATTGATGGAACATAGTTACCGGATTACTTTAATGGGAGTAGGTTGAAGCCCTACTATAAATAAGTCTTCTTGGTGTTTGTAATAAGGCAGTGTTTCTAGATAGATTAGGTTTCCTTTTTTGTATTTCCTTAATGTGTTTCTTTCATCGTCACTATGCTTTGTCAATTTAGTTCTTGTTTTTGTGTAATAAGTGTGCTTGCGCGCATGAAGCTCACTACAATATGAAGCATGTTGATGCACAGAGGACTGCACATCCTTTTAGTATGGGGTGGATTATTGGTGACTCCCAGGTATAATGTTGTGAAGATTGGAAGGTATAATGCTGCGGATGTTGAAGAAGTAAGCTACTAAAGGTGATTTACAAAGGATTGCTTCTCAAAAGTAACCAAGGGTGGAGATGAATGAAGGAAAAGTATAACGCGAGGTAAGTGGCAGCCATGATAACTACTAGGAGAAGGTGCAGTGACGAGGTACTCGAGAGCACTAGAGCGCGCGAAGGGAAGTATTCGTGACTAGAAGGTAGGAAGGTGCGCTAGAAGGTTATAGTTGTGGCACGAAGATGTACCACACGGAAATGGAAAAATTGAGAAATAAATGAGAAATATTTGGTAGGTGAAGGAGCAATTAATGCATTAAAAATTGCAAATCTATATAAGGACAGGGTGTGAATTCATTTCTACCCTTACAACTACGAGAATTCGACGAAGAGCTTAGTGAGAAGAGTTGAGTAAGAGATTCAAGGTGTGAAGAGGGCAAAACCAAGTGTGAAAGGAAGATCTGTGTATTGGAGAAGCTTGTATCCCCATAGAAGAAGGGTTTAAACAAAGCAGATTGACATAGTAGAGCTAGGGCACGTAATTTCATGATTATAATTTAGGGCGCGATTGAATCGGGTTAGGGTTTGAAGTAACCCATTAAAAGAGTTACAAAAGAAGGTGTAGAAACACAACACAAAGGGAAGAATGGCTCCAAAGAAGGAAGCAACAGTAGTAAAAGGAAAGAAGAAGGTAGTAGTGGAAGAGGAGGAAGAGATGACTCCTAAGAGCAATTTTTAGAGATGCAGTACCCTAAAGAAGTAATTGTGGGCTAGGAATGGGATTCCCACATACGACAGAGAAAATAAGCAAGTACAACCATCAAACCAAGGACAATCAGAAGAATTTAGATGATTTACTTAACTCCTAAATGGACAGGCAAAATGGTGATGGGATGCCGATATATGATGACACAAGGGAGAACTTATTGAAAAGGATTGGTGTTTACCAATTATATGAGCTCCCATACTTTAGGAAATATGCACCATTATATAGGTGGCTGATGAGCCGAGTCCATGAGGACTTCTTCTATTTTGTAGGGTGAAGGGTAAGACTAACACCCATGTTAATTGCCACAGTAACAGGTTTAAAGGCGAGGTGAGGACATCAAAAATGACCTAACTGACAAGGTTGCCATATTGGAAACACACAAAGCATTGGGATACTAGAAAGGACCGTGTGAAATGGACATAGATAAATTACACGATTTTCCGTAGTGAAAAAGCAAATAAGCCTGGTTACTTAAATTGAATGACCAAGATCATTGGTCACAAGTAAACTCAATGTGGCTGCATGTGGCAAAGCGCATGTCAGAAGGGGTTATTTACAACATTTCCAGCTTCATTGCAGAACAAATAGTAGAGGAATCACACACTGGAAGTAAGATAAGTTTTGGTTTCATCTTACTTTCTTTAGTATTCATGGAGATTGGAGTATCGGATGGCCCAAAAGAAAGTATATGGGAATACCCCAAAATAACAAGTCTCCAGCTAAAAGATTCAGCAAGTATCTATGCAAGGGGTCTATGACAGATGAGGTAAAAGAGAGAGCGGAGATGTGGTATGATAGGCTCCGTACGGCTTTTAAAGAGGAGTGGTGCATACCAAAGGAGTTTCCTCGGTATTGGGGAAGTAGGCTTAGTTTTTTGTTTACCAACATTTTTGTATTGTGCATTTTCCAATGGTGGATGGATCGTGGAGCCCCTAGTGTAAACTACCATATGCATTCACAATGTGGTATTTCCAAGCTTCTGTTCATTGGTTCACTGATACAAGGAGGTTAGTGTTTAATGCAGACAAGGTGGATTGCGAATACCACACCTTGCAAAAGAAGTATGGGTATCAGGGAAGAATGCTTACAACGAGAATATTATCTCAGAGATTTTGAATATCAAACCAGAAACACTTGCTATTTGGGATATCGGGGCCACGCTCATATATCTCCAACTTAAACCAAAGATGGAGAATAATAAGTATGTAGAGAATGAGTTCGTGCTCCTAGGACCACCAAAGGGGAAGCACACTATGGAAAACATCTCGGCACATAGGCTTTCTAAAGCCATGCAGGCTGACGAGGAAGAGGATGAAGAGCATGAGGATAGCGATGGTTTGGTGCATAGGAGGAAGAAACCATCTGGTAGACAGGAGGAGGAGTGTGTGATGAATTCACAAGGAGAAGAAAAGACTGAGGTAGCATAGGGTGACCAATGGTTCATAAAGGTGTTCAAGTGCATAACGTCACAAGTGGAAGCCCAACAGACAACAAGGAAGTCACCACGACTCTCACCAGTAGAGGAACCTGAGGAGAAGAAGAGAAGAAGAAAGCTCAAGCTAGATGAAGAAGCAGGAGAGTCTGAGGAGAAAGTGCTTCCATCTCCAATCCATCATAGGGTAGAAGAGGAGACTTAGAATGAGGAGGAGGAAAAATTGAAGCGGAGAGGAAGAAAGGGAGCAATCAGAAGCTACACAAGGCAAGGATGAGGGCACAACCAAGTATTCCTAACCTTGATGCTGCCATTCCAAAAGGGCCAAGGTCCCGTCGGACAAGTGAGGACGTAAGGGTGTAAACAATGGGTTATGTAGAGGACCAGGAGAAGATTGTTCATGCTCGGTTCCAGAGCACCATCATGTAAAAATATTTATTTGGATGGGCACTTATGGACAAGAACAAAGCGACATTACGAACATGAAAAAAACTTTCATGGTCGATGCATACACATATGGATGAACCGGATTTTGATGTCTGTGAAGAATCATGTGCATCTAGATGGTTGAAAAAGACACTAGAAGCCCGGCACATGACAATTAAACCAACTATTATGATGGATGAGCAGGTAAGCAATGCCTTGGTGAAAGTATTCTTGAGGTAGCTAGAAGGAACATTGACAAATCTGCTACAATTAAAGCGCTGACAGAGGAGCTAAAAGTGAAGAATGTGGAAATAGCACATTTAGTACAAGAGAGGGATCTGAGAAAAAGGAAATATGAGACTTTTGTTAGTATGGGAAGAGGAAATTGGAGATGATGTCCTAAAGGTACACCCGCATTTGGAATCATGAGTACCAAAATAATTTCCTTCTGCGATGCACTACGTAAAGACGATGATAAAATTAGTATTGGAGGATGAAAAGGTGCGTATACCAAAATAGCCCAAGGACCCAGCAGAAGAGGCAGAAAAATCACATGTTGTAGTAGTAAGGAAGATTGCTACATATGAGGGCCTACTACAAGCACTCCAAGAGGAGCTGAAGAAATTGATCATGCCTTGATGATATGCACAGCTCCAGATGTGCTAATAAGGGTAAAGACACTGGTAAAGACAATGAGGTGCAAAAGTCCATGAAGGATGACACACTAGGCCACGCTGAACAACTAACTATGGTAAAGTAGAAGCGTGAGGCATTGGCTGTGGCACATAGGCACCACATAAAGAAAGGTTAGATGAACTTGGAAAGCTCATTGCTCAGAAGATGGATGTGTTTAAGTGATGCATACATCTATTTCAAGCATAATTCTTGTAATCAAAAATGAGCAAGGGAAAATAACTCAGGAGGAGCTGGAATCTATCATTGTGGATGTTCCAGAGAAAGTAGGAAAGGCATTAACAGAGTGGGAGAACTTAGAAGCAGACATAAAGGAGGAGTATCTAGAGATGATACTTCAGAAAGAAATGGAGGATCTTGAGGCCTAAATAATTCTTTGATTCTTTAATTATTTTCTATTCTTTGTGTAAAGATTCATTGACAATCTATATTTCAACTATTCTCTACTCGAGTTTTGGACATCACCATTGTCAGGGCGACAATGAGATTAGTATGGGGTAATGTTGGTCAGATAAAACACTTAGTAGAACTCACACACAAAGTCCACGTAGAAAAATAGGATGGGATCAAAGGCACGAAGGAATAGGAAGGCGTCGCACGCGGAGGTGCAAAGACAAACTTTCGGGACTTAGCTGATTTTGTAGATCATCTATTTTCAGAGGTTGGCGTGTGGAACACACAAAGCAATGCCAAGACTTGCGCGCCACACTTTGTCTAGATTTCGAGGATCATATCAAAGCACTCTTGCATGGAAGTAATCCAAGAATAGATTCATCACTCTAGTTAATTGGAAGTGATCTATAGATAGCATACTTGCATGTATGGCTATAATTATAAATGGCGCATGGCTATTATTAGCGTGCAACCTATTTTTGACATAGTTAGCGGTGATGGGAAATTTCCCCAGCCTATATATATTAGATGAATCACCTAGTTGATAGACAATGGTGTCAAAGGTTTAGAGATTCATGAAGTGCATGAGACTTGATAATTGTAATAGATCCATGCGTGCATGACTATATTGTATCAAGCTTCTGTTTCATTTTCATGTTTAAAATATGAAGAATATTGTCTAAACCAAAGTGTCTTCTATATGTTATCATTACATACTATTGATTTCTTGATGATTTATACGTAAATGCATGATTTTATAGATCTGGTTCGGTATCACTGTGTAATAGTGGATTAGTTTCTAAATATATGTCTTTATCATTTCACAATGCTACCATCCTACTACAACAACCCTAAAGAGGGACCTGGTACACTGGCACACTTGAGTGAGCACTTAGCCTCGTGATGAGTGATGTGTCAATGTGACTAGGTGTTATCTCGATAATTCTAGGCTACATAAATTGCAATCCATCTACTAAGGGATGGAGCAGAGTATAGTGGAGGACAAAGGAGCGAAGCTCCATGTAGATTTTGAGATAGTGACATGGGAGCTATTTGAGGATAGATTCGGAGTAGATATTTTTCACAGAGGTTCATTTAGCGAGAGGATTGACGAGTTCCTTGACCTCCAGCGGACATCTCTTTTAGTAAGAGCAGTATGAGAGTAGGTTTGGACCTACTCCAATACGTTGAGTATGGATTCACATGTTCATCTCGGGGCTTGAATTTAGATATTAGAAGTGCAAAGTGTGGATCCACTACCCAAAAACATTAGTGGAGGTCGTCGAGAAGGCCTATATAGTAGAGGAGACTCGGGGAAGACCAGCGAGGCTAGAGATCAAGTCCGTAGCTGCATACAACAAATGCATGATGGTATATCGAGGGGGTCAGTACCCCTTCCTCATGGTGGATAGGGTTCAACATAGTCATCATTTAGACCATAGCAGCACAGCAGTAGTACTTGTCCCGCCCACCTCATAGACCTCCCAGCAGAGGTCGAGTATGGGGCCTCCTCCTAGGGGCCCCATTAGGACACATGGTGGACCAGAGATCGGTCGGTGGGAGCTCGCTAGCAAAGACCTTAGTATACCACGGTGGGATCATCGGGATCTATGCCATGAGACTTTCGGTGCACCTACTAGAGGTGTTACTCATTGGGGAAGATCAAGAGGATGTTTTTTTTGTGGAATTACTGGACACTTTTGGAGAGACTACCCACATAACCCTAATAACAAGGGTAAGACACAAATATCGAGTGACTATTGGTGACATGGGAGGAAACCACAGATTTATACGGTGGTTGAGAACTACTAGGTAGAGCATTAGAGCATAGTCATTGAGACCATAGGTAGCATTGGTGGTATTCCTATCTCTGTATTGTTTGATTCTGGTTCTTCTGATTCTTTCATTACACCATCTTTAGTGGAGCGATGAATGCCAGTGGTAGTTAGGCAGGGTCTTAGTTGGGATGTTAAGATGGCTTCGGAGCCAAAATCTCTATATAATCCTTAGTTAAGCAAAGTGTGTAGTGGATTTGGGACCTTTCACCACTACCTCGAGATCTCCGTATCCTTCCTTTGGGCTTGTGCGGAGTCATTTTGGGTATGGATTGGTTATCTCGCACACGGGGCCGGGATGGATTATTACCACAGAGACTATATCTTGTGCGAGATGATTTAGGAGTTGATTTAGTGATATCGGGGTTAGGAGACCCGTTTCTATTTGCACCATCTTCATTATGCATCTTAAGTGGTGTGCACAATGGGGTTGTTAGATATATGTTGTTACGATTAGTGACAAATCGAGAGGATGGGTCTAGTTTGCAGATGTCTTTCGGGGAGCTACCGTGGTTACCACCCCACGTGAGATTGATTTTCATATAGATCTAGTTCTTAGATCGGAGCCTATCTCACAAGCACCTTATCGGATGACAACCCTAGAGCTCGTGAGCTCAAGTTGCAGCTTGAGGGCCTTTTGGAGAAAGGCCTTATCTATCCTAGTGTATCCCCTTGGGGTCTACCGGTGATCTTTGTGAATAATAAGGATGGATCCTTATGGTTTTGTATTGATTACTACCAACCTGAATAAGGTAACGATCAAGAATCTTTATCCCCTTCCTTACATTAACGACTTGTTTGATCGGATGAAGGAGCCACAATTTTCTCTAAGAATGATGTTAAGTCAAAGCTATCATTAGGCGAGGATTTCGGAGGTAGACATTCATAAGACCATATTCCGCATGAGATATGGGCACTATGAGTTCACAAAGTGGTGCTTTTGGTTTGTCTAATGCCCCACAAAGTGTTCATGAGTTTGACGAATGGGGTATTCAGACCTTCTTAGATCACTTCGTGCTCATCTTCCTAGATGACATTTTTATATACTTGCATACGCATGAGGAGCACAATGGGCACCTTCGCGGGTTCTTCGGTGTCTTCGGGAGCAGCAGCTTTACGGGAACTTGGAGAAGTGTGCATTCTTTCAGACATAGGTACAGTATTTGGGTCATATCATTTCTAGGGAAGGTATCGTAATCAATCCTTCCAAGATTAGATCCATTATGGATTGGCCAGCACCCACTACAATGACCGAGGTGCGCAGCTTCATGGGATTAGCATGATACTACTAGAGATTTTTTCAGGACTTCTCTTAGATTGCACACCCTATCACTTCCTGTCAAAGGAAAGGGAAGAAGTTTGTCTAGTCGGACAGATGTGAGCAAGCCTTTAGAACACTGAAGGAGTGCCTCACTACAACACCTATTCTTGCAGTGCCGGATCCACATGGTGAGTTCTTTGTTTGCATAGATGCTTCTTTAGTAGGGCTTGGAGGTGTGTTGATGCAGGATGGAAGAGTAGTGGATTTTGAGTCTCACAAACTCAAGGATCACAAGCTTAATTATCCAACCCATGATCTTGAGCTTGCGGAATTTGTGCATGCTTTGGTTAGATGGAGGAACTTTCTTCTTGGTAGGAGATTCACACTCAGGATAGATCATTTGAGTCTTCGCCACCTCTTCACGCAGCCCAATCTCAATGCTCATCAGCGGTGTTGGATGGAGTTGCTTTGTGAGTATGATATGGAGATAGAGCATGTGAAGGGGAAGGATAATGTGGTAGTAGATGCTCTTAGTAGACAGAGACATGTGGCTATGGCCACCTCAGTGAGCACAAATTTGTGGAGCAAGATTCTTTAGCAGCTTCCTCTTGACAACTTCTACATTGTAGTATGAGCAGAGATTGAGTCTTAGAGACCCCTTGAGGGGCAGTTTAATGGTTTTTCCTTAGAGAGAAATGGTCTTCTCAGAACAGAGACCGGATTTATGTTCCCAGAGATGGAGGCTTAAGGTAGGACATCTTGGTAAAGTCACATCGTGCACCCTATTTAGCCCATCTCGAGGTGAAGAAGATGCACACCACCTTGAAACAGATGTATCATTGGAGAGGACTTCGTAGAGACGTGGCCTAGCTTGTGCCACAATTTTTAGAGTGCCAGAGAGTTAAGGCCAAGCATTAGCATCTAGTAGGCCTTCTTTATCCTCATGTTATACTGGAACGGAAGTGGGACACCATTTTCATAGATTTCATTGTTGGGATACCGATGTCAAGATATCACCACGATGCCATTATGGTCACGGTTGATAAATTGACGAAAGTGGATCACTTTTCTCTAGTGAAGACCACTTATATAGCTAGAGTAGTGGCATGGGTATATTTGGATGAGATTGTTAGGTTGCACAGGATTCCACAGAAGATCATTTGTGACCTCAATCCTTTGTACACTTCACATTTTTGGACTACCATGTAGTATGTCCTCGGGATGAGAATCAACTTCAGCACAACATATCACCCCAAGATAGATGGACAGACTGAGAGGGTGAATTAGATTTTAGAGGACATGCTTAGGATGTATGTGATGGATCAGTAGTCTAAATGGGAGGAGTACCTGTACTTAGTGGATTTTTCCTACAATAATAGTTTTCAGAGTTCTATAGGCATGACTCCTTTTCAGGATTTGTATGGTAGAGAGTGCAGGACACCTCTTAGCTAGGATAGGTTAGAGGATAGAGTATCTCTTGGACCAGCTCTTCTATAGGACATGGAGCAGCAAGTGGTGTTGATTAGGCAGAGATTACAAGAGGCATAGGATAGGCAGAATAAGTATGCAGATCAGCATAGGATCGACCATAGCTTCGATGTGGGCATGAAGGTGTTCCTTCGTGTCAGGCCACACAAGAGCCCTATCCATTATGGAAAAGGTTCTAAGTTATCTCCTAGATTCATTGGTCCTTTTGAGATCTTGGAGTGTATCGGCCCTTTGGCCTACCATCTAGCATTTCCACCAGCGTGTCTCACATACATGATATTTTTCATGTTTCGGTTCTCAGGAGATATATTGTAGATCCTTCTCATGTGTTAGATTGGACATCATTGCAGGTGCATGATCAGGGGCAGGTGATGGTGGAGCCCGTTCGCATCCTACATCGCAGGACTCTAGGCCTTCGACGTAGAGAGGTTGATCAGGTTTAGGTGCAGTGAGACAGATATCATGAGACTGTAACTACATAGGAGGATGCTACTTCATTACGAGTTCAGTTTCCACATTTGTTCCAGTAAATTCCAAGAGGAAGTCAAGTTTAGGGGAGGGGGATGTAGTGCCCACTTCCCTTTGACACCTTTTGATGTTTATTTTAATATTGTTGTTTACGTTATGGACATTATTATTCTTTGATTTAGTATGATGTTAGACATTTGATCATGGATTATTGTTGATCTTGATTTGGTTATGATGCACGATGATTATTAGAGACACTCATATGTGGATGATGATATACTATTTGACATGGATGTTTTATGGATGTTGTTCGGACATGTGATTTTGGATATTATGAGTAGATCTAGAAAATGGATATTATATGATGATGATATAGTTGTTGATATAAATTGTATGTGATAATGTTAAATTGCCTTGATGTTGTTGTGATTCACATATTTAGATGATTTTGTGATTATATTTATATTCATTTTGGATGTTCTGATATGGCCATGAGGCCGAAGGAGGTATTTGTGTTTTATAGGTTAATATCACAACAAACATCGGGGATTGGAGACCAACCACAATGGAATTCTAGGTGAATTCGACAAGGTCACCATGGTAACTTGTTTTATTGTGTTGTGTTTGTTGTTGTTAGGGATTCCCATGGGGGGATCACCTTTATATGTGACCATGGGTTTTGTGTATTTTATTAATGTGGTTAAATTTTATTATTGTTGTATGTATTTTATTAGTAATGTGTCCCTTTCTTTTATTTAATTAAAATTGTGGTAGATTAATGTGAGAAATCATATGGTTAAAATTTAAATAAATCAAATTGGGATATGGGAAAGTAATAATGGAAGTTGTTGCCTCTTTGTATTAAATATGTAAGGGATGTTTAAGTTTGTGTAAGAGTTGTTGAAGTCAGATTTTAGAGTATGAAACACTCCACCTCCTTGAAAATTCGAATTTGTCCTTGGGGGTTGTTTTTGGAGGCTTGTGGGACAAGTAAAACTTGTCTCATACCTCTCAATTTAATTTACCAACCATACTTATGGTTGGAGGGGCAATTTTAGACTTTTATAATGCATTTTACTAATCATGTTGCAAGTTTTGATTGCACTCTCTTACATTTTATTTAATTTGTAGTCCTTTGGGGTGTGGGCTTTTGGAGTGTGCAAGTAATTTGTCATATTTTCACCCACCTCTTTATTGTGCTTGGGAGAATGAAATTTTGTCTTTTTGTTTGGAGTTGAGGATGTGTGATGTGGCATCCTACATGGATCCACATCATCCTCTTCTCTTCCCTCTTCTATAAAATTCAAACTCTTTGCTTGTTTTGGGTTGTTGAATCATTTTGCAAACTTCTTTGGGGCGCATTTTTCTTGTGTTTGGAGCTCTTACTTTTGGAAGGAGTTTGGAGAAACTTTGCATGCTTGGAGATTGTTGTTTTGGGACTATGTTTTGGGCATTGAAGCTTGCTATTTGGAAACAAAAGCTACCATGGAGAGGTAGGAGTTTAACTCTTCTTTTATGTTGTTATTTTCTTGTTGTGTTGTGTGAATGGTGAATGTTGTTATGTTTTTGTTGGTCTGTATGGGTAGACTACCATAGGAATGGTGTAGGAGAAGGCTATGGGGAATCCATGTGGGGGCATAAGGGAATTCTAGTGGCATCATGTATTGTGGAGGGAGTTTGGGTTTGGGATCCACCATGGAAAATAAATAGCTTGCATTTCTTACTTTGTGGGGGGCATAAGGAGGGATTGTGGGGGGCATAAGGATATGTGTGGTGAAATTTATTGGCGGTTTGTTACGGTGGATGCCCAATTCCCATTGGGAGGCATAAGTAGCTTCCCCCATAGTCCTTTCTCCTTGACTTGCATGTTCAATCCCGAGTTCTGTTTGAATGTTTGTAAATGGAGTTGTAAATTACTATTTTTGTTTGGGTGTGTTTTATATTGAATTATGCATGTTGAAAGAAAGTTGTGTGTTTTGTGGAAGCGATTATTACCATGGGTTGAATCACACTGTCATTGTAATGTGGTTGGGGCTCGGGGGCCAATGATGAAAGATGGCTTCTCCTTTCATTGGATTTCTTGGTTGGGTGGAGAGCGTTGCCTTTCCCCACTTTTGTTGTGATCAATTTGGAAGAGAAAGAAAACTTGCATGTTTTTGTTTACAGAGCGAGAAGAAGATAGTTTTGCTAGCCCCTTGTGTGAAACAAATTCTATTTTTACCTTTCCCACTTGAAGTGGATGAAATTGTAATATATATTTGTGAAGAAAAGATGTTGTAATTGGTTAGGAAAGTTACTTATTCGAATTGTGAAAGATATTCATATTTTGTTCTATTTATTGGAAAGAAAGAAATAGAATTCTTTTAATTGCATTCAAGGAATGGAAGAAAGTAAATATGTATCTCCTTTTGAATTAATAAATAATTGTAATATCTTCTCTCATTTGCATTTTTTTGTTGAATTGGAATATCAAATTTTGATTGGAATCCTTGTTTTGGAAAATTAAAAAAAATATCGTGAGAAGTAATTGTGTTAATTTGCCTTGTTTCAAATATATGATTTTGGGGAAAGAAAGAAAGCTGGATGCTTGTTTTTAATGATTGCTTGAAGAATTAAAAACACTTAAGTCTACCATGGATTGAATTAAATGTTTCATTGTATGGCAAAAGAGATAGTTAGATATTTGTTTGAAAAGAATAAATGCACGTGGAAATAATGCAACATTTTGTATGTTTGGAAATGTGTAAAATGGAATTCAGTATTGTATTTTAATTAGAATGGGTTTTTAAAACAACTGAATGTATTAGATTAGATTAGAAATAAAATACCACACTTAAATGATGAAATTGATATACAGATTTTCCTAGAAATGGATCTCTGTTGTAAATTTAAAACTGACAATTATTTAATTAAAATGTACAGTTCGGGCCTGCACATTATAATCAACTTGGAAATGTTAAAATTTAGCATGCTGTATTATCAAGGAACTCAAATTGATAAAGAACACTTAAGAAAATAATTTAAACATTGCAAGATTGAGCCCAATCCCTTTCACTTTGTCATTTTCCGTCAATTGTTGGAAAAATGTTAATTGGAAATCAATTGAGAAAATTTACCTCCCTAAAAATTCTAAATCCTTCCTAGAATAATCCTCCATGTCTATTTGGCATGTTGAGTGAAGGAGGAGATCAAATTGAATCAAATTTATAAGTAAAAATTTACTAGTTGGATTTTTAAAAGCCATAAGATCATTTCCATAAAATTGATCCCTTGAACTTTATCAAAATCTAAAATTTATGATTTTGTGCAAAGAGGGGATCGAGAGCTTTCAAGAAAGTCCTTGTTTGCCCAAAACTGAGCTTCTAGCAAAAATTATGGCCCTTTGAAGTTTTCCTTCCTTGGTGGGAAAATTTGGGAAAATTTTCCCTGGCAGGCCCACACCCGAAAATTTCCCGTTAAATCCTTAGAAAAATTGTTTGAAAAATCTTAAGGAAAATTTTTAAAAATTTCCCCACAACCAACTAAAGGCTGCCATGTGGCACCTTGGGGGTGACATTGGGGGAGAACCTTTTGTTTTTGCAAAATTTTGTTTGGGAAAATTTCCCTTAAAACCTCTGTGGCCCCGCACTCCTACCCCTGCCATGGGAAAGTCTCATCCATAGACGTGCGAGACCCGACCACGCCTTTGCAATCTAACCTCTTTCCCTCCCCATGACCACACCCTTCCCTTTTCTCCCTGCAATGGTTGTTGTGTGCCACGTGTCCCTAGCGGACCCACGGGCACACGAGCGCTCATTAGAATTTTCCCCACTTTGGAAAAATCTCCGCTAAACCTCCACCACTCCGCCCCATTCCTCTTTTTCTCCCCGCTTGGGCTTGGAGCCCGACACGTGTCCTTAGAGGACCCATGAAGCTGCAAGAGAAATTTGGACTTTGCACCCGTGCGGGGAAAATTTTCCAACACCGCCCCGCGACCCACCAACTCGAAAAATGGGTTTTCTTCCCCGCTTAACATGTGTCCCTTTCAGAAAATTTGACCCCTAAAGTCCACCGGTCCATATCTGGAGTTTTACAAGGAGTTAGGAGGACTTCTTTATATCGTTGGAAAGGTGAGAAAATTTCCTATCCAATGGGAATGATTTAGGGAAATTTTGAATGTGTTAAGTGTGATAAAAATCAAGTTGAAACTCTGAGCTTGTTGAGAGTGTGTATGGTGTTAATTTACCCCCCGAACCTAACTAAAACCTTTAGCCCTAAAGTTTGGACCTTGTGACCTCTGATAATTTTTAATAAATAAAAAGTATGTTCTAGTATTTTAGATTTGTTTTGGAATCTGTTGGTGTCAATTGTTGTCTTGCAACCTGGTTGTGGACACTTCTAATCAAAAATATATATTCCATAATTTTCCTAACTAATCCTAGGTTATTTCTTGGGTCTCAAGTGGGTTGTTTTAACGAGCATCACAAACATCAAGCTTAAGAACACAATAACTAATGAGATAATTAAATAACTTACTATGAATTTAATTATGAAATTATTATATATAAATTATACATGACATTATAAAAGGAAGGAGTTGGTTGGAAACACAATCATGTGTATATATGGTGTGAAAATTGAAATCAATTTTCTTTAGGTAGTCAAAAGGGGACATTAAATATTTTGCAAGGGGGGACAACCTCTCAAAAGAAAAAAAATTACTTGGTACAAATTTACTAGACCTATTTAAATGAAGAAAAATTATGGTGTACAATTTAAACATTGTTAAGGAAAAATGTAAAATGTTTTGAGCAACGATATTTCATAAAATTTACTATTCAAAAGGTTATACATATAAATTTTATATCTTTATGGATGTTAGAACAATTAAAATTATATAAAGATAGTTTTCAATAGAATCTTTTTCTAAAGCTCAATATTGTCAATCAATTCTTGAATAACTTGACTCATGAATTATTTAGTGAAATTACTTATATAGCTTAAAATGTGACCAAGTATGTCATTGTAGGGTCATCTTATGCCTTTAACTAACTTTAAAAAAATATTAAATGCAATCGTGTGACAATTGGGGTGCCCATCTTTATAATATTGGAGACGTCCAATAATAAATCATATTTGATTCTTTCTCAGAATTACTAACACATGATATTTATCAAATATTGTTTATGACTTAACACTAGGTTGATATTGTGTTTAAGTTAAAAATTATATACAATAAATAAATTATAATAAATTCATATTTGAGAGTGGTTTAAATTAAACATATTTTATGGATCATCTATTTAAGAATCAATGTTGATGGAGTTGTAAAGTAAGACATCTAGGTCAATTATAACCGTGATTAATACCTTAAACAAAAATGGGAACCTATTACCAAAAACCTATAAAGAGAATCATTCTATCTTAGTTGATACTTTGACTAAGATTAATTTAATGAATTCTTTTGATACCCATCTCTTGATGATCTCAAACTCTTCAACTTTGGAATTATTCACAAATCACAAATTAATCATTGTTGTTTACTTTCTATTAGAAAATAACAGATATAGCTAGTGAATGAATTACTATTGTGCTTAGAATCAACAATTGTAGTAAAGGAAAGAATATAATCTCATAACACCAAAAATTTATCCTAGAAAACCTCCAATGGAGGAAAAACCAGTCGGGAAGGGAAATTGCTCATTCTTCCCACTTCTATTGGCCAATTCAAATCAACAGGTACAAAATTTACAATAAGTAAGAAAGAGAAGTAGATAATATCTCAACACTTCCTCTCGATTACTTGCTTGCTTTGTCCAACACTCCTTTATTCTACAAAAATACAATTTCCAAAGCACTAAGAATTCTTGCTCACTTGCTCCCATGCTTCTCCATAAGCTTCCTTCGTGAAGGGCTCGATCTGAGAGATAGTGGCCAAACAGGAGAAATTTTCTATGTGGGTGGCCTAGACAACATGTCTGCCACCAAATTTGTACTACCTTTCTTGTATTTGATCACTAGATGGAACTGCTGAAGAAACCCCATCCATTTGTAGTGCCTTGCTGCTGCAATTTAGACTATGCTTGCAAATACTGGAGAGGTTTGTGGTCAGTGTGCATAATAGTTTCTTTACCCAACAAATAATGTTTCCATTTTTAATTTCTGAACTAGTGCATACATTTCTTTATCATATACTGAATATCCTTTAACTACTGAAGTGAAGGTTTCAGAATGATAACATATGGGTTTACCTCCTTGAAGCAACACTGCACCCATAGCATAATCACTGACATCTATCTCTACTTCAAAAGGTTGTTGCAAACTAGGAAGAGCAAGTATTGGAGCATGACTAATCTTGTATTTCAATAACTCAAAGGATTTGTCTTGTTCCTTACCCCAGTCAAAACCCTTACTCTTTGTGGCCACTGTGTGTAGAGGTGTTGCAATTGTCGAGAAACCTGGAATGAACTTCCGCATGTATTGTACTGCTCCCACAAAGCTTCTAGTCTTTGTGGCTCCTATTGATGTTGGAAAAATTTTGATGGCTTCCACCTTCTTTGGATCCACTCGTAGCTCTCCTCCTCCAACCACGTGCCCAAGATAGACAAGTGACTGTTTGGAAAATTCACATTTCTTCATATTACAAAGCAATTGTTTCTCCCTGAGAACTTGCAAGACTTGCTGCAAATGTGTTAGATGTTCTTCCCATGTGGCACTAAAAATCAAGATATCATCTAGGTATACAATGACACATGAATCTATGAAATCCCACAATACATCATTCATCAATCTCATAAATGTAGCGGGTGCATTGCATAATCCAAAAGGAAGTACTAACCATTCATACAAACCCTATTTTGTTTTGAAGGTAGTCTTCCATATATCCTCCTCCTTCATCCTGACTTGGTGATAACCTGACTTGAGATCCAACTTCGTGAAAAATTTGGCATGTTGAAGCTGGTCCAAGAGATCATCTATATAGGGAAGTGGATATCGGTTCTTTATGGTGATCTTGTTCAAATCACGAGTAGGCGATGCACATTATCCAAGAACCATCCTTCTTTCGCACCATCACAATAGACAAACCACATGGTGAGGTGCTCAGACATATCACCCCTTGGTCTATTAGTTCTTGGAGTTGTTTCTTTACCTCATTACTCTCTAGCAAGGATTTCCTATACAACCCGATGTTCGGTAGAGGTGACTCTGGAAATAGTTGAATCTCATGCTCTACTTCCCTTTTTGGTGGTAATCCACTAGGATCCTGAAATAATTTCTGAAAAGACTGAATAATACTATCCAAATCTTGCTTTCCTTGGTTATAAATCTCTTAAACTTCTACCCCATCTTGTTTATCCTTTAACAAAAGTAAACAAAACTGATTATGATTTGACTGAATAAGCCATTTTGCCTAGTTTTCACTTACCATAGTAACCTGTGTCTTATCATTGGTGTGCCCAAATGTTGTAGCTGATCCCATCCTTGACCTATCTGTACCGGTTTTCCCTTCTCATAAAGATAGCATCCCTAACATATAAGTAAGGACTCTTGAATACCACATCAAAAGCATCAAGTGGAATAATGTTAGCTTAAAAACATCTATATATTGGTAATTTATCCCAAACTTGACCTTACATCTTCTTGTTACCTGAATTTCAACACCCTTCTTCACCCAACCCAAAGGATATGGGTGCGGATGCTTGTAAGTCTCAAGACCAACCTTCTTTACAACTACCTCAGAAATCAAGTTATATTGAGAACTGGTATCAAACAAAGCATTTACCTTAGTCCTCTTGATCTGGAATAGTCAACTCATCTCCTCTTCATTGTCTATGTTGGTGGCCATGCATCCAAGCCTTTCATCTACATCAGAGTCATCTTCGATTTCCACCACTCCTTTTGTCTTTACAGTTGTTATAGACTTCTTGGATTCCTTGGGTTGGTTCTTTGGATGTAACTCCAGATGCAACTTCCAACATGTAGCATAAGTATGACCATTGATATCACAATTCTTGCAAAAATTGTTGGGATATTTACAAGTATTAAAAGTAGTGGCATCTTGTTTACCTTTCCCTTTCCACTTACTCTTGTTACTTGTTTTCCCATAATCCTTTTTCTACTGATTTGTTGACTGATTTACCCTTGGCTCTACTTCTCCTTGCTTTTTCTCATCATCTATGTAGTATGCATGTACACATGCTTCATTGAGATCCTTGGGCTTTGTGGAGATGAATTTTCTTCGAAGGTGAATGTGAAGTCCTCCCAAGTATTTGGTCAGAATATCCTCATCCTCCAAATCCATGTTCGAGTAGCATGGCTTGCCTCCAAAAATTTGTAGTATAGTCCTACACACTTTAACCACTACCTTGTCTAAAATATCTTGCCATTTAATCATTTGGTCAGTTTATGGCCAATAGGATAGAAACTAGCTCTAAGTAATTCCTTAAATTCTTGCCAAGATTTCACAATAGGACATTTCTTCCTTTCACAAGTAGTTAGATGAGTTTCCCACAAAACTAGAGCATGTCCCTCCATTTTGAGATGTGCAAAGGTGATCCTTTGTGCCTCAGTGACATTATGGATGCTAAAATAGACTTCTAACTATTTCAACCATTTATCCAGTAATTCTACATCTACTTTTCCTTCAAAGCTTTTGATTTCGACTTTAGTCTCAACTTTAAAAGGAGTATGTTCAAATTTTACCTTTTCTCTTGTGTTAGAAGTCTCTTCTTCATGCTCTTCCCCATAATATTCCTCATGGTGACTCTTGCCTATACCAAAATTTTCAGCTAAGCCTCGAACCACCGATTCCATGGAGTCTTGCTTGATGAGAAGCTGTCTTCTGCAAATCTACAAGTTCCTCTTGCCTTCTAAACATCCTATCCATCATGGTCTCCAGCATCTTGATTCTATGGACCAAGTTCTCTTCCTCCATTTCTCCCCAAATTCTCTGTTTCCACTTCTTTGTAGAAATATCTGGATCGCAAGGTAAAGCTTCTTCACCTTTAGATCTTGTCACTGTCATACAAATTCAAGAATGAAATACCATAGTCCTGGATACTTGTTAGCTCTGATACCAAAATGATCTGTAAACTCTTCAACTTTGGAATTATTCACAAATCACAAATTAATCGTTGTTGTTTACTTCCTATTAGAAAATAATAGAGATAGCTAGTGAATGAATTATTATTGTGCTTAGAATCAAAAATTGTAGTAAAGGAAATAATATAAGCTCATAACACCAACAATTTTATCTGGAAAACCTCCAATGGAGGAAAAACCAATCGAGAAGGGAAATTTCTCTTTCTTCCCACTTCTATTGGCCAATTCAAATCAACAGGTACAAAATTTACAATAAGTAAGAAAGAGAAGTAGATAATATCTCAACACTTCCTTTCAGTTACTTGCTTGCTCTGTCCAACACTCCTTTCTTCTACAAAAATACAATTTCCAGCACAAGACTTCTTGCTCACTTGCTCCCATGCTTCGATGATCTTCTACACTTCTACAATCATGTATTTATAGCCTTTCTCATGTCCTCCTATGCACTGGAGAATGGGAAAGGTCATGAAGGAGAAGAGAAATGAACACCCTTTCAAATTCATAGGTTGTTCATTTCAAATTTGGTTTTCTATCCGTAATGGCTAGGACCGTTGTCCTATGCAGACCGGCAGTTATGGGACCGCCGCCCTGGCTAGGCGGCGGTTCTATAACCATCGCCCTGCATAGGGCGGTGGTTTCTGTTACTTAAAATACAGAACCTCTGTTTATTTGCTTTCCTTTTTTATGCCGACTATTTCTGATGAAGTAGAGTTATTTTGGATCCCTATGGGTCGCTTCAATAATTTGGTGTCATGTAAACAACCAAGTTTTTTTCTCTTCAAGAAATCCTTTACGGTGAATTAGGTACAAATTAGTATCTTTTACTCGGTATTATTTTTAATAAAGAGAATGGTACCATGTAACTATTGTGAGGTGAAAGAGTGGAGAGAGAATAGATATTGATATCTCTTATTATTCCATATAATTATCAGAAGCACAACACATATTTATAGGTATATTGAGTAAACAATATTCCCTAAATGGATGGAGAAGATACAAACAAGAAGGAGAGAATAATGGAATAGATAGAAACTAGTCTAATAATAAAATAATGTACGTATAATATGCTAACATTCCCCCCTTATTACATTATTCTTGCAAATGTGACCCCTGAAAAGTTCAAATTTCACTTTTCCAAGAGATTTTGTGAGAATTTTGGCAACTTGTGCTTCTGTAGGATAGTACTGGAGCTGAATGTGATGGTTTAAGATGTTCTCTTGAATGAAATGAAAATCAATCTCAATATACTTTGTTCATTCATTCAAAATGTGACGTAACCATATCACCTCGCACACAACTCCTCGTGCGGTGTAATATTTTGCCTCTATGGATGAGATAGAAACAACATTCTGCTTCTTGTTTATTCATGAGATAGGTCCAGATCCAAGATGAAATATGTATCTTGTAGTTGATTTCTGTCACCACCAGATCCGGTGTGATCTGAGTCGATGTATCCCTATAACAAGAATTGATCATTCTTCTTATATTCCAGACCATAATCAACTGTACCATGGACATACCTAAAAACATGCTTTGTTGTATGACATTTCTTTAGTTCCTACATGAATCTGGAAAGATAGCTAACAACATAACATGGTCGGTATATGTCAAGTAGATGAGTCCTCTAACAAATTGCCTATAGAGAATAAAACAGGTGATTTCTAGGATTTGAAAGTTGTAATCCTTTTCTATGGGAGTGGATATAGGTGATCATACATTCTATATTTTTCAGAGTGTCTTGGCATACTTTATTTGCGAGACAAAAATATCATGCTCCTTTTCCAATTTCTAAGCCAAGACAATAATGTCGGAAATCTGTCATATGTTCTTTTGATATCAACAATATAAACCCGATAAACTCAAAGTGATCACAAGATCTTCTATATACAACAATGACAATTTCTTTGCAATATGAGTTAGTTTTAAAGAGGAACTCTGATATCATGGAAGTGTTTTAAATGATTCGATTATCAATACAAAGGACAAAAGAACTAGGAAGTGGGAAAAGGAAGAGTAGCATTCTCAGGAAATATAGATAGCAAAATAATTCCTTATAAATGTTGAACTAGGATCATATAGAACAAAATCATTTACGTTAAAGCCATAAGATGTTATTTCATAGACACAAAGTTCCAGAGATGACATCCACAAGAATACAAAGCTTCTTGATGCAAAATAGATTAATGATTCAATAATTTTAACAGATAGGAAAGAATGAATAACCACAGATAGAAACAAAAAGAGAAGTCTTCTTGTATTGATAGCTTTTAACTCTTTTACACTTTCAAAAATAGTCAGAGTTCCAGCCCCTTAGAATGGCATGGAGAGCTCATTATATAGCTTACAAATTAGTTACACTTGGTAACCATTTCTTTTAACTAAAAGATTAATTAAGGAAATTCTCAATACAATATCCTTAATTAATTTACAAGGAGCTCAACACTTAAAAATAGAAGGAGGAAAAGAGAAGCCAGAAGAAGAAACATCCGATTATGGCTGAGGTGGGCCCACTGATTTGAGGATCCGATATCTGAATTTCTTCAATGCTTTAGCTATCTCCATACCTCGTGGGATTTTTGTGTTGGCAAGTGGTGTGAGACCAAGTGCCTAGACATTTTTCCATATCTTTATCGAACTCGGTATGCTCAGGTATTCTTTATTTGCCTCAAGCAATTGCAGATTGAAGGAAGCAAATGTCCTTTATCTTCTCTTTGGTAATTAATTCTTCTTTGAACAAGTCTTCTTTGATAAATGTTCTGAACTGAGCTTTGATCTCTTGAAGAGAGAAAGGAACACCTGAGGTTTCATCATGAAGATGGCAATGAATATCTTTAAAGGTAGGAAACACAAGTTTTGAAAGATTCTCCTTTCTACCACATGTTATTTAATTCACCCAGTGCTTCTTCCAAAACCTTCATTTTCCATTCGACACCAAAAACCCATGCCTTTGACAAGTTATTCTTGGCATCATCAAATACATTGTTGACCAACAGGATCTTCTCATCAGCTTGGCCCATAAGGTGAAGATCTGTAATACAACTAGTCTAGAGCTTCAACTCTTTATCCATAACCCTTATTGAGGAAGTGAGTTTCTGTTGTAGATTAATCACCTTCTCGTTGGCCTTGAAGGCTTCCTCAATGAAATTCAAGCCAGCTATAATCATATCATCAACCATGGCTTCCAAATCCTTTCCATAAGTAGAATACTTATGTATATCTTTGATGCTCTGAACTTCATCCTGGCTGAGAATCATGGGGGCGGAAGAGAAGCCAATGGGGCAGGATCCAAAACCTTATCTTTGGCCAATAATGACTTGATAAAGTTGGAAAGAACTTGATTATGTTCTTCCAACTATTCTATAGTTTTCTTTCCCTTCTCTACTCATTCAATAACCTTTGTCACTATTTCTTGAAGGTTATGAACCTCACTCTCAGGAGTGGATTCCCCCATTGGGATTCTAGAAAGCTCTAAATCAGAGACCAAGAGATCCTGCTCTACCTTATCAACCTTGGGCTTTGCAACCTCCAGGAACTGCTGGCCTTGAGCATCAGTTACTATCCTTGAAGTGGTCTTGGCTCTCTTAGCTAGAGGAGGAGGAGTAGTTCCTAGCAGAGCTGCTACAACATCAAAATCAGGCCCCGTTATCCGAGAGGAAGATTTCCTCTTCCTGTTGTCAACCATGGGTTGCACCCAAGAAAAAGTAGAAGAAGAAGAGGAAGGAACAAGGGCCCAAGAGCAAGTGAACTCATGGCACTTAGAGTATTGACCATTGTTTCCTCTAGCAAAGAAGTGGAGGGAGTATCAGGAGCTTCCTTTATAGAGGAGTCTGTGGTACTAGGAGGCTCTGCACTAGACATTTCCTTTTCTTTTCAACAAGTAACTTCAGGAGTTCCTGCAGGATTTGGCATTTCACCATCATCACTCTCACTAAGAACAATAATGTTCTGGTCCTGAAGGTAGCTCTGGATGCTCAAGAAGAGGTTCTTCATCAATTGGTTCTGTTTAACCTCTTTGATCTTCTTTTGATATACTTGAGTAGAAGAAGGAGTAGATGACTCAAGCTCTTTCATTGAGGAAGAATGAGGGGTTTTCTCAAGAACCTCGTATGTTGGTTGTATGTGCTTCCTTCCTGGTGTAGAGGTGTCTCTGGAAGAAGATCCACCCCCGATTCTTCTTGAACTCACGAACCTTCCTATCAAACCAAACTTTAGTTCTTACAAGAACAGGGGCCATAATCTCAACCAAATCATCTCTCTCTTTTTGTACCAATCCAGATCCTCCAAAGGAGTGTGTTTGATTGTTGTCTCATATTCAAAGGACTGTAAGTCCTCATCATCCTCCTTAAGTCCTTCAAGAACTTGGTAGAGATTGAGATCTCGATGTGTTTGTAGAGAGAGAGTCTGCCATAGTGCCTCCCTCTGGCTTCAAAATCATCTGCACAATCAGCCCAGTAATCCTCAGTATCTGGCTTGTGATGATAGTTTATCCTGAGGTTTTGATCGATAAATTTCTTCAGATCAAAGCAAGTTCTGGGTCTGAAGAAATGAATAGTGATAGAAGTAATAGCCCTTTCTACATTTTGGGCATCCAAAGTTGTTTTACATGTATAGTTTCCCAAAGAGATAGGGAAATGTAGGCCAGTGATCTTCTTGTCTCTGCATGTCCTATGTAGCTTATCAAGCTACCTACATACTTCAACCAGGCCATTTTATCACTACGAGAACATAGGGAGCTTGAGGGGTGTGCTTTCATAGCCAGCCAACCTGATGTATGAAAACCTCCTGAATTGGATAAAGAAAGCCCCATACTTGGCTATCAGGTTCATAGCTTCATCAAAAATCTCCTAGCAAGTGTTTCCCTCCAAGAGTCTTACAATGTACATGGTGAAAGCATCATTGACTCTTCTGAAATTGTGATTGCTAGTTTCAAGGGTAAACTGAGGGCAGTATGCATAAATAGGCTCATTCTTCTGGCCCTCTATGTAGGTGAAACCAAACCACTGCTGGGATGCAGCCAAGGTATACATGAGATAAGAAGTCATATAGAACTTCTTAGTCTATTGAACACTAGACAACTGCTCAGTCAAATTCATGCAAACAATTTGGCCCAATTAATGTTCTGCTTGCCCTCACAGATGATGTTTATGAAGGGGCACATCCAAAAGTGAAACTCATTGGTGGAAGGAAACCCCATGATACGGTGAGAAAAATAATAAAGTTAGACAACTCCTCATTAAAATCAACCTGAATAATGCCTTGGAGAGTCGGGATGCTCCCTTCTTAGGGTTCTTTAACCATGATTTTGCTATACGTGCCTTGTATTTGTCACTGTCTTGGTCGAACAGGGTTTGAGCTTGGGCATGAGTGAGAATTATGGAATCTTCAGTCTCTGGAATGCGTAGGGCAGCAATAATGGTGGCAACATCTAGTTTCATAATTAATTCCCCATGCACATTGGTGAGTTCCTTAGTATCCGAGGTTAAAATGGGCTCCGCAGGAAAGCACCATGTCCGCACACACTATACAGAGATAGGAAAACCAGCCGCGTATGCAAGTCCACTTATCACTAATCATTTGTGCCATGGGAGCAAAGGATTAGAGCATGTTAATCCCCCAAAATCCCAAAATCTAAGTGTCGAACCTCACTGTCTCCGATATCTAGTACAGAGGTCTCAAGAGGTGACACATGTTCTTGACCCTGAAACTTGATCTTCATTTTTGTAATGCAGGGGAATAGCCTTTCAAGATCAAAATCGTGATGAGAATGCAAGGGATATAGGGGCATGAGAAAATGAATTTAATGGCAAGGATTCGAGCAAGAGATGGCAAGTGAGCAATGTGACAAATGCGTAGGAGATAGTCCAATTAAATAGCCATTAGAGAGAGAAGGTCATTAAATGTGCATTAAATTCACCTCACACCGACTCAAAAAGATGAAAAGTGGGAAAAGTGGAGAAAACTAGCCCAGATGGTCTTTGGTACATTTGGGACATGAGGGATGAAGACGTGATCCGGCCGATGCATGGCGATGTGGGAAATGTGGGCCAAATGAGCACGGGTGGTCAGAACTTAGATATGAAGGACGACATGAGGATGCGAGGGGAGGTGAGGATTTGATGACATGTGCACGTGATGTGGGAAAGTGGGAACAAAAAGCCCAGATGCATTTGGGATAGATGGGACAAAAGTATGAAGTACCCGATGGATGATGATGGATGATTGGGTAAAAGGAAGTCCAGTGAACTTGGGACAAATGGGCCAAAAAGTTCGAAAAAGCCGATAGTTAAGAATTTGTGGGGAAAGTGGCGATCGGTGAAAATAGAAGGCCCAGAGGTACTTGGGACATGAGGGACAAAAATGTCGATAGACCCATAAGTCACCAAAAAGACTCCAAAAACACAATTTTCACCATCTCTTCAAGTTTTCTCTTCATTAGAACATTACTAAAGGTGCCAACTCAAAATTTTCAAAATTCTGACTTTCAAAAGAGGGGAAATTTTGAGAGGACAATAGTTGGCTCTTTTGGGGATGACTTGACTAGATCAAGAAGAATGAGGCAAGACAAGAACTCAAGAAAAACTCAGGGGAAGAAGACCAGTGCCTTATCCATTGGGAAAAGAGTCAAGGGAAAACCAATACAGAAGACAACACACCAAAACAAGGAAAGGAAAACAAAAAAGGCAAGGGAAAGAAAACACACCCTATACATAATATACATAGGACTTCCTTTTCACCTAGGACTTGAACAATTTTAGGTACTGCCCACTATAAGGAAGTGGGAGAGAGGATCCATCCATGTAATCAAGATAGAAATAATTTTCACCAACAAAGTGCCTGATTCTAAAAGGACCAAGCCAAAGAGAATCAAACTTACCATGGCTTCCTCGAGGTTCATGTCTTTTATCCCATAGCAAAACAATGTCTCCAACTTTGAAATCTCTAGATCTGGTTTTCTTGTCAAACAAAGATTTCACCTTCTCTTGATGGGTAGATATTCTATCAAAAACCTACAGCTTGTCTTCATTCAACTTTTGAAGATACATGATCCTTTTATCTAGAGAATCACTGAAACTAGTGTCTTCAATGGCCTTCATCAAATACAAAGTTGGTAGCTCCATTGTCACCGGTAGTTGGGCTTCCACACCATACACTACTTGAAAAGGGGACATCCCAATTGCTCTTTTAGGTGTAATCATGTCCACCCAGAGAGCATCATAGAGCTTCTTGTGCCAGTTCCTCTGAGACTCATTAACAAGCTTTCTCACTATGGTCACCAAATTTTTGTTTGTTGATTCTGCTTGACCATTCCCTTGAGGATAGTAATATGAGGAATGAGCAAGGGAAATACCATATCCATAACAAAAATCCATCATTTCAGTAGAAGAAAAATTTGAAGCATTATCAGTCACAATCTTGTTGGGTACTCCAAACCTTATCAGGATGTTCTCTTTGATGAAATTACATACTACCTCTGAAGTGGTACTTTTAACTGGGATAGCTTCCACCCACTTAGTGAAATAATCTATGGTAGTCAACACATGAGTATGCCCTACACTTGAAGATGGGTTGAGTGTTCCAATAAAATCCAAACCCCACTGTTGAAAGGGTTCTTCAATCACAACTGGTTTAAGTGGCAAAGCGGCTAACTTTGGTCTTCCCACAAAAGTTTGACAAGCTTCACATTTATCAACCCATTTTGATGCATCCTTAAACAAAGTAGGCCAATAGTACCCTACATGTAGAATTTTGTGGGCAGTAATAAATGAGATGAGAAATGACCCCATAAGCTTGGTCATGGAAGGCTGAGAAAAGCTTCTTTTGTTGCTCTTTGTCAACACATTTCAAAAATCTTCCATCTACTCCACGTTTAAACAAAGCATTTTCCCACAACACATATTGTGTTGATCTTAGCTTGATAGCTCTCTTCTCCTTAGTAGTTAAGTGAGATGGACACTCACCATAGGTGAGGAAGTGGGAAATGTCAGCATACCATTCATCCGTTGAGATGAGAAACAAAACAATAGGAACATCATCCTCATTCTTAGGCAACCCATGACCAGCTCCTTCAGTGATGAGTTCACATAGGCCTTTACCCCAGACTAGTTTAGTTGGTCTGATGTCAATATCATATTCCTGAACCTTTGTGACCAGTTTCCTCTCTTAGTTCCAAATTCTTGTTGTGTAAGAATGGACTTGATGGTTGTATCGGGCACAAGTATCACTGAGTGAGAGTTAAGGATATAAAATCGAAACTGCTTAACAACTTTAACCACTGCAAAAGCATGTTTCTCCATCATAGTATACTTTAGCTCATGATTTTTAAGAATATAGCTCATGAATGCAATTGGGAGCTCGTGGTCTTCAAGAGTCTTTCTAGGTTAACACAGTGGCTAGGGTACTTTCTATGGCATAAGCAATAGATAATAAAGTCCTTGCTAAAATATGGACATGCTAAGATAGGAGTCCTAGCAATAGCCTTTTAATGCCTTTGAATGCTTCTTTCCCTTCAGGGGACCAACCAAACATTTGTTTTCCTTTCATCATTTGGGAGATATTCAAAGTTAGCTCTGCAAAATCAAGAATGAATCTTCTCAGGAAGTTGATCTTACCAAAGAAAGAATGCACTCCCTTTTTACTTGTAGGAAGAGGAATCTATTGAATAGCTTGAACTCATTCAGGATCAATCTTGATTCCTTCCTTGGAGACAACATGTCCCAAAATTTCCCTCCTCCATGTGACACAAAAGACAGACTTCTTGGGATTCAAAGAGACCCCATGTTCTCTGCATTTCAAAAGAACCTTTTCAGATGTTGAAAATGATCTGCTCTAGTTTTAGAAAATATAGTTAGGTCATCTAGATACACCACGATACATTTTCCTTTCAGGATTCCAAAGGCCAAGTCCATAGCCCTTTGAAAGGTGGCACCAGCATTAATGAGTCCAAAGGGCATCCTCTTGTAAGAAAAAGTACCCCAAGGAGTGGTAAAGGTAGTCTTATGTTGCTGATGCAAGTGTTGACTTCTACTTGATTGTATCCTGAGAAACCATCAAGCATGGACAACATCTCAGCTCCTGTAACAACTTGCAACACCTGGTCCATCATGGGTAGGGGTAGTTGTCCTTCAGAGAAGCCTGATTCAGATTCCTAAAATCAACACAGATCCGAATCTCACCATTTTTCTTCCTAACAGGCACAATGTTAGCAATCCAAGTTGAATGATGAATGGGAAAGATAATCTTGGCCTTCAACAACTTTTGTATCTCCTGAAAAATGGTGTCAGCAATCTTTGGATTGTACTGCCTTTGCTTTTGTTTGAAAGGTTTAATCCTAGGTTTGAGAGGAATGAAATGCTGCATTTCTTTGGGTGAAAGGCTTTCAGATCATCATAAGAATAAGCAAGTACATCAATGTATCTCTTCAAAAGATTTACTACCTTCTTTCTTTTCTTCCTGTGTGCAACATTTCCCAATGTTCACCATTTTGGGGTCAGTAGAGAGCCCCAATGTTAACCTTTTCATATTCAATAGATTGTTGGGCTCCTCTAGAAGCTTTAGCCTTAACATACCTATCATGTTTATCAAACAATTCCTCCAGACTTACCAGCCCTTTAGGGATCTTGTTACCTTTTAGTCTGATGCACCCATCTTGATCTATCTCCTCTTTGACACCCTCCTCATTGGAAGATACACTTTCTCGAGGAAAATTATCACTTCCTTGAAATATAATTGTTCAAAGTTATCCCTGAGTTCCAAGAAAGAGAGAAAATGTTGATCATCATTGAAAACCTGCCAGTTGCTTGCATTATCTGGCACACTTGGTCTATGGATCATTTCAATGGTGAATTTATCCTGAGAGAAATCAGGATGAGGTATGAGCAAAGACCCTGACATGGCTAGGGAATCAGCCCTAGTGTTCTTTTCCCTTGGGACTACCTCGATGGAGAAGGCATCAAGAAATTCAATAGAATCCCAAACCAGATTCCTATAATGCTTCAATCTTCTATTCTTTACTTGGAAAAGGTCTCTGACTTGTTTAACAACTAGTTCCACATCCCCGAGCTAGAAGATTCTTCACACCTTCCTCCTTTTCCATGTTAAGCCCAAGGATGAGAGCTTCATATTCTATTGTGTTATTTGTATTTTCAAACTATAGTTTGAATGAGAAAGGATGAACCTTTCCTTCAGGAGATATCAACACCACACCAGCTCCAGACCCAACCGAGGAACAACTTCCATCAAATTCCAAATTCCAAATGCCATTAGGATCATGAAGTACTTCTTTGGGACATTTTGTTTCATCTTGAGACATGATCATATAGTTTCCATGCCCAATATCTTCATAAAGTATTTGTGCTTTGGGATCATCTGTCTTTTGCACAATATACTCAGATTGCTTCTCAGAAACAACTTCTTCATCTTTCCATTAATTGGTATAAGGGCATGTGACCAATCCATTTGAATTTCTCCTCCCACATCCTTACAGAAGTTCCTACTCAACAACATACCATATGAAGGAGGGATATCAGCTACCAAGATAGTAGCTAAAACCTTCTTTTCTGGTAAAGTAACAAAAGCTACTTGTGCATCCTTAATCCTTCCAACCAAAGGCACCTCCTTACTCTCCATAGAATAGCAAGGACCCATAAGTGCGTGTGAGAGTAAGACCCAAAGCATGAGCCACTTTGGTAAGGCATGACATTATCTCGATGCTCCTGAGTCTATGACACAGTTGTTGAGTTTATGGCCAGCTATGAGGAGGGTTACATAAAATGGTTTGATTTTCTCATTAGGTGAGGTGACTGCAGCCACAAGGTTTGGTTGGGGTGTGGAAGATGGAGTAGGAAAAATACCTTTAGAAGTATTGGGTGAAGTTTTGGAATGGGAATTGACAAAGTGGACCATTTTGGCAAAGGCTTTTGGATGAGTTTGATAGTACTCAACCTCTGAAATTTGGATTTTTGTCTTCTTAAGGTGATCAATGATATCAAAAGATCCAGAGGTGGATGGGCTATCATCACTAGGAATCCTAGGCTTATCAAGTTTAGGAGCTAGAGAAAAAGAAGTTTTAGTAGTAGAATTAGGAAAAGAAGAATTAGCAGAACTCACCTTCTGTGTGGATGTAGTGGGAATAGGAGATCCTCTTTTTGCAATTATGGGGATAGTCATGGGATGCTCCTTGGACCTCTTAGTGGGCTGCATCACTTTCTCCTTCTTATTTTTGTCTATTTCGAGTCATAACAACATATGACTCACTATTCATTTCTACTACTACTTCATCATAATCATCTTCTTCATCAACACCTTCAGTGGTGAAGAAATTAACTCGAGATCCCTCAAGTTCTTCCAGTTCTTCATCAGCCTCTTCTTCAGGTTCTTCAAAATCTTCATTAATCTCTTCATCATCAGGTTCTTCAACCTCACAAGTTGCATTAACAGGGACCTTGATGGGAGGTCCCTCAATTTCCAGCCTTTGTCGAGAGGAGGAAAATGATTTCTAGGCTGAAAATTCCTCCTTGGAACATCTGTATAAGGAGCATGTTGAGCCAATTGTTTCTTGATGGCAATGAGGTCATTAGCAAGCTTTTGTACTAATGGATCTGCATTAGCTCTGGGAGTAGAAGAAGAGGAAGAAGAAGCTCTAGATTTGGAAGGATCTCTTTTCAACTTACCAGACATGATCAAGTCATCTTCAATGCTAACAACTAATCTTTGATCCTCATCCAATGTTGCAAGGTTGGCTCTCCTCAATGCATAGCTAACTTCAGGTAGTTGAGCATTCAGGAAGAAACATTTTTGAATTTGATCTATAGGCTAGGTATCTGGTGGGATTTTGTTAATCAACTTATTGAACCTAGCCACAAATTCTCTCATGGGCTCCTGTGATTCTTTCTTTATTTGAGAAATTTGAGCTAGCAAAGCATGCACATCTTCTATAGGTTTGAAATGGTTCTCAAATCTTGTTCTCATCATGGTCCAACTGGTAATGGCCCCAACAAGAAGATGATAGAACCAATCTGCTGCATTATCTTGCAAAGTCTCTACAAAAAGCCTCACCGAGACATCTTCATGCTCAACTCGAGGACTCCACATGCAACTATGAAAGCTGCAATATGCTCATCAGGGTGCACCTTGCCATCACCTCTGAACTTGGGGAAGTTCTTCCTGTTACCCCTGGGTAACTCATGCAAAGGTTGAGGAAGGGAAAGAGGCCCAACACGATGGCCCCAAGGTAATGGAACTGCCATCCTTGGAAAACTACTTGAAGAGGAACTGAAACACCAACAAGAATCAAAGCATGGAGATTAGGGCTGAGTTTCTCTTGAGGGATACCACTCACAAGGGTTCTGTTTTCAACAGGAGGTGTGCTTGTAGAATGAGCTCTTCTATTTCTCCCTGTTGAAGGAAGAGGAAAACCTTGTTGCTCCAAGAGTTGAAACTGAGAATCTTCGATTCCAAGAGCCCTCCTACCGTGGGTAAATCTTAGAGTCACCAGATCAGAAAATGATCAAGAAATTGTTCTTAAAACTGGAATCCATCAAAAATGAATCCCCAGTAGAGTCACAAAAACTGTTGGTTGTCAAATAAGGACTTTAATGAAAGCAACAGTCGGGGACAAGAAGTCCCTCCTCTTTAATGGGAGAGGTTCCCTTATTTAAAGGAAAAAACCTATTTACAAATGTACAACATTTAGTTTTAAAGAGGAACTTTGATATCATGGAAGTGTTTTAAATGACCGATTATCAATACAAAAGGACAGAAGAACTAGGAAGTGGGAAAAGGAAGAGTAGCATTCTCAGGAAATATAGATAGCAAAATAATTCCTTATAAATGTTGAATTAGGATCATATAGAACAAAATCATTTACGTTAAAGCCATAAGATGTTATTTCATAGACACAAAGTTCAGAGATGACATCCACAAGAATACAAAGCTTCTTGATGCAAAATAGATTAATGATTCAATAATTTTAACAGATAGGAAAGAATGAATAACCAGATAGAAAATAGAAAGAGAAGTCTTCTTGTATTGATAGCTTTTTAACTCTTTTACACTTTCAAAAATAGTCAGAGTTCCAGCCCCTTAGAATGGCGTGGAGAGCTCATTATATAGCTTACAAATTAGTTACACTTGGTAACCATTTCTTTTAACTAAAAGATTAATTAAGGAAATGTTCTCAATACAATATCCTTAATTAATTTACAAGGAGCTCAACACTTAAAAATAGAAGGAGAAAAAGAGAAGCCAGAAGAAGAAACATCCGATTATGGCTGAGGTGGGCCCACTGATTTGAGGATCCGATATCTAAATTTCTTCAATGCTTCAACTATCTCCATACCTCGTGGGATTGTTGTGTTGGTAGTGGCGTGAGACCAAGTGCCTAGACATTTTTCCATATCTTTATCAAACTCGGTATGCTCCAGGTATTCTTTATTTGTCCTCAGCAATTGCAGATTGAAGGAAGCAAATGTCCTTTATCTTCTCTTTGGTAATTAATTCTTCTTTGAACAAGTCTTCTTTGATAAATGTTTTGAACTGAGCTTTGATCTCTTGAAGAGAGAAAGGAACACCTGAGGTTTCATCATGAAGATGGCAATGAATATCTTTAAAGGCAGAGGAAACACAAGTTTTGAAAGATTCTCCTTTCTGCCACACGTTATTTAATTCACCCAGTGCTTCTTCCAGAACCTTCATTTTCCATTCTACACCAAAAACCCATGCCTTTGACAAGTTATTCTTGGCATCATCAAATACATATTGGACCAACAGGATCTTCTCATCAGCTTGGCCCATAAGGTGAAGATCTATAATACAACTAGTCCAGAGCTTCAGCTCTTTATCCATAACCCTTATTGAGGAAGTGAGTTTCTGTTGTAGATTAATCACCTTCTCGTTGGCCTTGAAGGCTTCCTCAATGAAATTCAAGCCAGCTATAATCATATCATCAACCATGGCTTCCAAAGCCTTTCCATAAGTAGAATACTTATGTATATCTTTGATGCTCTGAACTTCATCCTGGCTGAGAATCATGGGGGGTGGAAGAGCAGCCAGTGGGGTAGGATCCAAAACCTTATCTTTGGCCAATAATGACTTGATAAAGTTGGAAAGAACTTGATTATGTTCTTCCAACTATTCTATAGTTTTCTTTCCCTTCTCTACTCATTCAATAACCTTTGTCACTATTTCTTGAAGGTTATGAACCTCACTCTCAGGAGTGGATTCCCCATTGGGATTCTAGAAAAGCTCTAAATCAGAGACCAAGAGATCTGCTTTGCCTTATCAACCTTGGGCTTTGCAACCTCCAGGAACTACTGGCCTTGAGCATCAATTACTATCCTTGAAGTGGTCTTGGCTCTCTTAGCTGGAGGAGGAGGAGTAGTTCCTAGAAAGAGCTGCTACAACATCAAAATCAGGCCCTATTATTCGAGAGGAAGATTTCCTCTTCTGTTGTCAACCATGGGTTGCACCCAAGAAAAAGTAGAAGAAGAAGAGGAAGGAACAAGGGGCCCAAGAGAAAGTGAACTCATGGCACTTAGAGTATTGACCATTGTTGCCTCTAGCAGAGAAGTGGAGGGAGTATCAGGAGCTTCCTTTGTAGAGGAGTCTGTGGTACTAGGAGGCTCTGCACTAGACATTTCCTTTTCTTTTCAACAGTAACTTCAGGAGTTCCTGTAGGATTTGGCATTTCACCATCATCACTCTCACTAAGAAAAATAATGTTCTCTGGTCCTGAAGGTAGCTCTGGATGCTCAAGAAGAGGTTCTTCATCAATTGGTTCTGTTTAACCTCTTTGATCTTCTTTTGGTATACTTGAGTAGAAGAAGGAGTAGATGACTCAGGCTCTTTCATTGAGGAAGAATGAGGGGTTTGCTCAAGAACCTCAAGTGTTGGTTGTATGTGCTTCCTTCCCTGGTGTAGAGGTGTCTCTGGAAGAAGATCCACCCTGATTCTTCTTGAACTCATGAACCTTCCTGTCAAACCAAACTTTAGTTCTTACAAGAACAGGGGCCATAATCTCAACCAAATCATCTCTCTCTTTTTGTACCAATCCAGATCCTCCAAAGGAGTGTGTTTGATTGTTGTCTCATATTCAAAGGACTGTAAGTCCTCATCATCCTCCTTAAGTCCTTCAGGAACTTGGTAAAGATTGAGATCTCTAATGTGTTGTAGAGAGAGTCTGCCATAGTGCCTCCGTCTGGCTTCAAAATCATCTGCACAATCAGCCCAAGTAATCCTCAGTATCTGGCTTGTGATGATAGTTTATCCTGAGGTTCTGATCAATAAACTTCTTTAGATCAAAGCAAGTTCTGGGTCTAAAGAAATGAACAAGTGATAGAAGTAATAGCCCTTTCTACATTTTGGGCATCCAAAGTTGTTTTACATGTATAGTTTCCCAAAGAGATAGGGAAATGTAGGCAGTGATCTTCTTGTCTCTGCATGTCCTATGTAGCTTATCAAGCTACCTACATACTTCAACCAGGGCCATTTTATCACTGCAGAACATAGGGAGCTTGAGAGGTGTGCTTTCATAGCCAACCAACCTGATGTATGAAAACCTCCTGAATTGGATAAAGAAAGACCCATACTTGGCTATAAGGTTCATAGCTTCATCAGAAAATCTCCTAGCAGTGTTTCCCTCCAAGAGTCTTACAATATACATGGTGAAAGCATCATTGACTCTTCTAAAATTGTGATTGCTAGTTTCAAGGGTAAACTGAGGAAGTATGCATAAATAGGCTCATTCTTTTGGCCCTCTATGTAGGTGAAACCAAACCACTGCCAGGATGCAGCCAGGGTATACATGAGATAAGAAGTCATATAGAACTTCTTAGTCTGTTGAACACTAGACAACTGCTCAGTCAAATTCATGCAAACAATTTTGGCCCAATTAATGTTCTACTTGCCCTCGCAGATGATGTTTATGAAGGGGCACATCCAGAAGTGAAACTCATTGGTGGAAGGAAACCCCATGATATGGGTGAGAAAAATAATAAATTCAGACAACTCCTCATTAAAATCAACCCTGAATAATGCCTTGGAGAGTCGGGATGCTCCCTTCTTAGGGTTCTTTAACCATGATTTTGCTATACGTGCCTTGTATTTGTCCTTTGTCTTGGTCGAACAGGGTTTGAGCTTGGGCATGAGTGAGAATTATGGAATCTTAGTCTTTGGAATGCGTAGGGTAGCAGCAATGGTGGTGAAACATCTAGTTTCACAATTAATTCCCCATGCACATTGGTGAGTTCCTTAGTATCCGGGTTAAAATGGGCTCCGTAGGCAAGCACCATGTCCACACACTATATAGAGATAGGAAAACCAGCCTGCGTATGTAAGTCCACTATCACTGATCATTTGTGCCATGGGAGTAGGATTAGAGCATGTTAATCTGCCCCAAAATCCCGAAATCTAAGTGTCAAACCTCACTGTCTCCGATATCTGGTACAAAGGTCTCAAGAGGTGACACATGTTCTTGACCTGAAACTTGATCTTCATTTTTGTAATGCATAGGGGAATAGCCTTTCAAGATCAAAATTGTGATGAGAATGCAAGGGATATAGGGGCATGAGCAAATGAATTTAATGGCAAGGATTCGAGCAAGAGATGGCAAGTGAGCAATGTGACAAATGCGTAGGAGATAGTCCAATTAAATAGCCATTTAGAGAGAGAAGGTCATTAAATGTGCATTAAATTCACCTCGCACCGACTCAAAAAGATGAAAAGTGGGAAAAAGAGAAAACTGGCCCAGATGGTCTTTGGTACATTTGGGACATGAGGGACGCGAAGACGTGATCCGGCCGATGCGGGTAATGCGGGAATACGGGCCAAATGAGCACGGGTGGTCTAGGAACTTAGATATACATGAAGGACACGAGGGACATGCGAGGACATGAGGACATGATTCGGCTGATGCACGTGATGTGGGGAAAGTGGGAACAAAATCTAGATGCATTTGGGACAGATGGGACAAAAGTACGTGAAGTACCCGATGCGGCCGATGCGGATGATCGGGTAAAAGGAAGTCTGGGTGAACTTGGGACAAATGGGCCAAAAATTTCGAAAAAGCTGATCAGTTAAGAATTTTTGGGGAAAGCGGCTGATCGGTGAATAGAAGGCCCTAGAGGTACTTGGGACATGAGGGAAAAAATGTCTGACAGACCCACAAGTCACCAAAAAGACTCCAAAAAATGTGATTTTCACCATCTCTTCAAGTTTTCTCTTCATTAGACCTTGAGTTGGGTCATGTACACTTCTTCTTTTAGATCACCATTTAGGAAAGCACTCTTGATGTCCATCTACTTGAAGTCTCCATCCTTTTTGTGTTGTTAGTGCACAGATAACTCGATGGTCTTGATCTTCGCAAAGTGGATGTAAAGGTTTCTTCATATTCGATGCCCTCTTTTTTAGCATATCCTTTTTCTACAAGACATGCTTTATGTTTTTCGATGGATCCATCTGCCTTATATTTTGTCTTGAAAACCCATTTGCATCATATGGGTTTCTTTCCTATAGGCAGATTGACAAGTTCCCATCTCCAATTTTTCATGAGAGATTCATATTATGTATCCATGGCTTCCTTCCACTGAGATTGACTGAGTGCTTCATGAACATTATCAAACTCAGAGCTATTAATCAGTGAACTCATGAGTGTAAATTTTACCTCATTTCTTGTTTGACTCTAGATGATTTATCTACGAGTTGTTGCAAATGTGAGTCCTTGATGGTTCTTTGTACCCACTTCGGATGAGAACTTGGATGCTTTTGAGAATAACTATGTTGTTGTTATGTGGATTGATGTGGATTCACATTCTCCAGTTCTCCAAGTTCAACAAATAGCTCTCCTTATAGCATTTATTTTCTCCGAGTATTTCCTCCTCTGGCTCATCAAGTGATTTGGAGAATATTTGGTGACAGGTTAGAAGTGGATATTTTGTTAATAATATTGAGTCAAAGGATGAATCATCACAAACCACATCCCGAATCTTGTATATTTTCTTTGTCTCAGGATCCATGAGACGATATGCCTTCGAGGTAGTGTTGTAGCCAAGTAGGATACACAGAAGTGTCTTTGGCTCAACCTTCTTTCTCTTCTGAGATGGGACATGCATGTATGTTATGCAACCAAATACTCGTAAATGATAAATTGATGGCTTTCTACCACTCCATACCTCTTCTGGTGTTTTATTTTGTAGAATCTTTGTCGGTGCCATGTTGAGAAGATATACAATTTTCTATACTGCTTCAACCCAATAGCATTCCTCTAGCTTTGTTGTTGTTAGCATGTAACGAGCCATCTCCATCATTGTGTGATTATGATGCTCAAAAATGCCATTCTGTTGGGGTGTGTAGGGAGCATTCAAATTTTGCTTAATATTGTGTTGGTTCAAAATTCCAAGAACTTATTTGATGTGAATTCCCCCTTGATCTGAGTGAAGTAGAAGAAGTGGTTGTCCGGTCTCTTTCACAACACGATGATAGAAGTTCTGGAAATGTTGAAGAACCTCACTTTTCTTCTTCAAGGAAAACACCCACATCTTGTGACAATGGTCATCCAAAAATAGTTGGAAGTACTTGAATCCACGAAAATGAAGCAGGTAGAGGGCCATTAAAATCGGTATGAACCACCTCCAGATGCTTCTTGGCATGGAAGGTGCTTTCTTGAAACGGGTCCCTGTGTTGTTTTCCTACAAGACAGCCAAGGAAAAGAGGAAGGAATTGGACAATTTGGGTAGTCCATGAACCATTTCTTTTGAACTCATCTGATGCAAAGAACTAGTGAAAAGTGTCCATATCTAAAATTCCAGTGCGATGTAGATTATACTTGTTGATGCAAATAAAACTATTGTAGAAGATGAAATAGTATCTAAAGCAAATAACTTATCTTTTAGAAATGCTCTAGAAATAATCTTACCTGCGAGATTAAACATGATTTGATGTCATTTTTGACAAGAAATTCTACCTTCGAGGGTGATGATTCAACAACGGTGAGTCAGCGACAAGATGTTGCTAGTCAATCCAGAACATATAGTACATTTGTAAGCGTACATTTTTGTGGTCTTAGAGGAATGGTGACATTTCCAATTCCTTCTGCAATGTACTCTTTGTCATCAGCTATCTCGAACTCGATCACCAGTGGGTTGTTCATCTAGTGAATCAAATAGCTTCTTATCACCTAACATGTGCTTACTTGCACTTGAGTTTATTATCCAGACTCTCTTTGTGGGCTATGAAGTCTGAGAGACAAGAATAAGGTTCTTACCACAATGGGCTCCTTCTGATGTCTCCTCATCAGATTCATTATCTTGTTGGGCTGCGAGATGCCCCTTGTGCTTTCTCCAACGGGGACATCGTTTGGAATTTTGAAAATCTTCACGCCCGATGTGCTTGTTTGACTTGAAGACCCTTGTTTCAAGTTATTGTACCAACAATGATCAGTTTCGTGAGTGTTGGTTCTACAAATGTGACACCACCTCTTTGAATTTTGATCTTTCTGTTGTTGTTTTGGTTGCACTTGATTTGGCTTCTCTAGGGGACCCTTCCAATTCTTCTAGCCATGGTATGGCTTTGAGAACAGGGCTTTATCCTGAGTCTCCTCTTGGGATGAATTGATGGCCTCTTCTTGTTGCAGAAAATTCACAAGTTATTCAAATGCCACTGTTTGTTTAGATACATTCAGTGTCGTAACGAACACTCAAAATTGAGAAGGAGCTATCTCAAGGTGATCGCACGAGAATTTTTTCATCCACCATTTCACCGAGCAAGTCCTTTCTAGGAAAATCTAGTTTTCCGAACTTAGCCATTTTTGGTCCTTTTTGGTTGGGCGCACCTTATGTCTGTGCAACACAGAGTAACTATGCACCCCCTTCATTTCCTTTGGCGCATCCTTGACGTGTCGACACACATTTTGGTGTGCCTCCCCATGTTGCGCCTTTCTTGCATGCGCCAAGGCGCATGCGCCTTCGTGTCAACAATATTTTTTGCAACGTTTTGGTGTGCCAAGGGCGCACATATTTCCATGTTGACAGTATTTTTGCTGCGCCAAAGGTGCACATAACAATGTGTTAACATGTTTTGGTGTGCCAAAGGGCACAAGGTTTGAGTGTCGACAGGTGTTTGATGCGCCTCTTCAAAAAGTGGTTGGCGCATTTATTGCACTTTTGCCTATATATAGGCGCATCCAGCCCTGTCACTTTCACAATTAAAAAAACACGTGATTGATTTTATTCCTCTGCACCTGTCAGCATGCCTGTCATCCTCGTATCGCATTCGTGGACCCCGCTTCGTTTCTCACGTTATATATATTCCGGGTAGGTGGTCTTTTTCCTCCTCTTGTATTTTTTTTGTTGTTGTTGTTTGTTTGTGTAGTAGGTGGCATAGATTTGTCAAAACCCCCTTTGCTACCCTGGCTGTCTTTCTCCCATGCTCTCCCTCCTCTTTCCAGATCTGCTGGTAAAGAGAGCTCTGCCTCAAAAACACTTGGCTCTTTTCGTTGTGTCCTCTCACTATCCAAGAAACCCTGCAGAAGAGGCTTAACACCCATGCAAACCCCTCCAGAGAAAGAACCAAGGCTTAAAGGTTGGTAGACTGCACTTTTCCTCTTTGGCACAATCGCCACCCTTGCAACATAATGCACAGTCGCGCCAATGGCGCATCCGCCATGCTTGCTGCATAAAAAATAGTTGCGCCCTCAAAGCGCACTTTCCTTGCTTGCAACACCCACTAACCCTGTGCCCTCTTGGCACACCAAACTCATGTGTAACATTGCAAAACTTGCGCCATTGGCACACCCTGCATCCATGCAACACCAACCTTACTTGCGCCAAGTATAAAACTGTTAACGGCGCAGGCGCATCCCCTATTACAGTAACACATGCCATGCAAACCTTTCATGTGCCGCGCCAAGTTCCCCTGTTGCGCATGAAAAGATGATGTTACACACACTAAACCTGTGCCCTTTGGCGCATCCTGTACCGTGTAACATGAAAAATATCTGCGCCCATTATAAAACGCATGTAAATGGCGCAGGCGCACTTCCACTTGCAACAACAAAAATGTCATCTGCAAGCATCCATGCGCCTGCGCCCTTTGGCGCTGATTTGTCCCTTGTAACACCCTTTTTCTGTGTGCCATACTATTTAACCCTGCAGCCTATAGTGTTCATGCGCCCTGCGCCCTGATGCCTTAAAATTGCTAACTCTTCCTTCTGTCAACGCTTTAATGGGAGATCAAAAAGCTAACATGACTCTTCTGCGTTGGGTTTCACTTCTTCTTCTTGCAGATCAGCAACTGAGTTAGAACTACATATGTCTACATCAAGCAAGAGACCAACCAAGTCTAAAGGTAAAGCCAAACTTACAGAGGAAGAGATGAAGTATAAATATCAGAGGGTCAGGATGCCCGAATCCCAGGCAGAATGTGACCTGGACATAAGAGACTCTGAGCTCGGCCACATTGATATGGAAGATTTCTGGGCCAGAACCAGGAGGGTCACAGGAAGTCCCTGGATGGACAAACTGGTAGGCAAAGTGGCTCGCATTTTTGCCGGGGGATCCCGCCAACTGCAAAGTGAATAACGAATTCATGATGGTAGTGGCCCGCTGCTACAACAAAGACACGAGGTGTGTCCTGAATGAGAAGGGTGAGGTCGTGATCAACCTCACTGCCCGACACTTTGAAATAATGCTTGGCATTCCTCACCACCGCACTTTGTGGCCGTAAGCCAAGAAGACTGCACCAAGGCTTGGGAGGATAATGAAGACCAGTGTATGTAATTGATGAATGAGGTATACCTAAAAAACAAGAAGGTGGTGACCAGATGGCCACAGGTCATTCATCGCAGTGATTTCTCCGAGGAACTAAGTGATACCATCACGTTCCTAAGCAGAGTATTTGGGCTTCCTGATGCCCACTACTTTCATAAATGGATGCTTAGGTACCTGGAGACAATGAACAAGAATGTGCCAGATCAACGCTTTGAGTGGGCGGAGATCATAAGCAGCACTATATCCGAGCAGCTCCAACAACTCACCACAATGGGGAGGTTCTACATGAACTCCTACGTAGTTTATGTTGCAGCCTCGGAGAGAGATTATCCAGCATTGATGCGGTATGTGGGTTTGGCCCCAAGTAAAAATATATGAATACTATCCAGAGCTGAAGCTGGAAAATAGTATTTCATAGTTTACAAAGATTAACGATGCTTTCTTCTACGGCATCATCTACCTTTTGAGGCCAAACATGACTCACGGTCGCATACGACCAAGAGCATTGTTGCAACAACGAGAGAAGTGGGGAGCCTTATTCACAATTCCCACCTTCACTTATCTAAGGGCAGCCAACTTCTTGGGGGAACCAACCAAATTGCCAAGATATGCCGGCCCCAAGCTGATCCTGTTGGAGCTATCAAGACAGCTCATAACCTACCATGAAAAGTGCTTGAAGAGAAAGAAGGGTGGAACTCCTTTCCCCTCACAGTCGGCAAGGTGTACACTTGTCTTTCCCACCACAAAGCCCGGGAGATGTTTGCAGAGCTGGAACTGCTCAATCTAAAGCACAACTTCCGGAAAGGCCCACTTTCGACCCAAGGAATTGCCTTCCCAAGGCCAAACTCGATCCAATCCACATTCCACAGATCGAGGATATTTATATCGACCTGTATCATGAGGTCGAGCTCAGAAGGAAAGATCATTCCACTTGGCTTTGGCTGAAATCATTCAGTAAGTATGGCGTAGCCATCGTCCCAAAAGGTTATCAAACTGCTGATCAAGAAGTTGATCAGGTATATCTTGACACGGATGGGGACAACTGGCCGCTTTGTTTTGTGATCGAGTAACTAAAGTGCCTCAAACCATTGAAGAAAGGGTTAAAGAAACTCTGCGGAGAACAGAGCACTGGTGCAGGATGAATGGCCTCATCTACCTCGGAGTTGATTTCACCACATCTCCATTGGGAAACGCACCTTCTAGACCAAAACATCTGCCAAAGAGCAGAGGTAAAGACAAGGAGGGTGAGTCAAGCTCTGCCCAAGAAGAGACTCCTGAGAGTCCCCCTTCCGCCGCGCGAGAACAAGTTGTAACTCTGGCTTCTCCAGAGAAAGAAGCGGCCGAAGATGTTCCGATGGGCACATCCACTCAGGATGTTGCCACTACTGCAACTGTTGAGGTCCCTTCTATCCCTTCTCCCTCTCCTCCTTCCCCTCCTCGACGTGACCCAAGTGACCATTCCTTTGGTCGTGTCCTCTCCCCCATCTTCTACTGTTCCCCCTTCCTCATCATCCATCTTCTCTTCTCTCGGAGCTGTCCCCCACCATTTCTTCCCTCATCTCTCAGCTCCCTTCCATTCCATGTCTACCTCCCCTGCAATATCTCTTCCTCCCGTGAGCACTTTCTCGGCCTCCCTCTCAATGCCACCTCCAAGTGTCTCAACGCACTTTCCTTCTACTACTGCAGCTACTCCCTTTTCTATTTCCGGCCCCTCTCCCATAAGTCCAACATGGATCTCTCAGCACCTGAGCCAACAAAAGAGGAAAGTTCCCATCGCACCGATGGACTTCTCCGTCATCCCATCAAAGGGGGCCAAGAAGCAAAAGCCTATAACCCGCTTCTCTCAGAGTGCGTCAGGAGAGAGAGTAATGGAGATAGCATACCCCAATCCTTTAAAGGATAAAAAGGATCTGTCTTCGACAGATTATACAGTGACCCAAGTCACAATGGGGACATCTTCAGAAAGCCTTCAAGGAGAGGCCCTATCTGCAGTTGACGCCCTTTGCAAGAAGCTCCAGGAAGCAAAGGAAGAAAAGAGGCTGTTAAAGGAGCAAAATAAACATCTTCTCCACGCCTTGCAGAAAATGGGCAGTGCACCTCCTACAACTACCGCCGAAACTCCTGAGCCTCCGAGCCAGATAAGATTAATGAATACGCCAAAATCGTGGTGAGCAGTGGTATGGCAAGCTTTCCCTGAGAGGAGCCAAATCCTCAAGGAAAGTGAGGGAGTAATCGCCAAGTTCACCAGTTTATATCAGAATATCAATCGGGTGAACAAAGAGCTCCAAGCGATAGCAGGACCCATCTCCGAAGAGCTGGACCATGCCAGATGATGCATGAGACCTTTCAGAAAATGCTCGACTGTTTGAAGATCTGGTCAAGTTCGGCGTCTTTGGTCACCCCAGAGCCCTCAACAAAATCCTTTCTACTCTGGATTACCGGGTCGATCAGTTGGAGTTCGTCCTAGAAAAGATTGACAAAATCAAGGAGGAAGCCCTGGATGCAATGCATCAAATGGAGAAAATTGTCCTGAGAATGTCTCCGCTTGCTCACTCCTTCTTTCACCTTAAGAAAGGTTGATGAAACTATTCGGATCTTCAAGGAGATCATTTCGCAAGGGCTGGGACCAGAAGTCACTTTCGACGCCGAATCCATCAACAACCTGCTGGCCTGTCGTGACTTCATAGGGTACCTGATAGATGCAGAAAATGAATATTCCAAGCTCCCAGAAAAGCTCACAGATGAGCGGGAGACTTGCGAGGCTATCAGTGATCGACACAAGGATCCTTCCTAGGATCAACTTCAACCCATGATCAGCAAGTTCATGGAATACCGTGCCCAGTTCCACATCTCGTCACCTGAGCAGCAGCAAAAGCAGGATACCCCCTTTCAGCCATGGGACGATGATGAATAGTTTCATTCTTCTCGACCTTCTCTTTGTAAACATCTAAAGTATGTTGACACAAATGATGACATCATCCATGTTGCACCATGGGATGATGTCATCCACAAAGTTGTCAAAAGTCAACAAATGACTTTAGGATCTTTTGTAAGATATTTTGTAATTAAGTGGTTGGTTTGTTTTTTGCCTTCTTTTCTTCTCTTCTTCTATATATACTTGAATACTTGTTGTATTCAAGTGTGGATACTTTTCAGATGAGAAATAGAAGTAAGAAGAAAAGATTTTGAACTTTTTGTAACAGAAACAAATATTAATACAATATTTAGACTTTGTGCTGAATACATGTGTTTTACATCAGACCTTTCTTATGTTAGATCTGTATGATTGTTCTGTTGAATCTACTTCTACTTTGTTGTCATTTATTCATCAATATTGCTTTATTCGTCTATGCAAGTAGGTTCGGCTCTGTATACTACCAACCCAAATCATAGACCTTCTGACCTTTCTGCTTTGGAATTCATTTCTTTTCTCCCTTCAGATCTTTCTATCTCCCCACTTCATTTCTTTCCCTTCTTTTACAGTTGGAAATACCTCTACTGGGATGAGATCCCAACCCCTAAAGGTAGAATATTGTGAGACTTGCACAAGATTCCTGCTGGTAGAATAGCAATAAACCAGTTTCACTTTGCTGACTCAAAGAGGGGCTATGCCCTGCACACTGTTGGCTCGTCTGTCCATAGATCTGTCCACCCGACAGATTTTCGAACCAACAGTTTTTGGTGACTCTACTGGGGATCGAACAGACCTAATGGATCTATGGTAGTGGTATGTTAAGAAATCAGTAAAAATCAGAAAAATCACTACCTGTTTGCAAATCTGAACTTTTTGCTTAAAATCCAAAATTTTTTTGCAAAATACTCCAAATTGAAAATTTTCTTCTGAGATCCATAGATCTGGTCTAGATAGAGATCTTTAGTTCGCTGAGTTTTTACAAAAGTCCATATTTTTTCATAGATCTGAGTTTTTGATAGTTTACCAAAATTTTCAAACTCTTTGAAAAGTCAACTCTAGATCTGAAAATCAGCTTACTAAGTTTTACCATCATTTTATCCTTGTTAATCAAACAATAAACCGCAATCGGTTTCAAGAGAAGGATAAAATTTAAATATTTAGAAAAGTACATGCTGCTGGTTTTTGTCAGAAAAATCAGAAAATCAGCAAGTACAATCAAAAAGAGTTCTTAAATCTGCTCCAAAATATTGCAGACCTGGAAGGTACACTGGTGGGTGAACCATTTACTCGAGGTAGAAGAGCTCGTGGAGAAGTTGATCTTACCTTCGATCTGCTTCAAAGGCACAACTTCAGTATAACACCAGCGCGCTTCTCATCACTGAGCTCAGCCGACCGATTGTCCAGGAGTGTCTCACCTCCACGAAGGAAGCATCTCTCACCAGGAACATCTACATCACTTTGCAGTGCCTTGCTGCTCAGTGGAACTGTGCTTCCAGCCCACGTTCTTTTTCCGGCCATCCAAATGGCAGTACCATGGGGAAATGCTATGGGCCCACTTGCTTTACCACATCCTGTTCATGTGCTCCCCACATGGAAACTGAAAGAATTTTCCTAAATTTGATGGTAGCGGGAACCAAAGCATGGATTCACACATATCCGCATTCATCATGTCATGCAGTATCTTGGATGTGACCCATGAAGATGTGTCGGTTCACCTTTTTCTGGAAACTTTGCAAGGGCCCGCAGCAGAATGGTTTCAGCATTTGCCGGCCGGATCTATTACTAGTTGGGCCACCTTACAAACTGCATTTGAAGACAGGTATAAGCCTTCCAAGACGCGTTTGCATTGTTATCAAAGATCACTCACCTAAAGAAGGAGGTCAATGAAACTATGCGTGACTTCATCACCCGCATTTCAATTCACTGATCAACCGTGTTCCGCCTACCATGCTTCCAACACCGGAAAATCAGAAGTGTTTCTTCGTAAACGCCATGAGCTCAAAAGTAAGTTTCTTACTCCTGCAAGAACAAGTAGCTACTTTGATTCTCGCCCAGGCTGCTGCCATCCGGATCAAAGATAACTTGCTAATATCTGGCGAATTAAAAAGAGAATCATCCAAGCTTAAAGCTTCGAGCCCTTCTCCCACTACTTCATCTGATCCGGCATTTCAAAAGATGGTGAATGACTTGCTCGCATTAAAGAAGCAGTTAGCCCAAGCTTCCCCCAGTTCCCCATACCGGGATATTCCACGAAGAACTTTCACTTCCAACAACATCCCGCATAGGCCACGTTTGCCTGCAACTGCTCCACGGTTGGCGCTTGAGGCTCCTCCGGTCAACGCTTTAGCCGAAATGAAGAAGAGGAGCAAAATTATGAAGAACCTTCATCTCAAGGTGAAGATGATCAAGATGTCGGTGAACCGACTGGTGACTCTACTATCGGGTATATGGAATTTGACGAGGGGGAATCTGATGAAGAAGAAGGTACCCAAGGATATGCAAGTGGACAGTCATATGTTGTGTTCACCCGCTCGCAAGGAAAGGAAGCAGAGGTTGCTACCAAGATACAGAAAGAAAAGGCCGTGTCAAGCACGCCTCCAACCATCGCTAAACGAGGTAGTCCCCTTCCGGCTCAACCTGTTATTAGATCTTTTTCAAAAAATCTTTTCCCCCTATCTCCCCTCCAAATCAGTCCTCTCATGTTCCTATCAAGGCCAGTAATCCTACCCTACCATCGCGAAATGAGGGACTCATTCCTTCATCAACGCAACCCTTGGCCGCATTTGACATAATTGACCACGCTAAAAAGACCAAGATCCAAATGTCTGAAGCCGAGTATCTTCAGTCAAACCCCGAACAACTTGTAAGGTTGACCGAATACATCCAAAGTCAGGTTGTCATAACTAATCAGGTTTCCCCAAAAGGAATCCTTTCCACCCCTCCTTCATCCCGCATAAACGTTGCCTCGACTTCCGCATCAGGCAAGATAGAACCTTTCTACCTCTCCCTCCTAATCAATGGCCACAAACTAAGCAACTGCATAATTGATTCTGGAGCTTCTGATAATGTCATGCCGGCAAAAGTCACCCATGCTCTGGGCCTCACCCTTACCAAGCCTTTTGGCCGATGTTATTCCTTGGAAACCAAGCAAGTTCCGCTGATCGGTCAAATCAAGGACGCGCAATTTGTGTTTGCAGTTCCCGGAAAAAGGGTAAAAATGACCGTCCTTGTTGCCGATATTCCAGCAGCCTATGGAATTCTGCTAGGAAGGAGTTTTTTGCAGTGAAGTTGGTGGGGAGATTCATATGGACTGGTCTAAGGCTAGATCCCCGTCAAAGGTGTAATGCAAACTTTGGAGCCTGAATCGCAAAAGAAGTACCTGGTTACTAACTCCGATGACCCCAAAGCCCAAATTCTCTTCGAATCATCAGGGATGGGAAACTATTTCTTGTCTACCAAGTCTGACAAAATGGATGTCCTCATCCAAGTAGAGGATCTTAACAAGATTTGGACTTTGCAGTTTGATGGCAGCTGCGCAACTAGTGGGTGGCATGCTGGCGCCGTACTAATATCTCCCGAAGAGAGATTATTCCTCTCTCTTTCAAGTTACAATTTTTCAACACAAATAATACTGCTGAGTATGAATCTCTTGCTACTTGGCATGCAAGCCACAAAGGAAAGAGGAATCAAGAATCTGAAAGTACAAGGTGATGCAGAGCTGGTCATAAATCAAGTTAAAAGGATATACCAAGTGAAGAATGAAAGGCTCAGACATTACCGCAACGTGGTGTGGGACAACATCGAGGAGTTTGACGCTTTTTCAATAAAATCCATCCCAAGAGCTCAAAATGACATGGCCGATTCATTGGCCATCTCAACGATCCCTCATGCTTCCTCACCCAGGTTTGAAAAAAGACAAATATACCATTGAGGTGGTTTTCCACCCAAGCGTGCTGGACAATTCTCAGCATTGGCAAGTATTCAACAATGACAATCAACTCATTGCTTTCTCGAAAAGGTGGAAAATTTTAGTGAACTTCATTTTGAAGGATCCACTTCTACATGCCGTGAATCAGTTACCGATCAAAATGAAGAATCAAAAGGAAGCGACGGCATATGTCAGCTCAAAGGAAATAAAATTCCAAAAGGTTTGGTTTCTCTAGAGCATTTGTTCGACAGGCATGATCGTTTTGTAAAAAAGAAAAGGTGAGATGATCCTGGCTCCTCCCCAGAAACCGAACCGGTCAATTTAGGTTCGGTTGAACATCCACAGTTTGTAAACATTGGAAAATGTTGCACACCTGAAGAGAAGCGGAAGTTTGTCAAACTGCTGAAGAAATACATGGATGTATTGGCATGGTCCTATGCCGATCTAAAGTCTTTTAAGCCAAAGGACGTCCAACATGACATCCCATTGAAAGAGGACGTCAAACCCTTTCGCCAAAAGTAGAGACATTATAATCCTAAGATCTCAGGTACTATCCAGGCTGAAATTTAGAAAATGCTGGATGCACGGATCATTTTTCCTATCCATCACAGTACTTGGGTGGCAAACATTGTGCCAGTACGTAAGAAGAAGAATGAGATACGCATCTACATAGATTTTCGCAACCTCGAATCAAAGCGTCCTCAAGGACAACTACCCGCTTCCCATAATGGATCGTGTTCTCGCAAGCAAGAATCGGATCGAAATGTTGTCCATGCTTGATGGTTTTTCGGCTACAATCAGATTGAAGTCTCACCTGAAGACCAATTTAAAACAAGCATTCACTACCCCCTGGGGCACATTTTCCTATAGCAGATGCCTTTTGGTTTGACCAACGCTGGTGCCACCTTTCAGTGAGCAATGGACTTCGCGTTCAAAGGTATGATGGGGAAGGTCATCGTAGTCTACTTGGATGACTTAACTGTGTTCTCCAAACAATGAAATGATCATTGTGATCATTTGGAGCAAGTATTGATTAGATGCCGAGAGCATGGGATCTCCCTGAATCCAAAAAGTCTATTTTTGGAGTCACAGAGGGAAAATTGCTGGGACATGTTGTTAGCAAAGAAGGGATGAAGATAGATACCGAAAGAGTTAAGGCTATTCAGAGCCTTACTTTACCTACAAGCAAGACCGGCGTTCACTCCTTCTTCGGAAAAGTGAATTTTCTCAGGCGCTTTGTTCCCGACTTTGCTGAAAAGACTCGCCACATATTAGACATGATGAAAGGGTCACCAACTTTCCGATGGAGCGAAGAAGGGAAGAAGTCATTCGAGGAAATAAAAGCCTCCGTCGCTCACGCGCCAGTCCTGGTATGTCCCGATTTCTCCAAGGATTTTATTATGTATAGCTATGCATCTGAGCACACCGTGTCGGCCATCCTAATGCAAAGGAATTCTCAAAATGTTGAATCCCGATTGCGTTTATGAGCTCTCCCTCAAGCCTCACGAATTAAAAATGACCCAGTTGGAAAAACATGCCTTCGCCGTTGTCAAAGTAGTTAAGAACTTCAGGTATTACATTCTAAACTCTCATACGGTGGTTCTAGTTCCTGACACGGCTAGTAAAGTCCATCTTAACTCAACAGGAGTTAGGGAGTTTGTGAGGAAATTGGATTGCAAAAGTCCAAGAGTATGATCTGGATATAAAACCAACCAAGTTAGTAAGAGGCAAGGGCCTATGTCAACTTATGGCTGAAAACCAAGATTCAAAAGTTTCTGGGAAAAGATGATTGCGCCAATGGAGCACAAAGCCAGCTGGAGAAAGCCGATTCACTGCCTATGGTCCTATTTGTCGCAACCAGTGATGAGTGGTATTCCGATATTGCTTTCTTCCTCACCTATGGTGAATGCCCAGCTCATCTAACTACAAAGGAGAAGCGCGCTATAAAGCTCAGAGCAGCCAGATATATCATCTGGGATGACGGTTTATACAAACGCGGAATAGATGGCATCTTCTTGCGATGTGTTGACAAGCCACAACAGGTGAAGTTACTTGAGAGTTTTCATGATTCGGCCTGTGGTGGCCATTTCTCCTCTTCCGTGATGGCGCACAAGATCATCCGGCCAGGTACTATTGGCCAACGCTTTTCCAAGATACAACCACCTGGGTAGCAAAGTGTGAGCCTTGCCAGCAATAATTTGTTTCGGCAAGCCCAAAATGGCTGCTTTTCCCCTCAGGCCGGTCATCATTGATGAACCATTCAAGCAAGTGGGGAATCGATTTTATCGGTGCACTCAATCCCCAATCGAGTGCTGGACATAGTTATGTCCTGACAGCAACAGATTACTTCACGAAATGGGTGGAAGCCATACCTATCAAACATGCCACTTCCGAGGTTGTTTGCAGTTTCATCAAAGAAAATATCATTGTCAGGTTTGGCATTCCAAACAAGATTGTTGTTGATAACGCTTCCAACTTCTCCTCACGAGAAGTTGTTGGTTTTTGCTATGAGTACGGAATAACTTTGGCTCACGCCTCAGATTATTACCCTCAGGAAATTGGTCAGGCAGAATCCAGTAATAAAAACTTGGTAACCATCATACGAAACTAGTGGATGAGAATCAACGAATGTGGCACAAGTCATTATACGACGCTCTGTGGGCGGACCGCATTACTCCCAAGAGGTCTCTCGGCATGTCACCTTTTCAAGTGTTATATGGCACCGACGCCGAGCTTCCCATTTCTGTGGAACTCCCTGCTCTGCGCTTGGCAAGAGTGATCGAAGATGAGACTTTCCAAAATTCCCTTGAAAAGAGGATCATGTATCTAGCAGAGCTCGAAGAAAAGAGAGTAAGAGTGGTCGACAGGATCACCGAACATCAGAATCAGGTCAAGAGATTGTTCGATAAAAAAGCTAAGCAAAGAGAGTACCAGGTGGGAGACCTCATCCTTTTGTGGGACAAACGAAGAGAGCCAAAGGGCATGCATGGAAAATTTGATTCCCTATGGAGAGGACCTTTCAAGATCAAGCAGCTCAATGGAGAGAATAGCTTCTATCTCTCATATCTGGATGGAACTGAGCTCCCGCTTCCCTATAGCGGGCAGCATCTGAAAATCTTCAGGAAGTAGAGCTTGCTCTCTTCTTTGTACAATTTTCTTCAGTTGTGTGTTTGTTTTTGTCGTGTGTTTGCTTTTGTTGGTTGTGTTTTCCCTTTTGGTCGCCCTTGTTTTTGACTCTGTAGCCCAATGGATAGGCACATGAAGATCTGGGATTCTCTACCCCTGAGTTCCGCTCAGAGATAGTCCCCAGAAAGAGCCAGTTGTTATCCCGTAAAATTGACAAGGGCAATTTCATGGGTAACCCAATGAAAATTTTGTTCTGGTCCCTCGTCAGGGACCCCTTTCATGTTCGGAACGTTGCAAAGTCCTTTCTAGGAAAATCTAGTTTTCCGAACTTAGCCATTTTTGGTCCTTTTTGGTTGGGCACACCTTATGTCTATGCAACATAGAGTAACTGTGCGCCCCCTTCATTTCCTTTGCGCACATCCTTGAAGTGTCGACACACATTTTGGTGTGCCTCCCCGTGATGTGCCTTTCTTGCATGCACCAAGGCGCATGCGCCTTCGTGTCAACAATATTTTTGTTGCGCCACATTTTGGTGTGCCAAGGGTGCACGTATTTCCATGTTGTTGACAGTATTTTTTTGTGTGCCAAAGGTGCACATAACAACGTGTTAACACACATTTTGGTGCGCCAAAGGGCGCAAGGTTTGAAGTGTCGACAGGTGTTTTGATGCGCCTCTTCAAAAAGTGGTTGGCACATTTATTGCACCTTTGCCTATATATAGGCGCATCCGCCCTGTCACTTTCACAATTAAAAACACGTGATAGATTTTATTCCTCTGCACCTGTCAGCGCGCCTATCATCCTCGTATCACATTCGTGGACCCCGCTTCGTTTCTCACGATTATATATATTCCGGGTAGGTGGTCTTTTTCCTCCTGTTTTTTTGTTGGTTGTTGTTTGTTTGTGTAGTAGGTGGCATAGATTTGTCAAAACCCTCTTTTGTTTCCTGGCTGTCTTTCTCCCATGCCCTTCCTCCTCTTTCCAGATCTGCTGGTAAAGAGAGCTCTACCTCAAAAATCACTTGGCTCTTTTCGTTGTGTCCTCTTCACTATCCAAGAAACCCTGCAGAAGAGGCTTAACACCCATGCAAACCCCTCCAGAGAAAGAACCAAGGCTTAAAGGTTGGTAGACTACACTTTTCCTCTTTGGCGCAATCGCCACCCTTGCAACATAATGCACAGTCACGCCAACGACACATCCGCCATGCTTGCTGCATAAAAAATAGTTGCGCCCTCAAAGTGCACTTTCCTTGCTTGCAACACCCACTAACCCTACGCCCTCTTGGCGCACCAAACTCATGTGTAACATTGCAAAAAACTTGCGCCATTGGTGCACCCTGCATCCATGCAACACCAACCTTACTTGCGCCAAGTATAAAACTGTTAAATGGCGCAGGCGCATCCCCTATTACAGTAACACATTGTCATGCAAACCTTTCATGCGCCCGTGCCAAGTTCCCCTGTTGCAGCACGAAAAGATGATGTTACACACACTAAACCTGCCCTTTGGCGCATCCTGTACCCATGTAACATGAAAAATATCTGCGCCTGTTATAAAACGCATGTAAATGGCGCAGGCGCACTTCCACTTGCAACAACAAAAATGTCATCTGCAGCATCCATGCGCCTGCACCCTTTGGCACTGATTTGTCCCTTGTAACACCCCTTTTCTGTGTGCCATACTATTTAACCCCGCATCGCAAAGTGTTCATGCGCCCTGCGCCCGATGCCTTAAAATTGCTAACTCTTCCTTCTGTCAATGCTTTAATGGGAGATCAAAAAGCTAACATGACTCTTCTGCGTTGGGTTTCGCTTCTTCTTCTTGCAGATCAGCAACTGAGTTCAGAACTACATATGTCTACATCAAGCAAGAGACCAACCAAGTCTAAAGGCAAAGCCAAACTTACAGAGGAAGAGATGAAGTATAAATATCAAAGGGTCAGGATGCCCGAATCCCAGGCAGAATGTGACCTAGACATAAGAGACTCTGAGCTCGGCCACATTGATATGGAAGATTTCTGGGCCAGAACCAGGAGGGTCACAGGAAGTCCCTGGATGGACAAACTGGTAGGCAAGTGGCCTGCATTTTGCTGGGGGGATCCCAGTCAGTGCAGTGAATAACGAATTCATGATGGTAGTGGCCCGCTACTACAACAAAGACATGAGGTGTGTCTTGAATGAGAAGGGCGAGGTCGTGATCAACCTCACTGCCCAAGCACTTCGAAATAATGCTTGGCATTCCTCACCACCGGCACTTTGTGGCCGTAAGCCAAGAAGACTGCACCAAGGCTTGGGAGGATAATGAAGACCAATGTATGTAATTGATGAATGAGGTATACCTGAAAAACAAGAAGGTGGTGACCAGATGGCCACAGTCATTCATCGCAGTGATTTCTCGAGGAACTAAGTGATACCATCATGTTCCTAAGCAGAGTATTTGGGCTTCCTGATGCCCACTACTTTCATAAATGGATGCTTAGGTACCTGGAGACAATGAACAAGAATGTGCCAGATCAACGCTTCGAGTGGGCGGAGATCATAAGCAGCACTATATCCGAGCAGCTCCAACAACTCACCACAATGGGGAGGTTCTACATGAACTCCTACGTAGTTTATGCTGCAGCCTCGAGAGAGAGATTATCCAGCGTTGATGTGGTGTGGGGTTTGGCCCCAAGTGAAAATATATGAATACTATCCAGAGCTAAAGCTGGAAAATAGTATTTCTCAGTTTACAAAGATTAACGATGCCTTCTTCTATGGCATCATCTACCTTTTGAGGCCAAACATGACTCACGGTCATACGACCAAGAGCATTGTTGCAGCAACAGAGAAGTGGGAGCCTTATTCATGCAATTCCCACCTTCACTTATCTAAGGGCAGCCAACTTCTTGGGGGAACCAACCAAATTGCCAAGATATGCCGGCCCCAAGCTGATCCTGTTGGAGCTATCAAGACAAGCTCATAACCTACCATGAAAAGTGCTTGAAGAGAAAGAAGGGTGGAACTCCTTTCCCCCTCACAGTGGGCAGGTACACTTGTCTTTCCCACCACAAAGCCCGGGAGATGTTTGCAGAGCTGGAACTGCTCAATCTAAAGCACAACTTCCCAGCAAGGCCCACTTTCGACCCAAGGAATTGCCTTCCTAGGGCCAAACTCGATCCAATCCACATTCCACAGATCGAGGATATTTATATCGACCTGTATCATGAGGTCGAGCTCAGAAGGAAAGATCATTCCCGCTTGGCCTTGGCTGAAATCATTCAGTATGGCATAGCCATCATCCCAAAAGGTTATCAAACTACTGATCAAGAAGTTGATCAGGTATATCTTGACACGGATGGGGACGACTGGCCATTTGCTGTGATCGACAGAACTAAAGCGCCTCAAACGATAGAAGAAAGGGTCAAAGAAACTCTATGGAGAACAGAGCACTGGTGCAGGATGAATGGTCTCATCTACCTCGGAGTTGATTTCACCACATCTCCATTGGGCAATGCACCTTCCAGACCAAAACATCTACCAAAGAGCAGAGGTAAAGACAAGGAGGGCGAGTCAAGCTCTGCCCAAGAAGAGACTCCTGAGAGTCCCCCTTCCGCCGCGCGAGAACAAGTTGTAACTCTGGTTTCTCCAGAGAAAGAAGTGGCCGAAGATGTTCCGATGGGCACATCCACTCAGGATGTTGCCACTACTGCAACTGTTGAGGTCCCTTCTATCCCTTCTCCCTCTCCTCCTTCCCCTCCTCGCGTGACCCAAGTGACCATTCCTTTGGTCGTGTCCTCTCCCCCATCTTCTACTATTGTTCCCCTTCCTCATCATCCATCTTCTCTTCTCTCACGGAGCTGTCCCCCACCATTTCTTCCCTCATCTCTCAGCTCCCTTCCATCTCCATGTCTACCTCCCCTGCAGTATCTCTTCCTCCCGTGAGCACTTTCTCGGCCTCCCTCTCAATGCCGCCTCCAAGTGTCTCAACACACTTTCCTTCTACTACTCAGAAGCTGCTCCCTTTTCTATTTCGGCCCCTCTCCCATAAGTCCAAAGATGGATCTCTCAAAGACTCGAGCCAACAAAAGAGGAAAGTTCCCATCGCACCGATGGACTTCTCCGTCATCCCATCAAAGGGGGCCAAGAAGCAAAAGCCTATAACCCGCTTCTCTCAGAGTGTCAGGAGAGAGAGTAATGGAGATAGCATACCCCAATCCTTTAAAGGATAAAAAGGATCTGTCTTCGACAGATTATATAGTGACCCAAGTCACAATGGGGACATCTTCAGAAAGCCTTCAAGGAGAGGCCCTATCTGCAGTTGACGCCCTTTGCAAGAAGCTCCAGGAAGCAAAGGAAGAAAAGAGGCTGTTAAAGGAGCAAAATAAACATCTTCTCCACGCCTTGCAGAAAATGGGCAGTGCACCTCCTACAACTGCCGCCGAAACTCCTGAGCCTCTGAGCCAGGATAAGATTAATGAATACGCCAAAATCGGTGAGCAGGGTATGGCAGTTTCCCTGGAGGAGCCAAATCCTCAAGGAAAGTGAGGGAGTAATCGCCAAGTTCACCAGTTTATATCAGAATATCAATCGAGGTGAACAAAGAGCTCCAGGTGATAGCAGGACCCATCTCTCGAAGAGCTGGACCATGCCAGGATGCAGCATGAGACCTTTCAGAAAATGCTCGACTGTTCAGTCAAAGATCTGGTCAAGTTCGGCGTCTTTGGCCCACCCTGAGCCCTCAACAAAATCCTTTCTACTCTGGATTACCAGGTCGATCAGTTGGAGTTCGTCCTAGAAAAAATTGACAAAATCAAGGAGGAAGCCCTAGATGCAATGCATCAAATGGAGCAAATTGTCCTGAGAATGTCTCCGGCTTGCTCACTCCTTCTTTCACCTTAAGAAAGGTTGATGAAACTATTCGGATCTTCAAGGAGATCATTTCGCAAGGGCTGGGACCAGAAGTCACTTTCGACGCCGAATCCATCAACAACCTGCTGGCCTGTCGTGACTTCATAGGGTACCTGATAGATGCAGAAAATGAATATTCCAAGCTCCTGAAAAGCTCACAGATGAGCGGGAGACTTGCGAGGCTATCAGTGATCGACACAAGGATCCTTCCCAGGATCAACTTCAACCCATGATCAGCAAGTTCATGGAATACTGTGCCAGTTCCACATCTCGTCACCTGAGCAGCAGCAAAAGCAAGATACCCCCTTTCAGCCGCGGGACGACGATGAATAGTTTCATTCTTCTCGACCTTCTCTTTGTAAACATCTAAAGTATGTTGACACAAATGATGACATCATCCATGTTGCACCATGGGATGATGTCATCCACCAAGTTGTCAAAAGTCAACAAATGACTTTAGGATATTTTGTAAGATATTTTGTAATTAAGTGGTTGGTTTGTTTTTGCCTTCTTTTCTTCTCTTCTTCTATAAATACTTGAATACTTGTTGTATTCAAGTGTGGATACTTTTCAGATGAGAAATAGAAGTAAGAAGAAAAGATTTTGAACTTTTTGTAACAGAAACAAATATTAATACAATATTTAGACTTTGTGTTGAATACATGTGTTTTACATCAGACCTTTCTTATGTTAGATCTGTATGATTGTTCTGTTGAATTTACTTCTACTTTATTGTCATTTATTCATCAGTATTGCTTTATTCATCTATGCAAGTAGGTTCGGCTCTATATACTACCAACCCAAATCATAGATCAAAGTAGAACACGGAGCTCTCGGGAGCTTCTTCACGTTGTTCTCTCGGCTTGTGAGTTGACATTGTGGCTTTTAGTAGTCTCGATCATTTCATTTACGCTTGACATTTAGTGTTACTTTGAGAGACTCCAAGTTTCTTCTCTGGGCACTTTTTAAAATTATATTAAGAGACTTTCAGGCTTTCACGAAGCCAAATTATCCTCTCCTATTTGTTTCACATAGTGATGAATGGAGTTCTTGCAGGGAAGAATGGTCCTCGGACAGCAGAACCTTTAGCCTTCCACGCTCCACATAGCTCTATCCACGTAGAAAGTAAATTCTAGCTTGTTCCTCCTCTACGCAGATGAAATAAATAATGCAGATGTCTGAGTAAATCTCCACGCAAATTTTGAAGAATTCCATGTAGCACCTCAAGTACCCTTCCAAAATCCACACTATTTGCTTCTTCACGTAGATCTCCCTCTTCTCCAGTTTTCATGTAGGAAACCAAATCCTACAGGTAGTAAAAATATATTCTTATACTTTTAACGCCATATGTCTTCTCCTAATAGTGCCATATGTCTTCATGCAGAAAAGAGATTTAGAACAACGGTAGAGAAGACAAACTACATGAGGTTCACCTTTCCACACAAAGAAAGTGATAAGTGCACATTCCACACAAGTTTCCACGCACTTTTCCACCACACAAGTTTCTTGATTGAATTCGTCTCTCCACACAACTTCTTCTTTGTCTCTTGATGCACGCAGGACTATACCAAGTTTGTGTAGGTCACTAGGAATTTTGTCGGTGAATTATACAATCCACGTTGAGAATTATCTCCTCCTTTCGCTCTCACATAGAGACAGTTCTCTATGCCTCTTTTCCACACAGATAATGTTTGCAATAATATTATTCTCCTTTCCATGCATCCGAGGTGTAGACCAGCTCGATACGAGATTGTGAGGCTGAAAGAGTGGAGAGAGAATAGAGATTGATATATTTTATTATTCCATATAATTATCAGAAGCACGACACATATTTATAGGTATATTGAGTAAACAATATTCCCTAAATGGATGGAGAAGATACAAACAAGAAGGAGAGAATAATGGAATAGATAGCAAATAATCTAATAATAAAATAACGTACGTAGACCATGCTAACAACTATGCATTGGTTATCATCAATTTAATAAGAAGTATTTACTACCTTGAATTGATGGTTTATTTACTAGTTAAATAGTGTGAAATATATTCTAGAAATTGACTTGAAATTGGGATATCACCAATTATGTACTAAAATGTTTCTCTAAAAATTGCCATTAAAACTTGATATGATTGCTCAAATGTTGCGATAATACATTATTTAGCTAATATGCTAGTTGATGTTATGCCTTTAATGCATGATAAATTTTATCATGTTTAGATATGTTTCAACTAAAACTAGAGAAAATATTGGATAAATGAACTAAGACACTAAGAAATTGAGTAAGATGGAAATTTTTATAGTACTATATGCATAAAAATGAATTTATTTTTTGACTGAAAATTGTTTCTTGTGAAATGTATTTTAGAGCAACCATATGATCTTGAGGTTAAAATTTGATTTACATGGGAGAAATGTTATGTGGCTAATTTTCCATAAATTACTATGGGTTAATATTAGTCATAAAGAAGAACTAAATTGTATTCCTTATATAAAAATAATGGGATGAAAACTCAAAAGAGAAAGGATTTTCTAGAAACCAAATGATGGGTGTGATATATTCATAAAAAGTTATTATGTACAAACATAAATAAAAAGGATGTAAAGGGGTTTGTTGGTTGTAACCACCCTTTTATCATTATATATAATGGAGATAACAACAATGTGAAAGGAAAGATATGAAAATATGAAAAAACAAATATATAATGTATGTAAAAACTATTAAAATAGAAAAATAAAAAAATTTAGTGCAAAGTGGGAGGAAAGTGGACTTGTGGTTAAGAAGAGGTGGATGGGGTCCATCCAATTAATGTTAAAAAGTACACCCCAATTGTCCCTAGACATGGTTGTATCCTAAATTGGGAAGCAATTTGATTCCTCACTATGCAAGTGTCAATCGTGCCTCATTTTCCACTATGAGCGTTTGATTGCCATCTAGAAGGTTCCTCAAGATTTGTTTCTTAAAATCTTTTGGAATTAATACAAAAAATAATTATGTGTTTTTTCCTTATCAACATCATTATTATTATGATTATGTTTTGTGTAATATCTTAAACATTATGTGTTAAAATCAAGATTAGGTTTTTTCAAACTTGAATTAATTACAAAGATATTAGGATTTTATTGTATTTAATAAACAATGATGAATATAAATTATTATTCTTGAGTAAAATTGCCCACTATAGACACAAGAAGAAACATGGAAAATCAAGCAACCCATTTCATTAAAAAAATTCAATGTGAACTTAGAATATCGAGTCAACATATGGTATTGAGTTAGGTGTGAGATTGTTCGATGAGGATCAATCCGTAACCCCATGCACATAAAAGAGGCTTCACTTTAGCGGTGACGTGAATGCTCCAAGTAATCAGCAAGAATCGAGCAATAAGGGAAAATCATGCGTGAGGCAAAAATAGGTCTAGCATACTCGTATATCTAAAAAAGGAGGGTACATATAGGATTGATGTGTAACTCCCTTTCTGGAAAATCATTCCCTTCATGAGGTAAAGAGGAGTTACAATTCCAAATAGGGAATGTAACTCCTATGAAACCAATGATACATATGACAATGACATATTTGATGATGTAATCTATCATGTTTCATATAACTCCTAAGACCTATGATCTTGTTAAGTGAGATAACTCACCACATGATGTGGATAAGACCCCGAGTGATGAGGAGGAAATTCACACACACCAACACCCCCTTCATTGAAAATGAGGTAGAGGTCATGGAAAGTCAGAACAGAAAGATAACTCCCTAGAAAACTAAGAAAGATATGTCAATGGGGCCCGGTAACTAAAGGCCTGATAAGGTACCCATGTACAAACAACATCTCTCTGGAAAATAAGAAGAGGAGAAGGATTAGAAATCTCAAAGAAGATGGGTGGTTGTAGTAGACCTCACCCCAAGAAGAGACCGTAAGTGAAGAAAATTTTTCTTAGTGAATGGCTTGGTGAATATGTCTTCAACCTGGTTAGATGTTTGAAAATAGTGCAGTCAATGATGTCTTCATGTATCAGATCCCGAATGAAGTGGATGTGGATCTCAATGTGCTTCATCTACTAATGTTGAACCAAATCTTGGAAAATATGAAATGGTGCTCATGTTGTCACAATAGATAATGGTAGGCCACTAAAAGTGAATACCAAACTCTATCAAGATACCCTGCAACCAAATAGCTTTTATGGTAGTGTTAACTACTCATTTGTACTCTGCCTCTATAAATGATATGGAAATTTCATTTTGCTTCTTGTTAGACTAACTGACATGACCCAAACCAAGAGAGAAGTTGTAGCATGAGGTAGATTTCTGATGATCTAGATCACCTTCCCAATCAGAGTCCATATATCCAACTAATTCAATCTTTTTCTTTCATAAGTAGTGAATGGCATATGTATGATTTCCACAAACATAGTGAAGGATCCACTTCACTACTTTCCAATGCAACTCATGAGGCTCTTGCATAAATATGGACACGATCCCAATAGTATACGATAGATCTAGATGAGTGTGAGTAAGGTAAATCAATATCCCCACCAAATGTCAATAAAGGGTACCATCAACCAAGGGAGTAGAGAAATTAGAAACCAACTTAACCCCGTAAAGGAAAGGAGTAGGATAAGTCTTAGAATTGGATATGTCAGGCGAGTGAGAAAATCAATGGATTACTTAGGCTGCAAAATCAAAATTCTTGAGTCAAATTGTGGAATCTAGATCCCAAGAAAATAATGAAGCAAGCCCAAGTTGGACATGGAGAACTTATTGACAAAGGAAATCTTCACGAGAATCGATAATAGTGGAAGATTTTCGGGATCAGCAAGTCATCAACATACAGAATGAGGATGAGCATGGATTTATCCTACCACAGAGTGTAAACATTTGGGTCAAAGTGACACCAAGTGAACCCCGATGTAAGTAGAAAGTAATCCATATTTGCATACAAAGCCCAAGGGGCTTGTTTAAGGCCGTAGAGATACTTCTTTAACTTGCAAATGAGGGAGTGGTCATGGAAATAACCTAGAGGTTGTTCCATGTAGATATATTCCTCTAGGTACCTATGAAGGAAGGCACTCTTAAATTCCATCGGTGTAATTCCTATCTATTCACAAAGTGGAAATGGCGAGGTTAGTTGAATGGAAGTCATCTTCGCAACCGGAGAAAATATTTCCAAGTAATAAACACCAGCTATTTGGGAGAAACCCTTAGCTACTAGTCGCACTTTATACTTCTCAAATTCTCCATCAGCACCATACTTTGTTTGATACACCAATTTATACCGAATGATTTTTCTTCCTTTCAAATGAGGGGTTAGATCCCAAGTATCCTTCTTCATGAGTGAGGAATACTCCTCATCCATGTCAGAATCCCTTTCAAGAATCCCATAATCCTCCCAAAAATATTGATGGTTTGAAGTGGAGGTGAAGGAGTAGAGTCTATAAAATTCCAAGCGAGTACGTATCTCATCTAAAGGATCTCCAATCCACTCTTCAAAGACCTCTGCAAATTCTTCTTAGCACAACGAGGACTATGAGGATCAAGCTCAAATTTGGAAGATTCTTCACTCGAGTGAGAAAGGAAAATCCCTCATCATCGCTACTATCAAAATTGGAATAATTTTAAGCATGATGGTTGGGAGGAGTAAGAGTATCAAGAGGAGGAACACACTCAACAACATCATCATCTGATGATTCGGAATCCAAATCAGAGAGTAGAAGAACCTTGGAGGGTGGAGAATTAGAAGTAAAGTGGGAAAAGGTGTATAACCATAAATGATGATATGGATTTCCCTCAACCAAAATGGATTGAGTTAAGCTCGTAATAATCACCTAGTTAGGACTAAATTACACTCACATTCCTTCACTAAGGTGAGTGATTTGGTAAAGTGATAGGATATTGGTATAGAGATTGGGAATGCTCAACATTTGGTTAAATGATCCACCATCGGAAACTCGACACGGTAGTATCATCACCCAATGTGATTTGGGACATGCCACATGGTTCGATGTTGGAAACTCAACATATGAAGATGTCATGTGGTACAAGGCATCGGAATCGATAATCCGCATCGATGAAGGAATTGTTCTTGTAGACACCCTAAAATCATTCACTTATTCCCAATGTTATCTCAATTCACTCCCTATTTCATCCCTTTATGAATGATTAATTAAATTGATTAGTCATGCACTTGCACCCCTTTGGATTAATTAAATTACTCCTTAGTACCCCTTTAGCTAGTTTAATTATCATTTATACATTAAATGATTAATTAATTAGTGTGCACATTATAACAACAACTTGGACTCCACTTGGGCTACACTTCCACATCCCACCAACTCCACATGGAGTCCACTTCACCAGTCTAGTCAACTGCACTTCTAGAATCCTTGAAAGGTGGGGGCAATTAAAAGTGCATGTACAACCACCTTTTCGGATGTAACTTCTGCTAATTAATTCCTTTACTTCCCCTAAATGGCATTTAACCTCTTGAAATTGTTGCTACTTCCTTAAATGCTCAAAATAGTATGTGCATTCAACCATCGTAACCAACTTCTAACCAACTTATCCTCTATAAAATGTAAGTTCTTCCTCTTACAAATCCTCTTGGGTTTATAGCATAATTACTCTATCAAATTACTCTCCAATATCTGCATATTAGAGATTTTCTTATCTATTTTTGTAGCATTGGTCAATCCAAGTTTGGAGGTCATTTAAGAGCACCCACAATCAGCCTTCTACAAGGTTACATAAAATCTAAAGCTTCACACAACCTTACTCGAGGTTGCATTGGAAAGATATAGGGAGCTTTTTTTGTGTTTAGTTTATCTTCTTTTTAATGTTATTTTTCCATTGTCTTCATTTTTACACTTTGGTGGGACCACACCCATCTTCTTCCATTTTTTTCATTTTTATTTTATTGATTTTTCAGTTGGTGTGATTCTTTTGTTTTTATGTTGTTATGTGTGTTGTTTTCTTGTGTGTGCAAGCTCCTAGAGCATTTAGAAAAAAACATTCAAAATCAACAATCAAAAAAATATATAACTTATTCCTCTTGTTACGAGGTCTTTGCTGCAATTTTGAGTACAAAAATTAGTTTTAGAATGTGTATTTATAAGTGTTTTTCCTCCAAATTTAATTATATTTTTAGTTATAGCTTAAAATATATATTTGTTTTAATCTGCCAAACTTGCACAAATTCAACAAAAAACAGTTAGAATACTTAGCAAAAAAATCCACAAAAATCAGTTTTTAATCATACAATATTAGCAAAAATTAGATTTTATCTAAGAAAAAAAAATTAAAATTGCAGGCAAAACCTAGACTCTACCTAACACTGGCGAGTTGGCTCACCAAGCCAACCCCCCATAGTCCCCACATTTTCTTAACTATCCGACCTACCCCCGACTCCCTAAGACCTACCCTAGTGAGCTACAACAACCTACCCCGAGCCCTCCCCATCCCGGGCTCCTTACCATACCCACTCCCATTGATCCTACCCCTACTTCTCGAGATTCCATCCTCCCTACCCTAACTCGGACTCACCTCCGAGACTTACCCAACTTGGATCCCCGAAAACTCCCATCACATAGCACTCCCAACTCCTTGTACATGGTAGACCCTCCCGGCTCGTTGTCGATCCTCCTAAACCATCGTTACACATGCAAATCCCCTTCTCCCATCCCCTACAAGCCTCTATCCAAACCCTCACCCAAAACCTTTCCCACGTACAAGCCAAAACCTATAAAACGCCAAACCAACACACATCACTAAACCAATAAACACACTCCCGTCAACATTTAGGTTTTATTTTTCCCTTTTAGGTTTTAAATTATTTTTTATTATTATTTTAGCATTCGATTAGAGTTTTCAGTTTACTTTACACTTAAGTAGAATTTTTTAATTAATTATTTTGTGTTCCCCTTAGGATTAGTTTAGTTATTCTATTAATGTATATGTTTTATTTTGCTTTATTTTTGTTTGATAATTATTTTATATTACACTAACTTCATTTAATTAAATAGTTGTCTAGTGCATTTCATTAGATTGGTTTCCTTTAATTATTTAATTAGTCTAAACAATTTTCATTAAGTCTTTTAAATTAATTTAGCCCTTTTTTTATTTTCACTTTTTCAACTTTCACCACATAGACTAATTGTCAAAAAAAAAAAAATTGTAGGGCTATCGGGCATTTTAAATCCCACTTATTTTTTTCTTTTTAGATTGTTTATCCACGTGTATTCAATTAGGACCATTTTAACTACCTTTTTTGTTAATTTCTAAACCTTGGAATAATCGTGAAAGTTGTTCGCCTAGGGTTATTGGACATTTTGGTTCAATTTTTGTTTCTTTCTAACCATTTTTGTCTATGTTCAATCATTTTTATATCAACCGACGCTTTTTGGTAGTTGTTGGCTTCCTTTTTATTGTCATTTTTTTTTTGCTAAGATTTTCGTAACACCCTTTATGCATATGTTCTTCTCTCACACTTGTTATAAGTGATCTTAAGAATAAGAAATGTGATTGTGTGATTTTTCATTGTTTTCTCTTTGATCTACCTCAAAAAAACTATTAACATTTATTTTCATGACCTCATTACGAACACCACTCAAAACTACTAACTACATGTTTCCTTGGTTGTGAGCTTATTCAATCAAGTTAAAATGAACACTGCAAAATGTATTTACATGTGTGGTTGAAAAGGCTATTTTCCAACCACCATAACTATGGGAAGTGTTTTGTTAAGCCATAAAATTCACTTGGGAAATACCACAAGAATCCCAAAGTATTCAACACATTAAGGGAATCTGGCTAACAAAATAGGTACCCTCATCCTAGCTTTTAGTGCACCTTGTGAGATTAGAGTCATGGATATCCTTAGGGGTGACCCTAGTATGATTCATTTGAGTAAGATATTTTGTCATTGTTTCAAAGGGGGTAAAGTAAATTTGGCATATAGTAATAAAACCACGTTCTCTTGGGTATACTGCTAACACCTAGTTGAGTGAACCACCTGGGAAGCCACGCCTTGTCCAAGCCAATCTAAGGTATAGGCCAAATTTCACTACATCATTTTTCATTTTTTTATGTGTTACACACTTGTGTTTCATTCTTTTTATTCATGTTTTATCTTTAATCCACCTTGTCATTTTCTAAATGTGTCTAAGTCTCGGGTTACATACATCCATATTTGAATCTAAGTCTTAACATCATGATACTCACTTTATCGTGGTCAAGCACCCTCTTGATTACCTTGATCTTTCATTTTCGTAAGTTTTAATTTTAATTTTATCTTGTTGAAATCTAATCATTCCACACTCTTACGTCGTCGCATTTCACATTCACTTTGTGAACTTATCGACATTTTGAATATATTTCTCCCATCATCTTACGTCATCTCATTTCACGTTCACTTTGTATACTTATCAACATTTTCAATATATTTCTCTCATCATCTTACATTGTCGTACTTCACAATCACTTTGTTGCATTGTCAAAATCCTCATAATTTCTTCACTTCTATAGTTAAAGAATTCACTTTGTTTTATCTTGAGATAATTAATCCATCATTTTCCCATTGTCTCTTATCTCCACTTTTGTGAGATTTGGACCTTCTCATTGTCATTTCTTCACTTCTTGTGATGACATTCACTTTTTCGTTGCTTTAGTGCTTCCATTTCTTTTTTGTCTCCTCTTTCAACACACTTTTGTCAAGAGAAGACATATTTCATCATCTTCCTAAGTCTCCTCTTTTAAACATCCATTTTGTTAAAAGTTGAGAAAACTCATCATCTCTCATAAGTATCTTCCCTTAACACATTTTTTGTTAAGATTTGAGCATCTCTCATTGTGTATCTAAGTCTCCTCTTGTCACACTCATTTCATCTCACGTTGAGAAAACTAAATACTTTCACCTCTTCCCTCCTTGCATTAATTTTTGTAAAGGGTCGTGAAACTTTTCAAACCTCTTCATCTTTCTTATTACTCATTTTGCTAAAATTCCACTCACTAACATTTCGATCCCTCTTCCACCTTAACATCACTCATTTTGTTAAGTGTCATGAATTCCCCCTTTTCATTCCTCTTAACACTCATTTTGTTAAGAGTTAACATTTTCACATCTCTTCATCACTCTCATGACTTATTTTTATTAAGAGTTTATCGTGTCCACCTTGTCAAGTCTCTTCTTTCTTAAAATCCTTTTTGTTAATGAGTTGAGAACATATAACCTCTTTTAGTCCCTTTCCTCTTAACCCTCATTTTCTTAGGAATTAGGAAATCAATTAACCATTTTTACCTCTTCCCTCTTAGAACTCATTTCTCTAAGGGTCAAGATTTCTCATATTTTCCCCTATTCCATCTTAGCATTCACTTTTCTAAGGGTTGAGTTGTCTATTGCACTTCTTCTTGTTCCTCTTCTCTTTCAAACAATGGTGGGAGCATGACATCGTGATTATATTTACTTTCTATGGAAGGAATGAGATCCTTTCCATATCAACTATGATGAAGAGGATGAAGACCAACATAAAAACATTTCCATAGAAGACACTTTATGACAAAACAAATATCATTTCCTACTTTATCTCCTTGCAATGGGAACAATATTTCCCTTGAAATTTGATGAGAATGAATTGAAATCCTTAAAGGGACAACCTAGATCCCCTAATATTCCACCATTCAATTCAAACAAACACGACGATGAAGGACCAAGTAAAACAAATTTTGATAATAAAGGAACCTCTAATACTTTTTCCTCTAATCCCAACCAATCCTTGTTTGATCAAATCAATGCAAAGACAAAACAATTGGATCTCCTATCCTCTACAAGTATCGAATAACAATACCAAAGGTATAGAATACATGAATAAAAGTTATGACACCTAAAAACTCATTTTGAGACCAATAATGAGAACAAAAATCATATGAATGATAAATCACCATTTATCCCACAAACCAATTCACCATTTTCTCAAGAGTGGAAAATGATGAAGGACATCATTTTAGGCATGCAAAAACAACACAAACAATTCAATTTTTATGAATTGTATCCATACCCTTTCGACATGGACATCTTACGCATACCCTTCCCACGCTCTTTTGAGATGCCCAAATTTGAAAAATATAAGGGAAAAATTGATCCTAGAGAGCATGTCAAGGAATTTTTCATGACATGTCAAGAGGTGTCTTATAACGATATCTTTCTCTTGCTCCTATTTCCTTAATGTCTAGGAGGAGAAGCTTTGGAATGGTTCTTACACCTTTCAAAGGAATTTATTCTACCTTTGTGGACCTCTCAGACAATTTTTTCAAAAAAAAAATCTTTCAATCTTGACTCCGAATTCACGATGATGGATTCGTGCAATGCCAAACAACGACAAAACGAAAGCTTTGCACATTTATTACAGTGATGGAAATGAATCACAAGCTGGATCCCATGTTCAATCCCTGAGAAACAAATGGTTAGCATCTTCATCCCTAACCTTAACAATGATTTGTCCTTTCACATGTAGATGCACTGCCTCAACAGATTTTGAGGAAGTTATCGAAAAGGGAACTCAAATTGAAAAATCCCTCATTTCTAAAGGATTGATTAAGCCTCATTATAAAGAAAATGGGCATAATCACCATAACAATCCTAGCACTTCTCATGATAAACCTAGGTACATCAACCACAACCATAATGTTTTCAATGATGGTGTCACAGATAATCACAATGTGCACAACTTATAGAATAATCAATTAAAACAAATTAATTCTAAACCATCTGTCACCATTCCAAAAAGATAAAATTTTCCTCATCCTCATGATTACAACTAAAGACAATATACATCTTTGGGGGATCTCTTTCAAGTGTCTTAAAACAGCTAGCAAGTGCTAATATGGTTACTTATCCTATTACGCAACCCTTCCTTGAAGGAGAACCTAAGTCAAGTTGGTATAGACCTAACACATATTTTGATTTTCATCACATTGATGGTCATTAAATGGAAAAATGCAAACAACTTTGCAATTACATCCAAGACCTCATTGACAATGGATACATAGTGGTTGAAGACATACCATCTACCAAAACACCTAACGATAATTTAAAGGTGTTTTCTAATCCATTTCCTAACCATGATACAAAGGGAAAATATCACGAACATGGTGAATCCTCGAACAACGTTGATTATAAATCCATCATATCATGTATCGTAGACACTAGTCCACATACTATTGAATGTCAATTTATACATCTCGAAGAAATTCTATCCAGTACATTTCAACAATTATTAAAGGCTAACATGATTGAATATCCAACAATAAGACCCTTTTCTAATGGGGAACCTAATCCTACGTCATATAATGTGTATGCATATTAAAGAAGTTAAGCTAGTTAAATGAAACTAACACCAAGTAGTTCCAATAACAAAGCTAATATAATATAAACATCATGATAAAGCTTAAAGAAATAGCTAATATAATGCATCCAACATGAATAAAACATCAAATGCTAAGCCATCCCTTTGAAATTGGATGTGCTTTGTAATGTATGATTGTTATCTAACATGAACCTATCTAGATCATAAGAAATCAATTGTATGTTATCTCCAAATGAGGAAATAATCTCACCAAAATGGATTAATGGCCATGTTTGGATCTTCCTTTACTACTCACATATGAGAAGAATGGATGCAATGATGAAGGAGCTATTCAACAATGGAGAATGCCTTTATCATATGCATATAGTAATCACTATCAAAAGTGTGGTGTAAGGTGTGAAGGAAGGTAGTAGGTACTTTATATAGCTTTCTAATTTGGGAGAAGCTAGAAACCTAGAAAATGTGGGACAAAAGATAAAGTAGAATTAAAAGGGATAAGCATGATTGGAGGGGCTAATTAATTATAAGCAACTCGTGGGAGTTAGAGATGATTTAATTAATCAACTAGGATTAATTAATGGGATAGGATAAGCTGATAAAAGTTATTTGAAAGTGATATAGAGGAAAATATGTAGAATTTAGATGATTTAAAAGGGGGATTTAATTAATGAGAAGGTTTATTAATCAAATACAAGTTTATAAATGCTTATTTAACTAATACGAGTTAATTAATTGATTAGAGGAGGATTATAACTAACAAAGTATCGTTAATTGGCATCCGGAATAGGGGAAAGGCTAGTTAATTAACGAAGTGTCGTTAATTGACTGAAATGGAGGGGAATGTTAGTTAATTAGCAGGAAATCACTAATTATAATAGAAATGACAGGAAAGAGGATAATTAGTGAAATTTTAGTATTAAAACTACATAGGTGGATTTTAGGTGTCTACATTTGCCCCTCTTTGGGGTGGTGTAATGCAAGCGACACCACTTCAAAGATAGTAGACAATTACAAACAAGTAAATTTTGAAGGAATGGAAGAAAAATTAGTAGAATGAAGGATGCCCCCTCAAGTGTTGATGGGGTGATGAAAGAGGTCGATCAACAATCGAAAAATAATAAGGAAAAAGAATAATCGACACAAGCCTAGTAGGCAAGTTTTTAATTTGAGTGAGTAGGAAAGAAAACTCGGTGTTTCAATGGATAGAAGAAACAAGGGGGATAAATATAATCCCTATTTCCCCATGTGGTGTTGAAGAAATTTTTGATAGATAAAATGGTGATGAAAAAAGTGAAGATGAAGAAAACTCACGAGATAGAGATAATAGGCATATCATCTTGCTTAGAAACAACTTTATCTCATCATTTTTCTTATATGATCTATGTCATCGACTCTTTATGAATATGGATATGCATGCAAGGACTGACTCAAAGTAGCATACAAAACATAATGATATATGATAAAGTAAACAAGTAGACCAATAGGAAACAAGCTCAAACAAATGTACTCAAACAACTAATGTTCAAGATAGTTGCACCCTATTTTTGTGATTTAACTCATAGTTCCCAAATGTTTGAGTTTAATGACAAGGTTTAAAAATAGAACCCCAAGAAAGGATACATGCAAGGTGAATACATAGAGGATGTAGAATTCCCATGAAAAAGAAATCATGTACTATGAAATCGCCCAAGAAACTACTTCGTAAATTAATACGAGACATATCAAGAAAACCAACATTTTTAATTAAGGGTAGATCAAAATGATCTGCAAGTCGTGCATGAGAACAAGTGAGGACCAAAGAAATATGTTTTGTAGGAAAAATTTTGATGTTTGAGGACGTTGTGTCCTATAAATGATTTAGATGCGTGAATGCTTTTTACCAATTTTTGGGTTTTTGAAAATTTTAAACATTTTTTTATTTTTGAAATTTTTACCAATTTTTGGATTTTTAATGATTTTTGATGATTTTTTTATTTTTTTAAATTTTGGGAATAAAATGATATAGAAGAATGATGGTATATGTTGTACATCGATAAAAATCATCAAGAAGCAAAAAAATATGCTCCGGGGAGAAAAAGGTCGTCATGGAGTAAAAACATGCCCCAACGACGCAAAAATGTTAGTAAAAATGGTTATTTAATAAAAATATTCATTGCGACGGAACACCGGCATGTGATAGGAAGAATATAGAAGAAAAATGAGTTATCTGGCCCTTGGGGGTGAGAAAAATGAAGAATTAGGTCCCGAAGCATATAAATAGCAAGGTGAGAGGGGTAAAATCCATTGCGACCCATTATTTCCTATTATACTCTACTACATTTTTAGAGAGATTTTCTCTAACCTTTGAAAGATATGGTTTGAATCCAGAAATGCAGACATCGTGTTCACCAAATTCGAGAGTTTGGGAGGGTTCCAATAGACGGTATCTCGGTACGTAACACAAAGAAAATAGATTTTAAGTGCATTTTTTTCTTGTTCTAGCTAGGGAAAGTTGGTGGGTTAACACTAGTGCACGCCTTTAGGTGTGCTAGCGTGTCAATAGATGTGTTATCATGAAGGCCTTGTGCTAGCGTTAAAATGAGAGTGTAATCATTAAAGTAGGTTTGTGCATGCGCTAGCGTGAAAATGATAGAAAGAGCATGAAATTACACTCGCTAGTGTGGCATGCGCTAGCATTGAAATGAGAGCAAGAGCATTAAAATTATTGTGCTAGCGTGGAATGTGATGGTTTAAAGGTATGTGCTAGCGCCATAAGGGATGTGTTAGCATAGACTATGAACTTTAGAACATTTTTTAGAGGAATTTTGAATATGTTTAGAAGTGATTAGAAAAACTTATGAGTGATTAGAAGATATTATTAGAAGAAATGATGTTAATTATTTGTGTATTAGGTGATCTTGTAGGTGATATTACTCAATTTGGATTTACATGAGTGGCATGGAAGCCTATAAGTATATGAGAAAACCTTCTCCTATCATAAGCAGCGGGGTTGATTGTTGTTCAGAGGTGATGAGTTTATCATACATCACACAGCTTCCACACATTATGTTGGATCATAGCCTCTTCGACTGCCTTAGCCAGAGAGGTGACACGGAGAAGCGGACTTTACGGTTACCTACTAGTGAGATGATGAGTGACCTTAGAGGATGCTTATCAGATCCTCAAAGTACCTATCTAGGTTATCTTAGTTACATATGATGGGCACCATGGCCGGATTTTGGAGCATATTTGGGATATGTTTCAACTACATGATATACGCTAGCAGGGTATGGTCATGATTCTGTATAGATGTTTTGAGAGCAAGCAGATTACACGCATACTAGTTAATCCGATAGCTCTTTTCAATGGCTACTTGGTACCGACAAGGTGGTACACATTTTCCACTTGGCTTGATAGGATTGATTCACAGATTGATGGATGGAGAGGTATTTTCCGGGGTCAAGTGCATATTGGCCCATTTGTATGGAGATCTACACCGATTGCATATAGAAGGATGAGAAGCCAGAGTCATGTGACTCTTTTATAGGTTTGGGCATGAGATCATATTATTATTGGATGCCCTCTTGTAGTGTTGTGAGTTATAAATGTAGATGATACATCTTGTATGGGATGATATCCAAGTATGTGAGGACATTTGATCCCATCTAGGAGACACTACATATTATAGGACGAGAAGTTGATGATTTACTGACTCTGAGATGGTGACCGGAGACCATATCATTTATACCAGTGGTGCGGGCATGATTTTGAGCTTAGAATTACTGAGGTTGATCACTTTTTGATAGGCATCCATAGGCACATCTTGGAGTGGTACTTTGCTTTGACAAGGTTCGGTGGTAGCTTGGACATCTAGGGCATTCTCGAGGATGAGATGCGGTATGCGCACAAATCACGTGATACTTTGGACTTTGGACCCCGCATTAGACCTGTGGAGAGCACTTGATAGTTATTTGTATGTCGTACCATAGATATGGGATAGGAGAGTACATATTGTATATTTGGGGACCACCAGTATACTATGGGGCATGGTATGCGACAATGGTGCTTGTATGCATTACTATTCCATGATCATCATAGTTGTCAGTATAGATTAAATAAATAGCTAATCTAATGCATCCAACATGAATAAAACATCAAATGTTAAGCCATCCCTTTGAAATTGGATGTGCTTTGTAATGTATGATTGTTATCTAACATGAAACTAATGTAGCCAAATTGTGAACAAACCCGATATCGCATATAATATGAACTCTAAAAGAAAATATAACTCCTTCTTTTTCTTGAATAATAAATTACAATGTTTCCTAAATAGAAAAACAACTCCCAACTCGAGTTTCCAAGAAAACTCACTAACTCTAACTAAATATACTCTAGGTGGCGGAAATTACTATTTTTAGCAGTTTACTAGAACTTGCTATTCTTAGTAAGTTCACATGCTTATTCGTACGGGCAAAAAAATTGCCATGCATCTTCTACATCCTTAAATTAGAGGAATTTCTAAATTTCTAACTCATAATGCAACTAATAGACTAAAATTAACTAATGCCGAAATAGGAAAAAACCGAACTATAACTTAAATCCTAATTTTTGGCCTCAAGATGGCAGATTTAGGACCAAAAAAACGTGTCAAAACTTGCCGCAATTGGTAGGTCTGGATAACACCGCATTCGTCTCATCGAAACATGTGGTTTCAAAAAAATGGACTCAAGCTATGACCTTGTCAAGTTCCCGCACTCGCGCATCAAAACTATCTAGATCATAAGAAATCAATTGTATATTATCTCTAAATGAGGAAATAATCTCACCAAAATGGATTAATGGCCATGTTTGGATCTTCCTTTACTACTCACATATGAGAAGAATGGATGCAAGGATGAAGGAGCTATTCAACAATGGAGAATGCCTTTATCATATGCATATAGTAATCACTATCACAAGTGTGGTGTAAGGTGCGAAGGAAAGTAGTAGGTTCTTTATATAGCTTTCCAATTTGGGAGAAGCTAGAAACCTAGAAAATGTGGGACAAAAGATGAAGTAGAACTAAAAGGGATAAGCATGACTAGAGGGGCTAATTAATAATTAGCAACTCATGGGAGTTGGATATGATTTAATTAATCAACTAGAATTAATTAATGGGCTAGGATAAGCTTATAAAAACTATTTGAAGGTGATTTAGTCGAAAATAGGTAGGATTTAGATGATTTAAATGGGGATTTAATTAATGATAATGTTTAATTGATTAGAGGAGGATTATAACTAAGTATCGTTCATGTTGGCTAGATTTTCACGCACGACTGAAAACTTAGGCGATCATGAGATAAATCTCCTCATTTACCGGTGAGGCTCCGTGTAAGATGTGTAAGATTTTGTCAATTATATTTTCTAATATCTATTGTTGGTTTTACTTTAACCACGTAGCTCATGCACCATAGCTAGGCAATTTTGCAGCAAGTAAGAAAATGTAAGAAATGTATATATGCAAAAGAGGGAAATAATTGAATGTGAGAAGAAAAGAAAGAACATGTGCAACCTAACCAATAGTTGACAGAGTTGGTCCCATGAAAATAGACGAAATAAATAGATCTTGAAATGCATAATTCAAAGAAAAGGAAAGTTTCAAATCCATATCTAAGATAACACAAATTTTATGCAAATATCTAAAAAGAAATAAGAAACAAATGCATCATTGACACAAAGTTCTCTGGAAATATGCCTCCTCTCTATTCCTTAACTTTCGTAAAGATATCAAGGTTTCAACTCAAATTATGGAACACAATAATTTTTATTAAAAATTCAGATCCCTAAACCCGTAGGCTCTTCCTCTATTTATAGTGTATAAAAGGGAAATTACAAATAGGAAACTGCAACTAAACTAGAACATGTGGAAGTTGTAAAGGAAACATCTGGAAATCTTTCTCCTAGAATTCCTCTCTAAGTGACATGCATTTGGAGATTAAGTCAAAGTTGTGCACATCTACCACTTATCTTAGAGAACCTTTTCAAATAACTTAAAGTAATGGCATTTAGACCAATAACTTTAATCTTATACTTTCACCCAGGAACATAAGAAATAAGAGAAGAAAGAATAGAAGAAAGAAGATCATCAGTTGTAAAACCCTATACTTTCTTTTTGTTCTGATATTGAATACATTTGTCAAACATGTTAATTCAACATTTTGCCATCTGTCACCAAACATCTCCGCATGTTAATTGCAATCACCACTGGTCATGTTGGAATCTTTAGGAAATAATCAATGAATTGTGCACCCAACCCGAATATTACCTTTCCTACAGTATCTCGAATTGTTCTGGAAAGAGGATGGTAAAACCTTGCACACTCCATACAATTTTAGGCAATTGAGTTGTGACTGGAAATTCCAAATCTTAAATAATCCTACTACATTTAATTACCAAAGCATGAGAGATGTACTTCCAACTCTAGATCTCATCAATTAAAGTAGTGATGGGTTCAGGGCCTATGTTTGTATCATTGACTTTAGAAGATCTAGAAGTTATGCATGATTCATTTCATCCTTCTCTTTCATCATGTAGGAAAAGTAAGAAAAATATTATTTAATTCACCTGGGCACTTATACCAACATGCAGACAATCAGAATAACAAAAATCAGGCTATTCCAACCCAATGCGCCAAAATTGGAAGCTTCCGGCAATGGAAAACACTCTTTAATGCAAAATCCTCCTTCCCTTGGCGCCAAAACCTGTCTCGGGCTGCAAACTTCATCAAAAAGAATTAACTGCTTCTCAATTATGGTGTCCCATGCTTATATAGCCATCTGCATGCTATTTTTAATAATTTCCCTTTCCTATTTCTGGCAATTTAATTAATTAAAAGTCATGCCTCTTCATCCAATTTGGGCACCCAATTCTGCATGCTTCTGATTGCTTTTTAATGAATTTATTTTATTTATTTTTAGCATGCATCCTTGACTTCTCTTTAGCTCATCCACTTGCATTGACTTTCTTCCTATTTATGGCACCAAACTTAGCTAGAAATACCATTAATAAATACCATTAATCACATGCATTAATGCCAAGGTGGGTCACACTTTTTGGTAGGGGTATTTGTTAAAAATAGAAATTCAAAGTGATGGGAATTTCCAACCTGCATTGCAGCTCCAAAAATCCCATCTTTCACTTAAGTGATTTGAATTTCATAATGGAAATTTTCACCCTGCATTGCAGGTAAGAAATTCCCGCCGGTGCTTTAAGTGATTTTATTTTATAATGGGAATTTTCATCCTGCATTGCAGGTAAGAAATTCTTGCCTGCCTGCCACCTCTGAAATTCTCATTGTAGCTTAAGTGACTTTGACTTGATGGGAAAAAGTAACCTATTATGCAAGCAAGAAATTCCCACCTACCTATCTCTACCAAAATTCCCATTGACAGCTTAAAGTCTTCCTTCCAAAAAAGTGTGACTTGCATGAAAGATATCTCTTTTTCAAAAGTGTGACTTGTATTGTGACTTTTGCATTTAAAATTGTGTGCAAATTCGTCACTGAAGGCAACATGGAAATTGGACACGGAAGGCAGCCTTGAAAATTGTAAATGACATGAAGACAACATTTCTTTCGTTTTTTTAGATTTTTGTGAAGAAAACACAAGTAAAAACAGAATAGATTTTGCCATTTTTGGAAAGGGTCCAGGAAGATGTAGCAGTAGCGTGCATGTGCCATAACTTTCATTCCGTGGCTCTGTTTTAGTTGTCGTTTTCTCTAAAATTGCATACTTTCTTGAGCTCTACGCATTGAAGGCAATATTTTTCTTATTTTCATAAAATCCATTTTTGCACCTTTTTAGACCAAGCAACTTATTGCAATCTTCTGAAAGAATCTTGAGCTATGATCACCTTTAGAAAAATTAGTAATTAAAAATATTGGATAGATTTTCAAAACCCTAGGTATGGGGAAAGATCTGGTAGGGAGAATGAATAGGCTACATGAATTTCTAGAGAAAACAAACCAAAACATAGACAAAAAAATAAAAACAAAACAAAAGAAGTTCAAGCAATTGCTCAAAAATTTCTCCAATTAGCTGATCTGCAAAAATTCTTCCCCCGGGTGAATGTTCTATGGTAATAATGATGGGGTGAAATGCTTTATATAACCTAAATCCTCCAATTTTAGCTCAATCTATTTTGAAAAGAACTTTATTTATTTAATAAATAAAATTCTCTCAAACAAAACCTGGCAAAGGGATAGAGTGAGTTTTAGCATGTGGGTACTTGGGGATTTGGATTTTATGACTCTCTGGGGATACCTTAGAGCAATGAAAACAACTTCGGGAAAAAAAAACACAAAACGACTCATTACATTGAAAAGAATGATTTTTTTAAAGGGGTTGTCCTAGATTTTAGGGTGAAATCTCAAGGACACCGGTTCATTAGCATCCGAGAATAGGGAAATGCTAGTTAATTAACGAAGTGTCGTTAATTGACCGAAATGAAGGGAATGTTAGTTAATTAGTGATAAATCACTAATTATATCGAAAAATGACGGGAAAGAGGATAATTACCATAATTTTAGTATTAAAACTACGTATGTAGATTTTAGTTGTCTACATAATAAATCGGAATATTGTGAATATCACCATGTAGAAGGTCATTCTACTAATAATTTTACACCTCTTTGTCATTATGTTCAAGACTTAATTAATGATGAGAACCATTTCTATAGAGCTCAACGATGAAGCTCTCACAACCAATGACAAGTCAACTCTCGCAACTTCAAATAAAGATTTGATTGTTGTTCCCACTTCCGTACATACTAAAATTCAACAAGATCATGAAAAGGTCAAGTATCTCTCCCTTCAAACCAATCTACTTCTTCTCCAATTTTTCTTCCGTTCGCCCAAACATACATTGAACCTCTTTTAGACAACAAACTTCTAACACATAACAAGAGTGTAGACACAAAAATTGGGTCACACTCCCCTTGGTCCCCTTTCGAACAACTAACTTAAACACTTTTACCTAACCATGACCCTTACATCACACATTAATATTAATTTAATCACTTTAATTAAATTAATACTCATCCTCACTTTATTCATTATTTAATTATCTTAATTAAACCAATTTCCACCTCACCCCACCACCTCATCTAGACACCTCATTATAAACCTATTTTTAGTATCTATCTACTCACCATAACTAACTAAGACTTAGTTCAACCCTAAAAATCAATGCCTATTATTCCTCTAACCACATTCCTGCTCATTAAAAGATAACGTCCATTTTGATCCGTGATAAATGGATAGACCTAGCCCAAATGATTGCAAGATTTGTCATTTTTAGTAAACCTAGGGAATCTTGCCTTAACCAATGCCGTTCATCCTGAAACCGATGACGGTCAACATGGAACCATCGTAGGTTACCATATAACCATTTTAGTAACCTTATTTAGGAGGTTGGCCACATTCTCAAATTTTGGGAGCAAAAGAAGATCTGCATGCAAGCAAGAACAAGAGCTCTTTCACACATCTAAGTAGCCATAGCCAGCACCAAGAAAGATCCATAGGTATCACTCTCACGGTAACATTCCGGGAAGCACCACCGCGGCACCAGGCTCCATCCCACCGATCAATCATCACCACCACCCAGCCATTGGATCTACAACATCAGTAAGTGCGTTTATCACATGTGTCATTTCATCTTTGTTCTATTTTAAAGGTTTTTGTCATCTTTGTTATCATTTTCTATTAGCATCTCCATTCCCCCACCATTCACTTTTCTGCAAACTCAAAATTTCACCACCATACCATTGGATCATCTATAGACGACATTTATACATCTCTGAGTGTTCCTAAAATCTCCACAGACCTCACCATTCTCCTTTTTACCTATGTCTAACCTCGAGATCAATTTCCACAATCCATTCTTGTTGAGTTCCTATCATCCCAACCGTATCGGCGTCGGTTACCCATGACCGACATCGGTTCTCTCTATACCGTCATTAGTTATATCGATCGATCGATACGGTATTTGTGTTTTGGCCATCCTATCAATAACATAACCTAAGAATCTCCACCCAAACTACCTAAGTGACCCAGAACCTAACCCTAACCAAAGATTTTGCAAAACCCCGACCAACTATCCGACCTACTGATTTGATCATAACCTTTGTTGTGTTAGACTTGTTTATTGTATTTGGATGAGATGCCTAAATCATATCAATTACAGTAGGATTCTATTTACTTACATTGTTTCTTACATTAAATTGTATTTAACAGTGGTTTGACTTCCACCGAGGAAGTATCACACTTCCTATATCTAGCACACACTAGGCATCCCACTGACATATATTATTTAATCCTCTTTTTGTGGTCTTGTTGTGTATTTCAGGTAGTTCCTCCTAGCCAAAAGGAAGCTCGTAGTCAGCATTGGATCGAGAAATTAGAACGTGTGCACAACCTTCAAACCAACCATCACAACAAGTATTCCTCCTTGGCCTACACCCTTATATGTTTCGTCCAAAACTTACAAGAAAACGGTGAAACATTTTGGCACACCGGTGGGACCCTCTCTTGGGTTCATTGCATTTTCTTCATATAGGGAAAATGTTTTTGTGTGTTTCTTTCATTTGAAAATTACATATTTAATCTTCTCCCTGGTAATATTTCTTTCTTCTAATTGTCTAAACGACATTTGTCATTTGGGGCTTAAAATGAACCACTTCTTCTTTCTTGCATTGCATTAGTGAAAAATCATCCCTCTTCCTGTTCATCATTTGCTACATCGAATATCATATTTCAATTTGGGTATTCAAATACTTTCATTACATTATGATTTTGTGTATTATAGCTCACATTAAAAATGAGGACAACCTATATCTTTGGAATTCATACCCAATGATGGCTAACACAATTAAACCATAGAAAGCACTTGCTTCTCTCTCTTTCTCTTGTCAAAATGCACAAAAAAAATTGAATATACACACCTTAAACAACATCTTACCTAGGAACACCTATCAATGATCACACGATCATAGGATTGACAGGTAATCCCACTGGATATCTTTGTCATGTACCCATCGAGAGGAAGGACCGCCCGCCATCACATAACACGAAACCTCACCCTCTAGATTTCCTTTTTCATGGGATGCCTTTCCAACCATAAACTCTGTTATGAATTCACGTGTCAGTCATAAATAGCATAAGCTACAACAAATATAAAATTCACTTTTAGGACTGTGTGTTTTCATAGCTTTGTGCTTGACTTGCGTTTTGAGGTGAGAGGATACGTTTTATTTATTTTTCTTTTTCCTTTCACACTCGCCAATATAGTCGAGTATTTTTACTTTCTATGAGTGTGTCAGGGCATCATCTTATCATACCCAGGCTTCTAGGTTGATTCTTCATACAATCTAAATTCACAACACCTCATTTTTCTTCATTCTTCAGATTTCACAGATGGCGGCATCGGTCCCTAAGACCCTTGTCGGTTCACATTTGACCGGCATCGATTTACCAAACCGGCATCGGTTCCTTGTTTGGTTAGATCAATTTATCGGAGAAAACTCATCTCACCTTCTTTTCGTATAAAGGTTTATATGTGTCACCATACTCTTTGTATCATTATCATAGTCCTCAATACTGGTTTCCATGTCTAATAGTCACCGGTTTTATAGTTTTTTTCTAAAATCTGTTATTCTTCATAGTAACCGTCATCGGTCATCTTGTGACCAGCATCGGTCACCCTGTCTTGATTTTTATCAAAATATTTATCCAATTTTCCTCTCAAAATTTATTTTTTCCTATCTTTGTTGTCCCTTGTGTCATTTACAGAGTACATTTCACCTGATTTACATTGATTCACATGGTGTTGACTCACAGCCAAACTAATGCCCTTGTGTTTCATGCTAGCCGTCAGCCACTCCCACCTAGTCCATCACCACCATCCATTTTTTCACCTATGGATCTGACTTAGCTTATCCCCATCACTACCGGTGATGAGGAGTTTGTGAGACTCCTCGACCAAAATCTTGCTGCCCTCTAGTACTACCTTTCTCATTCTTCCACCTGAGATTCCTCAGGATAGTTAATATATGGAATGCTCGTATCTATCCCTTCTACTTTATCCCCTATACGTGTCACCTAGCACCAGTTCAGCACTACCATCATCCACTTTATCACATATGGTGTCTCAGTTAAATCCCATAGCCACTATAACTACAACATCTACATCATCGATCATACCTATGACATTGATTGTCCCTCTGATAGTCACTATGAGTATAGCTTCATTTGCACCCGCCATTTCACATATACCCATTGCATCACAACTACCTCTGGTGTTGGAAACTTACACCCCTTTCCAAAACCTCATCCTCTCTATCCCATAATCCTAACCCCGATCACCACTAGAGTTGTTATGACTACCCCACCCACTTACAAATACTACCAACAACCCCCAACCTCATCTATTACTTATACTAGCTATGTGCCACCCACATCTATTCCTCCTGCGTAGTACTCATTGTAGACACCTAAAATTGGTTATCCAATTTAGTGTCCCTCGTGCACGTTTGCTCTCTCAGGTAACCTGGGGCACATTTGTATCACCACTATCCCCTTGGGATATTATTCGATTTGTGATTTAAACACCTATCCTGAGTTTAATTCACCCCATTATGTCTTACCCGTGAGTAATTAAATATTAACTATTTAATTACACCTTTTCACATGTATCCTAACCACTTATCTACCCCATATCTATTCTATCCATGTGTCCCTCCTATTTCTCCTCCTCACAATCAAGCAGTGGGATATTTCCCATATTTGAGGTGGAGGGATCACTCTTATCTTTCTAGAAATCGTTCATTTCGGCCGTCTCGGGAGTCTATTCCGTGATCGGCGCCGACCAGTCCTCGATCGACGCCGATTTTTCGGAGCGGCGCCGATTATAAATAGAAGCCCAGAACTCAGTTCTGGGACACGAAAGGATGGGAGGACGATAGGATGATGAGACAGAAACACAGATCGTGAAAGACACAGAATGAGAGATCTTTGCGCATCTGGTGTGAACATTATCTATCGAATGAGAGTGAATCTTGTCCAAATCAATCCCTGAGAGGAGCACCGTTACTCTGCTCTTATCACATCAACATCACACGTCTCCATTGATTTTACGGTGACTCTGTTCTACATCTAGCAGGTAGAGTCTTCCCAAGGTATCTCTCTCCAACCTCTGCAGATCCAGATCCACATTGACGGCGTTGACGATCTTGCCTTCCATTTTTCGATTTCCAAATCTTTCACATTCGCGTCTTTGATCTCGGACGATCGCGCCGATCTATACCAATCGCGGTGATTTTAACGATCGGCCGATAACGATCGACGCCGATTCGATCGATCGGCGCCCGATCCATAATCGCGCCGATTTTAACATAGTCGACGCCGATTCTACATAATCGACGCCGATCATCCTGAGACGAGGTAAAAGGACACGAGGTAACACAAATCGGCTTTGTTTTCTGAGTTCCCTGCTTTTGTTGCTTTACTCTCTCTTTGTTTAGATTTTGTTTATTACTTTGATCAGAAAATCTAGTCTTGTACGTACATCTTTTATCATGTATACTTCTTTACTTAATTGAAAACGTGGACTGACATCCATGAGGGAGCCTATCGCTTCCCGGATCCGCTTCTTGGGCAGTCCACCTAAATATCTTTTAACGTGGTCTTTTTCTATCAAGCATCGGTGTCTCGCAGGTTACTTGGATCTACTGTGCAGAATTGCTCGTGTGCGCCGTCTTATCTACATCGACTTCCTTATCCGTCTACATCTTCGGATCTTGTCCATCAGGTATCGATTTCATTGGAGTTTTTCAGGGTTTTTGTGTTTAGTTTGGTGCATTAACTTGGACAGGTAACAAGCGTGAAATCCTTGATCTACATTCTGGCACGCCCGGTGGGACCCAACCAAAGTCCCTTATTGGTAAGTTCATTTCTTTTCTAGTTTTGAGCTTTGTTCTTTTTCTTCACTGATTTCTATCAGTTCTGCTTGAGCATTTCCTTTCATCGTTTTAATCTTGCTCTTTATGTGAAATTTTTATTTCCTTGAAATTTTTCTAGTTCCTTGAAATAGAAATTTCCGTTTCACCATTATCGGATATATCTTTCTGGATTTTGTTTGGTGTTTGCTTAACCTCTTCTTGCGGAGCACTTTGCTTGTTCGTGGGATTGTTCGAGGGGAAGAGCTCAACAATGCGCTTTTTGAAGTCCACACACCTTGGAGAGCTAAGTCTACAGGTATTTCTCTTTTACGGTGTTTTCTCCTTTTTAGGAACTAAAAAAAAAAAAAAAAAAAAGTTCTTTGTTTGTTGTCCATCACATTCGAACATTTCAATTTTTGGTGCTTAAAAAGAATTTAATCACATTTGGGAAAGAATTTGTTTGACTTGTCTTCATCGAAATCAAACACTTCATTTTTAAGTGCTTAAAAGGAACTCTTTCTTTGTCATTTCTGTTGTATGTTTTCATCTAGTTTTAATTAGGCTGGAAAATTGATCAAAATCGGTAGTGACACTATTTGATTTTTATTTTTCACCCTTGCACACAAAGCCAAAATCATTAGGTGTAAAGCATTTAAACAAAAATTCTTTCCCTGGCCTCGCCTACTTGGAAGTGACATCCAAGAGGAAGAGCCTACGCGGTACTCGGGCCGCGCTATAAATTCACGGAAGTTCTGGTATATATTGGCAAAGCACCCGACTCCCTTATCGCAGCGGTGTGTGAAGTGCGGGGGTAGGCCCCTATATCAAGCCACGTCACTAGGTCTTTTCTTGAAGTGCCTTGGGACTCCTCACCAAAACATCCCCCAAACCATCCTTAGTTTGGCTATCTGAGTAGTTCCTGTTCTAAAAGGCCTTCCCTAATATTTTCTTTCTTAAAAGCATAAAAATTTAAAAGAGATAATCACCTACGCTGCTTGAATTGTCTGTGCATTAGTTAGGTCAATCTTCTTTTCTGCTTGTTTATGATGGTCATCACTCGGTTACAATCTAGAAGAATGGCTCAATTAGCCCCTTCTTCCTCCGAGATCACCACTAGTGTGGAGGTTTCGGCACCCCCCAGGTCTTCCTCGGGACCACTGTTAATTGGTTCCCCATCTTGGTCATATAATCCTTTTTATCAGGCCAAAGCAACCCCATCACGTCCAGCTTCCCCTAGTCCTTCAGAAATATCATCTGCTTCTGACTCAGAGTATGTTCCTCGCGGGGATCCTGAATTTCAGGCACTCCTCGATCGCAATCCGGTAGCCCTCATGGACTACCTAGTACACAAGTCTATTCAAATATCTGATCAGGGACCACCAATCCAGCAAGTGTATGATTATTCTCGTGAACCATCCCAGGCCTTTGTAGAACAGTTAGCATCATCTCTCTCGCCTCGAGCCACGGAGAAGGGCGGTGCCCTGTGCCTCCTTTTTCTCTTCCACCGACCATATCGACTAGTTCTCAAATAGTCTTACCTATTCCTAACACATAATTACCTCGAATATTCCACAACCTACTTCTGAGAGGTCCTCTGCTCTGGCTATAATGAGTGCGTCTGTGCACCCGCATATTGCTGTTAATTCATCTATGCCCTCCATCGTGTCCCAGGGTCAGTACCCCTTTATGAGTCAACCCCCTCCGACTAGTCAGTTGGTTCCTGCTTCTCGTCCTCCAGTGGGTCTTTCTTCCAATGTTCCAGCAACAGTGACCTTCGCCCATCCTCTAGCATCGGCGCCCTTAATGCCTAATCCGGCAGTAGAAAGCCTCTTTCAGGTCTTGTTCCCCAATATGTCCAATCAAATCGGCACCCATGTTCCTCAATCTGTCCCGATTCAGTCAACAAGCATAGGAGTCCACCAATCACAGGCTCATCGTCATCCGACCTTCATTTTCTCAACCACTTATTATCTCACAACTGCCTATACGGGCTCCTTCACGGCAAATACCCCACCAGGTGTCACCCAGAACGCCTGGTTACTCCTCTTATCATCCTATCAATCAACAGATGAATCCCCGTTGACACCTCAACAACATCCACCATTTGCTTCTTATGTAGGACATGCCAGTGTGCCTCCTCCTCAATCTGATGTGGTTCAAATTCTTTTCAAGAAAATCGCGAGACTTGGAGGCCTCCACCAAAGGGGCTCGTCCTTCATACTCCTTTGAAGAAGTGTGTAATGAACCCATTCACCCCTCAGTGGCTTTTAAGCCTTATCCTCCCCAATGGGAACTTCCTAAATTTTCAAAATTTCATAGTCGAGAGGACCCTCAACAACATTTGTGAGCATTCAAACATGCTTGCTACCTCATAGTCCAGGATCAGGAGCTTATGCTCCGTACTTTTCCTATGTCTCTAGCAGGTCTGCTTTAGGTGAGTACTGATAACATTCCTCAACATTCCTTGTTTTCTTTCTCTCAATTGGCCCAGATGTTTGTTGAAAACTTTTCAATAAATATCATGCATAAGATCTCGATTACAGATCTTTATAACATTCGTCAATTCGATGATGAGTCTATTGCAGACTTTGTCACTCGTTGGAGAGGGATAATCAACCAATTGTCTTTCTCCCTTCCTCAATCCCAACAGATCGAGTTGTTTACTCGATCTTGTGCTAATCATATTTCTTCCACTTTAAGGATCCAGACTTTTCATACATTTGAAGAAGCCTTTACGATGGCACGCAAACTTGAATCTCGCGCCATTGAACAAGGGAAGCTAAAACTTCGCTCTAAATCTAAACCAGATTTTTCTCGGTTTACCAAATCAAATCCTTCCACTTCTAAAGACAAGAATCAGGGATCCACCAATGCTATCGTATTAAAAACACCACGAGCCGATACCACTTCTAATCAAACACCACGAAGAGACCCCTCATCTTCTCGAAAAGGGACTTCATCATCTCGATCTTTCACTTCATTGGGGGAATCATATGCTTCTATCCTGAAAAAAATGTTGGAAGTCCACATGATCGAACTTCCCCCCATTAGGAATATTGATGAAAGCCAAGAACGTCCATTCTGGTATAGGGAAAATGACTTTTGTCATTATCATAGAACCAAAGGTCATGACATTGAGTGATGTCAAACCTTCAAAAATCTTGTCCAGAAATTCATTGATAAAGGCGAGCTCATTCTGGATAACCCAAATGCTCCCCCAAATCAAGCACTGGATGTCTTTAAACAACCTTTTCCCAATCATTCCCCGAACCATGATGCTTCAGAGTCTCAAAAACCAAACACTCATACTATCAGCTTCATCTCTACGGAAGAATCTTCTTCTAAAACTAAGCCATTTGCGAACACATCGACCGAATCAGAATCTCCTTCCACTTCGTCAATCGCTCGGATTCCACCATCTTCAGATAGCCCGTCTTTGAATATTCCAACATTGATTAGAAATGGATTCACCTCTCTCTGCTTCTTTGTCTGATCTCCCGTCCATACCCAAGACCGTATCATCCTCACCTGTCTCATCATCAAACATTCTTTCAATACTCGAGACAATTACATCCCTTCGAGTTTCCACTGCAGATACATCTACTTTTGTTTCTCCCATTCTCACTGTGACTATGCCCCTGGTGAACGTACCTATAATTGTGCCGACTTCGACGGAAGCGTCTTCGATTTTGACTCTTCCTGTCTCCTTTCCTACAGTAGTTTCACCCATAATTCTGAAGTAGTCCCTCACGAGGCTGCTTCTTCATCACTCACTTCTTCCATCACTAATGTTACTTTGCCTATTAAGGGAAAATCAAAAGAAGTAGCACCAACACCTATACGCTCGGTTCCTGAACTTAGACCGAGACAACCGGAATCTAACGTTGCGCCATCAGTACCTCCCCATTTGCTTCCCCCGAAAAGGTTACAATCACCTTATGCGGTTGAAGTTGTCACCATCCCTGAAAAAGGAAAGCCCATATTTCGAACCATCAAGACTCTTGGTGCTTTCCCACAAAAATCTCTCTCTACGCCTCATAAAAGATTGGATTTGTCCGCTGAGAAGGCGTCTTCTTCTACACACTTATCAAAACCATCATCTTCTTCTACAACACATTCTTCACCAGCACCCCGAAAAGTGGACTTACCTACTAAAAGGACGTCACCTCTTTTATCAGAATCATCATCTTCATTACCAAAAGCCAGGGCACCCTATGTTCCTCCGATTACACCTACTTTGGAAGCTTCTCCCTCATCTAAATCGACATCATCTAAATCATCATTAGTTTCGACCAAGCAGCCTCCCTTATCTTTGAAGACCACAACACTTGTCACATCTCCATCATCTTCAAAATCTATTTTAGGGGCTCCCCCTCCACCAAAATCAATCATGTCTCACTTACTTCCATCTCAAGTGCCCAAGGCTGCTCCTCCAGATGTCCAAAAAAATAAGATGATCCCTAAAAAAGATTATCAAACCTAACATGCGGGTTCTTTTACCTCGGTGATCTGTTAAAGTAAAAGAGGCGCCTTCATCATCTCTATCCCCATCTTCATCTCTGAGGGTTCTACTGAAATCCTTCGCCAACTTATCCAATCTTCATCCATATCTCTTCCTCCGATTAAACCCTATAACCCTAAAGGAGTTAAACCTACCTGGTTTAACTCTGATTTGATTTGTGCTTACCACCGTACCCCGGGTCATGATACTGAGGGATGTAAAGCTCTTCAATCTGTCGTCAACAACCTTTTGGAAGAAAGTGATCTTTTGCTGGAGGAGGAGAAACAAGCACCTCCTGTCATCTTAGCTCCATCTGAACCCCAACGATCTACTCAGGCCTCTACTTCTAGTGATTCCACTCCAATTGATCTTCCACCTTCTCAAATCGACACAATCCATATCGCCACGAGAACCCAACAGTATGATAATCCATCCTCATCTACAACATCTCGACCACAGGTTGTCATTTCTGCAGCCCCCGAAGGAGTTCCTCCTTCCTCATTAGCCCCATGACCTCGAGTCTCTATTCGTCTTTGCACCTCGGGCTCAAATTCCGTGTCGGTTGAGAGAGTGTTATGAAACAACTCACCGAGGCTCGGTCAAAATGTCTCTTTTTGACCTCATTGATCCTCTCATGACATCGCAGGCTCGATTGATAATCTGCGTCGCATCACGGTGAATTCGAGATGAGCTGACCCTTCGAGTTGGTTGTTGGATTGAATAGACCATCAACCGCCATTTCTTTTGAAGATTCGGAAATTCCTCCTCTTTCTTCAGAGGATTTGGAGGCTCCCCTCTTTATCACAGTCCAAATCGACAACACTACATTAAAACGCATTATGATCGACAGTGGAGCTGCACTCAACGTAATCTCCTCGCACACATTCGAGCAACTTAAGTTACCAAAGAACGTAGTGTCACCCCCGCCTTTCACCCTTCGATCATTTAACGATCAGCTAGCAGTTACTTTAGGAACTGTGGTCTTACCCATTCGAGTAGGTAAGAAGCTGCTTCACGAACTCTTCTACATTGTTGAAGGGAAATTCCACTATAATATGATCCTCGGACGCTCCTGGATTCACGCAATGCATTGTGTCCCATCTACCCTCCATCGATGCTTAAAATATCAATATGAGGGCAAAATATATACTCATCCAGGAGATCCTTTGCCTTCCGCGCAATGCGACATGACCACAGGGTCTGCCCCTCTAAAGGAAAATGCCTGTTCTCCTGACGGGGCCTCATCTTCTTCCATACCTGCAACCAAACTACCGGATGTACAGAATTTAGAAGAAACATTGCAGCGTTTCTCACTAGGAGAACTTCCTCTCCTTTCTTTTGACAACCATCTTAAACCTAGTGAGTATGGTAGACCAGACAAACAACCTGAATATCAGCCAGGTCTTGGTCGCATCGTCACCATTGGTCTGCCCAATCAACAGACTAATTTCATTTACGGTGGTCTTGACACGCCTCACTATCGCCCGGATTCTCCTCCTAGGACCAAACCTTATCTAACAGGGTTCGATTATCTACAGAATCCCACGTTTGCAAAAACTTATTTATATCGATGCGCATGGAAGGGCTTTGGCTTGGGTAAATATGAACAAGGTGTGCATGACCTCGCGTCCATTCCAACTCTCAAGCCACATCAAAAATTTGGTTTAGGATTTAAACCTCTTTCAAAAGCCACCGTCACTATTCTCGATGAGCCTCTTCCTATTGAGGAACCATCTTCTCCCGCTAAGTCAGAAGCATCACTCGATGTGGACGATGACATTTCCATCCCGTCTAACTTTTTTTTTGATCAATACCATTTCCTTAGGGCCGCTAGCCTATAAGACTAACGACAAGTCCACTTCCATACCGCTAATCTTCCCTGAAATAGTTGGAGACGACTCTCCTACTATCAACACTATCCATCCTTTGTGCGGATGATGATTTTGTCCTCACCTATGTCACAGGGGGAGAGGATTCCTATCTTCCCAAAACTATTCCTTCTGACATGTCTACACTTCTCAACGAAGCCACTGTCGACCTTAATATAGGGACTTCTAAAGACCCTCGCATCATTAAGGTCGGCCAATCCCTTAATCCACAGGAATTAGGAGACTTTACCACTTTTCTTTCCAACCATCGTCAAGCTTTTGCTTGGGCATATGAGGATATGCCAGGACTCGATCCCGATATTGTGGTCCACAATATCGTTACTCTTCCCAACATCAAACCAGTTAAACAAAAATTACGTAAAATGCACCCTAGAGTAGCCCTTCTTGTTAAAGAAGAATTGCAGCGCTTGCTCTCGGCTAACTTCATCCAACCCATCGATTATCCACAATGGGTTTCCAATGTAGTACCGATAACTAAAGCTCTTTGGGAAAATTTGAATTTGTACCGACTTCCGGGATCTTAATCTTGCTTGTCCAAAAGATGATTTTCCTCTACCTAATATCGACCAACTCGTGGATTTAACTGCGGGTCATGAGATGCTTTCTCTTATGGATGGTTTCTCTGGATATAATCAAATTCTCATCGCACCAGAAGACCAACATAAGACTTCTTTCATAACTCCTTGGGGGACCTTTTGTTATCGTGTCATGCCTTTCGGTCTTAAAGAAGCTTTGGAGCAACCTATCGTGAGCAATGACCTACATCTTCCATGATCTCTTACACAAAACTGTGGAAGATTACGTCGACGATCTCCTCGGTAAATCCAAGCGTCGGCAGGATCATCTTTTCATCCTTGCACCTCTCTTTGAGAGGCTTATCCACTTTTGTCTTCGTCTAAATCCATCTAAGTGCGTGTTTGGCGTTCTCATTGGTAAACTTTTAGGTTTTATCATTTCCATTAGGGGTATTGAAGTAGACCCCTTAAAAATAAAAGCTATCCTTGAGATGCCTCCCCCTTCTAACTTAAAGCAACTCATGAGTCTCAAGGACGTCTTGATCGGTCGTCGTTTTATCTCACAATTGTCGGACCGTTGTCAACCTTTTCATCATCTCCTCCGTAAGAATGTTCATTTTGAATGGGATGAACATTTGCCAAAAGGCCTTCGATGATCTCAAAGCTTATCTTCTTTCCCCACTGTGCTTACACCTCCACGCAGGGGAGCCTTTCTATCTTTATATCTCTGTGGTGACCATGCTCGGGAGCCATGATCTCGCAGACGGGACGCTTGCGGTAAATAACAAGTTGTCTATTACATCAGTCGCACCCTCTTCATGAGTATGAAACACGTTATTCCGAAGCTGAAAAGCTATGTTGTGCTCTCTTCTTCGCAACTTCTAAACTTCGTCATTACCTCCTTAATCACAAAACTTACATTGTCACAAGTGTCAATCCACTCAAGACAATTCATGCGAAGCCTTATCACAATGATCGTATCACTCGTTGGCTCATGCTTATGATTGAATTTGATCTCGAGTTTATCCCGCAAAAGTCTATCAAGGGTCAGGTCATTGCAGATCAACTAGTTGATGCTCCTCTCCCGGACACTCAAGTCCCCCTTGCTCGATTCCCCAATGAATATATCCAACAAATTGATTTTGGTCTGTCTCCATTTAAAGTAAAGCTCTTCTTTGATGGATCCAAATGCCAGCAAGGGGGAGGTGCGGGTTTCGTGATGATTCCTCCTTGGGGTACGCCTATCCCAGTCGCACACAAATTGAACTTTGAGTGCACCAATAATATGGCTGAATATGAAGCTCTTGTCTTGGGTCTTCAAAATGCCATTAATCTCGGCGCTCGTCATATTGACATCTTTGGTGATTCTGAACTCATCGTTAATCAAGTCACGGGTGTCTATCAATGCAGGAATGATATCCTTCAAAAATATCGTGATATCATTCTCGTTCAACTCCAATCTTTCGATAAATTCACTATCCAAGCTATTCCTCGCACTGCGAATCGATTCGCGAATCTGATGGCCGTTAGCCTCACTTATCCCACCTTTTACCAAGGACTCGCGACTTTATGTGGCTGTACAACGATTAGATCAACCATCTCATCTTAGGCAACTAACTTCAATCCATGCTATCACAACCCATACTCAGGATGAGTGGTATCAACAGATCGTTGATTATCTATCTCATTCGGTACTTCCTCCAGATCTGACTCCCAATGGTAGAAGATCTTTTATCCTACGCGCTAATCGCTATACTATTTTAGGCGGGATCCTCTACAAACGCGGCTTTGATGGCATTTTGCTTCGGTGCCTCAAATCCCTTGAATCATCTAAAGCTATCCAGGAGGTCCATGACGGTATCTGTGGTGGACACTTTAATGGCTTGGCCGTAGCTAAACGCATCTTACGTTTGGGATATTATTGGCCTTCTCTTAATCGAGATTGTTGTGAATACACTAAGAAATGTGTTAAGTGTCAACAACATTCCAATCTCACGCACATCCCTAGTCAAGCTTTACAACCTACAGCGGATTTGTGGCCTTTTTCGCAATGGGGTCTTGATCTTATTGGTCTCATCAATCCCCGTTCTTCACAGCGTCATCATTCTATCATTACTGCCACTGAATACTTTACTAAGTGGGTGGAAGCTATCCCTCTTTCTTCAACAAAAGCTAAACCCATAGTTGATTTTGTCTATCAACACATCATTTGTCGCTTTGGTGTTCCACACAAACTCATCACAGATAACGGTAAGTCTTTCAAGAACGTTGATTTGCAGAACCTCTGCGACGCTTTCAATATCAAGCTCAGCTTTTCCTCTCCATACTATCCTCAAGCTAATGGTCAGGCCGAAGCTTCCAATAAAACTTTGCGTAATATCCTCGCAAAGGTAACTAGTCGAGCTAGTAGGGATTGGCATTTACATATCCCTTTTGCTCTCTGGGCTTATCGGACTAGCATCCGTACTCCTACTGGTGCTACTCCCTTCTCTCTCGTCTATGGGTCTGAAGTTGTTCTTCCTTTGGAAGTCCAAATCCCATCTCTCCGTGTTTCTCTTAGAGAATTTGTCTCTGATGAGGACTATCGTCAAAATCGTCTAGCACAACTTGAATTATTAGATGAGCGGCATCTCAACGCTCTTGAACATCATCAAGTCTATCTTGAGCGTGTCAAACGTGCTTATAACAAGCACTTGCAGCACCGTGACTTCAAAATTGGTGATCTTGTTCTTAAAGAAAATCAAAATGTCACTACACTCGAAAGGAGTCAGCGTGGTAAGTTTGCTCCCAACTGGATGGGTCCGTACGTTATCACCCATAAATATGGGTCTGGGGCTTATCGTCTATCTTCCATGGATGGTATACCCGAAGTGGAACCTCTTAATGCCTTGCATCTACGGCCCTTCTACTGTTAAAATCTATCTTACACAAATCTAGTCACAAGACAGATCTTTCATCCATCTAACAACCAGTCATATACTTTCATGGTGATTCGAAATTATGTGGTTCTCCACCTATTGTCTTGTTTACCTTAAATATGAGTATCGCGGCTCTACTCATAGCATTTTTCTTCTGGATATGTTTCTCCTCATGGTAGGAACACCTTAATCACTGTTTCATTTGTCCCAAGTGCTTATCTTAATCGGATCTACTCGGGGCATGAGTGTATGTTCTTTATACGTTTTCTTCCCCTCTATCTGATCTATCTAGGTCTAAACTCAGCTTCTTCCAAAAAGCTTTTCAAAAAAAAAAAAAAAAAAAAAAAAAAGATGCTATCCAAAAAAGATAGACTGATCCCTTGAAGGACAGCTATCCATACAATCAAATGAATCAAAAGATATAGACCATGCCCTCGAAGGATGGCTATCATTAAAATTCAAAATACAGACCGCTCCCTTGAAGGACGGTTGTTTCTCAAAGAAATATTCAAGGCTTCTTGCATTGATCAGCCTTTCAGTCAGTTTATACACTTTTTAGCATCACTGAAAGACTTCCGTATTGATCAGTCTTTCCATATCAAGCAAACTTCCCGCATTGATCAGTTTGCTTTTCTGCCAGAAATCATGAAGCTGAGATATAAGACCTTTTGTCGATCATATGGAGAATCCTATTTTCCCAGTATGGACATGTATTCTGTCCCTTGTAAATTTCGACAAGATACTTACTTACTGCTCCTTTCGTTTCCCTCCTAAATCTGGTTTGCGGCTAGTTAGTGTCAGGTTTATTTTAACCTCATATAGGGCCTTGCATGCATGATCTTTTGATTTCCTATCCAGATTCTATCTATGGTCGGTTGAGAGTCCACTTATCATTTTCTTTCTTATCTGGGTATATTTCCTTTATTTCTAGTCAAGGTCGTTTTCATTACATCCTTGGCTCTCGCAAAGAGTATTCCCCATTATTCTTTGTTATTCATCCAGTCAAATTGACATTTCACATGTTAATTTAATCAAAATTTATCATCTATCTAATTTCATCTTATCTATCAAAGCATGTATTGTCAACACATGTGGATCTGGCTATCTATTTTCATCAAAATTAAATTAACATCTCAAACATACCGAATACATCAATCACATCTATCCATCTACCCATCAAAATATCTAAAAAACTTGTACATCAAGTTATACTACATCTATCTATATCTATTTTTCATCAAAATTAAATCCATACATCAAAAATCACATCTATCCATCTATCCATCAAAACATCTAAAAACTTGAACATCAAGTTACATTACATCTATCTATATCTATTTTTCATCAAAATTAAATCCATACATCAATCACATCTATCCATCTATCCATCAAAACATCTAAAAACTTGTCCATCAAGTAACATTCCATCTATCTATATCTATTTTTCTCATCAAATTAAATCCACATATCAATCACATCAAGTTACATCAAATCTATCTATCCTCTATGTCTATCCCATCACATCTATTCATCATCTATCGGTCTATGTCTATATCATCATCTATCATCTATCGATTTATACTCATTTTTGCCCGTGGATTGCGGTATCGCTTCTCCACGTCATTTACTTCCATCTGCTAATCTCTTTGCCATAGTGTTGATGCTTGGCTTATTTATCTATCTGATCATTATTGTGTGCTGAATGTTGCCTTTTGGCACATATTTTTGATATCACCGTCCATTTCGAGTTTGTTCCCTTTGCATGGGGCACTCGTACTTTTTGGCAACTTAGAGTTAAACGGGTCTGTAGGCACTAACGTAAATGCGCTTTGCGAGACCGTCTAGTTGTCCCTACCAATGTGTCTCTCTTTAGATGCTGACTATTTTGCAGCCCTCCTTACACTCATGGGTCTGTAGGTACTAACGTCGTCTCATGAGGAGACCGTCTAGTTTGCCCTACCAATGTGAGTTCCTTAGGTTGCTGCCTTTTTATTTATTTTTATGCGTCATCAATGATCAGATCTACTCCGGACATCCAGCTAGGGCATCCCGCGTTTTCATCTACCTTTTTTCAAACTTGGGATCATTTGTTCTATCACCCATCCCATCCCTAGTTTGAGGGGGATCACATCATCACTTTTTCTTCCTTCTTCCACCTCCTTGTTTTTGTCTCATAACCTTGCTTATCATGAGTTACTGACAAAAAAGGGGCAAAATGTAGACACCTAAAATTGGTTATCAATTTAGTGTCCCTCGTGTGCGTTTTCTCTCTCAGGTAACCTGGGGCACGTTTATATCACCACTATCCCCTTGGGATATTATTCGATTTGTGATTTAAACACCTATCCTAAGTTTAATTCACCCCATTATGTCTTACCCATGAGTAATTAAATATTAACTATTTAATTACACCTTTTCACATGTATCCTAACCACTTATCTACCCCATATCTATTCTATCCATGTGTCCCTCCTATTTCTCCTCCTCACAATCAAGCAGCGGGATATTTCCCGTATTTGAGGTGGAGGGATCACTCTTATCTTTCTAGAAATCGTTCATTTTGGCCGTCTCGGGAGTCTGTTCCGTGATCGGCGCCGACCGGTACTCGGTCGACGCCGATTTTTCGGAGCGGCGCCGATTATAAATAGAAGCCCGAACTCGGTTGCACGGGACACGAAAAAGACGGGAGGACGATAGGACGATGAGACAGAAACACAGATCGTGAAAGACAGAGAATGAGAGATCTTTGCGCATCTAGTGTGAACATTATCTATCGAATGAGAGCGAATCTTGTCCAAATCAATCCCTGAGAGGAGCACCGTTACTCTGCTCTTATCACATCAACATCACACGTCTCCATTGATTTTCTGGTGACTCTGTTCCTGCACCCAGCACAAGTAGAGCCTTGCCAATATCTCTCTCGGCCTCTGCAGATCCAGCAGACGTTGACGATCTTGCCTTCCCTTTCCGATTTCCAAATCTTCTCATTTCCAAATCTTGATCTTTGTCTCCGATCGACGCCGATCTAAATAATCGACGCCGATTTTAACCGATCGATGCCGATCTTAATAGATTCGACGCTGATGCGATTTTATCGATGGCGCCGACGCCGATCATAACGATCAGCGCCGATTTTAACAAGTCGACGCCAATTTAACATAATCGGCGCCGATCATCCTCTGAGATAGGTAAAGGACACGAGGTAACACAAATCCAGCTTTGTTTTCATAGTTCCTGCTTTTACATTTGCTTTACACTCTTTGTTTAGATTCTGTTTATTACTTTGATCAGAAAATCTAGTCTTGTACGTACATCTTTTATCATGTATACTTCTTTACTTAATTGAAAATGTGGACTGACATCGCCAAGGGAGCCTATCGCTTCCCGGATCCGCTTCTCGGGCAGTCCACCTAAATATCTTTTAACGTGGTCTTTTACTGTCAAGCATCGGTGTCTCGCGGAGTTACTTGGATCTCTTGTGTGCGAGAATTGCTCGTGTGCGCCGTCTTATCTACATCGACTTCCTTATCCATCTACATCTTCGGATCTTGTCCATCGGTATCAATTTCATTGGAGTTTTCGGGGTTTTGTGTTTAGTGATAATAAATAAGACCCAATGTAATACTTGTGGTCATTCAAACATGGGTGTTACCTAATCGCCCACGATGACGCTTTACTCCTACAAAATTTTCCAATGTCCCTAACAGGGACTAGCATTAGATTGGTATAGGGAACTACCTCGACATTCTATCTATTCCTTTAATCAAGTAGTCCAAGATTTCCTAGATCATTTATCAATCAATGTTACCAAGAAAGTCACCATGACCAATCTCTATTCAACGGCAAGATGAAAATGAATCTATCGTAGATTTCGTTGCCGTTGGTGGAGTCTCATCAACCAATTGATGTTCAAACTACCTCAGACTGAACTTATCAATTTGTTCACTAGATCTTGTGTCGGACACATCTCACCAACTCTCCAAGTCAAAACCTTCTGAACCTTTGATGAAGCATTCACCGTGGCCCGAAAAACTAGAAATTCATGTCATTGAAGAAAAGAAGATCCAATTACGAAACAAGAACACCCCATTCAAATCCAACAATTATTCTTCATCTTCAAAACCCCAAAATAACTATTCAAATCCCAAAGGATCATCCAACACGTTAGTCCTCAAGGAGGGTCCACCTCATATTTCTAATCGGGCTCAACATTCTTCCAATCTTTCTCCTATTCAAAGCTTTTCGGCTCCAGTGAGCGATAGAAGTACACTTCAATCGGATAACCCTATTCTTTGGTCTTGGAAAAACTTCTTAAAGCTAAAGCCATTACACTTCCTCCCATAAAACCTCATACAAGTTTTGACCGCACTCGTCCTATGCCCGCATGGTATAAATAGCATGACTACTATAATTACCATCGTGTTAAAGGACATAGTGATGGTAATTGCATAAATTTTAAAAAAATTGTTCAAGAGATGATAGACAATGGAGACCTTGTCGTAGACAACCTGAATGCGCCAGCAAATCAAAATTTACACATCTTCAAAATGTCATTCCCTAATCATAAACCCTCATCTAATAAAAATAGTGAACCTTCATCTAGCGACAACACCATCTGTGAGGTTCACGCAGTTTTTTATATCACGCCAACTATTCCTCAAAACCGACCTACTTCATCTATTGATGAAATATTGGCACGAGCTCCTCCACCCATAGAGGAGCATACCTCTTCTACTCCTCCACCCATAGAGGAGTTCCCCTCTTCTACCCTTTCTCTCTGGAGGAATCCACACTTTCTACCGATGTCATGTTATCATTTGTTTCCCAACCTTCTGAACCGTCAACACTTGTTATTCTCCCATCCACAAGAGAATCATCATTGCCTTCTCCTCCACCGAGAGAATTCTACCTCACTTGACCTATTATCTCTCCTACCTATGGGAGATGCTTCAGACATGTCACTACCTATTGGGGATAGTTCTCCCCTAGCATCCCAGAACCCTATTGACATGATCTCAGCTCTTTTACCTAAAGAATATAAGGCCAACTAGTTCCTTATCTCACAGACATATTTTATAGGAATTTAAACCCATCCCTCCGTCATCTTCTTGATAATCCTGTTTTCATGATTGGTCAATCGTTTGGATTACGTTGATCATTCCATGCTCTGGGGACATCTTCGGATCCCCATTTCGACCCAAATGCAAATGTTTCTGAAGATACTTCCATGATCTACCCAAAGGTATTTTCAGAAACCAAAACTACACTGACCATGCCGATTGAAATAGATTCCTCTTCATCATCCCTACCTCCACCCAAACTTCTACCCATCACTACAAATATTCCCAAACCTAAAAATGTACCCACACTTATCTCCCTACCCATATCTAGACCCATCACTACTTTGGGTGTTATTCCAACATCAATCCTTACTCACCCACCTGTCAGATTGGACTTATCGCATCTTCCAAAGTCCGCAATAGCATTATCCTCCCCCTAAAAAGAAAACCCAACCTTCTAGGTTGCATACACCGGTCTCACCTACTACACCCTTGTCACCCTCCCCCATTCCGTCCATTTTAGGACCTCACCCATCAACCTTGACCAAACAATCTCACACCCAAATCCAGTCAAAATCTAAATAGCCTACTATTGTATCATGAGACTTTATTACACCTCATTCACCCAAAAACATGGCTCCCTCACTCATGCACTTCTTGCCACCTATACCTCCACTAGTTACTATAACCTCAACCTTGCCTATACAACTCCAACCAATACCACTTACCCCACCTCTACCAACCACCACCACCGCAACTCGGCTTCCCCGTGGGTAACTCATCCTCTTCCACCCTTTGTTTTTCCATATTCCTCCCGTACTCCCGTGTCACCTTTACCCTAGAAGGTGCAACTCAAAGCTAATAACCCGCTACCCTCCACTAAGGTAGTCAAACTAACCAAACCTTCCATCACCAGCTCTTCTACCCCACCCTTACCCAAACAAATGCTAATAATACTAAGACCACTCCACATACCAAACTAGTAGATCAGCCCATTCCCCTCCGTAAATCCTCTTCCTTCATAATTAGCCACACACTGTACCCAAACCCACACTCACCTCCCATTGAGATATGTTAGTGGGGTCCTACACCAACATTTTAACCAATTTCTTGGAGACTTCCGTCATCACATTACCACCGCTTTGACCTTATGATCCTCTCAAACCCAAACCAAAATGGTTTGATGAAACCAAGATTTTTTCCTATCATCGTGTGCCAAGACATGATGTTAAAAATTGTAAGGCTCTAAAGACCATTCTTCTTCAACTTTGTCCTCTGAACAAAATTTTGATGATGATGACCTTCTTGATGAGGACCATGCTCCACCATCACCTGTCACCATACATCATCATCCTTTACCCATTCAATGATTAGTATCTCCACCCCCACAACCATTTTTCCCACCTCCAAAATTCGAGATCAACATGGTCTGTATTAGAGAGTTGGCCAAACCACCACCCAAATGTCAATGCACCCTACTCATTTCACAAGGCTCTTATCCACCGCTAGGATTTTTCCCCTCATGCCATTATACCTTTCATGACACACCCTCTCCATCCACCTCCCCTCAAATTAACATGGTTCACGTTGCTACCCACGCTCAAAAAGAAAAAGGAAAAGAAAAAGAAACTAGCCCATCAACCAACCCTATACCCAATATACCATCTACACCCACTCCCAAAATCACCATCCGTGGACCTACATACCCTATCTTTGATGGGGTCACCCATCGCGTAATGATAAAACAATTACATCAGTCTCCTCTAAAGATGTGTTTGTATGATCTCGTCAAACTTCTGAATCCCAAAGACAAGCCCTTATCGAGGTTGTAAATCCATTAAAGTTCTACCCAATGACCCCACATCAATGGCCTCGATTATCACCCCTCTCCATGTGGCCTTGCTAACAAAATCAGCTCCTCTTTCTACCCCCACGACCCTCCTCATGTCGAGGCCCTCGATTCTCTCGAAGAGGAGATTGTACCTCTCTAGTCGAGATGACCCCGATTCCACCCTATTCATTGTTGTCTATATCAATAACATACGTGTATGACGCATCATGATTGATGGTGGTGCTAGTATTAACATCATCTCCTCCCACGCATACAATTAAATGTGTATTCCTTCTAACCGTATGCATAATAATCCAGGTTATGATACGCTCCTTTAACGACACCATCACCTCCACCCTTGGTACTAGTATCCTTTATGTTTACGTAGGCCCTCGCATTGTCCCAAAACAATTCTAAATTTTAGAGGGGGAGTTCTATATAACCTATTGCTCAATGAGACCTTGATTCATGTCATGGGTTGTGTCTCTTCAAATTTACACCTTGTGTAAAATTTGAGCATGAAGGACATAATTACACCATCTGCGCCAACCCTCGCCATTCAAGACTTGTAACATGTTGTGCTTGACCCAACGATGTGCTTGTACCAGTCAAGGCATCTGCCATGCCCCACTTCACCTTCACCCATAAGCCCATCACCCAAGGCTACCACCACCTCTCCCACATCTAACCCTGCTTTATTCCTACCGCCATCACGGACCTCTACAACTAACTCATCTACTTCCCAATCATCTAGCGAGTTATCTATCCCCGGTACCCACATATCGATTATTGATCCCTTAGAATGTGTTTTTCAACACCTCACTCTTGGAGAGTACCGTCTATATAATATCGACACATTCCTCACCCCCAAGAGTATGGGAACCTGCGTCAACACCCTAGTTATGACTACCACATAGGTGAGGTTTTTTTTATGGTCCTCCTTACTTTCACACTAATCTAATGTATGGGGACTTGATATTTCCACCTATTCACCTAAACCTCCATCCCAAAAAAGACCATTTTCATCTAACTAACACTCCCTTACTAACCTCCACTTCACTCACACTTTCCTCCATCGTCGCACATGGAAAGGTTTTGGCTTCATTTTTACGAACAGGCCACCATACTTGTCATCTCTTATACCACACGTAAACACAATGATGTAGTGGCATTGGCTTTGATGCACCACCTCCCAAGAAAGATCATGTCAACCTCATTGAGGAAGACAAACCTTCTCCACCTCATTCACCCACGTTACCATCTTCACCCATGGAGTCCATGCATTCTAAATCTATTCCTCCTAACTTCTTTTTTCTTTAACACAATTTCCACGGGACCTCGACCTATCAACGTGATGGTGAGACTCCCTCTTATCTCCCCTTCTTATATCCCGACATCATCGATGAGGATACGCCTTATATTAATGTTCTTCAATGTCGGGATGATGATTCCATCCTCACCTATCTTGGTGCGGAAGACTCTTATATTCACCAGTCGTTACCCTCAGAGACGTAAACCATGTTGAACAAATCGACTATCAAAATCAACATTAATACTCAGAATGACCCACACATTCTAAAGATAGGCCAATCTTTAGATGATACTAAATAGGAATCTTTTTCCTCTTTCCTTTGGGACCATAGCAACACTTTTTCCTGGTCCTATGCCGATATGCTTGGTATTGACCCTAAAATTGTGGTCCGCAATATCGTAACCATTCTTAATGCCAAACCCATCAAACAAAAGCTATGGAAAATGCATCCTCACATTGCTTTTCTGGTCAAAGAAGAGCTTTAATGCCTTCTCTCAGTTTCCTTCATCCTACCCATTGACTATCCCTAATGGATTTCTAACATCGTTCTATCACAAAGGTGACAGGGGACTCGCATTTTCACAAACTTCGTGACCTCAACCTAGCTTGTCCCAAAGATGATTTTCCCCTACCATGCATTGAACAACTAGTTGATCTCACCGCGGCCATGAAATGCTATCACTCATGGATGGTTTCTTGGGTTACAATAAAATATTACTTGCTCCAGAAGATCAACACAAGACTGCCTTCATCACCCCTTGGGGGACCTTTTTTGCTAACGAGTCGTGCCTTTTGGCCTTAAAAACATCGGCGCTACATACCAACAAGCCATGACTTACATCTTCCATGACATCATGCATTGCATATTGGAAGATTACATAGATGATCTTCTTGCAAAATCCAAACATCAAGCCAATCACTGACCGTCCTTAAGATCATCTTTTTACCGCCTCATCAAGTATTGTGTTCGAGCTTCAACCAAAGAAGTGTGTCTTCACAGTACTTTTAGGAAAACTCCTTCGTTTCATCGTTTCTTTGCAAGGCATAGAAGTTGATCCTGCTAAAGTAAAGGCTATTCTAGAAATGCCTCCACCTACTAATCTCTGTCAACTTGAAGCCTGCAAGGTAAGTTGCAATCCATTCATCATTTTATCTCATAACTTTCCGACCATTTTCAACCATTTCATCATCTTCTCAAGAAGGACGTTTCATTCAAATGTGATGATGAATGCCATAAATCCTTTGACACCTTAAAACAATACCTTCTTCAACCACCAGTTCTCATTCCTCCTAAGGATGACCAACCCTTTTACCAATAAATTTCCACCACTGACCATTCTTTAGGTGTCATTTTTTCTCATCGTGATGAGAAACACAAAGAGCAAGAGGTTTATTACGTAATTTATACCCTTATGGACTACAAAACTAGATATACCCATACCGAGAAACTTTGCTTATCCTTATTTTTCATCGCCACCAAACTCTACCATTACCTCCTTAACCAAAAACCTTTGTTGTTACCAATACTAACCCCTTACACTATATGTATGCCAAACCCTATCAACATCAATGTGCCACATGTTGGCTTATGCTTCTTTCTGCCAACCTCGACCTCGAATTCATTCATCAAAAGTCTATCAAGGACCAAGCTATCACTAACCAACTGGTAAGAATCAACCCTCTAACTTTGATTTCCTGGACAAATCCATAGCTACCCTCTCCTTAGATGAACCCACTTACTAAATGAAACTCTTCTTCGATGGCTCCAAGTGTCAGCGTGGAGGTGGGGTTGGTGTTATCCTCATTCCTCTTGAGGGTGAACCTATGCCTTTATCTTTCAAACTAGATTTTGATTGTACAAACAATATTTCCAAATACGAAGCACTCGTATTAGGTCTCTAGGATGCTTATGCCTTAGATGTTAATTTAATCAATATCTTTGGTGATTCCTAGCTGGTCGTAAACCAAGTCAATGGTATATACCAGTGTCATAATGAGATCCTTCAAAAGTATAAACATCACGTAGATATAATTTTTACCACCTTTGACTGTTACGAACTTCAAACCACCCCACATTCTACCAATAAGTTTGCGAGATACCATGGCCTGCTTGGCTTCTCAGATACCCGCTTCACCTATCGACTCTAAAATATTTGTCACAATACAAAGGCTACAATCACCCTCTTATTTACCTCATGAGGTCTACTCTTGTTAGAACTGTTGCACCTAACCCACGTGACCTTTGGTATAAGTAATTTGTAGACTATCTTTCCCTTTCCATTCTACCCACTAATCTCACTCATAATGGACAACGTGCCTTTCTTAAAAGTTTATCTCGTTATGTCATCATGGGTGGTCTCCTTTATAAGTGTAGCTTCGACGGTATTCTCTTATGATGCCTTACAAGTTCTGAAATTCCCTACACCATCAAGGTAGTCCATGATGGAATTTGTGGAGGTCACTTTAGTGGTTTAGCTATTGCAAAATGCATTCTTCTCCTTGGCTATTATTGGCCAACCTTAAACCACGATTGTTGTGACTATGTCAAACATTGTGTGAAATGCCAGCAACATGCTAATCTTCATCACACACCTAGTCATGCCTTGTAGGTCACATGAGACCTTTGGCCTTTCTCTTAATGGGGCTTGGATCTTGTCGGCGAGATCAATCCCCATTCTTCGTAATGCCACCAATGGATTATAACCTCTACTGAATATTATACTAAATGGGTAGAAGACATCCCCTCATTTCTACAAAATATGAGTAAATATGTGAATTCATCAACCATCACATCATTAGTCGCTTTGGTGTTCCTCACTACCTCATCACTGATAATGGAAAGCAATTCAAAAACAAAACCCTACGTAATTTATGCGATGCTTTTCACATCCAACTTAGTTTCTCATCACCTTATTACCCACAAACCAATGGCCAAGAAGAATCGACCAATAAAACCTTGAACAAAATTCTTATGAAAGTAGTTGACGATACTGGAAAGGATTGGCATTCACACATTCCTTTTGCCTTGTGGGCTTATCGCACTAGTATTCACACTTCGACTATTACCACACATTTTTCTCTGGTCTACGGTACCGAGGTTGTCTTACCTCTCAAAGTTTAGATTCCATCTCTCTGCATCTCACTATAAGACATGCTCAACGACAATGACTTTTTCCAGGATCTGTTTGGTGTAACTTGAGTTATTAGATGAATGTCATCTTAATGCTCTTGACCATCTCCAAATCTACCAAAAACGTATCAAACATGATTACGAAAAACATTTTCATGAATTAACCTTTCAATTCAGTGACCTCGTCCTAAAGGAAAATCAACATGTAACCAAATAATAGAAAATTAAACGAGGCAAATTTTATCCTAATTGGCTTGGACCCTATATCGTTACCCATGCCTACAGATTAGGTGCTTGTTGTTTGTCTTCACTCAAAGGAAAACCTGAACTAGAGCCTCTCAACACCTTGCATCTTCAACGATTTTATTGTTGACATCAAGTCCTATACCACTTTCTGTCATTTGATTTCTCATCCCTTGAGCGTTGTTCACCTTCCATATTACCCGTTTTTGAGGATCCACAATTAAAAAAGAATCATGTGATTACACGTCACCTTTTAGCATCCTCTTCAATACGAGTACCACGGCTCTACTCATAGCATGATTCTCATGGATACTTTTTGTCTTCTTAAATATGGAATCCCATGGTCGTTCATCACTTGAAACCACCTCTTTCATAATTAACCTCTATGTGCTATGGTCTTTTCTTCTAAACAAAAACCTAATCTTCCAATATAGTCTTGTCCATGAATTAAACGTCCAAAAAAATGGGATTCAACTCCTTAAGTCAAAATTCCAACAAAAGATGACTCCCTCAAAAAGAGACATCTCTTCTCTCTATCTAGCTATTATAAATAGACTGCTCCATTAAAGGACAACTATATGAAGTCATTGCAAAAATACAATAAAAATATCCAGAAGCTTCCCACATCGATCAACTTCATGAAGACCTCAAGGAGATAATATACTCATCCCATATAGACTTCCCACATCGATCAGTCTATTAAAAACAAAAATGAAGAAAATGATGAAATTTTCGTCATGGACTTGCCTATTTTTTATCCTGGGTTTCTTGCTAAGAAAAACATGTTTCCATACACTACGTTATCCTAAACCACCCACTCTCACCTCATTGACTTTTCATCCAAATTTCCTCTCTACTCAAGGGACTTGCGACAATAATGACATTTCGTGATCATGTGACTTTCTTAACCCTTAGAATAGTCCATTATGCAAGGCCTTTAGGGTCTTACGTTCATAAGCCCATCGGGGTATGGTAGAATCATTTGGGTTCTTATCGATTAAGCAAATCTTTTACCACCTCTTACCATTCACCTTCCTCTTACTTATTGATTATCCTATCTTGGACCAGATCATCGATGCCTAAATTTTAAACAACTCAACTATGCCTATGACCTAAACTCAACCATGCCTAAGATATACCAACCCATTCCTCATATTCTTCCCTAGCTTATGGGAGAACTACATCGTCCCGAGGCCACTTTTTTTGTCGGGGGATATGTAGGCAACACTTCGAGGTCATGGGGCCCTTCAAGGTTAGCTCACCACTCTTCACCCTAACCTATTTTCCCATGTATTTCCCTATTCACATCCTACCTTATTTTTTTTCCATTTTATATCAACAATTAGAAATTAAACCACATAAGCAACAATTGATGAACATTTTTACCACATCATCACATCATTCATTTATCATTTTCACATTTCCACTATAGAAAATATTGGGAAACTTAAACCATAACATGCATATACATCATCATTTATCTCCATCATGCCTATGACTTGACTCCACCATGCCTATAACCTGACTCCATCATGCCTATAACCTGACTCCATCATGCCTATGACCTGACTCCACCATGCCTATAACCTGACTCCATCATGCCTATAACCTGACTCTATCATGCATATGACCTGACTTTATCATGTACATGACCCGACTCCATCATGCCTATGACCGACTCCATCATGCCTATAACCCTATGACCGACTCCATCATGCCTAATTGACCTAACTCAGCCATGCCTACACAACCTCGACTCAATCATGCCTAATTCACCTAGTTTCCATCACGTACACACATAATAATGGAAATTAAAATAAGTACACCATCCATACTATAAATATCATCATCTATATCAATGAGAAAGTCTATGTATACATACATATGTACACAGATACAAATAAATACAAATATCTCAAATCACTCAGATACATCCTCACCATATTTGGTACGCATGATCACAAATCTCAAAACTCTCGTATACAACCTCACTCTCTCTTCGCACGCATGATCACAAACAAAATCTCAGTATACAACCTCACTCTCACGCAAGCCGGTATATACCAAAAATACAAAAAAATGGAAGTATACGTAACTATCAAGCATCCCCCATTGGATATCCTCCATGCCTGTCTCACCTATCTCCTCCTCCTGATCCTGTGTGGCATCCCGCTAGTATCTCACTACCCTCCATGGGCCTCATCCTGACCTCTGTTGGTACCTCACTTGGAGATGGCCTCCATACTGATGGTGGGCCTCACCGACCTTGTCTTGGGGCTCTCGTCCCCCATGTACTCTCCATAATGTGTGTATACGAGACCTAGTTCTCTCACTCGAGGCCTATTGTGCTCTATACTCTACATAGATAGGAACATCTATCCCTGCAGTCATCAGGTGATCCTAATAATATCTCGCCTCACCTAGGAAATCCCTATACCTAGCAATGTGCATTGTCTGTGGTGGTGCCATTGGCCTATAACCTTATACCTATACCATGGGACCATGTCCCGCCCCTTTCTGTAAAATGGGACCTTGTCCCTAAGCCTGTGTAGGTGCATGTGCCTGCACGGGCACGAAGAACCATAATTTATGCTTGTGCAGTGGCCAACTAGCCCTCCAAACCTGCTACCTATGCCTATAGGGTGGTTACTGTGCACCATCTCAATCCCCACCCCTGTAAGGGCACTTGTCCTCGTGCTACCTAGGCTCGTAGGGCTACTACATGTGCCTCGACCACCTGTCGCCTACCCCTACACTATCCCCATTTATGTCACTAGGGTAGTAATTTTCCCGTAGGGTGTCCCTCTGAATTGTAATAGTGGCTAAGTCGGGCTTCCCTGGCCTCGATGGTACTTCCCGTGTTGTCTTTGCCCACCAATGTTTCAGTAACTATCTATAACCTCAAGCATCATCAATCCACCGGTCTACCACCTACTCCTCCTACCCTATAAGCACCATCGGTTGTGGTAGAGGCATAGGCCTCTCCACGTTGTCCCTCTGTATTGTGGAAATGGTGGAGGTACATCCTGTGGTAACCCAAACTATCGTCTAACCCTGTCAATAGGTATCATCTCATGCTCTCTGCATGGTGCCCCTCTATCCATTGGAGCAACTATAGCTCTTGTAGCTCCTCGACCATCTCGTGGACATCTATATGATGGGAATCCACATATGGCCTCCAAATGATGTCCACACCGGAAAACCCCTCTAGTGCACGCTTGTAATATGCTACATCGTGTGTAGCCCTATGACTTGACGCTCTCTAATAGTAGGTACCCATCACCTGTAGCCCACCCAAACCATGCCCGCCTCGAATGCATCAGGTTGGGGCATGCCCACTGGACGCACACACATGATGTGCTCATATGCCCAGCAATGTAGTAGGAATGTGCGGCAAGACAAAGCTATTTGAATCGTCGTAACCACCCATAGGCCCATAACTCTATATATAGTTATACCCATTGAAACATACCTACAAACCCAACCTACCCCTACATTTCCTTTGCTACATCTTAGGCATTGTTATAAAACCTATACCTTGGACTTACTCGTGTCATGACCTATTTTCCCAAAACATTGACCTTATGTACTTGTTATACCTTGCGATGCTTTTACCTATGTTGTTTTAGCCTAACAACCATACATTGCCTAGTATCGTGTCATATATCCCAACCAAACCTTTGGTGTACCAAAACATACCTACACGTTCCTGCACCTAACCTATTTTGTGTTTTTGGACCATATCCTATACCTTGGATACCTAAATCAATTCACCCTTGTTTGGATAAAACTATCAACCTTGGACGATGTAGAGTTTGCAAGATCTTCAACTGGTATGTGTTACGATCTATACATGTGCATGTGATTGATTTCTATTACCCATGACCCGATTTTGACCACAACCTACTACCCATTACCTGAGTTGACCATCACCTTTTCCCTCAATACTTAAACCTTTCCCCACCTACACCTTTATCAAACCACTCACCGATTCCGTCTTACACCTCATCAGTGCCCGGTTTGAGGGGGATCACCTTCACCCACACATGGGGCAATCACTTCCTATTTTTTTTTCAAAGTGTCGCTTACCAATACAAACTACGCACAAAAAAAAAGGGGAAAATATAGACATGAAAATTGGGTCACACTCCCCTTGGTCCCCTTTCGAACAACTAACTTAAACACTTTTACCTAACCATGACCCTTACATCACACATTAATATTAATTTAATCACTTTAATTAAATTAATACTCATCCTGACTTTATTCATTATTTAATTATCTTAATTTAACCAATTTCCACCTCACCGCACCACCTCACCTAGACACCTCATTATAAACCTATTTTTAGTATCTATCTACTCGCCATAACTAACTAAGACTTAGTTCAAACCTAAACATAAATGCCTATTATTCCTCTAACCACATTCCTGCTCATTAAAAATAACATCCATTTTGATCCACGATAAATGGATAGACCTGGCCCAAATGATTACAAGATCTTTCATTTTTAGTAAACCTAGGGAATCCCTCCTTAACCGATGTCGGCCATCCCGAAACCGACACCAACTAGAACTGTCACCGGTTACCATATAACCATTTTGGTAATCCTTTTTTAGGAGGTTAGCCACATTCTCAAATTTTGGGAGCAAAAGAAGATATGCATGCAAGCAAGAACAAGAGCTCTTTCACACATCTGAGCAGTCATATCCAACATCAAGATAGATCCAGAGGTATCGCTCTCACGGTAACTTTCTTGGAAGCACCACCGCATGACACAAGCTCCATCCCACCGATCAATCATCACCACCACCTAGCCATTGGATCTACAACATCAGTAAGTGTGTTTATCACCTATGTCATTTCATCTTTGTTTTGTTTTAAAGGTTTTTGTCATCTTTGTTATCTTTTTCTATTAGCATCTTCATCCCCCACCATTCACTTTCCTGCAAACTCAACATTTCACCACCATACCATTGGATCATTTATACATGACATTTATACATCTCTAAGTGTTCCTAAAATCCCCACAGACCTCACCATTCCCATTTTTACCTCTGTCTAACCTCAGATCAATTTCCACAATCTGTTCTTGTTGAGTTCCTATCATCGACTGTGCCGACATCGGTTACCCATGACCATTGTTGGTTCTCTCTAAACCGTCATTGGTTATATCCGACCGATAATGGTCTCTATGTTTTGGCCATCCTATCAATAACATAACCTAAGAATATTCACCAAAACTACCTAAGTGAGCCGAACTCGACCCTAACCAACCAGTACTCAAACCCCGACTAACTAACCCACCTTCAGATCTAATCATAACCTATCATGTTATGTTAGACGTGTTTATTGTATTTGGATGAGATACCTAAATCATATCAATTATAGTAGGATTCTATTTACTTACGTTGTTTCTTACATTAAATTGTATTTAACAGTGGGTTGACTACCACCGAGGAAGTATCACACTTCCTGCATCTAGCACACGCTAGGTATCCCATTGACATATATTGTTTAATCCTCTTTTTTGGTCTTGTTGTGTATTTCAAGTAGTTCCTCCTAGCTAAAAGAAAGCTCTCACGATCAACATTGTATCGAGAAGTCGAATGCGCAAGCACAACCTTCAAACCGGCCGTCACAACAAGTATTCCTCCTTGGCCTACACCCTTATCTATTTCATCCAAAAACATAAAGACAACAAAGTGAAATAGAGAGCCTAAACTTTCTTCAAGACTCTCTTTCAACCCTTGACATAATAGAAGAGGTTCCATCATCAAACACCTTTGAGCTTGATTCTATTCTTTCCATTCTGGCTCCTACACCTAACATCTCTAGTCTTGTTGTTGAAACACAACCACAAAAATCTTGGACACTTGTAACAATGCAGCCTTATGTGTCCATTATACCTCAAATGATCAATCTTGCAAGAATATCATCAACAATGATTCCTACCTTTCAAAACATCTACACGCGAACACTCAACGAGGTGCATATACCGAAATATCCTTATATAACCTTTTTATGCTTTAATTGCAAATATTTTGTCAAATCAACTAACTCACAACCTATAAGGAGAAGCATTGAATATCTCCTCTCTAAGACCTATACGGAACATCGGGTGTACATCTAGAGATTATTCCTTCTTTACTCGCACTCTTTCACTCACGAGATAAATATGAATCTCAACATATTCCCGCATCGATAATTCTCCTATAATATCACATAGGTCTTTTGATCTCATCGAAGATTTATCTAATCACACATCCTTTGACTTATATCTTGTCTATTCAAGTCTTTTACTATAGGACTTATTGAGTAATTTGATTCACTCCTTTTACTTGGACCTTGTCCACCAATTATCGTATTGCAAGACTTATCGAAACTTCGGATTTCTTGGTTTGACTTGGACCTTGTCCACCTGTTGGGGAGAAAAAAATTTAGGAAGACAAATTGGTGGGTATATTTCAACGCTTTGGGAATATAAGTTCATCTACTTGAATGGTGTATCTCCATATTATTATGCTCAAATCTAAGTTCATCTACTTGAATGGTGTATCTCCATATTATTATGCTCAAATCTAAGTTCATCTAATTGAATGATGCAGCTCTATGTTATTATGCATGGTGAAATTGAAATTTGTGGTGGCCTTACGACTGGGGATCCAATAGGGGAACTCCATTGACCCTGTGAAAAAATCTTGCAATTTTTTGCAAGAGAGGAATTTTCTAGGAGAGCGGGAAAGGGAGTGAGAAAAATAAATGGGGATTAATGTTGCAAGTAGAAAATCAAATTCCTACAACCATTAACTAGAATATTTCAACACACATATATTCATAAGAAAATAATTTCGCAATTGGAAACAAGACAAGTTAAGATTAAGAACTCAAATTTTTACAATCTCATCATCAAAAAAGGTAATGACTCCTTCTTTCTTCATTGATTCTTTGGTAAAAAAATTTGACAACCCTTGGGATGAGGGTGTCATTACAATTTATAGAACTTGGGAAATCTCTTCGCCTACCCCCACATAATTTTTCATATGTATTGCACAACCAATGACTTTTCATATTCTTAGGAATAGAATTAAGTCCTCTTTCATGAATTAAGGGTGATTGATTACATTGAAAATTAAAGTCACTTTTAAATAATAAAGACATAATGAAAAGTGAAAACCCAACAAAGAAATAGAACATGGAAGAGAGAGAAATGAGGGGGAGAGAAGAGAGGGAAAGAAGAGAGGTAATTGTACCGATGAAGAAACCACTTCGATGATCCGATGGAATTCTCCAATGTGATGAAATCTGGATCCTTGAACTCTTTACACCATGATAAACCTTCTTTGGGCAATTCACGAACACCTTGAACTTGAGTTTGTAGAAACACTATTGAATGATCACCTCAATGACCTTGGGCATTGCTCATTAAGGTCAACTCTGAAGCGGATGAAGATTGAAAGCCTGACCTTGACCATGTTTTATTGAAAAAATCCATCCGGGAATGATGCATTTACCATTACACATCAAGAGAGTAAGCAACAAACATTGATGAGTACATCCTTGATGATAGTGAAGAATGCTCATTCCATGAAGTGAAGCACCTCCATCCATGTGATCTTCTGATTACACACCTGGATGATAAACTGGAACAATTCCTTAGACAATGGAGTCATGATAATTATTTTATCCTAATGACATAGAGGACCACAACTTGGAATCAACCTACTCATGAAAATTTCATCTTCTCTTAGCTCTCTCTCATGTCACCAAACATTTGATCCTTCATATTTTTGAAGTCCCTATGAGTGACATTGTTATCCCTCACACCTGAATACTCAGAGAAAATGGCATGAACTAGTTTCACACGTGCGAACTTAAATTTCATGGTTCTGGAACACTTTCCCTGCACCCGAGAAGGGGTTTTACTATTTTTAGTAAGTGAAATGATGTTCATCCCTTTTCGGCTTCAATCAGTTGAATTGTCCTTCTGGATGACCTTTGTGCACACCGCTTCCACCGAAACTGCCCTTTGTGATTACTTATTAAAAATAGAAAGCACCTATGTAGGAGGCTTACTATTTTAAGAAAGGTGTTATAGACCTTTTCTTTAATGAAACTTTTTTTATATGGATTTTTTTATTTTATTGCACCTTTGAAATTTCAAGTCCACCCGATGTCTAGAAATGGAGATTTAAAATCTTAAAATTTTGTTGGGGAAAATGGGGTTTCTTCGCTAAAAATCTAAAATGTGCATGCGAAAAAGATTCCTTGGATATTCAAGGTGCATGGAAATGATGATGATTGCAAAAAATCTTGCATAGATTTGTGCACCAATTTGTTAGATACGAGAAATTCTTCCTTGCGGGTTTCGAAGTCTCTCTTGCAAAAACCCTCATTTTTGGTCTTCAAGAATCCTAATTTTTGTGTTTTCAACCTTTTAGATCATGTTAGAATGAATTAAATCAATGGATGATGGAAGCTGTGGAGGAAAAATTCAGAAAATTTCAGCAAGAGTTTTAACATCATATGGAGAAATGTGGGGAATGAGGAAAAAGTGACTAAGTGTCGCATTTATAGTTTTGGAAGACATGAGGGGATGGGGAACCTTTTTTGTCCTCATTTTCTCCTTTGGAAGGGGAAAATAGGTGCATAAAAATGTTTGTTATCCTTTTCTTGACACTTGTCACTTTTTATAGATCGAGAGAAATGGAGAGGGAGCTAGAAATGAGCCTTGGAGGTGACATTCATGGTCATATGAGTGACCTAAGGCAAGCTTGGGTGGAGGGAGAAAAATTTTCCCCATTTTCCCTTTGGTATGGGAAAATAGGTGCAAAATTTTTTTCCTTATCCTGGTGTTTCCACTTGTCATTCATGGTGCGATGAGAGGGGGCTAGAAATGTTGGTCTAGGGGGCTAAACTAGGTCGACGAGGTCACATGGGGTGACCAACATGCCAAAAGGGGGAGAGAACACTTTTTTAACCCTCATGTCCCCTTGGTGAGGGATGAAGAGGACATAAAAATTCACCTTAACCTAATGTTTCCACGTGGCATCCCAAAATTTGACTAAGTATCGAAATGCATACCTTGGGCAACAACTTGAAAAGACTATAACTTGAGCTCCCAAATTATTTTTGAATGTTTATTTATATGATTTCACATGTAAAAGGAATTTTTGTAATGATGGAACGGGTTCCATGCCTTTATTATTACTGAAATACCTCAAAATATCTTTTTTCTCATGACCTGCCAATTGTGTTTGGAAAATGAGTTTCCAAGGAAAATGCATAGGGTTTTGGATCAATATGATTTTACCACCATGTAGGGGAATAAAATATATTTCCAATGATATTTTTTTGGATCACAAATAATTTTGGATCTCCCAAAATCACCTCTTGAAGTTCAAGTACTCTTTTGGGATGCAAGTTGCTTAAGCCTCAAAACCCACTTTTGGTGAACTAGATCCTAAACCACTAGATATTTCCATAATCTTCTAATTTAGTTACAAAGTGATCCTACCTCTTTGATACACCTCCTTGATGAATTTGGTCATTTGAAATAGCTCCAGAGATTATGAACCTATCTCGGGAAAGGTTGATGCTAGCCCTTTCTAAGCTCACTTGAAAACCGCTTTGAGATATACTGCTCCAATAGTAATTAAATGATGTTTTTCTTCCTAAATCACCTACAGGGAAGGATGACACATGAAAATGGACCATTGGGAGGACATGATAGGAATGACATGGGGATAGGTTGACATGACATTTGGGGGTGTCTAGAAAGGTATGACATGGAAATTTTTGACACTAGGGTATGGTTGTTATGTTTTCAAGTGAATTTTCCCATGTAAAAACATAGGATAATAGCTGGCTCTAGCTTGGGGACATGTTATGGATAAATCACGGTTAGGACATAACATGAGAACTCATAGAATATCAATTTACAAACTAGACTAGTGCCTTATCCATTGGGCTTCACAGAGTCATTTATAATAGATAGCTAGAAGGAGTACACACACACACACACACAACAAAAGGAAACACACAACACACGAAAGGAAAGAACACACACAACAAAAAGGGGAACATGCACCTAAATCACCTATGGTACAATTCGAGGACAACCACTTTCTCTAAATCATTTTTCCTTTTAGATACATTACCTCTGAAGAGGTAACACTAAATGACGATGTTCCTGAAATCCGTTGACTAGTTCAAGAAAGTATCCTCCTCTACTCAACTGCTTATGAAAGCCGTGTTCTTTCATACTTTCCTGTAAATTTGGGAAGAGTGAACCTACATGAAATTTTGGGCACTAAGGGCATCTCTCATAAATTCCATTGCTTTAATAGTCTTCAAAATAAATTTCAGAATGCCAATTTCCTTCCATGTTCACCCACATTGCTTAATTTTTGTTGAGCCTCTCGTCATTCCCATTGGCTGAATTTTGTTTGAATATCTTGAATTTCCTTTATTCCCATATTCATTTTTATTAAAATATCTTCATATTTTCTCCATTCCAATATGTGATCCTTGAATTTTGAACGGAGGATCAAAAATAACCTCATACCCATCATGTATGGCCCAAGCATGAGCTAGAGGTTAAGACTTAGCTTGGGATTCTCTACACTTTCTGTCACTCCCAAAATTTCTTGTATTGAATCCTTCTTTGAAACTACCCAAGGATCACCTTTACCTTCATTTGAATAATATTCATTCTTAACTTCAAGGAAACCATTGGGAGGAATTGCTTCATTATCTTGAGGCTCGTGACATTTTGTTACTTATTTGTCAAGGGGAGATTTGAATTCAAATACCTCAATACTTTGAGTCTCAAATTTTTCATCCCATAGAGAATATTCTTCTTCGAATGGAAAGGAGAAAACTTCAACTTCATCATTACCTCTTTAACCCATTGGATCATGAGGGACCTCAAATTCTTCACCTTCATTTATTCCAACATGAAAAACCTTCAAATTGGTCGAGGATTTGAATTAGATTCAAACCTATCCTCCAGATCCATAGCTTCCATCAGGATTTCAAGAGTGAGCTCGGGGTCTTTTGCTTCTTCTTAAGCTCTCAAGATTTCTTACACAGATTGTTCTTTCAAACCTTTCAAGGGCTCATCACAAATTGGATTTGTTTCTTCATGGATGACATGATCGAGAGAATATTCATCTTCAAATGGGAAGGAGAACATATACTCATCATGGGTAAACTCATAAGCTGATTTCTAAACTTGGGATTAATCAAGAACCACTTCAACCCCCTCGTGAATGTCATCACCTAGAAACTTAGGGCTACCCTATTGCAACTAAAAAGTTATCAATGATTCTTCAAGATCCATACCCCCTCCAGAAGGGATATTTGGTCCTATCAAAATGGGAATCTCATCCTCCTCTTTGGTTTTCATGCAATGATTCATCCTCATGCTATTTTGGTATAGATTTTTAGCTCCTGGATTTCCTACTTTTTGCATTGTGTACCTCATCTTTTTCTCTAGAAATAATTTTTCCATGTCTCCCTTAACCGGGATGGTTGTGGAAGACTAACTCATCCGGATTTTACCTCCAAATCTCAAGTAGCGAAGATTATTCTCAACAACATTCCAAATGAATCCAGAATGTCTACTACTAATATCATCATTAAAACCTTCTTTTCTAGAAATTTGGTGAGGGCCACCTTTATATCTTTGATCTTCCCTACAAGTGGGACCTCTTTTGACTCCATGGAGTAACAAGAGCCATCGAGCTGAGTCATGGTGATTTTGAGAGCCTTGGCAACCTTTACATGCATTACATTGTCAGAGGCACCTGAATCTATTATGCAGTTATTCAATATGTATTCTCCGATGAGAAGGGAGACATAGAAAGGGTCAACCTTATTAGTCTTTAATGCACTCAGAGAAAGCATGTTCTGATGGAGGTGTAGGTGGGTTTGGTAGTATTCCTTTAGAACTAGGAGTCACATCATTGGATTTTGAACTATTACTCTTGATATGCCTGGAAAAATATCTCAAATTTCTTAGGTGAGTCCATGATATTCAATTTTGGAAATCAGCACCTTGGTCTTGTTTTCATTTTCAACGTAATCAAAAGGAGAAAATACGGATAATGAGATGAAAGCACTTATTTTGGAGTTGGGATAGGCTTAAAGAAAGGGCATTTGTTTACAAAAAAAGGCTATTTTGAAAGGTACACTAAAAACTTTTAAAGGGCTATATTTGCAGGAGTGGATTTAGAGTTAGGATAAACATTGGAAGACTTACTTGGGATAGCGAGTGACTTCTTACTTGTTGTGGGATCGGGTTTCTCCAATGAGAGACTCCATACATGGTGGAAGTGGAGATCCTGGACTAATTTTTTTATGGATTCGCCATGGGAGGATCTTCATCCTTCTCTTCTTTGCAGTAGTGTTGTTCGAACAATCTCTTTTACGAGACTAAGAACATATAAATACCGCACATGATAAACTAGGTGCATCTTTGTCATCATCATCATCACCTTTGGAATACTCACAGAATTTATTTTTGCATCATTCTCTACTTCTTAAACCTCTAGGGAATCACCTTATTCACATTATTGTTCAAGTTCTTCTTCATCTTCTTGAGTCATGTAACTAGCATTGACAGGTGGGGCCTCTAAGGAAAGCCTTCGGGGCACCTGCAATCTGATTTTTGTTATGGTTTTGAGGAGATGTTTGTTGAAAAACTTCCCTCTTCAACGATGTCATTTTGTTTACCAATCTCTACAACAATGGATATATTCTCTCGTCTCCGAGATGTTGAGCTTTACCCTTTGAAGGGTTCTTGATTTTCCCTGACAGGATGAGGTCATCTTCAACTTCAATGGCCATTCTTTGTGCTTGTGTTAGATTCCTTGGTTAGACCCTATGGAGAAAGAATCCTACCTCTAGAGTTTGAGCACTAATGAAGAAGCTTTTTTACAATGTTATCAGAGAGCACATCTTTAGAGGTATCCTTTTAACTAACTTTTTATAACATTCTACGAAGTCCCTCATGGTCTCATTTGAGCCAATTGTACCAAGAGGTCTTGAAAATCTTTAGTTGATTTGAAAGTTTACTCGAATGCACTCTTGATATCCTCCCAACGGGTGATTGATCTAGCTATAGAAGGTAGAACCATTCTATCACTTTTTCTTGGAGTGATTCCACAAACAATATCACCGTACCATCTTCATGTTTGATTCCAAGAATTACAAAATATGTGTTGAAGGCGTAGAATTTTTCTTCAAGAATTTACATTTCGTCACCTTTTAACTTCAGAAATTTATTGCAAGAACATGTTGGTAGATTATGAAGAGGTGGTGTGAGAGCAAGCATATTTGTATTCCTTCCCTGTGGAACAATGGGTTGAGGTCTCTCTCTGTCTTTGTCCATCATTGTTTATTCTACTTCAACTTCTACAAATTCTTCTTCTTATCCCAATTCTTCTTTTGGTTCTCATTATTCTTTACTAGGAAACTCAATGTTCAATGGTGGTTGAAAGATGGGAGAATTTATGGGGGAGTATCAACAGGTGTTTGAATGGGATTACCAGGAGTACCACTTGATGATTCATATGGGGATGAGGCTTGAGAGAAGTAGTATGGGTTATCTCTTATTTGTTTTTGTTGGTTTTGCAAATCCTTGAAAGAAATATCAACAATTCACCTCAGCCTATTCAACCCAAAGTATACCTCCTTTGAGCCAATATTTTGAGAAAAATCTTGAAATCGGAATATGAAAGGACACTATGGAATATGAAAGGTCACTTGCAAGGATCGACAATGTGTCTTTTAGCAATGGATTTCCATCATCTCTTTTTTTCAGTATTTAATTTTTTTGTATTGTATTTTAGGAATATTTTATTTTTTGTGATCGTATTTTGGGTGCAGATTTTTGTCAAGTCGCCCCATGATGGGCTCCAAAAATGTTGGTGAGAAAATTGGTTAGATAGACGCGTTTTAGTGGGTATCTTTCTAATGCTCTAGAAATATAAGTCCCTCTACTTGAATGGGGCATCTCCATATTATTATGTGCGGTGAAATAGAACTCTTTGGTGTCCTTACAAGTGGGGATCCAAAAGGGGAACTCCACTAACCCTATGGAAAAAGCTTGTAATTTCTTAAGAGAGGAAGTTTCTAAGAGAGAGGGAAAGGGAGTGAGAAAAAGAGAGGGGGATTAATTTTGTAGGTAGAAAATCATATTCCTACAACCTTTAACTAGAATATTTCAACACACATATATTCAGAAAAAAACAATTTCGTAATTAGAAACAAGACAAGTTAAGATTAAGAACTCAAAGTTTCTACAATTTCCTCATCAAAAAGGAAACAAATTCCTTCTTTCTTCATTGATGATTTGGAAAAAAATTACAAAGTAAGAGCAAGAAGAAAATAGAGAGGGGGAGAGGAATTAGCTATCTCTTTTGTTTCTTCACAAGTGATATTCTCTCATGAGTATACCAAATTGACAACCCTTGGAATGAGGGTGTCATTACAATTTATAGAACTTGGGAAATATCTTCACCTACCCTCCAGATGATTTTTCATATGTATTGCACAACCCATGACTTTTGGTATTCTTAGGAATAGAGTTAAGTCCCCTTTTATGAATTAAGGGTGACTTATTACATTGAAAATTAAATTCACTTTTAAATAATTAAGACATAATGAAAAAATTGCAAACCCAATGAAGAAATAAAACATGGAGGAGAGAGAAAATAGGGGAGAGAACAGAGAGAAATAAGAGAGAGAGAATTATGTCGATGAAGAAACCACTTCTGATGATCCAATGGAATGCTCTAATGTGATGAACTCTGGATCCATGAACTCTTTACACCATGAGAAACCTTCTTCGAGATGATTCACGAACACCTTGAATTTGAGTGTTTAGAAAAATTGTTGAATGATCACCTCGATGACCACATGTGTTGCTCACCGAGGTCCACTCATAAGCAAATGACTATCGAAACTTACCTTGCCATGATTTGCATACAAAAATCAATGCAGGAATGGTGCATTTTCCAGTACACATCAAGAGAGTAAGAAAAAAACTCGATGAGTACATCTCGATGACAAAGAAAGAATGATTGCTCCATAACATGAAGCACCACCATCCCTATGATCTTATGATTACACACCTAAATGATAAACTGGAACAATTCCTCGGAAAATGGAGTCATGATAATTTTTTTCATCCAAAGGACATGGAGGACCACAACTTGGAATCAACCTACTTGTGTAAATATCATCTTCTATTGGCTCTTTCTCAGGTCACCAAACATTCGATCCTTCAAATTTTTGAAGTCCTTGTGAGTGGCATTGTTATCCCTCACACCTGAATACTCAGAGGAAAAGGCATGAACTAGTTTCACACCCGTGAACTTGAATTTAATGGTTCCAGGAACACTTTCCCACACCTGAGATGTTGTTTTACTATTTTTAATAAGTGACAATTTTCATCCCCTGTCTCGCTTCGATCACTTGAATTGTCCTTTTGGATGGCCTTTGTACACAAGAATTTCGCAAAAACTGCCCTTTGTGATGACTTACTAAAAATAACAAGTGTCTATGTAAGAGGCTTACTATTTTTAGAAAGTGGTGTTTTGGACCTTGGTTTTTGGAAAAACCAACTTTTTTATTATGGGTTTTTATATTTTATTCCACCTTTTAAATTTTAATGGAGATTTTAAATTTTAAAATTTTATCATGTGGGAACTAGGGTTTCTTCACTGCAAAAAATCCAGAGCGTGCATGTGAAAAAATTTCTTGGATCTTCAAGGTTCCTATAAATGATGATGATTGCGAAAAACCCTACATAGATTCGTGCACCGGTTTATTAGATACGAGAAATTCTTCCTTGCGGGTTTCGAAGTCTCTCTGGTGAAAAACCTCATTTTTGGTCTTCAAGAATCTAGATTTTTTGTTTTTTCAAACTTTAGATCACGAGATCATGAATGAAATAAATGCAGGATGGAAAAATGTGGAGGGAAAATTCCTACAAAATTTTGTCATAGTTTCGGCAGCAGTGTATGGAGAAATGTGGGGGAATGAGCAAAAAAGTGACTAAGTGTCATATTTATATATTTTGGAAGGCATGAGGGGGTGGGGTGGATTTTTTGTACCCTTTGAAATGGGACAATAGGTGTACAAAAATTCACCTTATACTTTGCTTGACATTTTTCACTTGTTCATTGGCCAAGAGAAATGGAGAGAGGGGCTAGAAATGAGCTCTAGGAGGTTGACATTGGTCGTATGAGTGACCGAGGGAAGCTTTGGGGTAGGGTTCCCTTTTTCGTCCCCATTTTCCCCTTATGACAAGACAATAGGTGCTTAAAAATCACCTCATCCTGGTGTTTCCATTTGTCATTCGTTGGTGCGATAAGAGGGGTTAGAAATGTTGGTCTATGGTGCTAAATTGGGTCATCGGGGTCACATGGGGTGACCAACATGCCAAAAGGGGGAGGGAACCTTTTTTGTCCCTCATGTTCTCTTAGTGAGGGATGAAGAGGACACAAAAAGTTTCCTCAGCCTTATGTTGCCACGTGGCATCCCAAAATTTGACTTGTAACGCCTTGATTTTTGTAAGTTATCATGGTGATTACTTCTCATAATGTTGTAACTGCAGAAATGAAGATAAACATGTTAAGATATATCTTTGATCTTAAAGGAATGTGTTGTTAATCTGGACCCTTGTTTGCTGTAATTTGTTACTTGGGATAGAAGTTATTATTGCTTGTATGATTGCTGATGTGACAACAGATTTGTCGTATGTTGTGACCTTCTTGTGATCGCTTTGTAGATTTACTTTTAAACCAGACTGAAGGTTGATATAAATGTTGCAGCACCTGATTTCAGGTATAAATATCTGGTACGTAGATGCCAATGAAAAAGGTTCGATTCTCGAACCGCACACCGTTGTAACGCTAGACCACGTAAGGCGATAAAGGCCTGGATGCGGGTGGCTCAGGTATGTGGAACATGGGACGAAACGTCCTGCATAGTGTTGAATATGAATGTCAGTCGGAAGGACTTGATTGGAAACTAATTAATTAAATAATAGGGGATTAAACCCTAACCAACCCCTAAGTTTTATCTTATACCCTAACTACTATCCTATATGGATTTTAGATTTCATAAGGGAGAAAATAGGTATAAATTCCATTAACCTATGAACTAGGCGAATGACCTAGATATGGACTATTAAAATACTAGACTAATCCTAACCTAAGGAAGGGGACGCATAGACCCATGTGGATGGAAAGGATAAGGGGAGGGGAGGTAAGAAATTTATTAGGACAATAAATAATGTCCTTACAAGTTTCAGCGCCAAGTTTGGCGGGAACAAGAAAAAGTTGGAGGCATCCAACTAGCTAAGTGGCTAAAAAGGAATTACATGCAAAATTTGAAAAAGGAAACTCACCAACCTGAGTCGGCGGTGGCATGAGGAATGAGGAAAAAGCACTGCATTCAATGCATTCAATGACCTTGGTCTTAGCGACCAGCTCGCCTTGGAAAGAGGATAGAGGAAAAATTTGTTTGTCATTGTGTGCAATCGGGTTTTAGTTGCTCTGCATTTTTTTTTCATGGTTCTGTCGAACCTGCTGTTAGTTTTGGTTATTGTTGTTGTTGTTGGAATAGCCACGGCTATTTTGAGCCTGAGGAAGTTAGAGGATTTCTTGGAAAGATTTACTGCTATCGCCATGGAGAAAAATAGCTCATGTGGGCGCGGTTTTCTTCGAGCCACAAGAAAGATTAGCAGGCATGTTGAGCCCTTCTCCTTAAATCGTTTTGCTCTTGTTTAAGCGTCTCATTAAAACAACCCTGTTCTTATGATGGGTGTTTTAGTTAAATAAAGTTGTTGAATGTTTGAAGTGAATTTCCTAGTGGAATCATTTTTCTTTTTGATGAATACGGTTTGGGTTTTTCTTGCAATGAGAGTAAAAGGAATGGGATTTGCCCTTGCTGTATGAGTTCTTATTTTGACAGTGTTGGGTATCCATTTCTATTACCCAATATGGGTTCGATTTGATGAATGTATTAGCTATACGAGTATTGTTTTATGAGTTCTGTGCGTGAAAATGATTTGGGAAAACAAAATCGTGATAATGTTGATGAACTGTTGTGTGAGTTATTTCTCCTAGTTGCTTTACATTGCATTGATTACGATTTTACCTGGGACAGGGAATTCATTTCATCGTCTTACCCTTGCTGGTTAAAAATGTTTTAATATTTTCTTGTGAAATGAAGACCGTGGATTGGTTTTTGGAGAAAATAAATTGTTTATGAACTGAACTTGAATATTTGAGGAGTGAGTAAAATGTATTGATATCTTTCTTAAATATTTTGAAAAGTATATAGATATATAAGTAACAGAGATGTTTATTCGAACTCCTTCAATGTAATCGGCTGGAACTGAACTTGAATAGATTCTTGTTCTTGTAAAAAAAGGTCTCACTTATTTCAGCTAAATGATGGTAATATGTTTGCCGTACATTTACTCGTTTTCAGACTAAGCTGGGTATGACTGTTTTTAGCAAACACGTATGTTTATATATATATATATATATATATATATATATATATAAAGTATATATATCCAATTCGCAATCTAAACTCTTTGTTGTTTCATCAAGACTGAACTGAAGTGGAATTCTTACTTTAAATGTTTGAAAAATGATTCCTTTTACTATTATGATAAGAATCATGATTTCGTAGCTAGCTGTACATTCTTGCTTGTTCAGGCCTAGCTGAAATGTTCATTTTTGGTGAAACATTTTGGTTATAAAACTAGCTGTACATTCTTGCTTGTTTATATCTGGACGAGAAAGTCCGTTGAGAGAAATATATGAAAGGAAATGATTGCATTTTGAGGTTCTTTTGGTACTAATGCTTACGGACCAGTTGCAATGAATTCTGGTCAACTTTCTGGAAAGGTAGATAGTGGGTTTTGAATACTGAAATATATTTATTCAGAAGGAAACACACTAGTGGATCAGGTCTGTTCTAACTAGTGAATATCCGGTTAGACAGTAGGAAGAGGTAATATGATCCTCCTTTTATTCGATTATTGATTTTCGTTCATTTCTCTTTGGACTGTTATCATTGATTGATATCACGTTTGAATTAAAATTTCTAGTACAGTTATGAGGAAAGGAAAGAGAGTGTGAATGGATAATTGAATTAATGATCATTTTCTCTCATACAGTTAGAAATCTATAATTGTTATGGAACGAATTTCGTACTGCTTGGGTTAAGCATTTGTATTTAAATTGTTGTTTACTTTTCTCTTCAGCGTTTGATTGTTTGAGATTAGACAAGTTGTATGAAAGGAAAGGAAAATGGTTCTGCTGGAAGTTTTATTTAAAATCTAATTGTGAATCTTCCTCTAACTAATGTAGGGGAAAGGAATTGATAGCATTATGTTAGAACAGCAGTTGCATAATTGTATTTTCAGTTCTTACGGATGTTTGTAATCTGGAAATGTTTGAAGGAAATTACTTCTTGTTATAAGTATTCGGAAAGAGGACAGTAATCCTTTGACCGATTGGGATGGTAATTAGATGATTAAGTTGATATGCTGTTCATCCTTTTTGGTATTTAATTCTGGAATGATGTTCATATTAACGTTTCATAAAAGCAGGGTTCTTTTATTGAGACAGTTAATTAAAAGCACCTCATTTTAAAGACAAGTGCTTAATATGTTGGCCAATTGAACTGACCCATGCAAGTAATTTTGCAGATGAAACTTGAGTATAAATGAAGACATGGTTGTTTTCCGATACTTCTTTGATTAACTGAAGATGGATAGTATTGATAGCTATTACTCCTCCATGAGGAAATGAGAAAGGAAGAAGTTACATTCTTCTATCTTTATGAGTTGTAATGTTGTTTGATATAAACAAAGTCCAGTCATTTGGACTGGCAAATGTACAGATTGTAAATCTGATGGATGAATACAAGTAAAAGTGTGATATTTTCAATAACTGTATCAGTTTGATATTGTTGAATAAGTTTGAGAATATAACATTATTCCTTGACTTGGAATTATTCAAATGTTAATGGATGAATTTAAAAGGAAATAACATCTATTCTTTACCTGAATGCAACTTTTACGTTGAAATGTGCAATTAGTTCATACTTGGGTTAAGATGAATTTTGAATTGACATTAAAAAGATTTAGATAAACACGAAATCCTAATTGGAAGGTATTCGGGATTAGTTTGAAAACTAAGGGATATCAAATAACTTAGAGGTAGCCAAACCTTGTATTCGGACTCCGTTAATAGCCTCGAATGTTTAAATTCAGAAAATAAAGATATGGGAAATCATATCTATTGTTAACAGACCTTAACTAAGTAAGGTTAAGGAGGATAAATGAATAAATTCATTTAGAATTAGACCTCGTTTAAATGACGTCTAATAAGATGGAATTCTGAATTTGTTTACAGTTGTGGAAAACTTGGTTAAGTTTAATAGGTTAAACTTATTAAGTTATCGATAATGGACTGCTTAGTCCAAAGATTAAGCAAGGAACCAAGAAGTGAATAGGCAACCCTTCGGTATGAAGGAGGAAATGCGTATTAAGCTAGAAGATGGATTAAGTCTCTCTTAGCTACATACAACTGAAACAAGAACAAGGATAAAGGATCAGCATGGCTGCTGAAAGTTGATCTTAAATACTAAGATTATAACCAAATCACAATTGAGCTGGATGTGTACCCTCGATGAGAGGATTCCGTAGGACATTGACATACGCCAGCTACAATATAGTGTCTTCATGAAGGCGGGGCCTTCATGACGACACAATGTTATAGCTGACATATTACAATGCCCTCCCGAATTAAATCATCAAGTTTACATAAGCTGGATACTAAGTTCTTGGCTGGGGATAGGAATGTGATCATGTATACGGAGTGACTCCAGGAGGACTAAAGGTAACTAGACACATGGAGTCATCTAGGGACGACGTCGTATGTCTGCGTATCTTTAGTTACCATGAGTAACTTCCTATACTCGTTCATATTGCTAGTTGGGGATTAGAGCTTGACCTTAAACGGAAGGACTAGAAGAGACCAGGAAAGACCATTCTAGATAACAGATGAAGTGAGGTGAAGGACGTATTCCAATGATGTGTACCACATCTAGGAATATGATCATGCAAAGCATGTGAAAATCTTTGGCCAAAGTATCGCAAGTGCTGGTTGCGTTGTCCTAATCACCTAGTTTAAGATGCAGGATGTCAAACGAATATCAATAACAGATATTCAGATAGGCTTCTTAAATGGATCACTTCGATAACCGGAAACGGTAAGAGAACCTTGTATATTTATTATACTATGCATGAATTAACATGAAGGATCGGTAAGTCGCCAAGTCATGAAATGAGAGATTGTTGAAACTCCGAGCCATAAAATGGGAGATCGGTAGTTCTTCGAGTCATTTACAGCAGCATATGGTAACTGTTATATGATTGAATGGCATTGAATGTGTGTTCCATATTGCAAGTATGTGAACAGAGAACATTAGTTTTAAAAGGAAATTGTGTGATCCAAACTGCATTAGTTGGATGAGAACAATTATTAAAACTTGAACGTGTGTTTGAATTATATAATTCATAACAAGGAACGTTGTATAAAAAAAAAAATTCCCTTGTTCTAGTATCTTAAAATGGGGATGTTACATGACTAAGTATCGAAATGCATACCTTGGGCGACAATTTGAAAAGACCATAACTTGAGCTCCCGGATGAGTTTTTGCATGCTTATTTATATGATTTCGCATGGAAAGGATATTTAGAAAATTATGGGATGGGTTCAATTCCTTAATTTCTACTGAAACACTCTCAAAATCTCCTTTTTCTTGGCACCGTCGATTGTGTTTAGAAAGACAGAGTTGCCAAGGAAAATGCATGGTGTTTTGGATAAATCTGATTTTACCACCATTTGGGGGACTGAAAATTATTTCCAGTTATATCTTGTTTGGTTCAAAATTCATTGTGGAGATCCTAAAATCACCTCTTGAATTTCAGGTACCCTTTTATGATGCAAGCTCCTTCGCCTCAAAACCCCACTTTTGGTGAAGTGGCTCCTAAACCACCAAATCTTTCGAGTCTTCCTAAATCGGTTGTGCGGTGATCCTGTCTCTTAGATACGCCTCCTTGATGAATTTTTCCTTCAACATAGCATCGAGATTATGAACCTATCTTAGAAAGGTTGATGATAGTCCTTCCTAAGCTTGCTCGAAAAACCTCATTGAGAGATACTTTGCCCAAAAGTAGTTGAATAATATTTTTGTTGAGAAATCACCTACGGGGAAGGATGACACATGAAAATGTACCATTTGGAGGATATGATAGGAATTACACAAGGGATAGGTTGACTTGGGGTTTCTTGAAAGGTATGACATGGAAATTTTTTAACACTAGGGTATAGTTGTCCTATTTTTAGGTGAATTTTTCCCATGCAAAAACATAGGACAACACCTCCCAAGTCTCGTATTGCAAGAATTATCGAATCTTTGTATTTCCTCCTTTAACTTAGACCTTGTCCACCCAATTCTTGTATTTCAGGAATTATTGAATCTTTGGATTCCCCCTCTTGACTTGGATTTCATCCACCCAAATCTCACCTTTCGGGACCATTCAAATTTAATAAACATGGACGTCTCTCTTGATGAGTTCAAATCCTCATCCTCAAATGTTCAGAAAACTTAAAAAGTATAAAAATTGAATAAATATTTGTATTAAAATGTTCCTCAAAGCACTGTTTTCGAATTGGAAACAGAAAAGTGAGTTCAAATAATGTTAATCATTCCATCTATTGGCATAAATATTAATCATACCATTATCATATATTCGCATTCTTCACCTATTACGACACAAGTTAACCTTTTTCTTTTGGGTATTTTGTGTTTCATCCCTCTTGTGGTTTCTACCATTTTGAGATCTTTTTATCTACAGTTTTTCCTCGAAGCTTATTGATGGCAACTCCTCCTTTCAAATAAGATCTCTCTTTAACATAAAGCTCAAATTTTTTTACTCGGTCCTTTTTGACCACCTATCTCAATCTACATTGTTGAACCCTGCATCCTACTAGTCGTATGAGGCTAAGACTTGGGGGAAGAATGTTCCTTCCCAATTAGCACACTATCGACATACAAGGAAAATCAAATAAATCAGAAAATACAAAAAAACTATAAAATCAATGCAACTTTCATCCTTCACAGTCTTCGGTGATAAGCTCATACTTCTCACTAGTAGTATGAGACTGGGAACGGAGGAAGCCCTTACTCTCCTACATTTTCTCTTTAGTGTTGAGCCATTTCCACTTAGTTGTGGCATGGGGAAACATGTAAGGGGTCCCTTTCAAAAACAAACAAAAATAATTAACCAATAAAGCCTTTATGAAATTTGAATCAAAGTGCTTAATCAAAAATATCCTAAGAAGTTGCTTATGTTAAAAAGAGACAACAATTCCTTCAACCGGATTTTTTTCAATCAAGAGGCCATTAATGGATCTAAGTCAAGTCAAACACATATAAAGTGGAACCATATTGGAATCAGTTAGATAATATCAACTAGAGATTAGTTACATTTTTCTCATATGGATCATTGTTACACTTTGTGTCTTTGCATCCATTATCTTCACTTTCATATCATTATTCACCTCATTTTCACGTCCTTCTTGGATCTTGGTGATGAGCCCTTGCATCTTCCTAGTTGCATGGAGTCACGAGTGGAGTGAAACACCCTATCATTTTATCATCTACATTTCTTCCAATGGAATGGAATGCTTATAATTATTTGCACCTGATTTCAAGAAGTGCACCCCTTTTATTGAGTTGTAAAATACCAAAAACATTCAAAAATGTTTCACAAAACTTTAAAATATTCAAATATGTTTCTCAAAATACCAAAAACAATATAAAATTGTTCAAAAATATAAAATTATTCTAAAAACCAAATATAGTATAAAATTTTCACATTCAAATAATGTTTGAGCAACTTTCAAGCAACTAGATAACATAGTTCAACAATTTTTCTTTTTGACGGCGCTCTTCATGGTCATTCCAGATAATATTTTGATAATCATCTTTATTTCCCGTGGTGTATATCTATGCTCAAGTCAATAATTTACCCTTTCGCAATATAACTTTGCTTAGGGCACACTTGGATTTCATATTTTAATCCAATACATATCAAACTTCAATGGGATCTGGCAATAGTATATTTTGGAGTGTCTACGTATCACTCAGCTCTTCGTCCAGATCCAATCCTCTCACATTCTAACCTATCACTCAGGGGCATTCAAATTTTTCTAGTTATTCAATGCGAGAACACATTTGGAGTGTCATTAGACGTCGTTATTGTAAATTGTGTCGTACATTTGTGGTTTGTCAACATCGTGACGATGCATTTTCTTCTTGCGGTTTATTATTTTTGGTACTTTGTTCACCTTTTTTGTAAACCAATTGTAGGAAATTCATTCACTTCTTAGTTCACATATAACTTTGGTGTGTTTCCTTCATGTTTATATTGGGTTAGTTTGCAATGTTTGTTTCATGTTGTCTTGTTGTTTGGACGTGTTGTGTTTTCCTCCTAGTTTACTAAATAAGAAATGAATTGTTTTCCTTTTGTTGTGTATTCATGTTGGTTTGCATTTCTTTGCACTTGTATTTCAAAACTCATAAAAATCCAAAAATATATATATCTCAAAAATTACAAAACAAATTATTAAATTTTTGAAAAAACATTCACTTGTCATAGAAATCCTACAATTAGAAAACCCTTGACGTGAATTTTTAAATTTTCAACACAATCTTGGTAAAGTCACACCTTTATTTACTACCCTAATGATCGTTATGATCTTACAACTAGCACTTTCTTCCCTTTGCATGATAGCTAACTCTATTTGGGGTAAGACACAAAATTGTTTTTCCTTTACGATATAACTTCGCTCGAGAAAATTTCTTTCATATCATTTGTAAAATGGATCCAACAAGAGTGTCATAAGGAGTCGCTTTACTCCACTCTTCCAATATGATCCTATTCACAAGCCTTTCATAAGTTTGACTGTTTGGGGGAATTTGCATCTACTTAATCATCATTGTGGCACACATTAAGGGCATAGTTGATTGTCTTCTTTTTTGAATTTGTGTTGTATTGTTGATGTTTACTTTTTGGACAACTTGCAAGCAGTTTGATTAAATCTTGGTTCCTTTACAACCCTGATGTCTGCACCTACTTTGTGTATTGGTTTTGTTTTCCTTTTTATCTTTTCTTTGCTTTTTTTTTGTTTTTTCACACGCATCTAGGTTACCCATCTTGATTCCTTCATAATCATAGTGAAAAATCTATTGTGCAAAATCAAAATTAAGGTTGCTCTAACTTTATTATCCAAATGACGCCCATGCTACAAGCATGGTTTTTCCCATCATTTTTTCAATGCCTTTTCTTCTTCATATCAAGCGGTTGTCCACCGTTGTGTTGCATCATCCACCCGCTTGAGGGGCATTCCTCTACCATTCTACTTGATGAGGCATCCTAATGCTTCATTGTTTTCTACTCGTTCTTTATGCATGCATCGATATCTTTAAATCACTATTACTTTGCAATAGCACTTTAAAGAGGGGAAAATGTAGACACCCTAAAAGCACTCACTTGTTCCTATGTTATCTTAGTTCACTCCATAGTTCATCCCTTTACGATTGATTAATTAAATTAATTAGTCATGCACTTGCACCCCTTTGGATTAATTAAATTAATCCTTAGTACCCCTTTAGCTAGTTTAATTATCATTTATTAATTAAATGACTAATTAATTAGCGTGCACATTATAACAACCACTTGGACTCTACTTAGGATCCACTTTCTCATCTCACCAACTCCACATGGAGTCCACTTCACCATCCATTCAATGCACTTCTATAATCCTAGAAAGGTGGGGACAATTAAATTGCACGTAAAACCACCTTTCTAGATGCAAATTTTGCTAATTAATTCCTTTATCGCCCTAAATGGAATTTAACCTCCCGGAACTACTGCAACTTCCTCAAATGCTAAAAATAGCATGTGCATTCAACCATCTATAACCGACTTCCAACCAAATTATCCTCTATAAAATGCAAGCTCGTCCTCTTACAAATTCTCTTGTATTTACACCACAATTACTCTATCAAATTACTCTCCAATATTTGCATATCGGAGGATTTCTTATCTATGTATGTAGCATTGTTCAATCCACATTCGGAGATCATTCAAGAGAACCCACAATCAATATTCTACAAAGTTACACAAGATCCTAAGCTTCACACAACCTTACTCAAGGTTGCATTGGAAAGCTCACTGAGGGAGGTTTGCATTATGTTCAATTCTAGGTACAAGGTCCTTTCCTTTCTTCTTCTTAGATTTAGAGTCCTTGCTTGGGAAGACTTAGCCTTCGAAGCATTCTATTTGATAGACTCAGAACATTTATTTTATTTTTTTCAAGTAAATGAGTTAAGTGATCGATTTTTTTCTCATACATTGATGCTCTTCATGGCCAAACTTCTTGCAATAGGAACACTTACACTTTTCCTTCTTTTTTAGGCTCGGAAGTAGAAACATTCATGTTAGGATTGGTTTGGGCTTGGTTGGTCTTGGTTTCCTTCTTGGGTTGGTCTTTTTCTCTTTCTTCTTTTTAGTTTTCTTTTCCTTACCATTACTTTCCACAAGGGCATGTGACTTGGATTTTAGAGTCCCCATTTGAATGAGTTTGTCTTGTTCTCAAATGAGTTGGGACGAAAAACTATCAAATGAGGGAATTTTCCAAGTACCGCCCAAGGTGGATTTCATGGCATGGAAATTCAAAAAGAAGATGGAGTATTGGGACCTAACTTATAAAGAATCGATAAGATAAACTGATATTATTTCTTCTCCACTTTACATTCCTTAAGAAGCAATCTAGTGTGGATGAACTTTGAGAAGAAGGCTGTAGGTTTTCAAAGTCACTAGGATTTAATCCTAGTATTTAATTTTTTAACTCATGCGCTCTCATGTCATCTTGTTTTCTGATCATCTTATCAATAACTTCACAAGCTCCATCGGGTGCTTCAGATGAATCAATGTGGAAGATCAAGTCATGAGAAACAAACATACAAATAAGACCCAGGGCTTCATCACATCGGTTCAGCCACTCATATTTTTTGGGCTCATCATCAAGTTCAGTCTCTAATCCCATGGTGATACAAAACAACCTTTTACTATGTAATACCATATCCATTTTAGATCTCCATTCAAATAAATTTAATGGTGTGAGAAAATGTATTGAAGAGGCATCCATAATGAAGAGAGAGAAGGAAGGAATTCATGAGGAAAGAAAAATAAACACAACCACCCCAGAACAATATTATCGCCCCCATAATTTGGCCCTTTATAGTTTAGTGCATTGATTACAATCATGTACAAGTGTGTGTCAAGAAATAGTCATTCAATCACCTTGCAATCAATGTAATAACGCGCAAGAGTGGAGACCATAATTAAATTTCATTGATCGCAGCAGTTCAACACCATAAGCAAGCACGAAATGAGTGAACAAAAAGAGAACGGGAAAAATACAATCATATGTGAGAAATAGTGTCTCGTGTCACAGCAGAAACCCCCTTGCCACAAGACTATGGCGGACACACTCACTAGTCCACAAGCAATAACAAGGGCAATACAATGTAAAACATGACTTGAAACAAGTCGGAAGACTCTCAGGATGCACCGAGGGCTCCCTGAAGGTGAAAAATGCTAGAGATGTTACTACACACTCTAGCAACATATTAGTAGAAAAAACATCTAATTTGATTGATTTTGTAACTTTATTTTCCAATAAACTTAATTTTAGAAATTTACGGGAAAAATAAAAAAAGACAAAATACATCAATTAAACTAATATTAACTACTAATTTAATTAAAGAGCATAATTAAAAATTAGATACCTAATTTAAAAAAAAACCCTAGTGAATTTAATTACCACCTTTAAAAATAATTAGATCCTAATTTAAAACATTAATACCTAACCTTTAAATATTTAAACCCCGCTTATATTAATAAACACCACCACATAAAAAACCATCCCTTATAAATATAAAACCTAGCCACTTTTTATATAAAAACCCACCACTTAATTTAATAGGCTAAAGGTGAGAGAAAAGAGTTTTGTAAGGCCTTTGTCAAATGATGAGGACTCATCCTATGACTGGTGAGTCGGCGGGAGGCATGGTGGGTAACTCGAGCACAAAGCCATCCGGAGGCTCGGCAGCGAGCTAGGATGGGGACTCGGTGAGATAAGGTCAACAAGGTAAAGACGTAGTGGGAAGGTCTCCAACAATCGACACAAGCGAGTTCCGACAACTCATAATGTTAAACCCAAACATAGGCTCAAAACAAAGCGGCCAAAGATAAGGCATGAAAGGTAACCCGATCAACAAGTCAAGCAAAGTAGCTCAAGCTCAATGCAACAAGTGTAGCCAAACCATGTGCAAATCAAACATACCCAACATGGTTTGAGGAATTAAGGAGAGGGAGGAAAATGCAACTCGGCTTGCAGATAGCAAACAAACCCAAAGCGGTATGGCAATGGAACCAACGCAAAAGAAAACACGGCCAATGTAGAGCAAGAGAGTGACCAATACAAAAAAGAAATGCAAAAACTCAACCCAAGCCTTTGTGTAAAGAATAATGCAATGTAAGCAAACACCAACTCGACCCCAATGTAAATAAAAATGCAAAGGAACTCTCCCAATGCAAGAAAGCTACCAACTCACCCGGTGAGCTCATTGCAAAGCTCTTTGGGTGAGAAAGGGAGAAGGGGCAAGCATGGTGGAAACCAAGAAGGAAAAATAGTAGAAAGGGCTAGAACATGTCTAAAACCATATTTTAAAAAAAAAAAACCACTTTTAATTAAAAATTATTGATTAGACCAAAAATACAACCAACCTCAAAATAGATTTCCCACCAAATATAACTCCAACCGAGATAAATCCGGCAATAAAATTCCTAAACTGCTTTATGCACAAACCCCGAAAATGCACAAACTCTAAACAACTAGTTGTTAATACTAGTTAGCAAGATTCCAAAATAAACGTACAAAAACTTACACGAGAAGAGAAAGAAACGAAACTAGAAGTAATTAGAAACAAAAACACATGAGTGCATGTTTATCAAACAAGATCTATGATACCATGAGAGAGTGTTTGACAAGGATCAATCTAGAACCTCGTGCAGATCGAAGAGGCTACACTTCAACGGTGACGTGAATGCTCCAAGTAATTAACAAGAATCGAACAACAATGGAAAATCATGTGTGAGGAAAAAATAGGTCTAGCATACTCATAGATCAAAAAAGGAGGGTACATATAGGAGTGTTGTGTAACTCTCGTTCCTAGACAAGCATTACCTTCATGAGGTAAAGAGGAGTTACGATTCCAAATAGGGAATGTAACTCCTATGACGCCATTGACGTATATGACAATGACAAATTCTATGATAGAATCTGCCATGTGTCATATAAATCCTAAGACCTATGATCTCGCTAAGCGAGATGACTCACCACGTGATGTGGAAAAGACCCCAAGTGATGACGAGGAAATTCACACACACCAACATTAAGTTCATATGAGACTCAATTTAATGCAAAGAACGCTTATTTCAAGTAAATCTACACAAATTCCAGTCCAAACAACTAAATAATATAGCTCTCATTGGAATCCAATATTACTGATTTTGGAGTCCAAAACGTTAAATATTGGTATTTGTTATACTCCAAAATTACAGATATTGGAATCGAAAATTGAAATATTAGAATTCAAAATTGAAATATTGGACTCCGAAAATTGAAATATTGGAATCGAAAATTGAAATATTGGAATCTGAAAATTAAAATATGGAATCCGAAAATTGAAATATCGGAATCCTTATGTAACTTAGTGGCCGCTAGCCTTATATAACTTAGCGAAATTGGAATCCAAAAATAGCGAAATTGGAATCCAATAATAGTAAAATTGGAATATTGGAATCCAAAAATTAAAATATTGGAACCCATTATACCTAAATTTGGGTGAAATCATTTAAAATGCCCACCTTTTCAGTAATAAAATGCCTTAGTGGCTGCTAGCCTTATGTAACTTAGCGATCGCTAGCCTTATGTAGCTTTAGCGGCCGCTAGCCTAAAGCCTAACTTGATGCGTTAGCATTATGTAACTTAGCAAAATTGGAATCCAAAAATAGTGAAATTGGAACTCCATTGCATCCAATAACAACAATATTGGAATCCAAAAATAGTGATATTGGAACTCCATTGCATCCAATAACAACAATATTGGAATCCAATAGTACTACTAATGGAATCCGATTATAAAGAATAATGGAATCTAATAGTAACAAAAACGGAATCCATTATACATAAAAAATGATAAATTTCTACTAAATTTTGTAATATTGGAGTCTAGATTCACTGAAATATGTCAAGATTTATTGAAATAATTATTAAAGATAGAAATTACAAAAAAATTTAGCTTACTTGTCAAAAGGAATGGGTTAGATTATAACTATTTACAAATGCATTTCCCCCTCAATAAATCATTACTTGTACTAGTGCTTGAAAATATGGTATGATCATGTTATTGAGGGATTTAATGCAAAGATAGAAATTGCAAAATGTTTTAGCTTACTTGTCAAAATGATGGGTTAGGTGTTAACTAGTTACAAATACATTCCCCACCCCCCCACCCCCAATAAGTCCTTACTCGAACTAGTGCTTGAGAACATGGTATGATCATGTTATTGATGGATGTTTGAGATATATAAACAAATATAGGAGAAAAATTTGGAAATGGAAAGAAAATGGTTGTGTTATTTTTCATTTATATCATAAATGAAATAAGTGAATGCATAAAGTAAGATGATGAATCAAATGTCAACTACCATTTAGTTAAAAGGTTAGCTAACACACCCTTCATTATTGTTAATTGTTAAAAACCACAATGTTATATTTTTCTACTATGCAATTTTTTCCTACAATCAATGTACTTTTATGATATAAATGCTTGAATTCCATTTACGATCATTAAGGAAAATATTTGAACTGTAATGAGACACTATAGGGGTATAACTCATCAAACTTGATTTTTTAGAATCAGATTGAGGGCATCCACACCTCCTTCTCAAGTAATATTTTCCTTATACAATCATGGAAGAAGTTGGCAACACTATCATTATAAGCTCATTAAATATTGATTGGCTTTGTGATCACTTCAATTTAAAATGAAAGCTTAAAATTCCTCATTATATTTTCACCATATTCCAAACTTTAGGGTAAAAGAAGTATTGTTCATGTCGCGTGTTATTATTGATCATGAGAAAAAGTTGTTTCCAACTAATAGAGAATAATTATGCACGTATAAAAAAATAGAACTGAACAAATGAATAACATTAAACGAGGGAATATGCCTGAATAAAGGGTAGAAGAATATGCTCTTAAAAACTTTACAAAAGAGTGAAATTAAAAATAAAATTTTCCATGTGGCACACAATGATTGATTAGAAAGAAAAAATTAATGAGCATGTTAAAATCTAGTTAAGTTCCTTCAATAGTATAATAAATTATATATGTTGACATTTGAACTATAAAGAGGACTATTTAAAGTTTTACACTTTGGTTGATAAACACATTTTCTTTAATTTGATATTTTATGTTGTCTACTTTCTATTAACATCTTATAAAAGACAAATATGGTCTACGATCAAAATGCAATGGTAATTGTATAACATGGTGATCGATTAAAAATTTAATACATATTACAATTGATGTATGTATCAAAAGTAATGTGCTCAAGGGGTATGAATTGAGTCCAAAAAGGGTTATTGGTGACTCATCATTTGGGCCGACAAAACTTAGAAGAGACCGCTAATAAATTTGTAAGTTCTATATAAGTTATTTATAGAGTTATGTTTTTTTTTTTTTAATATATTTTTAAATAAAAATATTAATATATGTAATTTAATCATATACTTGTATTCGTAGGAAGAGTGTTATAAGAAGTGCACAACAAAGAAAGTGTGTGTGACATTAAAATATTTGGGATGGAACACAAAATTATTTAATTAGTGGGCCCAAGATAAGTATTTTGTACTACTAATACATGTAGTGCTCAATTTGTTGTACACAAAAACTATAAATTAAAATTAAACACTTTTAACATTTTATCATTAATTTTTTTCAAGATAAAGAGAATTTAGAGAAGGATGGGGATGATCAAGTTCAAAAAGAGCAAGAAGATTGTGAGCATCACGACAAAGATGAGGCTCACGATGAAGATGATGATGAGAACGACGGGGAAGATCAAGTTTAGAAAGAACAAGAAGATTGTGAGGATCTGGGGAGACGATGAGAACGATCACTTAGATATTTCGGATGTAGTTTTGCATGTGTTTTGTAATTCGGAAAGGACATGTTGGCTAGATTTTCTGCATAGCACAAAACCTAGGCAATCATGAGATAAATCTCCCTCATTTACCGGTGAGGCTCTCGTGTCAGATTTGTCAATTAAAGTATGCTAATATCTAAATGGGGTTTTACTTTAACTACTCAGTTCATGAACCATAACTGAACAGTTCTGCAACAAGTAAGCAACTGTTTAAGAAAGGAAATATTTATAGAAGAAGGAAGTTATGTAATCACAGAGAAGAAATGGGGAAGATGTGCATCCCAATCAATAGATAGCAGAGTTGATTGCATGCACATAGAAGAAACCAATAGATATAAACACAGAATTCTAAGCAAAGGTAGCTCTAGATCTAGATCTGAAATAACACAAAGTTTATTAAGAGATCTAAGATAAAAAGCAAGAAACACAATACACCATGACACAAAGTTCTCCGGAAATCTGCTCTTGTATATTCCTTTACTTCAAGTGGCTCTCAAGGGTTTCAAGACAAAGTCTGGAACACAAGGTTGCTGCTTACAAATTTTGATCCTTAACTTGAGGTTCTTCTCCTACTTATAGAATGTAGGAGGGAAAGTACAAATGGGAAGTCTAACTGAATTGAAACATAAACAAGTAAAGATGACATTTGGCAATCATCCTCAATTAACTTCTCCTTAAGTGACACATGTATTACTTAACTAATAGAATTGTTCCACATGACTTTAAGTAATGGTGCAGAAACTAATAACTTTAAAGTTTTACAATTTCATCAGGGAACATAGAAAATAGAAGAAGAAAGATTAGAAGAAGTCAATCCAAAGCTATAACATTTATGTCTTCTTTTTGTTCGATATTGGATATACTTATCGACTTGTGATTCAAAGATCTTCCCATCTGTTTTAGCCACTGCTTCCTTCTTTGTCATAAACTGCAGCAATCCTTCATTCAACACTTTGATGCACGCTTCCACATCTTCCAAGCTCGGCCCAAACCTCGCAATATCCACTGCAGCGCCACCAGTCTACTAATAGAATTCATCGTGAAAGGCTTAGTAGCTTTATCAATTCTCTTTTGTACCATCAGAAGAGACCCTTCCAGGGAATTAGGTACTTTGCTAGGAACGATCCACACGTATGAAGTAACATTCCCGACCACTTTCTCCTTAGTGAAAGAAATGATATTGTCTGGTAAGGATGATGTCCTACTCTCAAGTGCCTGCATCCTCTTCAACAAAACTCTACAGATCTCCAAATGAAAGATACTGCAAACTCTAGCTGCTTCCCCTTCTCAACTGATCCATCCGGTACAATTTTTTTCTATAACCAATACATCTCCCGTGACTTTGTTGATTTCGCCAAAGTACTCTGGTTACTCTCGGCAAGAATCGTGTGTTCATGTCTACTATGCTTGTCACCGGTTGCTTTCAAACTGATTTATTGCATCATTCATAACCTTTAGGCGGGCTGGCACTTCTCCAAGTTGAACAGAAGCTTGACGAATAATCAGGGTCTTCCATTCGTCAATAGCTTTCACTTGATTGCTTGCATCCTCCATTTCCTACATAAGATGATCACTCACCTACTTTGAAATGGGCTAAATGGAAGGTTTAGCAACCTTGGCTATGATCTCGCATAGTTGAAATACTTGCTTCTGAAGCTCGTCTTTCTCCACCTTTTCTCTGTCAAGCCTAAGGAATAGAGCATCTATCAATGTCTACGTGTCCTGCTTCAATCCTTCTATGGTGGCTTGACCGAGGGGTACTTTGGTTACTGTAACATCTTCTACCGTGAGCTCATCCTCCTTCTTTCCTTCCGCTGAGAATTGACATCTCAGCAAACTTCTGCCCCGACTCCTCGATGATCAACCTAGAAGTTACCTTAGCAACTTTAGGCCTTCTTTCTTTTCCACCCAAACTCTGGAGTAGCTGCAAGTCGTGTTCCTCCAAGCTCATCTCCACTCTCACTTCTGGAACCAACTGGGAAGCCAACCATTCTGAGAAGTTACTTCTCGAAGAATGAGAAGTTGCTGAGTGCACTACTATCTCCTACTCTGCATCCTCTCCATCCGAAAGTGCCACAGTGTTATGGTTGTCATCTTCTGAATCATCAAGGACAAAGCTCTTTCAAACTCCACCATCTGTAGCTTCAACGTCTCTTCTAGAAGAGGTGATGAACAGAGTGGCTTAGGAGATAAGATGAATGTTTCCGGATTCAATAGAGGCATGGAAGTGTCCTGTTGTGGTGTAATGGTTGGTGAAGTACTGAGTACTGGAGAAACCGGAACTAAAGTCATGGTCGTAAAAGTGATCTTCTCCTTTTATTGAGATCTTCTATGTACTTTCAACTTCTCGGACCTTCTGTTGTTTTCTCCTCCGTGTTTCCGCTTGAGGGAATCTCCTGCGCCAAAGTTTCCCGTGAATTGATTCATCAATGTTTCATCAAGGCAATATCCCTTCACAAGAACGGTTTGAAGTATTCACCAAAACAGTGCTAGACCTTTCTTTAATCGTGTTACAGCCTCCTACGTTATCCTGGAGTACAACTCTATCTCCTCCCATTTGATGGTAAGTGTCAAGTAACACATTCCCATCATCTTTAAGATCCGCAAGTATCCGCACTCACCCAAAGTCGAACACTTGCTTTCTTTGATAGCCTACTAAAATCCCTCTTTCTAACCTCGTACTCACTTTTGCACTTCATCCAAAAATCTTCCAATGAAGGCACGTGGCGTACTCTGGGGAGATCGTCTTCCGGCTACTCCAAATGGATCGAAGTTGAGTCGTGTCATGAAGAACTCTTGCTCATACTCGGATAACATCTGCGTCTCCATCCCTTGAGCTCTATGAATGCTCTGGATCTATCAATCAATTCGGAAAGAGGTTCGGACCTAGATATGTGTCTCCTATGTCTGTAAATTTGGAAGTGATGCATGACTCCGTTGTGCTTTCTTTTTCATCCCTCTTTGCCATGGCTTTGTCTATCTTTGTCTGAATAATTCTTTTTCTTCTTACTTGGTCGGATTTCTTCAAAACTGGTGTAAATCTAGATAATTCTTCAGATTCAGAGGATATATTCAATGTATTGAACATTGATTAGAGCTCCTTTTCTTTTGTAAAGCACCTATAATAAATTCCTGTAATTAATTCAGACAAAGATGGCCACCGAAGCATGAATAGTGAATTTTAATTATAAAAATCTGCACTTTTCAAGTCTCCTGGCCCAAAACTTGATGTTTTATTTCCATGCAAAGAGAGCATGAATTTTTCAACTTCACCGAGCACGTGTATCGCTTATGCAAACAACTATGTAGACAAAAATCAACCTCCTTTAATGCATGCACCGAAATTGGAAGCTTTTAACCTTGTTTTCACCTTCTTTTAAGCAAAATTCCTCTTCAAATGGGCGCACTTTTCCTCCCGGCTACAATTCTTTACACTGTGAATTAATTAATTTATCCTTATGGCATCCCATACTTATATAATCCTCATAATTCTATAATTAATAATTGCCCTTCCTATTCCTTGGCAATTAATTAATTAAAAATCATGCTCTTCTCTTTAACTGGTGTGCTAAAATAGCATGTTTAAGGACAGCCATCCAATAAATTAAATTAATTCAATTTAATCATCCACTCTTCACTTCACTTAAGCTTCACAGTGTGCTTTGACCATAGCCACTGAAAATAGGAATTTATTTAATCATTTAATACTTCAAAAAGCATTAAATCCTTCCCAAAAGGGGTGCACTTTTCTTCATGAAGGGGGCAGCCTTTAAATAAATTAGATTTAATTAATTTAATCAATCTATTTTCATCTCTTTTACTCCCCTTTGCTTTGTTGACTTTTCTCCATGTTTAGGCGCCAAAATTAGAAGAAGAAATAATTAATTTAATCCACTTAAAGGCTGCCATGTTCTCCCTAAAGGGGTCGCACTTTTTAGCATAATAGAATTCTATTTTTAAGAATTTATGACAATGGGATTCTTTACCCTGCAAGGCAGCCCCGGAAATCCCATGATCCACTTAAGTGATTTGACTTTGACAATGGGATTATTTACCTGCATGGCAGGCAATAAAATCCCATGATTTCACTTAAGTCACCTTTCTTTTATTTCACCATGGGAATTTTTACCTGTAAATGTGCAATAAATTATTGTGCCTTCGTCGCCTCTAATTTTCCCACTGTAGCTTAAGTGACTTATCCATCATGGGAAAAGTACCTGCAAGGCGTGCAATAAAATTCCACCGCTTGTTGCTTCTATTTTCCCCATGATCCACTTAAATCCTTTGTTTTCCAAAAATGCGCCCAACCCTACGAGGGCTTTTTAGTGCACGACTTCGCCTTTTCCGGTGAAACCGAACCTCGATGGCGACTTCCTTCTGGCACAATGTGCGTATGTGATCTCCGAATACTTCAGGCCAAGAATCGAGCTAACCCGACAAAGGAATTGATCTAGAGAAATTTCACAGAAAATGAAACGGGAAAACACAAAAACACGAAAAATTGCCAAAAGTCACAAATAAAGCCCAAAACTTATTCCTTGTTAAAACCCTTCTGGTATATAGGAATAATGATATGTTCGATCACAACAGGGTTAAAATGGAGCGCAAATTGCCTCAAACGGGCTCAAAATAATTAAATACAAATTTTCATGAGACAAATCCCAACGACGAGAATATAACAATTTTGGGCATCTGGGTATTTGACGAAAAAGGCTAATATGGCTCTTTGGGAATATCTTGACACAATACAAGAATTTTTAGGTAATAAAAACACAAAACGACCCATTATTTTAAAAGTACGAAAAATTTTCGGATAGGGTAGTCGCAGATTTCAAGATGAAATCTGGGGACACCAGGACCCCTTAATATTTCCTCGAAATTACATTGTTATATATTATTGTAAATCACATTTTGAATTGAAGGAATGTCTTGTTTTATTACTAATAATAATATTTGGATACTTTTCAAATTCTTCTACAATTTTTCCATGAGAATACAATGTAAAAAAATATTATAGCATCTAATATTTAAAAATTCTAAACAAACAAATAAATGCAATATAATTATACCATTTCTAATTATGATTAATTATATTGTAATTTTTAAATTATTGAATGAATTTTGTGTCATATTTGTGTCACCCTTCGTTGTTAATATTATAAGTCTTGTGTCAATTTCATATGCCGCAAAGTAGACACAAATTAGGTGCAAACGCGACGCAAAATTGATGGAATTAAAATTGTCTAGTCACGTCGATTTTGTGTTATTTTTGCTTGGCACAAATCAACGCAAATTCTTATCGAAACATGCTAAAAAAAGGTCAATTTCTGATGCAAAAATGACCCAAAATGTGGTGTTATTTGCACATTGTGTAGTAGTGTGCATTGCATCCATATTCAATTATTTTCATATTTTGCACAATGATGGCTATGAAAGTGCCAATATTTCAATATCTATGCAATTTGTACCTTTAATGGCCGCCTGGGAGAAGATGTTTCACATCGAGCATTATGTGTCATTTTAAACATTAATGGGTATTTTATGACATTAATATATATGCTTCCAATGATGGCCCGAAAGAATGGCATTATGGAGATTGTTTGGAAACAACTTGTTTGCTTTTTGGCTCATATGTGCATCCCGAGGATAAAAAAGGGGCCTTTCGATGCACTTGTGTGTCAAAGAACATGTAGCGTGGTTTAATTTTTAAAATTTGAGGAGCTTGGAAAACCCTCTTTTGCGCCAACACACATTTTATCCTCATCCTTGGTTTACTTGGTCCAACTTTCAAGATAGAGAGGACATGGTGCTTAAGAGACTTGATCATGTTATGCTTACTAAGCAACATGTTTTTGCTTTAACTAAATTTGGCATGTCAATTTTAAATGTCCGATAAAAAAATTAATCCCCAATCACATTCCTACCACTTTCCAACTCGGTTGGAGTAATGTCAACCTTGAGGTTTCACACAATCAATTCTACTTCAACATGTCAATGCTTCAACATGAAAGGACCATCCAACGCATTGCCCAAGTGTGGAACTTGGTGCCACATCTTCCTTTTGCTTCCAACTTGATTGAGTGGTGGAATGACGTCGTGCATCACACCACTACTTTCCTCCATCACTTTGGCATACAAAGTTGCTCGAGGTGGCATGAAAGTCTATTGTGCCTTTAGAAATGAATTTCAAATAATATCAAATAGCTTGGAATGTAATATTTTTAATCCTGGAGTATAATCTTTAGTTATAGACTGGTCTTTGACACAAGCTTAAGCTCAACAAAGTGCATGCAACTAGAGGAGCTCAAATTTGTCCTCTTTTACATTGGCTTAGGGTTCTAGACTATGCCCCCAAGGAATTTTTCAAATCCCTTTGGGCAAAACAAGCTAGTGAACAAATTAAAGCTTTGGAAATTGTGCATAGCCAACTTAACAACTTTTCCAAGATTTCTAAGGCTTTTGTTAAACACCGAAAGTTGGATTTTCAAGCTCAAGCTTACACCGAGGAATGAAAACTTGCCCTCCAACATTGTCTTGATGTCATTCCTTTTAAGCTTTCACTCGCATAGCTCGAATACAATGTGATTCTCCGCTCACATTGAAATAAATTCACGCAACTCTACAATGCATGACCAACAATAAAGCCCCAAGCATTGATGGTTTTTCCATTTGAGTTTTATCAAGCTACTTAAAGCTTTGTTGGACTCTACAAAGAGGTATTATTTGCACAAGCCTTGGACAAAATTATTAATAAAGGAAATATCAAATTCATACCTAAGCTTTATGATCTCGGAACTTGTTACTAGTTAGCATCCCAACACCTTGCTCAATGTCTCGTATAAAATCATTTCTAAAGCTTTAGCATTGCATGTTCGCCATATTCTCCCTTCTATTGTCAAACCTAAACATACAAGCTTTATCAAGGATGGTGCATTTAAGGAATCATCATTATGGTTAGGAAAGGAATGGATGTGCTTCTCATCAATGGAATATATTCCTTAAATTGGATTTTGAGAAAGTGTATGACTGCATCAAATGGTGGGTCATCCTTACAATGCTTCAAGCTCTTAGCATTGGTGAAGTATTTCTTCAAGTTGTAAAACCTCTCTTTGTTGATGCATCAACTTGTCTTACTATCGATGGTCTCAAGTTTGAAATCTTTGGCCTATTTTTATCTATCCAGCGGGGTTTTCCTCTAGCTCTTGTGCCCTTTGTTTTGGTTGTGAAAGCTTTTGGATGCTTGCACAAAGAGCTTCTAAGTGATTTGTTTATGGAATTTATCTGTTGGATCTCTCCACTCATCTTATCAATGGTCATTTCGCAAATGACTCCTTCTTAATTCTTGTTGCAAACGAAACCTCTTCCAAAGAAGCTATGCATTGTGTTGATATTTTTGTATCGCTTTTGGTTCAATATACAATGGCCCAAATCTTTTTGTTACAAGGAAAGCATGTTCCCCATTCCAGATTGGCTTACATACTACCCTTCGAAGTGGCTACAATGAGGAAAACAATTAAAATTCCTTGGTATCCCTTTCACTTTTGAAAGCACCTCGATTGAGTCATGGCAATAAGTTTGATACGGAATAGAGAAGAACATCAACTTTGGGGGACTCGACCTCTCTATCTGGTTGAAAATTGTCATACTTGTACCAAGATTATTGTCGTTACTCGTGTATTTCTCCCACTGGGCTCCTTTAAAGGTGTCATATAACAATTTGACCAATATTTTGTCAAACTTTCTTTGAACCGATGCTAAACAAACCAAGGGCTTTCATCGAGTTGCTTGGAATGTTTGTTTCCTTCCTCAGGAAAGAAGCGGTATGAGTATTGTTGATGTTTATAAACAGAGCCTACCCCTTTCCGCTAAATGGGTTGTCAAAGCTATTGAAGAGAATCCGGCTTGAAAATTTCTCCTAAGGCATAACATTACAACAGGTTCGCCTTACAACAAAACATGTTGGAAGAATATTAGCTTTTAGTCTTTAAGTATTGTTTCTATGCTTGTCAAAAATGAGGGCTCTTTCATTGGAAAAAGTTTATGGAGGGCCTTCAAAGTTGAAAAACTATATCTACGTTGGGTTAGTGGCGGCTGCAAATTTGGGATTTCCTCCAATACTCATAACATCTTGTGGTCACCTATTATGAATTAAGGCTCTTTGCTTATACAAAAGGGAATCAATTCTATTCAGAGTCTGGTTCATTCCAGAGGTTAAATTTTGTGGCCCTGATCGAATGTTAAAAACAAAATGGCCAATGCATACCTTCCTTTCATTCTAAAAAGTTATGATCTCCTCTTAGATGTTATGTTACGTAAGTTTGGCCTTAAACAGCTGCCCACTTGGTGGCAGGATTGGCGTTGGAATGTTGATAACCCTTTTAAGCATTACATTCCATGATTGTTATATAGTTTGATGAGCCCATTCTCCCCTGCTCTTTGCAATCTGAATTCCCGTTAGAGCCTGAATTCCTCTCCCAAATCTTGGCTTGCTAACATTATTTGTGTCTAGAACTGTCAATTAGAACCTAAGATCACACACTTTCCATGGTGATTTTTCAATCAAGGTTTGCCATTAGGAGAGAGACTCAAAAATATTGTGGTCTCCACATCAAAATGTCTTGCATGCGGTAGACCTACGACTTTCAAACACCCCTTTTGGTTTTGTCTGTGCTCAAGATGTTTGGAGTTGGATTCACTCACCTAGAGCCATTCACGTGGAAATTGGCTTTCTTGAGGGACTCTTCTCATTGGCCTCTTTATAGGTGGAAAAATTTTAGAACTATTATTCTATTCCAATTATGAAAGTTAGAAATGATGTTATTTTTATTCATTAATGATATTTCACAGCATTTCCAAGCTAATGAAAAAAATCATTGTCATTTATTTTGTGTGTTTACAAATTTAAGCACAAGTTGAAAAGGTGGGCCTTATAGTTTCAACATTTGCATTAGTTGCATGATCACTCGAGGAGTGCCCTTTACACCATGAGTCGAATTCCACAAGATTTGCCATAGTTGGGTTCTCCATTGCACCGCCACTAGGCGGAGATAGTGTTGTTCACGCAGACAACTCTCATCCTCATTTCCTAGCCATTTGTCCACCCCACCGCCTCCCATGATAAGGACATTAGAGGTCATTGCCACCTTAAGGAAAGCACTTTGATGACTGTTTGTTACTCCATTTATGTGGCCCTCTCTGGTGCAAGTTGGCACTACTGTTGTTGGTTCTCCACTCCCTAGTTGGGGAATTATAGTGCCTTTGGCTATGCAAGACCCTCAAACGTTGGATGGGTGTCATGTTTCAAACCTTTTAGTTGACAAGCCAACTAGAGTGGGAGTTCTCCTCCTTGGGATGATCGGCCACCTCCCCCCGAATGTTGTCGCTTTGTGTGCTCAACTCTTTGCCTTTATTTTGTAATCTTTTTGTTTAGTTTACCTATGTGAATTTTTGGTATGTGGTGAACCATGTGTTTTTTGAAATGGATATCGGGATGTGACTCTTTTTGGCCACCCCTTTTTTATCATAACCATCTACATTGACTTTTGATTAGTATATTGATGTGTTCCAATAAAAATCTTACATATTGTATGATACATCTCAATCTTCCAAGTTAATCTCCATGATATGAACAAAAAATTATGTGTTCTTTATATAACGAGGTTAAGCAATGGTTGATATAATGTTTTTTTGTAAAGATCTTGTCAAACTTGTCATCAATGGCCATAAAGCTCTCTATAACCTTCTAATTGGATCTTCACTAAAATCCCTAGCCACTCTTCATGAATTCTTCCATCTAGGTAGAGGAGATTGACATACCTCAAAGGAAGGTTGTCTTTTGGGTTCACTGTAATATTTCAACCCCTGTGTGAATAGTGAGAAGAGGGTAATCTATTATTCAAGTTAGGTAGTTGTTGTTGAGTGATTTGTTTCATCTACTCGTATTTCAAACCGAAAGCTAGAAACTTATTTAGGTGGCCTATTTTAGGCTCTTTCAAATATTCATTGCTCGATTCCACTCTGTAATGCCCCATCTGGGACACCGAAAAACGCACTAAACAGGCTAAAATTTTAAGGTAATTTTTTTTTTTTTTTTTTTGAAGTGTTTAAATTAAATACTAATACATCTTGTGCAACTTTTCCTAGTAACTACAAATTTCATACCATTAAATTTTTCCAATCTAAAATGTTCACTAACCCTAACTCGAACTTAATTATTTAATTATATTTTAGTTATACTAGTGTCCCAAAAGAAAGAATAATTAATAAATAAATAAATCCACACCCCTTTACATTTCATCTACCATCTCCATCATTATTCTCATGACTAAAGGTGTGAAGGCTTACATGTGAGCCCTAAGATCTGCCTAATCTCCACCCTAGATCTCATTTGACCTAAATATTGCCCTAGATATCTATATCCCCTTTTTTTTTTAAATATCTCATGCCTTCATTTTACTTTCTTCCATACATATTCTTCTTGTTTATTTTTCTTTGTATGAAATACATATATATTTATACTCATTTATTTTGTTTCGTTTTATTACACATATATTTATGTTTATGCATTTGTTTATTTGGTTATTTATTATTATTATTATATTTTTATTTTTATTTTTATTTTTTTATTTACATACCCTCACTATATTATTTTTTTGTTTTAGAGTGTGTGTGTGTGTGTATATATATATATATATATATATATATATATATATATATATATATATATATATATATTAGGTTAGCTTTATAACTATTGTTTATAGTATGTTGTATGTTGTATGAGGGTCGCGGGTGGAGGAGGGTCGGGCGCGGCGAGAGGGAGAGAGGAGGCGTGTGAAGGGGAGGCAAAGGCGGGGGAGGAGAGGGAGTTTGGAGTGCCGAAGGGGGGGCGGCGGAGCGAAAGGGGGCAAGGTGGTCGGCGTGGGACAGCAGCCTAGGCGCGAGGCCGAGGTCGAGGCCGAGACAGCGCGGGGCGGCGGGAGCGGAGGTTTGTGGGGCACGGAAGCAGTCGGAGGAGGCGGTGCTAGGGGGTCGGTGGACGGAGCGTGGGGGTGGTGGCCGTGGGGAGCGGCGGCGGCGTTTTGGTGTTTTGGGGGTCGGTGGGGGCGCGCCCCACCCCATTTTTGTGTTTAAGCCTAAGTTCTGAGTGTCATGCAGGGGGGCCGAACCCCCACAAATTATAAAAAAATTGTTTTGTTTGATAACATTTTATATATGCATAATATGCTTTATTGATAAAAATAAATCTGTTAAATATATATAAAGATACATATATATATATATATATATATATATATATATATATATATATACATATATATATATACACATATATATATACATATACACATATATATATATACATACATATATATATATATATACATATATATATATACATATATATATATATATATATATATATATATATATATATATATATATATATATATATATATATGTCTGTGTTTTAAAACAACATGTATATAATATATTTTAAATACATATATACATATATTCAAAAGGATTCTTCCAGGTACATATATAAACATATCTCTTTTGTAAAAAAAAATATAAATCTATATATTAAAATGTCACCACAAGATAATTCATTTTCTAAAACAAGAGAGATATAGTTTTGTCTTTTGTAAATAAAAAAAAAACAGCAATATATTCCTTTGCACGAAATAAAAGAAGGATTTCTAAAACTATGGTAATCCAAAACTGGATATGTACATTTTACAAATGAATTAGTTTCTTCCATGGTTAAACAAGAACAACTTTCTTTTCAAATGTCAATAAAGAATAATTCATACTCTTAACATGAGAGATTTACAACATGGAATGCATACATATCAACAAGAAGGCATAATTCCACATATATATATTTTCTTTCATTTCAAAAGGAGACTACATACAATCACAAGCTATATTTCATTCATTGCTCTTTACATAACTTTCAATACATCTCCATGCAAACTATGCAATAACACAAAGGGAACAACTTAGCAACTATTTCCCAAGATTGAAGTAAGGCTTTTAAATTACAAATAAAGGAAAACAAATTTCTTGCAAGTGGTTTCCACACCACCAAGAAGATACTTTGCAAAAAGGTTGGTCACCCTTCAAATAGCCATAGTTGAGTTACAAAAACAAAGGAATGCCAACAAGGTGAAGGAGAAAAGAGTGCTCCAAGATGACAAGAGATTCCAAGCTTGAGATACATCCTTCATGCCTGCAAGAGATCCAACAAGGAGAAGGAGCTTGTTTGCCACCCAACCATAGGCATCATCACATGCCTATCCCAAGGTTGGGATGCATGCTAGCCTCCCCCAAGCCCATGGGAAAGAGGATAGCTACCAAAACTTGCACAAGGTGGAGGATAAAACAATGAAACAAGCATACAAACATAAAAATTCACAACACAAGACTCCAACTTACAAGGAGGAAAAACCCATGTTCATCCTCCAAAAATGGGGAAGAGAGGAGAAAGTTCTCCAAAAATAAGCATCAATATTATTTGCACATTGAACACATCTTCTTAACCTCCTTATTGCTCCTTATTCAACACAAGACCCTCCTTATTCCTCCCCCTTTCTCCTAATCCTCCTTGGAAGGATTTTCAAACCCCAAAAGGGGTTTCTTACCAAGGATGGGGAAGGAGATTCAAGCCAAATGAATCAACTTCCCCACCTCAACCATTGAGGGGAAAAACAATAAGGTCCTACAAGGCTTGGCCATCAAGCCTTGAGGATTGAGAGGGAAAATTCCCTCTCTCTTCCCCCACACTCCAAAACTCCATCATGCCATATGATGGAGGGAGTAAAAACACACAAACAACACTACAAGCTACAATCAACAGTAACAATTTCAAGCAAATCAAACTATCAACTAAATTAAAGCAACACAACAATAAGATCTAAGAGCCTACCTCAAGGAAAGCTCTCCAAAAAGCTTCCTAACTTCAAGTTTTCCACTCTTAGCTCCAAGCAAATCCCAAGCTCCAAATCACCCAAGCATCCAAGCAAGAAAATCCAAAGAAAAAAAAAGTCCCTTTCCTTTCCCATGAATGAGAATTTGAAGAGGAGCAAACAAGCATCCTCACAAATGAGGGGGTGACATGTGTCACCCCTCTCCCTCCTCATGGTCAAAGATGCCAAAACAAAAGAGAGAAAGGGTAAAATTATCTTTTTGCCCTCTTCTCCCAAATTCCCTTAAATGTTAGCAAGACAAAACTAGTTGAACTTTTGATAAACACACAAATCCACATCTCTTACATGGATGTGACAAAACAAGGGTAGAAAGGGAGGGAAAACTCCCTCTAGCCTTGAAAACAAGCCCCCCTACCCATTAGGTAGGGTCCAAGGGCTCATTTTTGTGATAGGGGACCCCTTGTCCCCAAAAATGCCCAAAATACCCTAATTTCGGGTTTTGCATTTTGGCACAAGGGTAGAGGGTGTGGGGACCACCCAAGGGTCTCACATGTGACCCTAAACCCTTGTGATTAAGAGACTTATTAACAAAAATCAACAATTTAAAAGAAAGTGGGATTATTAACTCCCAAAACAAGTTTACAACTTTACTAACAACCCTAAACAAAATTAATAATTCAAAGCAAAATACTTTACATACATTGGGGTCACTCATAGTGCCCAAAATTAATAATCATCTATCCTAGGGCTTCACACAGTGAACATGGCTAGGACTCAGCCCATGGACTGCTTGTGCAAGTTTTGAGTAACTGGCCTGAATCCCACGTTCTCCTGTAAACCTGTCACCTGCACACTCATTGCACACATTAACTGCACCTGTCCAATACAATATAATTAAATGACATAGTAAGATATCAATGCATGCTAAACTAACCTAACATCCTACTGAAATCAAGTTGCGACAACGTGCACAATTATATTCCAAAAGTTAGACAAGATGATAAAGTGACATATAGTCTCACCATGCAACAATTATCCATCACTATAATTAGGTTCCAACCACATCATATTCATTTGTTTCCATGTCATAACAAGAAAATGCGACAATAAAGAAATTAGGCTAAATTGGCGCTATACGCCTGAATGTCACACATGTCTAATATAATTCAAACATCTAAATATAATGTCCAAGATATCACCAATCACTGTCAAAACATGTCTATGAGCAAATAAACAACCCATTCTTGAGCTATAAAAGTGTGGGCACTACACACTCTAAACATCTTGTTATAGCTTCACTGTTTGTTGTCATTTGTTCAATTTTGTTGAGGTATCTTAGAAGTCGAATCATAGCAATGGCTTCAATTGGAACTGCACCTGTTTCAGCTAAAAGAATCTCATAAGGGACAGAAACTTTCAACTTAAACTTGTTGGTGATCATATGTTTTTGAATTCTCTCAATTTGCTTCCATTTTGATAATGGTATGTTGTTGGCCCATATTTCACACCCATAAAGTACAACAAGAGTAACTAATATTTCAAAAAGGGTTTGAGTAGTTTTCCAATCCCATAATTCTGCTTCTTTGCATTTGTTTTGTAAAGCATAAAGGGCTTTCCACCCTCCTGTCGTTCTCTTTTTTCTACAAGTCTCCCAAGTAAGTTTGTTGTTGAAGTCAATCCCCAAATATTTGTAGTCAGTTACTTCTTCTAGAATACTACCCTCAAAGAAAAATGGTTGTTGATTTCTTTTCCTTCTATTGCTAAAGATCATAATCTTGGTCTTGTTGATATTAACTTGCATACCTACTTTTTTGCAAAAGGCTTCAAGTGTGAGCAAATGTTTTTGTAATCCTTGAGCGACGTAGCAATCAATATAAGGTCATCAACATATAGAAGAAGCCTTATAACATACTCACCCAACCGGATACCATCACCACCCTCCATATTTAACAATTCTTCAAGTTGGTCTATATATAAACCAAAGAGTGTGGGTGATAGAGGACAACCCTGCTTAACACCAATGTCGCTCCTAAAGCTCTCTGAAATGCTTGTTTGAGTTCTGATTTTAATACGCACCTTTTCATAAAGTCTATGAACCGCTGCTCTAAGTTGCAATGGTATACCAAGCTCTTGCATTCTGCACCATAACTTATCCCTAGGGACCGTGTCAAAAGCTTTCCTGAAGTCAACAAAACAACAAAAAAACTTCTTTCTTTTCCTCCCACACTTTTTCAATGATATGTCTTAGAGTAATACCATGATCTAAGGTGGAGTGCTTAGGTCTGAAACCAACTTGCCCTTTTGCTCTCTTCTCATTGTCTTCTGCCCACTTGCTGATTTTGTGTTCAACCATGCTACCAACTAACTTTGCAAATAAGGGATTGATCATGATGGTCCTGTAATTGGTTGGGTTGTCAACATCTCCGCTCTTAAAAAGAGGTACTACCATACTAGTAGTCCAATCATTTGGGAAACCACACTGAATGATGTTGTTGAATATATTCAAAATGTGAGGAGCAAGAATATTTGATCCCCATTTTAGGTATTTTGCCTGTAGCTCATCTAAATCCTTGGCCTTACCTGCACATAACTTTTGGATACCTGTTTTGACCTCTTGTAATGTGAATAGACTTGTTGTTGTGTACACTAGAGGTGGAGCCTTAACCTCTTGCTCTTGTTCGTACAATTTTTTTGCATATTCTAGCCATTGAGTCAGTTGTAATGTTATTTATTGTTTGCTTATTTCTTTGTTGAAGTTCTCTCCAAAATAACTTCGGTGTATTTTTCCCTAGATATATGAGTTCTTCTCTCCTATTTGTCATGAACTCATCCTTCTTTCTCTTAATAATCTGCTGTATGCCTTTATGTTTGTTTTCTCTTTCGCTGAAATTTTAAGAGTTTTCCTTGCAGCTTTGCATTCCTCATCAAACCACTTATTTGTTGGAAAACCATTTGATTTTTTCCTCTTGTTTTTGGACCTCTTGCAACTCCCAAGAGCTTCTTGAATAATGTTTGTCAACTCATAACTTTTGATGTCCTACCCATCTACTCTTTTTGTCTGCATTAGACGTTCTAAATTTTCCTTGAAGATGACCCGATTTTCCTGTGTGATGAGAATTCTGCCCTTTGTTGGAGATTGGTGACTAGTATGCCTTTTATTTGTATATTGATTTTGTGATCCCCAAGATATCACTGTGCAAATTGAGTTGTGGTCTGATTTCAGATCATGCATGGGTTCCTCGACCAGAACGTTTGTTATCTTTTCAATCAAGCTTTGGGAACAAATGACATAGTCAACAACACTTGCACCATTGTAGGTTTTGCATGTAAATTTTCTAGATTTTTTCCATCTATTCACACCATTGCAAATAATCAAATCAAACATACCACAAACATTAATTAGCTCTTCGCCAAAATGATTGGTGTCCTTGTAATCTTCTAAACATCTGCTCCATGAATGAGTTTCTTCTTCGGTGAGCCATATGGGATTGTGATCCTCCTTGTTGCATAAAATGTTAGATTGTTCATTCGCTGTCCTAGCATTGAAATCACCCAAAAGAAGAACTTCTCCGAGTTGAGAATACACAGCTATATCATTTTTAGAGCTGCATATGGATCCTTGCCATTTAACCCATTTTTTTGTAGATTTTTGAGCCTTGCGGTGCAAAATAACAAGCTGCAATTCTTATGTGTCTCCCATTTTCTGATATTTTGAACCATATATATTGTTTATTTGTGTCTTCTTTTTCCAATTGGATCTGCCTACCCTCTACTGCTCTTATTAACACCATTATGCCACCATAACCTTTTCCCTTACCCATTGTATTGTTCCAAACCGTGAACTTTGTATAGCCATCAAAAGGAGTCTTACAACCATCATGTTCATGAGTTTCTGTGAGGCATATCACGTCTCTTCCTTTTGCAACCTGGTCTAAGCCCGGTCCCCTCCTCCAAGGATATCCTCTACAATTCCAACATACCAATTTTAAACATGCTTGGTGAGGGGGAAGTTGTGTTTGCTATTTATCTTGTTGTTGAAGACTCACAACAGAGCCTTTTTGCTTCTCAACCCACACTTGTCTTGTTGCATTCCTTGTAGTTACCTTGCTCGGCTTGATGTGTTTGGAGGCATGAAATTGGCAATGACAGCTTTTCCTTTATATAACCATGCTCTTTTACCTTCATCTCTTGTTGCTCTTACTTTGATCAATTCTTTTCTTGTCTCTTCAACTTGCATTGGTGTTAAATCCTCCTCTATAAAGAAGCATGAACCTTTCAAAAGTCCCTTTTTGCTTAGAATTTGTTGTTTGTCTTCTATTTTTGCCATGTGAACTTTAATAGGCCGCATGTTCCCTTCCCTCATCTTTCCAACCCTCTATGCTTGGTATATTTGACCTTTCCATTGTATTTTGTCTCTTAGAAAATTGGTTGTAATATTGAAGGTATTTTCATTCTTGCCATATTCTTTTACTCCTCTGATAATTATGTTAGTTGCTCTTTCCTGCCTTTCTTTGTCTTCCCTTTCTTGTCCTTTGCTTTGACTTGCATTTTTACTTTTGTCTGATGTGCCTTTGGCTGCTTGGGCCCATGTTTTGGTTTCTTTTGGTCTGTTATCTTTGTCATTTTCTATTACCATCCAATTCTGAGTATACCCCTGTTGAAGTATTTTTGTCCTTGCTTCTGCTATCTTTGAGTGTATTGTGATTGTATTCGCTTTAATTGAATCTTGCATATTTTGCAATTCTGATTTCATGTTTTGCCATTCTCGTTTTCCTACTGTTAGAGCTTCTTGTAACACTGCCATCTGCGCTTTTAATACTTTGTTATCTTCTACTAAAGATTGGTTCGCTAATATACTTTCTTGTAGCTTGTAATTCTTTTCGTCTTCCATTTTTTCCAAATACTCAACTCTATTTTTGACATATAGGAGCTCCTGCACAAGCAATTGTGCCGACCAAGTGAGTGGCGTAGAAATGGGACTGTAGCTGCTTGTGTCTTCCTTTGCTCCTCTCGTCACGAAGACAAATCTCCTTGCGGACGTCTACAAGGAGAATTCAATACACTAAAATGGTGTTTCACTTGACAATGACCAAAAAGAAATCTACCTTTTACCTTTACCTTTACCCTTAGAATAAACATATGATATTTTCACATACAACATTATCTCATGTCAACAATCGTAGAAATATGTATTGGTATGAATAGGAAGGTCTCACGAAACCCCAAAAAAGCAAAAGATAAATCTTGCACTTCCCAATTGCAAATGAAGAAAAGAATACTAGTGCTCATTTCATGTGCAACCATATAAAATTTACATACAGTTTTCCCTGTTAAGAGAGTCAAGTCGTGAAACAATCTCAAATAAACAAGCTTGGGAAGCCATTCAGCTTGGAAATAAAGTTACCTGTGCACATCCTGACCCAAAGCAGTCAAAGCAATGATCTTAAGTGATATTTATCCACGGCCAACATCTTGGGTTTTTATTAGAAAAGAATTTAAATCCTTCTAAAATTATGATAACCCGGTTGCTAAGAAATCAACGAGTTTCATAAAATGAATTTAAAATGTTACGCAGGCAAGTTTCTCTTCATATTAGAGATTGAAAGGGAAAATGTAACAGCGAATTCTACCCAGGAATTCTCTCAACATAAAATGAAGAGTTATATAGCTCTCGTCATAAAACATTGTATCAAAAGCATGCGACATGTCAACATAAAGGTTTCTTTTACTAGCTTAGATATCATATTTTCATTTAGGATATCAAAATAATTTTGAGATGAATGTACTTTTCCACAGTTGTATATATTTATAGCATTTTATCTTGGAAAGATTCAATGGGAGTAGCTCAAACGCATATCCTAGCCCAATGCAGTCCCTCACTAGAATACCTGCATGATAACCGGCACTCAGTTTGCAGGTGCTTAAGGAAAGGTACTTTACGAGAACAATCCAAACATTTCTAGCAGGAACTGTATTTCTGATTCAAAACATTTTCATTTTCGCTTTCAATTTTATCCATCAAACACAAGAAGCGAAACATTAAACAATAAATCCGCATGTCCGGCAACACATATTTTAATGAAAAATCCACAAGATAATTCTATAGATAGAGAGTGGCAAGTTTGTGTCTGCATTTTATAGGAACCTTTCACAAAAAGAATATCTATAGATACAATAAATGGCATGCAAATCTTACATCTTTTGTTGGCTCACCTTGAGCTTAGAGGCATCTTAGTGTACGTGCATTTGTCAGCAAATGAATGGAAAAGATCCAACAATATAAGGGTTTGAACACCACCTCTATACCAAAACCCAAATTTAAACAGCCTATTTTGCAGATGTTACTGGCAGAGTCTGTGCAGGGAGGTTAGCTAGCCAACTAAGAAGTTTTTCATGAACCAAATCAGGTCTATCATCATGAGGGCAGTGCCCCACCCTTTGGAGGACCGCAAACTTCACATTTGGAAACATTGATGGCAGAGAAGAGAAATACTTTCCAACAGGACCATCAAGGGGAGTAAACGGATCCTCGTCACCCCATAAGACTAGAACAGGAATTTTGATGTTGGGCATTAAGGAAATTGGATTTGGCCCAGGTGGCCCTGTGATTACAGAAACGAAGACATCTAAAGCCCCTGGATCATCTGCAGGCCATTTAATCACCTGCATCCAATAAATCAGCTCATTAACTATGTTCCCAACGACAACCTTATCAAGAGTAAAACACATTGTAGCAGACTAGCATACCTCTACCAATTCATCATCAACAGACATTTTGTTGCTGTATACCGACTGTAATATATTCTTCAAGTTTTCTCTGCTTTCTAATAAAAGCAATAGTTAGTTCTCTTTGCAATGTATACGAGGACCAATGTATTTAAGGACCATACCTTGTTTTGACACGTTCAAACAGTGCTGATGCAATTCTCCTCTGCTTGAGTAAAAGATCTATAACCCAAAGTAAAGGAGTGAAGAGTTTAATCCGCCAATCATCAACAATAGCCTTGTTGTTCATGCCACCAGCACAGTTTAGCAATACAACGGCGCGTACCAAATTTTCTGGAGCCTCTGATGCCCAGTGCAAGATCAACAAAACATTACGTGCATATTCTCTACAGATGAGTATAACACATCATCTATAATTTCAAAAATACTTGCAAAGTGACTCTTACATCTTAATATTCCTTGAAACTTGCATATAAAGAATTGCTGGCTGTATGAAATTGTTACACAAACGGAAGGACTGTAAACACCTGAACTTGCAATAAGACAAGCCAAGCTCCCAACAGAGTTTCCAATCAATACTGTTGGTAACTGTATCACATCCTTTGAGAAGTCTAAAAGTAGCTGCTCAAAAGTGATAATAGATTTTAATCAGTGGTCCATTGTAGATATGCACGGACAACTGAAGTATAATGGAAGAAACTAATTAAAATTTGATTACCTCGCCCAAACTTCCATTGAAAAGTTTAACTTTGTCGGTTTATCCGACGCACCAAAACCTAGTAAGTCAATAGCATATACGGTGTATCTTTCAGCCAATACCTGTATATTCCTGCCAAAGTTCATGTTGAAATAAAAAAGAAATGATAAGAAACTGTTCCCTCACATTCAAATACCTTATATATATATATATATATATATATACAGAAAGCAGCATCAAAGACAAAAGAAACCCAAAAGCAGTTATATATATGCTATTTTGTGTTATTGATGCAAATATTACAAAACAGAAAATGAAAATTATAAAATATGGAAACTGAACAAGAACCTGATCATGAAAATGGACAAGTTTGTCAAAAATTGTTTGCATTGCAGACTGATTTTGTGATAGTAAAACACTAACAAATCCTGGTTAAATATAACCTTACACAAGTGGGATTTCTAGGGTATAAAATAGTCCCAATAATATTGTAATTTGTAAATGATCATCAATTTTCTAATATAGTAACAATTTTGTTCTTTGGCCAAGCTGTAGTTTGTCTTCATCCCTGTTGGTGGGGGTCATCACAAATGGAGTGGGCCCCTAGACTCTTGCAAGATGATCAACAGTGGGTTGTATTCTTTTAGCTAGCTATTTTGGCACGTTCTCCCATGTTTCGGGTGAATGTTCTCTACTTCTCTACTTCTTTCACATTTATTATAATTTTAAAATACCATTGACCTTATTGGTCATTTGCGGACATTAATGTAATTTTTCCTTTCTTTTAGGCATTGGGATTATGCTTAGTTTTGAAATAATAGGGGTTTGAATACTAATCACCTCAAATATTATATTCAGCAGGTGCTCCATCATTTATTAGGAAAAATAGAGGTGGATTTTATCAGTGGTAGATCTTTCTCGCTAATAGCAGTATGCTGTTGAAGCAGAGTTCATGGACCGCACCTGCAACTTACTGTCTTTGCAGAAACAGAAATATGTCGGCTGTGGAACCATCTAAGTCTGTCCCCTCAGAACTAATATACTCAATTTTTGGGATTTGTGCTCTGTTTTACTGGTCTTGGTATCTTTTTATAATGCACCCAACAATCATAGTGGTGGTGAGAATCTTTTGTTTTTGGTCCGGCCTTTGGATTATGATTTGCTCTTGTTTTGCAAACAGGTATCATGAAAGATGAAGTTAATTACAGTACTTGCTTATAACAGGGATGGTCACATAGCTTCTTACTATGTAAATCATTTGTGAAATTTTAATGCATGTGTGCTTTTCAACGAAAACAAAGTGCAGTTCTGGTGTCTCAAGATTTTACCCTGAAATTTGAGACTACCCCATGTTTAAAAATTTTGTTCTTTTAAAATAACGGGTCTTTTTGTGTTTTTATTGCCAGAAGATGCCTGTATTGCGTTAAGATATTCCCAGTGAATCATATGAGCCAATTTTGACAAATACCCAAATGCCAAAACTCATTTTATCACTCCGCCAAGTTTTGTCTGCGAGAAATTTTTATTTAATTATTTATTAAATAAATAATGCCCCGTTTGAAGTAAATTGTGCTCCGGTTGAACCCTGCTGAAGTTTTGCATGTCAGTATTCACATATATCAATAGGGTTTTCACCAAGAATGAATCCTGAGCTTTGTCTGTGACTTCTGGTAATGTTTTTCGTTTTTATTTCTTTTGCGTTTTTCTCCGGTTTTCCCCATAATCTTTCTGTTCAATTCCCCTGGGTCCATTACTTCGCCAGTATAGTCTGTTTACTTGCCTGAAGCATCTGGAGATCATTTACGGCCGCCACACCAGAAGGAATCAGCCTCAGAAAGCAAGCTTCTGGTCAAAAAAGACGAAGTCATGCACAAAAAGCCTCTCCTAGGCAAGTCGCATTTTTTGGAATAAATGGATTTTATGAAAATAAGAAAAATATTGCCATCAATGCATAGAGCTCGAGAAGATATGCACTTTTAGTGAAAACGACACCTAAAACAGAGCCACGGAATGAAAGTTACGGCACATGCAAGTTTTTGTTGCTACATCTTCCCGGACCCTTTCCAAAAATCCAAAAAAGGAAAGAAATGTTGTTTTTATGTCAGTCGCAATTTTCAAGGCTGCCTTCCACGTCCAATTTCCACGCTGCCCTAAGTGACGAATTCTCACGCAATTTTAAAGGCAGAAGTCACAATGCAAGTCGCACTTTTGGAAAAGAGCTATCTTTCATGCAAGTCGCACTTTTTTGAAGGAAGACTTTAAGCTGCCAGTGGGAATTTTGGCAGTGGCAGGAAGGCGGGAATTTCTTACCTACCTAGCAGGGTAATTTTTCCCATGAAGTCAAAGTCACTTAAGCTGCAATGGGAATATTAGAGGTGGCAGGCAGGCGGGGATTTCTTACCTGCCTTGCAGGGTAAAAATTCCCATTATAAAAGAAAAATCACTTAAAGCACCGGCGGGAATTTCTTACCTGCCTGGCAGGGTAAAAATTCTCATTATGAAAGTCAAATCACTTAAGTGGAAGAAGGGATTTTTAGAGCTGCAGTGAAGGGTGAAAATTCCCATCAGAAGTTGACTTCTTATTTTTAGAATTCACCCTTGCCAAAAAGTGCGACCCACCTTGGGTGAATAACAATGCATTTAATAATATTTATTAATGTTTATTCACCCAATTTTGGTGCCATAAATAGAAGGAAAGTCAATGCATGAAGACAAGCCAAAGTGAACTGAAGGTAGCATGCTAAAAATAAATAAATTAAATTTATTTAATGGCAGCCAGTAGCATGCAAAAATAGGCACCCAATTTGGGTGAATAAACATCATTGTTTATTAATTAATTGCCAAGAATAGGGTGGACAATTATTAAAAATAGAATGTTTAGGGTTACATAAGCATGGGTTGCCATAATGAAGATGTAATTAATTCTTTTTGCAAATGATTGCTGCCCGGACAGTTTTGACGCCCAAGGAAGGAGAATTTTTGCATCAAAAAGTATTTTTCGTTTCTAGAAAGCTTCAAAGTTTGGCGCCTAGGGTTGGAATGGCTTGATTTTTGTTGTGACAATTATCTGCATGTTGGTATAAGTGCTCTGGTGAATTAAATAATATTTTTGCTTGCTTTGCATGCAAGCAAAACCTCAAATTTTAGGGCAGCAAGCTTTATATGCAGATTTTGGTGATAAAAATCAAGTAATCATGTCATGGACTCCATCTTTGTCTGAATAAATTGCAAGTATTCATCACAGGTGCTCAAATCAATGTCAGATACATTGAATATGTCTTCTAAATCTGAAGAAATTGCCAGATCTGCACAAATTGATCCAATTGCAAGGGATTCCGTAGAATTAAAAGAAAAAGAGCTCAAACAAAGATTGTTCCAACCATGATGAAGCATGATGAAAGAAAAGATCAGCAAAATCATGCATAGCTTCAGATTTGTTGAAGTCAATGATACAGACATTGGCCCTAAACCTATCACCGATTTAATTGACAAATCCAGATGTCATAATTGCAAAGGCTTCCAGCAAAAATTCATCCTCTTGTTTCTGACACAGCCCGTGTAGAAGTCAGTGCATGGGAAATTCCTTCCAGGATCTTGTGCATGTGCTCCCAATCTTCCAGTTGAAACCTTCATCGAATTTACTTTGCATGTACTGAAGAAGAATTGCAAAAGCTTCAAGGATAAGAGGGAAAACAAGGCAAAGATAATACCCGCAAGCAAATCCATTCATGCATAGCTTCCAGATCCAGTTTGGTGAAAATCAAAGGCAAAAAGTCAACCGCATACAAAATATGGAAGAAGAACAAGACTGGAAGTGTTGCAGCTTTCTTCTAATTTCTTTTCCTCTTTCTTCTTTTCTCTTATTTTCTCCGACAAAGTAATTCAACAATCAATTAAATTATAAAACTTAAGTGATTGGTTTAAAATTCGTTACTTGAAGAAGTCAATTACTTAGAGATAAGTGGCAGACATGCAAAATAGAAGGTTCTATTTTCAGTTATAAATCATGCATGTCATGCAAAGAGGAATTCTAGGAGGAAGATTGTCAGTTGTTTCCCTTTTCATAGCTTCCGCATGCGGGAATTCATTTAAAGCTTCCTATTTGTAATTGCCCTTGATACACTATAAATAGAGGAAGAACCTACGGGTTAAACATCGGAATTTGTAATCAACATTCTTGTGTTCCAGAATTTGAGCTGAAACCCCTGATTTCTGCAAGTAGAGGAATAGAGAAGAGATTTCTAGAGAACTTTGTGTCAACGGTGCATTTTGCTTCTTACTTTCTTTCTAGATCTGTTCATAAACTTTGTGTTATTATAGATCTAGATCTGAAAGTTTCCTTTGCTTTGAATTTTGTGCTTAATGATCTATTTGTTTTAATCTATGTGCATGCAATCAACTCTATAAACTATTGCTTGGGTTGCACATCCTCTCTACTTTCCTCCGTTTCCTATTATTTTCCTCTTCTCGCAGATTTTTCCTTTATTTTACAATTTGCTTACTTGCTTTATGAAGCTAATCGTATGGCTATGGTTCATGAGCTACACGGTTAAAGTAATACCAACAAATAGATATTAGGATATATAAACTGACAAAATCTTACACGGGAGCCTCACCGGTAAATGAGAGAGATTTATCTCATGACTGCCTAGGTTTTTAGCTATGCAGAAAATCTAGCCAACAAGTTCTTTTTTTTTTTACTCTTTTCTCGGATACATCGGTATTTTTAAGCAACAAAGAATGTATTGATATTGATATTGACATTGACATTTCCAAATGTTGTTATTAAGGATTACGATAGGTATGGCATGTCCTACATTACAAGTAATCCAACTCCAATGTATGCTTAGATGCCGGAGAAATTCAATCCACATATAATGATCCCAATTTGAGCACATTCTCCCCAATGAAACAAAAAGCTATTTGACATATTAAGCAAAACATGTAAAATGGTTGTCTTACCAAAAATGGTTTCTTGCAAAATATTGCTTTGGGGACTATTAGTGATCCAAAAATGGGTGTTAATTTTTTTCACTTTTAATCGTTTCCAAGGATCTAGGAACTCAACATCAATTTATTGGTTCAATTACCCCAAAATTGATTAATTCATCTTAATAGATGCACCTCAATCTGATTTTTAATCATAACACTGAAATGTGCATTCATTTGTACTTTGTGGATTATGGATACTGAAATCAAATCTTAAGTCCAATTTCCCGTTTTTAATGATGATTGCTTAATCAAATTAATAAAAATCCATGTTACTAATTTTATCTGATCAAAATCTTCATCCAAAACAGAAATAAACATCCACAAATCAGAAAAACGACACAAAGTTGTTTACAAGGTTCGAATTTCCCGCATCCCCGGGTTCGTTGTGAACCGATCCATTAATAATGTTATAATTGTAAATACATTTAACCTTTACAATAAACCAATAATGAATCAAAACCTGCAAAGCGTGTTATCGGACCTTGAGGACTCGGAGTATCCATGTTGCCCCTCACCTTCCTGATTCACTTGCAGTTGTGTCTCCCCTTTGGTTCTCCGTCTTCGTGTGACTTCAACAGCTAAAAATTCTATCACAAAAATTCTAAAACAGAAAAATGATCACACCATCACGATCGTCTCGAAATTTTGAGCAATTTTCATATATAACTCGAGATCTGATTTTGAGTAGAAGTGCTCCAAAATAATTATTTTCTAAAACCGGCTTTCGCTGCTGCCCCTGCTCTGTCATGTCTCGGACACTGCAACTATGCTTCTACAAAATCTTGCAAGCTCACTTTACAACCAGCTGAGCCGCGTGGGCGAGTCGGTTGGTCGAGATATGCCTTGGAGCTAAGAGGTCGGGGGTTCGAATCCCACCTACACCATTTTCGCCTAAGGTTGATTTGCATAAAAGTGGGAAAATCCGACATTTTCCGCGTAGAAGGGGGTTTGGTGTTTAAATTGGGAGAGGCCACTTTATCGCATGTGGCTGCAGCCACACAGGGTTTGTTTTGCCCCCACATACAATGCACCAATGCATTGGTCGAACCGCCCAGATCAGGCCGAGTTGATTATAGCCACATAGTGGCAAGTGCATAGTTAGTGCCGCCCAAATGGTTGGGTTTTGTGTGTTGTGTTCGTTGTTGCATTGTTTAAGCCACCAAACTATGTGGCTTTGGTTTGATTCCTTCGCTGTGGCGATAGGTGGATTGGTTGGTGTAAAAGCCGAGCTACCCGATTTTTTTGAATGTTGCGCCATATTACAAGGTGCCGAGCTATATGGATGGGTTGTGCATTGAACATTATCCACCCAAGTTGAATATAATCCCAACCAATGTGCTTGCCAAGGTATATAAGGGCTAAAACAAATCCCGAACCATATGGATATAAGCCCGAACATAGTGGATAATAGTGTGATCAACTCGGTGGGGAGTTGACCACCTCACTACGCTAAAATCATAGCTTGCCCGAGCTTTGCAATGCACCAATCCTGTGAGCAATAATTCAACTCTCAAACAATAATCCCATATTGGAGGAGTTGAAAAAATAAGTGGCATATATAATCAAAAATACGATAATGGCAATATGAAATAGGCGACAAATGCACCCCTCCTACAAAAGAGTGCAAACCCTGGTGAGGGCCCTTAGCCAAAGAAATTGGGCCCACCAATTTTTTGTGTGTCAAAGACCGGTGGTGTTCAAAACACAAAATTTTAACCTTTTGCCAATATGCCACGTGTCGACAAACCATTGACTAGTTGACCCCGTTGACGAGTTTTCAAACCCAATCTTTGACCGACGATAACTTCGCATCCGAACTCCGTTCTTGGAGTTACGCATACTGTCGGAAAGGTCTTTGAACGCTCTATAACATGGTCATGGTTTCCAGAGGTTTAGGAAACTTTCCAACACCCAAAAATCCTCCGGATCAATTAGATTCTTTAGAGTGACACACACAATCTTAATGAGAACATGAAAATACCGCTGCAGCAAGCGTTATAAATATGACTAGCTTGAGATTGATGGTCATGTCCATCACACTCGCTTACTAAGATCATTCGTTTCATTATAGATTTGTTGCCGTTAATAGTTTTTAAAGAATTTATTAAGTTTTTTTGTTATAGTTGTTGAGATATTAATGTTTATGATTTAGTTTATTGTTTTACTAGATTTGTTTTGGTATAGGTACATGTACGGATACGGCTATGGGTACAAAGATCTGTTGAAACGGGCAAATTTTAAAAACCTCGGGTATGGTACACTTTGTAGGTACGTTTATATATATATATAAAGAAGCACTTGCATACTTATTGAAATTTAATACTCATACAATCATTCATGGAACATGAAAACAGATTTCAAATACTTTGAGAATTGAGACTTGAGTTTGTATTGATTCATAAAGTTCAAAACATAATAGTTAATAACTTAATACATTCCTTCAAGCTCTCTTTCTCTCCTTCAAGCTCAGAATTAGCAAAATGCCAAAATATGAGTGTGTGAATTAACAAGAGGGGTTGGGTGTATAAATAGGTATTTGCGGGTGTCTTTTAGGGTGAAATCAGGGTTAGGTTATGTTCTTTTAAGTTTGTTGGCTAGATTTTCTGCATAGCACAAAACCTAGGCAATCATGAGATAAATCTCCCTCATTTACCAGTGAGGCTCCCGTGTCAGATTTGTCAATTAAAGTATGCTAGTATCTATATGGGGTTTTACTTTAACTGTTCAGCTCATGAACCATAGTTATGCTGATTCTCTGCAAGTAAGCTTGATTGTTTAAAAAAATGAAATATTTATAGAAGAAGGAATTATATAAACACAGAGAAGAAATGGGGAAGATGTGCATCCCAATCAATAGATAACAGAGTTGATTGCATGCACATAAAAGAAACCAATAGATATAAACACAGAATTATAAGCAAAGGTAGCTCTAGATCTAGATCTGAAATAACACAAAGTTTACTAAAAGATCTAAGATATAAAAGCTAGAAACACAATACACCATGACACAGTTCTCCGGAAATCTGCTCCTGTATATTCATTTGCTTCAAGTGGCTCTCAAGGGTTTCAACACAGTCTGGAACACAAGGTTGCTGCTTACAAATTCTGATCATTAACCGGAGGTTCTTCTCCTACTTATAGAATGTAGGAGGGAAAGTACAAATGGGAAACTCAACTGAACTGAAACATAAACAACAAGTAAATATGACATTTGGCAATCATCCTCCACTAACTTCTCCTTAAGTGACACATGTATCACTTAACTAATAGAATTGTTCCACATAACTTTAAGTAATGGTTTCAAAACCAATAACTTTAAAGTTTTACAATTTCATCCGGGAACATGGAAAATAGAAGAAGAAATAATAGAAGAAGAAGTCAAGCCAGTTGTAACATTTGTCTTCTTTTTGTTCTGATATTGGATATACTTGTCGAACATGTAATTCAGCATCTTCCCATCTGTTTTAGCCACCGCTTCCTTTTCTATCCTAAACTGCAACAATCCTTCATTCAACACCTTGATACACGCTTCCACATCCTCTAAGTTCGGCCCGAACCTCACAATATCCGCAAAGTGCCACCCATCCGCTAATGGAATTCATCGTGAAAGGCTTAGTAGTTCCATCAATTCTTTCTTGTACCATCAGAAGAGACCCTTCCAGGGAATTAGGCACTTTGCTAGGAACGATCCGTACGTATGAAGTAACATTTCCAACCACTTCCTCCTCAGTGAAAGCAATGATATGGTCTGGTAGGGACGACGTCTTACTCTCAAGTGCCTGCGCATCCTCTTGACAAAACTCGGCAGATCTCAAGCGAAAAGATACCGCAAACTCCAGGTGCTTCCCCTTCTCAGTGATCCATCCGACACACCGCTTCTGCAACCAATACTTCTCGGCGTGACTTGTTGATTTCGCCAAAGTACTCAGGTTACTCTCAACAACTGTGTTCATATCTACTATGCTCGTCACCAGTTGCTTCAGCTGATTTGTTGCATCATTCATAACCTTCAGGCGGGCTAGCACCTCTCCAAGTTGTACAAAATCTTGACGAATAATTAGATTCTTCCATTCGTCAATAGCTTTTACCTGATTGCTTGCATCCTCCATCTCTTGCATAAGATGATCACTCACTGCTCTGAAATGGGCTGAGTGGAAGATTTAGCAACCTTGGCTATGATCTCACACACTATTTGAGATACCTGCTTCCGAAGTTCGTCTTTCTCCGCCTTTTCTCTGTCAAGCCTAAGGAATAGAGCATCTATCAATGTATGCGTGTCTGCTTCGATCCTTTTGTGGTGGCTTGACCGAGGGGTACTCGATTTATTGTTACATCTTCTGCCGTGATCTCATCCTCCTTCTTTCCTTCCATGGCCGACATCTCGGCAAACTTCTGCCCCGACTCCTCTATGATCAACCTTGAAGTTACCTTAGCAACTTTAGGCCTTCTGTCTTTTCCGCCTAGACTCCGAAGTAGCTGCAGTCGTGTTCCTCCAAGTTCATTTCCATTCTAGCACGGAACCAATCACTGAAGCCAACCATTCTGAGAAGTTACTTCTCGGAGAATGAGAAGTCGCTGAGTGCACTACTATCTCCCGCTCTGTTTCCTCTCCATCAGAAAGTGCTAGTGTTATGGCTGCCATTTTCTGAATCATCCAAGGACAAAGCTCTTTCGAACTCCGCCATCTGCAGCTTCAACGCGTCTCTTCTTAGAGCAGTCTTTGAGAACGGAGTGGTGAGAGAGAAGATGAATGTTGTCGGATTCAGTGGAGGCATGGAAGTGTCCTGCTGAGGTGCAACAGTCGGTGAAGTAGTAGATGCTGGAGAAGCCAAAACTAAAGTCATAGTCGTGGAAGTGATCTTCTCCTTTGATTGAGATCTTCTGTGCACTTTCATCTTCTCGGACCTTCTGCTGCTTTCTCCTTCGTGCTTTCGCTTGAGAGAATCTCCTGTGCCGAAGTTGTCCGTGACTTGATTCATCAAGGCAAGTATCCCTTTATCGTGACGGTTTGAAGTATTCACCAGAACAGCGCCAGACCTTTCCTCAATCGTATGGCAGCCCCCTACGTTATCTTGAAGTACGGCTCTATCTCTTCTTATTTGATGGTAAGTGTCAAGTAACACATTCCCATCATCTTTAAGATCCGTAGGTATTCGCGCTAGTCCAAAGTCGAACACTTGCTTTGATAGCCTACTGAAATCCTTCTTTCTAACCTCGTACTCACTTTTGCACTTCATCCAGAAATCCTCTAATGAAAGCACATGTGCGTACTCCTGGGAGATCGTCTTTGCGGCTACTCCAAATGGATCGAAGTTCAGCCGTGCCGGGAAGAACTCTTGCTCATACTCGGATAACATCTCCGTCTCCATCCCTCAAGCTCTATGAATGCTCTGGCAGCTATAATGTCCCACAGTGATCGGGAAGAAGCCCGTAGACTTGTGCCGTTTCAATTGAAGGTCGTGTATCTCCACAAGTTGTTTGCTCAGCTCTATGGTGATCAATCTATCATTCGGATATCTGGGCAGCTTAACCGGTTCTCCAGAAAAGCCAGTAACCCTGAGGTATGTGAAATCTGCAAACTGAATGAATAGATTGCCAATTTCTGGATACTGACTTCCCACACTTTCTTGCTCACCTGTTTGGCCTTTAGGTCCCCTGTCAGCCTGAGAATGAATTCGTAGAAGAATCCATCATTGACCACTTTGAAATCTTTCTCGCATGCAAGTACAGTAAGTTGTGGGTAGCACTCTAAAATGGGGTCCTTAGAAAGAATGCCACATCTATCCAAACTTGAGAAGACCCCTTGTGAAGTTACGGCGTATACCAAGTAGGAATAGGAAGTCATTTTGAAGTTGAAAGTACGCTTCACGTTAGGAGTTGCTCACCAATGTTGCCGCATTAATGATTTCCGACCAATTGATTATGGAATCAATCTTGTTGACTTGATGGTCCTGATGAAAGCATACATCCATATATGAAAAGTGTGAGCATTCGCCTCGCCATTTATCTGCGCATAACAATTTGACAATATCATCAACCTCCGCACCAAATTGGACCGCGGAAGATTTCTTGGGAACTTACAAGGAGATCCGGGCTTCTTCATGTATCTGATATTCATTATGTTCACGCAGTCAACTCTATGCTTCTCCCACCTGCTGCCGGCATCCTAAATGCTAATGGAAGTCACCACCTTTCACGCCGGAATATTCAAACAATAATTGATGAACTCTGCGTCCAACCGAATTATTGTTTTCCCGTAGCATCTTGCACTGATCTAGATGAAGGATGGTAAGATCTAGCACACTCCATAACGAACTCTGGCAATTTGTGTATGGAAAGGCTGCAGCTCGAATAATTCCACTGCTTTTAACTGCACGCATGAGTGAAGTCTTTCCTGCTCTGGATCTATCAATCAATTCGGAAAGAGGTTCCGGACCTAGATATGTGTCTCCTATGTCTGCAAATTTGGAAGTGATGCATGACTCCGTTGTGCTTTCTTTTTCGTCCCTCTTTGCCATGGCTTTGTCTATCTTTATCTGAACAATTCTTATGCGGCCCGAATTCTTCAAAACTGGTGCAGATCTGGATAATTCTTCAGATTCGGAGGATATATTCAATGTATTGGACATTGATTAAAGCTCCTTTTCTTTTGTAAAGCACCTATAACAAATTCCTGCAATTAATTCAGACAAAGATGGCAACCGGAACATGAACAGTGAATTTTAACCATAAAAATCTGCATAATTCAAGTCTGCTGCCCCAAAAATTGATGTTTTGTTTGCATGCAAAGTGAGCATGAATTTTTCCAACTTCACCTGAGCACCTGTATCACTTATGCAAACAATTATCCAGACACAAATCAACTCCTTCAACCTGTGAGCCAAAATGGAAGCTTTTAGCATTGATTTCACCTTCTTTTGAGCAAAAATCTTCTTCAAATGGGGCGCACTTTTCCTCTGGGCTGCACTTCTTTACCTGTGAATTAATTAATTCATCCTTATGGTAGCCCCTACTTATATAATCCTTGTGATTCTATAATTAATTAATGCCTTTGCTATTACTGGCAATTAATTAATTAATTAATGAGCTTCACTCTTCAAATGGGGCGCCTATTTTGTGCATGCTTATGGCTGCCATTAAATAAATTAAATTTATTTAATTTTAGACTTCTGCTTTCAGTTAACTCAAGTCTCACAGTATGCTTTGACCTTGGCCACTGAAAATAGGAATTAATTTAATTATTTAATACTTTAAAAATATTATTTCTCTTCCAAAAGGGGCGCACTTTTTGACATAAAGGGGCTGCATTAAATAAATACTATTTATTTAATTTTAGAATAGTCTATTTTCATCCACCTTTTGTCCTTTAACCTTGTTGACTTTTCCACAAGCCTGGGCGCCTATTTTGGGTGAATAATTAATTAAATTAATCAATTTAAAGGCTGCCATTACTTTTCCAAAGGGGGCGCACTTTTTGACATAAAGAATTCTATTTTTAAAAATCACATGACAATGGGATTATTTACCCTGCAAGGCAGCCCTAAAAATCCCATGATTCACTTAAGTCATTTGACTTTCATAATGGGATTGTTTACCCTGCAAGGCAGGCAATAAAATCCCATGATTCACTTAAGTGATATTTCTTTTATTCCACAATGAGAATTTTTACCCTGCAAGGCAGATAAGAAATTCCCGCCTGCCTGCTGCCTCTAATTTTTCCATTGTCACTTAAGTGGCATTGTCTCCATGGGAAAAAGTACCTGCCAGAAGGCAACTACAAAATTCTCATCCGCCTTTGCTTCTAATTTTCCCATGATCCACTTCAATTCTTCTTTTTTCAAAAATGCGGCCAGCCTAAAAGAGGCTTTTTGGTGCATGACTTCGTATTTTCCCAGTGAACCAGACCTCCGATGGCGACTTCCTTCTGGCATAACGTGCGTATATGATCTCCAATTACTCCGGGCGAGAATCGAGGCCAACCGCAAAGGAATTGATCCAAAGGAATTGATCCAAAGAAATTTCACGAGAAAGTAAAACGAAGCGGGAAAACACAAAAAACACAAAACGTTGTCAAAAGTCACAAATAAAGTCCAGAATGCATTCCTGGTTAAAACCCTACTGGTATATGGGAATAACGATATGTACGATCACAACAAAGTTAAATCGGGCGCAAATTGCCTCAAACGGGCTCAAAATAATTAAATACAAATTTCTGTGAGACATCCCAACGTGAGAATATAACAATTTTGGGCATCCGGGTATTTAGCAAAAATGGCTAATATGGCTCTTTGGGAATATCTTGATGCAATACAAGAACTTTCTACGCAATAAAAACACAAAGCGACAAATTATTTTAAAAGTACGAAATTTTTTCGAATAGGGTAGTCACTGATTTCGGGATGAAATTTGGGGACACCAAAGTTAGGGGCTTTTTTAATGATTTTAAGTTGAAAATGGTATAACTTTGGAGAGGGTACGCTGCAAGTACGCACTCGCATCATACCCATATCAGAACCGCACCGTGCAGTGCACGTGCATCGGGCCCGATACTGGGGTACATGCATTTCGGGAAGTCTAGTTGTTTTATATAGTTTTTCTATTATGAGAAAGCTTGTGATTTCTTTTGTTAGATTAGGAGTGGTTTTTTAACAATATTGACTATGTGTCAAAAGTCAATGAGAGTCTTAGGTTACAACTTCTTGTTTTCTAATCTATGCTATTTCTTTTTAATGAAAGTCATTGATCTTAAAGTTTCATTAGGTTTGCTTGTGGTCCACGGTATTGAGACCATATGATTAAAAGTTGCTTTTAATTATCAAGTTCAATTTTTTAAGGGTTGATAGTGTTTAAGTTTGCATTTATTTTTTAGATGTCATTAGTCTACCCAAATAAACCATTGTGTGTCGTTTGAAATTTATCTAAATGGAATCTTCGCTTTGTAATGGACACAATATCGGGTGAATCCGACGTCCATTGGAAGGTGCAAAGAGACCGTTCCTCGTAACATTATTCTTGTTGAGTTTGGGGCTCGCCCCTTTAGATTGGAGACTATCTTCAGCCTTGTGTTGATGTTGCACCGCATCCGAGGTTTATCTAATTCTTCCGTAGACAGGAACAGTACATCTACCTTGCCTACTGCTCTTCTGAAGCTATTGCCCTCTCAGATCATAGTGGTCAATCTCGTTGTTGGTATGCCTGTGCTTCACGCCTTCTTGGATCCATTGGCATCCAGATGGACCGCCTCCCACCTTTCAGCTACTCCCTGGATGCCCCTGCCCATCTCCTCCCGAACCAGCAGGACCTTCACAGAATTATCAGAGATGATATCTACAAGCAGTTCATCCAAAGCACACTTGGACCAACCCTCCGGGGTTACATCCGAAGATGTCCTTCTACGCTGCACACTTTCTTGAGATCCACGACGGGCTCATTATCAGACCCATGTACATCTCCCCCGGTGGTTACAAGTCCTCCATATCTCTTTGGGTCAATTCAGAGTGGGCTCACATCGACTCCGTGTGGAGACTGACCACCAATTAGACCGCTTGGAATAGGCTTTCTGTTTTGCTCTCTCCAGGAGGTTGGCGAAGAACACTTCATTTTCATTGACTGTTTACTACGAGATTAGGGGGAGATTCCATTGCATGTTCCGTGAGCGTCCTTCCTTTGCAGCTTTCTTTAGATACTATGATCAGAGATGTCTTGCTCTTTATCTGCAGGAGGCCCTCAGGCTTTAAGACAGGCTCCTTCACCCTCCTCCCAGACGGATGGATACTAGACAGATCACCTCATTCTTCTCGGTGCTCCCCAATGAGGGGCACCAAGCGACATCTTGACACGAGTACAAACCCCAGTTCAAATATGTCAGGACTTGGAACTCCATTTCCTACACCGAGAGACTCCTGCCTCAGGCACATCTCAGGCACCCCACATGGCAGAGATCCTCGAGGAGTCTACGCAAAGGCATTGTCTCTCTCCCGGACATCGACTTTCCAAACATTCCACAATTTCAGTTAATGGACATCGGCGCATCGCGAGTTACTTCCAATCGGCCTTGAATGTTAGGTGATGTTGTTGGGGGTGTTGCTCCTTCTTCTGCTCCCCCACACCGTCTTCCTCTTCTTCTTCTTCTCTAGTTTCTCGGCACTTGTGGCCCCTTCTGCTTCCTTTTCTTCTTCTCTTTTCTCTCTTGTTTCGGGTGACCCGTTTGGGTCCTCTTGCTGGGTTCTTTGGCTTTGTACTCTGCAGTCCCATTGACCTACTTTTGTGGTCATTTGTTGGACATTAATAAAAATTATCTTATTATTATTATTATCTGGGAGGGTAATACTCTCATCATATGCAACATGCAATCTGACCTAGCTTTCTGAACTAGGAAACATTGGAGGTCAGAGGCAACTGAAGTAGGAGGCCCATCAACAACCTCAAATTCACCACAAATATAGAGGTTGCGTACTGCAAGTCTGCGATAGTGGCAAAACCAGCAGCAAACTGACTAATGCCAAGGATGGTTTTCCAGTGGTTGTGGTGATTGTCTATGTTGTTTGCAATCAGGTGGAGGTGATTAAGAAGCGAGGACTACAAACGTGAAATTCAGTGACAAGCCCAGCACTCACTAAAGACAAAGAGGACCTAATCCTCAATTTTTTCATATATTTTGTATTAATTAGTGTATACTTACTAATAAGAACATAAGTGTATCTGTTTATGTGTGTGTTTGTTAGTGAAGTGGAGGTTCATACTTCACTTGCTATAGCAGAATGTATTCTTGATCAGAGTTGCAGTGAGGCCATTCTCTCTACTTTTATTGGTTCGGTTATGTATTCCCATCATGGATCGGTTGATGAATCTATGGATTGGTTGATGTGTGTCCCATCTATGATTTTGTTGATGTTTTCCATCTATCGGAGTGTGTGTCAAGAAAGTGCTTGCTTGAGCTATTGAGTGGTGTTTTCCCCCTATGTTTGTACTAGGGGGACATTGGTAATAATGTAGTTAGTACTCACATTATATTAGCTATTAGGAATATTATTTATATGTAAGTTGTTTTAACAACTCGCAAGAGGACATTAAGTTTTAGTTCGAGTGATAAGGCTTGACTCCTTTGTAGGAGAACAGAAGCCTATATCTGTGCTTCCCTAATGTTGAATAATATATCTCATGAAATATTTCAGATAGTTGGTTACTTGTAGAGGCCTATTTAATGGCACCTTATATGTGAATACAATCAGTGGGATACCCGCTAGTCTACTTCTGCATTCAAGAAAGAAGTCTATGATATGAGGAGAAAAATGTCACACATTCTAGTGTAGACCCGAGAAAGGAGAAGTATATCGCATTAGTGGTGTGTAGACCCCTGTCCGCTACGAAGTCTTGTACATTTAAGAGGATTGCTTGCGTGATTCCTCATTGTTGGTATCACCCTTCCCCTATATGATATAAGGGTAATCTTACCTTTTCCGCCGAGGGATTTTCAATACTAAGTCTCTTTGTTCTGAGAGTTGAGCTATAGCTTATGCATCGTAATGTTACCTTTGGTCTTTTTCATATCTTTCACAATGGTGTACCCCTTTAAATTTCCTCCTGGATTGTTGTCTTTTGTGTGGTAAAGGGGTACTTGTTCCTTGATGTAGTGGAATCAAAGAAGTCTTAGGGATTTTTCTCTTACTTATGATCTCATAAGTCTTTTTCTACTGTTGTTGATAGGAATGCACTTATTTAGCCGATGGGCTATACTGTGGAAGAAAATGCTGCCTCTAAAAAGAGCCCCATGCCGGCAAAATGTACCTCACGCCTGGGTAATGCCTTGACGCACAGGTGTGTTGAATATTTATATTAAAAGCATCGGTTATGCAGTTAGGAATTGCCTCTAACTGAATGTAAACTGAAAACTGTTTGTAACCACCTCTTCCTAATAAAATCCCTGTCACGTCCATTCTGAATGTGTGCAGACTTGTTCTTCTCTTTCCTTTCTCATTTTTCTGCTAACCTTGGTATTAGAGCCCGAGGAAGTCCTTGAAGGGTGCGGGAAAGTGAAACAGTTTGAGGAAGCCCAGATAGGGCACCAACTGAAGTCATGGGCACAAACTGTAGTCGTTTTTCGATTTCACTCACTGAAGAAGACTTAAGAGGAAAATATAACTCTGCTCGGTCAAAGTCTATACGTGTGTATAGAAGACCCAGAGAAATCACGCGAATTTTCGAAGTCTGTATTCCAATTACGATTGTGTAAGGAAGAACGATTATTACAAAGTTGTCTAATGTAGATACGTTTGGTTTACTCACGTTTTCGAGGGCAAGTACTGCGAATACTCGTCTGCAGAAGACAAATATAAATATATGAATATATATTCAGTTCGCAGACATCTGGTCGCAAGCAGAAACACAAGGGCAAGGACAGATTTTCCCCACAGTCATATGCAATAACAAGGGCAAGTCGCCGTTTTTACAGACCAAAAATTGACGGAAATACATTCGTGACACAAAGAAACCCCAGTTGCGATTTTAAATTCGTGAATCCAGTCATGATTATACAATTGTGATATCTTGCCTGCAACCTAGGGCACGAATTCCAAGTCATGGGTTACTCCAGTCGTGGTGGAAGGGCATCAATTATCCCAGTCGAGGCCAGGATAAGACTCTTGGTATTGTTTATTATTTCCATTTTTTTTTTTTTTTGGAATAATAAATGGCAAATATATTGAACCTAATTTTGTCAAACTCACAAAAGTTAATGGGCACAAATTTCAATGTATGGAGCCATAAGATTCTGACACTTGCAAAATTTTGTGATTGTGATAAGATAATCATGGGTGGCGAAGGCAGACCTGCTGCGAACTTCGCAGATTATGACAAACGTCATAAGGAGGCTCTCTTACTTTTAAAATTATCAGTATCGGATGATTTGATATCTAAGGTCCGGAATGCCACTAGGGCTAGTGTGTTGTAGACTAGTCTGAGGGATAAATATCAGAGGTCAAAAAAGAGTCAGATTTTATACCTGAAGAATATGCTCTTTTCCATAATGTTACAAGGTGGATCGTTGTTTGCGCACCTACTTCGGATGAAAGACCTCCAAAACAAGTTATCTTCCATCAACAAAAAGGTGGACGACGATAATATGGTGGTTCTGGTTCTAAACAACTTACCATCTTCATATGGGTCATTTGTAGAGGCATTCCATTTAATGGCTAAAAGTCAAACTCTCACGTTTGACAAGGTGAGTTCCTACCTATTGCAAAAGGAGCGGAGACAAATTCAAGCAGAATCCAGTTGTGACCAATCAGAGAGTGCTCTTGTCACACAGTCAAAAGGAAAGTGGAGACGTCATTCTAGTGAGTCCTTCACTTGGTATTAGGTCACATGTTATTATTGTCACAAGGTTAGGCACCTTAAGAAGGATTGTCGAAAGCGGAAGTATGATCTTTCGCAACAGAACAAAAAGCCATGTGATGAGGAACATGTGGCAGCAGTTGTTGAAGAACGGAATTCGGATGATTGGCATGCTCTTTATTGTCTTACGACATCATGTTCATCTAACAGTGGTACTAGTTGGATCATTGACTCCCGCACATCCACACACTTTTCATGTCACAAGGACTAATATGTTTTATTTACTGCAAATATATGTTTTGAATCAGTAGTACTAGTTGATGGAGAATCACTTACAATAGAAAGGATAGGAGATATATGCATTGTATTGAATAATGATCATAAACTGTTGGTACGGAATGTTAGATATGTACCTTCTTTACAAAAAAATATTCTATCTATTCGTCAATTAACTGAAAATCCCAATATTTATGTGGATTTTATGTGGGAAGAAGTGTGTTGTCTCTAATGTGAAACAAAGACGGATGATTGCCCTTGGTATTGGGCAAGGTGGCCAATATCGGCTTGTTGATCCTGCTACGATCAACATGAATGCACGTGTGGAGGACAGCTCCACCATACAAGATGTGTAGGAGGTTGCAATGCCTTGGGAGGAAGCCATTCCTCATAGATTTGTTGACTTGGATATAGTCAACCTACATGCACTTATTATGGAGGGAATATCCACTATACCAGATGTACGGGAGGCGGACATGCCTTGCGAGGATGGATTTCCTCATTCTAAAGAACAGTTTGTTGTGGATGGAGACTCCACTATTCCAGATGCACTAAAGGTGCATGGTGAGATGGCATGCCAAGCCACTCACTCAGAGGTACTTGCTCAAAGGATAGTAGAGCATGAACAATTTGCTCATTGTGTTGTGAAAGATCTTTCCCAACAAAGGGGGTAAATGAGCAAATAAATGAGACGAAGGAGTTAGTAGTTTTCACTCCTACTACGGAGATGGTTATTTCTCCCACTGCTAAGACGGAGATGTTTGTTTCTCCTACTATTGTGGAGTTGGTTCTAACTCCCATTGCACAAATGATCACATTTCGGTTGCTTCTCTCATTAGCAACTCAGTTTGATTTGAAGGCACTTCACCATGTTTTCTGAAAAGGTTGGATGAGAACTACATGGTGTTGCATGGGCATGATCAAGGTGACTTAGATTGTAGGCTAACCGAGTCTCTATATAGACTCCAACAGGCTACACAAGTCTGGAACAAATTTCTCAATCCCCCCGTCCGAGTTTCTAATTCCGGCACTCTGCAGATGGGGCTAACACTCTCAGCGATTGATGATTCATTGCTGGTCAATGAATCACATAACGAAGAATCAATGGCCTACTTGCCATATCCTCTGTTCACACGATCAGATTTCTATTTTGCGGTACTTCATTCAACAACCGCAACACAACAATGAGCAGTGATTTCAAAGCACCACCTATGGCATAGTCTATAGATCTAATGACTAAACATATGGGCTTTAGAACATTTGTAAAATTTCGGGACAAACTTGGTATTGTTTCCAGTTTAGTCATTAAGAGGGGGTGTTGAATATTTCTATTAAAAGCATCGGTTATGCGTTAGGAACTACCTCTAACCGAATTTAAAATGAAAACTGTTTGTAACCACCTCTTCCTAATAAAATCCCTGTCACGTCCATTACGGATGTGTGCAGATTTGTTCTTCTCTTTCCTTTCTTAGGTTTATATTAACAAGGTGAAGTTTCACGCCGGTGAGATGTTTTTGCTCGAAATAAAGTGAAAAGCATATATGCAATTCCCAATGCACACCGTGGCACGATTCAATTGACCACAACCCTAACTCCCAAGAAAAGCTGTTGAGATTGTCTCCTAGTCGGTCTACCATTCGTGCATGTATTTGCTCGGATGGTTTGGTGTGGCTGAGAAATTGTTTTTAGGGAATTTGTGTTGTGCCGCACCGCAAAATTAGCCAAGTCACATCAATATTTAGTGGCTATTCCCGCTCACTTGCCCAAGTGATAAGGATAAATTAAGTTCCAAATTCAATGTCATTTGGTGAGATACGTTTGGTGTCACCTAGATTTCACCCGAAATCTGCGACTACCCTATCCAGAAAAAATTTCGTACTTTTAAAATAATAGGTCGTTTTGTGTTTTTATTGCCTGAAAGTTCTTGTATTGCGTCAAGATAATCCCAAAGAGCCATATTAGCCTTTTTCGCCAAATACCCAGATGCTCAAAGTTGTTATATTCTGTCGTCGGGATTTGTCTGCGGGAAATTTGTATTTAATTATTTTGAGCCCCGTATGAGGCTATTTGCGCTCTGTTTTAACTCTGTTATGATCGAATATGTCATTACTCTTATGTACCAGAAGGGTTTTAACTTGGAATAAGTTTTGGGCTTTATTTGTGACTTTTGGCAATTTTTCGTGTTTTTGTGTTGTCCCGTTTCATTTTTTGTGAAATTTCTCTAGAACAATTCATTTCTTAGGGTAAGCCCGATTTTGGTGGAGCAAATTTGGAAAACATATACGCACATTATGCCCGGAGGAAGTCGCCATCGGAGGTCTGGATCACTGGGAAAAAGCGAAGTCATGCATGGAAAAGCCCCTGCGGGGATGGGCGCATTTTTGGAAAACAAAGGATTTAAGCTGCAATGGGAAAAATAGAAGCCGCAGGCAGGGTGGGAATTTTATACCTACCTAGCAAGGTACTTTTTCCCGTGTTATAAAATTCACTTAAGCTGCAGTGGGAAAGTTAGAGGCCGCGCGGGGGGGAGAATTTATTCCCGCCTTTGCAGGGTGAAAATTCCCATGATAAAATAAAAAGAAAGTGACTTAAGTGAAATCATGGGATTTTAGTCCCTGCTTTGTAGGGTAAATAATATCATTGTCAAAGTCAAATCACTTAAGTGGATCATGGGATTTTGGTGCCTGCCTTGCAGGGTAAAGAATCCCATTGTGGAAAAATTCCTAAAAATAGAATTATATGTGCAAAAAAGTGCGCCCCCTTTGGTGAGATGATGGAAGACTTAAATTGATTATTTTAATTAATCTTTCCTCTCAAAAAGTGCGCCCAAGCTTGGAGGAAGTCAACAAGTCAAAGAGGAAATAAAAGAAAGGATTAAAAAGCATTAAATTTAATTTATTTAGTGGCTGCCCCCTTCCTCTCAAAAAGTGCGCCCCATTTAGGAGTTATTTAATGTTTTTAAAGGCATTAAAACATTAAATTAATTTCTATTTTCAGTGGCTATGGTCAAAGCACACTGTGAAGCTTAAGTGAAGTGATGTGTAAAGGATTAAATCGGATTAATTTAATTTATTGGATAGTTGTCCTTAAACATGCTATTTTTAAAAGAGAAAAGCATGATTTTTAATTAATTAATTGCCTTTAATTGTTAGGGCAATTATTAATTATAGAATTGTGAAGGTTATATAAGCATGCGCAGCCATATGGGTGAATTATTCAAATCACAGGTAAAGAATTACAGCCAAGTGGAAAAGTGTGCCCCCATTAGAAGAAGGATTTTGCTCAGACAAGGTGACAACAAGGCTAAAAGCTTCCAGATTTGGCGCATGCTTTGAAGGAGGTTGATCTTTGTCTACATAATTGTTTGCATATGTGTTACAGGTGCTCAGGTGTTGTTGAAAGGATTCATGCTCTCTTTATGTGCAAATTAAACACCAATTTTTGGGGCAGCGGGCTTGAAAAGTGCAGATTTTTACAATTAAAATTCACTATTCATTCTCCGGTGGCCATTTTTGTCTGAATAAATTGCAGGAATTCAATACAGGTGCTTTACAAAGGAAAATGAGCTTTTATCAATGTCCAATACATTGCATATATCCTCCGAATCTGAAGAATTGTCCAGATCTGCACCAATTTTGAAGAAATCCGGCCAAGTAAGAAGAAAAAGAATTATTCAGACGAAGATAGACAAAGCCATGGCGAAGGGAGATGAAAAAGAAAGCACGATGGAGTCATGCATTGCTTCCAAACTTGCAGACATAGGAGACACAGATCTAGGCCCGAAACCTCTTGCCGATTTGATTGATAGATCCAGAGCAAGAAAGACTTCACTCATGCATGCGGTTAAAAGCAGTGGAATTATCCGAGCTGCAGCTTTTCCATGTACAGCCCAATTGTCAGAGTTCATGATGGAGTGTGCTAGATCTTATCATCCTTCATCCAAATCAGTGCGTGATGCTTCAGGAAAGACAATAATTCGTTTGGACGCAGAGTTCATCAATTATTCTCTGAAGATTCCAGTGCGAAAGGTGGTGACTTCTATTAGCATTCGGGATGCCGACGGTAGATGGGAGAAGTATAGAGCGATTGCGCGAGCATAATGAATACCGATACATGAAGAAGCCTAGATCCCCTTCAAAGTTCGAGAACTCTTCCACGATCCGATTCGGTACAAGAGGTAGATGATGTCGTCAAATTGCTATGCGGGATGAATGGCGAAGCGAATGCCTACACTTTCCGTACATGGATGTATGCTTTCATCGAACCATTGAAATCAACAAGGTTGATTCTATAATCAATTGGTTGGAAATTATTAGCAACATCGGTGAGCAACCGGGCGTGAAGCGTACTTTCTTCGAGATGACTTCATACTTGGTGTATCTTTGCTGACTTCACAAGGCGTCTTTTCCAATTTGGATAGATGTGGTGTTCTTTCCAAGGACCCCATTTTCGAGTGCTACCCATGACTCACCGCACTGCGTGCGAGAAAGACTTCAAAGTGATCAACGATGACTTCTTCTACGATTTCATCTGCAGGCTAGACAAAGACTTGAAGGCCAACAGGGTAAGCAAGGAAGCATGGGAAGTTGTGTCCAAGATTGGCAGTCTATTCATTCAATTTGCAGATTTCACATACCTCAGGGTTACGAGCTTTTCTGGAGAACCTATAAAGATGCCCAGGTATCCGAATGATAGATTGATCGCCATGGAGCTGAGCAGGCAACTTGTGGAGTTACACGACCTTCAGTCAAAGCGGCACAAGTCTACGGGCTTCTTCCCAATCACTGTGGGATATTACAGCTGCATTAGCATTCATAGAGCTCGGGGGATGGAAGCACAAATGTTATCCGAGTATGAGCAAGAGTTCTTCCCTGCACGGCTGAACTTCGATCCATTTGGAGTAGCCAGGAAGACAATCTCCCAGGAGTACGCACATGTGCCTTCATTAGAAGATTTATGGATGAAGTGCAAAAGTGAGTACGAGGTTCGAAAAAAAGAGATTTCAAGAAGCTATCAAAGAAAGTAAGTGTTCGACTTTGGACTAGCGCGGATACCTGCGGATCTTAAAGATGATGGGAATGTGGTACTTGACACTTACCATCAAATGGGAGGAGATAAAGCCATACTGCAAAATAACATAGGAGGCTACAACACAATTGAAGAAAGGTCGGGAGTTGTGTTGGTGAATACTTCAAACTGGTTGCTGACGAAGGGATATTGCCTTGATGAAGCATTGATGAATCAAGTCACGAGCAACTTCGGGGAGATTCCCTCAAGCGAAAGCACGGAGGAGAAAGCAGCAAGAAAGTCGAGAAGTTGAAAGTGCATAGAAGATCTCAATCCAAGGAGAGGATCACTTCTACGACCATGACTTTAACTCCGGTTTCTCCAGTACCCAGTGCTTCACCAACTATTGCACCGCAGCAGCAGGATGCTTCCATGCCTCCACTAAATCCAGCGACATTCATCTTCTCCTTCAGCCACTTCGTTCAGCGCCTGTTCCAAAGGATACGTTGAAGCTGCAGATGGCGGAATTCGAAAGGGCTTTGTCCTTGGATGACTCAGAAGATGGCAGCCATAACACTGTGGCACTTTCTGACGGAGAGGATGCAGAGCGGAAGATGGTAGTACACTCAGTGACTTCTCATTCTCCGAGAAGTAACTTCTCGGAATGGTTGGCTTCGCAGTTGGTTCCAGAAGCGAGAATGGAGATGAACTTAGAGGAGCACGACTTGCAGCTACTCCAGAATGCAGGCGAGAAGAGAGAAGGCCTAAAGTTGCCAAAGCAACTTCTAGGTTGATCATCAAGGATTCGGGAAAGAAGTTTCTTTGAGATATCAATTCCTGAGAAGGAAAGATAGAGGATCTCACGGCGGAAGATGTAACAGTGACCAAAGTACCCCTCGGTCAAGCCACCACTGAAGGATTGAAGCAGGACACGCAAACATTGATGGATGCTTTATTCCTTAGACTTGACAGTGAAAAGGCGGAGAAAGAAGAGCTGTAGAAACAAGTATCTCAATTATGTGAGATCATAGCCAAGGTTGCTAAACCTTCCATTGACCCATTTCAGAGCGGGTGAGTGATCATCTTATGCGAGTAATGGAGGACGCAAGCAATCAAGTAAAGGTTATTGACGAATGGAAGGATTTGATTATTCAAGCTTCGCTGACTTGGAGAAGTACTAGCCCGCCTAAAGGTTATGAACGATGCAAGAAATCAACTAAATCAAGCGATGGCAAACATAGAAGGCATGAATACAATTGCAGAGAGTAACCTGAGTATTTTGGCCGAGATCAACAAGTTGCCGGGAGATGTATTGATTGCGGAACAGATTGTACCGGACGAATCAGTCGAGAAGGGGAAGCAGCTAGAGTTTGCAGTATCTTTCCGTTTGGAGATCTACAAAGTTTTGCTGAAGAGGATGCAGGCACTTGAGAGTAGAACATCAGATTTACCAAACAAAGTGTCATTTCTTTCATTGAAGAGATAATGGATGGGAATGTCACTTCATATGTGCGGATCGTCTCAACTAAGGTGCCTAATTCCCTGGAAGGTTCTCTTCTGATGGTACAAAAGAAAATTGATAAAGCTACCAAGCCTTTTACGATGAATTCTATCGGTGGGTGGTGGCTGCTGCGCAGACATTCGAGTTTGGGCCGAGCTTGGAAGATGTGGAATCGTGCATCAAAGTGTTGAATGAAGGGTTGCTGCAATTCGGGATGAGAGAAAGAAGCGATGGCTAAAGCAATTGGTGGAGAGATCTTTGAATTACATGTTCGACAAGTATATCCGATATCAGAACAAGAAGAAGACATAAATGTTACATTTGGCATGACTTCTTCTATTTCTTTCTTCTTCTATTTTCTATGTTCCAGGATGAAATTGTAAAATTTCTAAGTTATTGGTTTTACAACCATTACTTAAAGTCATGTGGAACCATTCTATTAGTTAAGTGATACATGTGTCACTTAAGGAGAAGATAGTTAAGGATGATTGCCAAATGTCATCGTTACTTGTTTATGTTTCAGTTCAGTTTGAGTTTTCCATTTGTATTTTCCCTCCTACATTCTATAAGTAGGAGAAGAACCTCCGGGTTAATGATCAATCGAATTTGTAAGCAAAGAATCGATCTGTGTTCTAGACTTTGTCTTTGAACCCTTGAGAGCAACTTGGAGCAAAGGAATACAAAGGAGCGGAGTTTAGGAGAACTTTGTGTCATGGTGTACTTTGTTTCTTGCTTTTCATCTTAGATCTCTTAATAAAGCTGTGTTATTTTAGATTTGGATCTAGAGTGCCTTTGTTTTATAATTCGTGTGTTCATATCTGTTAAGTTTCTTCTATGTGCTGTGCAATTAGCTCTACTATCTACTAATTGGGATGCACATCTTCCCCATTTCTTCTCACGAATTTCCTTTACTTCCTTCATCTATAACTTTCCTTTCCTAAGCAATTTGCTTTACTTTGCTGAGAACTTTTTAGTCATGGTTCATGAACTAAGTGGTTAAATAAAACCCCGATAGATAATAACACATTTTTATTGACAAATCGACACGGGAGCCTCACCGGTTAAATGAGGAGATTTATCTCATGATCGCCTAGGTTTGATGCTATGCAAAATCTAGCCAACAACGTTGAAGCTTTTCCAAGAATCCATCGAAGAGTCTATTTAGGTTGTGTGGTGTTTGAAAGTTACCAAGTGACTCTATGAGATGCCATGCTCTCTCGCTTTGCAAGTTGCGCAATGCATCCCGATCTTATTGAATTTAAGCTGTGTTGAATTTTCCTACAAATTGAATTTGATGAGGTCACACAATCCAACCTCTGCAACAAAGCAAATAGTGAGTAATTTGTTTTATTTGGTATTAAACAATACAATCGGTGGTTTGAAATTTACATTGTATTAAACAATACAATTAGTGGTTTGATAATTTTTCCCTCTACACTCATCGCGCCCGGTTACGACTTATAGATCAAACTAATCGGCATCCTATATTCATCCTCGCTTCAACCGTATTATCATTGCATTCTTCCATGTTTCGTTATCTGCAATTATTGTATAGACATCTTTTCCTTTGTTCACTTTATGTGTTTCATTTCTTCATATGAGGTTTTCTACAAAGAATTGTCAAATCTGTTTTGGTAAATTTACCACTCTATGCATACGCTATAATAACGGTAACTGTGGTGACGAGATTTCGTTCGGGCATTTGGTCGAAACAGTTTCCATGAATCATTCAAACTACACTACAACGTTTGACATACATATTGATGAGGTTGTTTCCTACAAAAACATCATTTGAAATTTCAGTTTTAACTTTTATTGACGTGGGCGTGGATGTTTTTTCCACTTGCCATAGATTTTTTCTTGATACTGATCCTACAAGAAATCCAAAATGTCCCCCGATCCCTTGTTCAAACACTTAATATTCGTGGATTTCATTTTGACCATAGGCTAAATGTGTTAACCATTTGCAATCTGCAAAGAGAAGGTGACAAAGTGTGTGGTGGAAATGTTTGAAATTTTATTATTAGTATTATACTAGAAGCCCCTATCCAGCATAGAATCTTCACCCCAACAAGGTAAAATGCAACAAATTGAGTGAACAGCAATAAATGAGTTTTAAACTGAAAAAAGATGATTCATATACCCAGTTTAAATGGCCAACCTGATAGGAGATCTTCCTTAAGTGAACATCCATATAACCAAAGCAACAATAAATTTCCATTACATAAGAACATTCTTGCACAAAAGGCCTAATAGGAAATATTGAAGACTTGCTTCTAAATTGATTAGTTATACAACCAACATGATAAAAGAATCAAATAAATGAGCTCAATGCAATGTTTCACCAAATCCCTTTTTGATGGGGATGTAGACAAGTGCGTAAATGCACTACCGCGGTAATATATTACAATCTTTTTGCGTCAATAGGGGAGGAGTCGACCTGGAAGTGGCCCTCTCACTAACATAATGGTCGATTGGTTGCAAGATACGTATGTTTTTTTGCTCTTCTCGCCCATGGAAATTGCAATGTTTCCATGTCATGAGATTGTTGGTTGGTGGAGGCCTTCATTGGCTTTTAACGGCTTCAAACAACCAAGAGGATCCTTTACCGACCGGCGGTCTAGGCAAATTCTTTCGGATCTTTATGAAAAACTGATTTTCTACCACGACAACGTTAAATAAGCATAGCTAAATGAAAAGCGTTACAATTTCACAAACCTTGGCAATTTTAACATTATAAAGATTACAATGAGAATATTCAAAATAACATTATATAAACAATTAATAAATATTTACATAACAATGTTAGTATATTTAAATAAATACATCAACAACGATGTTAATAATTATAATGAAGATATTCAAAATAATAATTAATAAATGATAAATATTAACATAGCAATTTTTAATAAACATATATATAAATACATCGACAATGATGTTAATGAATATTATTATTGTTTCATGTTTCCCACGAACACATAGTTGGCGTACACGAGTAAGAAGATATAACTCTCACTCCTCCATCTTGACTTAGGTGACGCCACCGGAGGGCGACTAACATGCATGGTGATGCAGCTCAATGCATCTTGGAATTGCTTTCACAACTCTAAAAATGCACATTCAATCAAAAATCAAACCCGCCTAAGTCAGCCTACCTTGGTCTACGGTAATATCTTACGATTCTTGTGCCAATTGGGGCGAAGCTGCTGCACTGGAGGTGGCCCTCTCACTAACATAATGGTCAATTGGTTGCAGGATGCATATGTTTGTTGCCTTCCTACCGAGGTCGATATGCCTCTTCGTGGCATCTTGGAATTGCTTCGATGACTCTACAAACTTTATGTTCCTTATTACCTAATGTCCAAATAAGCACCCATGCTTATTCGAACAGCTCATTCAAGTTTTAGATTTGGGCGGTTCGGATTCAAAGTCCATGGAATAGAAGAATTCGGTGTTCCACAGAATGAAGGTGTAATGTTCTACGAGAAAAAATGAAGGAACATAGTGTTCCATGAAAAAATGAAGGAACATAGTGTTCGCGGAAACGATAAGAAACTTAGTGTTCCATGGAAATCAAAAATGTAGTGTTCCGCGGAAGTTAGGACCTTAGTGTTCGCAGAAACCGAAAAGTGTAGTGTTCTACGGGTTTGCCTAACCCACGTAAAAAAGGAACATCACCGCGGAGAAATATGTCGTGAAACAAAGACTAAGTACTATGCGGCATTGCGTAGAAAGAAAAGTGAAGTGCATGAGTGTCGAAGAAGTTCACAAACAAGCGCAAGGTTGAAAGACCGTGGAGAAAAGCAAAGTGAAACAAAAGAAAAGTTGTAGAACAATGAAAAGTCAAGTAACAAAGGAAAAGTTGTGGAACAAAGAAAACTCACACAAAGAAAGTTGTGGAACAAAGAAAACTTGCACACAAAGGAAAAGTTGTGGAACAAAAAACATCGTGCAACAAAGGAAAAGATGCGGAACAAAGAGATTCAGTGTATCAAAGGAAACCCGCAGAACGAAGGAGCGGTTGTCTACGGACAAGGCAAGTTAAAAGTGCATGACAAAGGAGTTATGGGAAAGAGTCAAACATCATGGAAGAGGCTCATGAAAGGTGAAGTATGACTCGAGGATCAAGGAAAGAAAGAAAACAAGTCCGCGGATCATTCAAAAGCTATTAAAATCCACAAAAGACCATGGAAATCAAAACATGGCCGCAAACCACAAAGAATGAGTTCATTTCTCGTACGATCGAGATAGACGGACTCTTGGCCCAATGGGTAAGGCACTAATCCTAAGTGTCATGTTGGATCTATGTGTCAATGCCTTGTTTATATGTTTGCATGTAATTTTCTAAGTGGGGTCCACATGTACCCACTCTTTTGAGATATTTTAAATAATTTATTTAAGTCACCCAAATTATAAATTTATTTTAATAAAGTGACTCAACTTTATTAAAATTAAGTTAATTTATTAATGTGACTTAATTTAGTCCTAATGTGATGTCATAAGAAACCCTAACTACTTTGTAACCAACTTTTGGGTTATAAAAGCAAGTTAGAGCTCATTTGTAAGGGACTTTTGGAGAAAGGAGAAAAATATTGTTTGTAGAGAGAACTAATGAGAAACTTTGTGTTCTTGTGCAAAGAGGAATAAAGGAACATTTATGGAGAACTTTGTGTCTTGTACTTGTTTCTTTTCTTAAGCATTTATTATTCCTATGTTTAATGAATGTGAAAGCTCTTTCTCTCTATGGATTCTACGCACCTTTTATTCAATTGTCATTCATATACTCTAATGGTTTCTAAAGTACATTCAAGTTTATGATCTGCATTTTCTTAATCTTGCATGTACCCCTTTCTTACTTCCTCATTCATTCTCTCTCACTTTCATTTTCACTTCTTCCTTCCATCTTCTTATCCACTTCCTTTCTTACCAAAACCCCCAAGTACAATTTTGAATGTATAGTTGTATATAAATTTTGGTTTTCAATAAGGGCAACCTCACCCATCATTGAGGAGGGACTTTATCCCCTTTACATTGTTGCCATATTTTGCACACGTGCAAAATCACATGCCAACACTTCCCATTGCTCGTTTTTGTGAAGGGACGTAGAGCAACTTGAACACTCTCCATACAGTTCTTTTCACCATGCAGGGTGAATTCACACTTCTTTCTATTCTCCTCGGCACATTCCACTTGGGGACTGATCACCCCAAGTCCTTCCAACCAGTTCTGGCACAAAGTTCAACAAATCTCTAAACAATCAATAAGCAGGAGTACTTTCTCCCCTTCTCTCGTTAAACAATCAGAGTACACTTTCTTTGGTTTTGCTTTTATACCTATATGTTGTTATTTTCATGCTAAGTTTAAAATTTCCAAGTTAAAATTCGATTTCCTATACTATGGACATTGACTACATTTTTCTTTGCAGGTACTAATCTTGGCAAAACAAACACAACAGAACAAAGAAAAAGTCCTAGCAAAAGCACAAAGTCAGAGGAAAGACAAAGTCTATTTACACACTCAAGTAACTTTTCCTTTAAGTAATCAATTTTAATTTCATACTTAAAGAGGGGGCAAATGCAAAAACTCATTTTAGTAATTCATGTCTTATGCAACAATACAAATTGTACAACACTTTTGCACTAGCCCACACTCGCTCAATTTGACCAATTATGTTATCCCTAGCTATATCTCACTCATCCTTGCTTACACTAACCTATTTGTCCACATAATGGTCACGTTAATTCATAAAATCAGGCTATAGCCTCACATATGAATGATCCAATTTTCAAATTACTCGCACATGCATTTAGGACCATAGGTCGACACTGACGCTTTCATCCCTTTCCCTCCAACGACATTTTTCTCAATTTGAACTTCTTTGTTACAATCCTAGTCGGTTTTACCTAAGTTTTTCAAATCCATAACGCATAAATAAGCAAGTTATTCATCTCTTATTAAGATAGCATTCTATATACTTGGGCACCTAACATTTTAATGAGAAAATACTAAGAGAAATCATAAGGAAAGCCACTCAAGACTCCCTTCACCATTTTGTCACATACACTTGGATATTCATTTTAGGGCAATCCTATACTCGATTTGCAAGCACAAAGAGCACATCACTTCAAGACAAGCTAGGGAAAAGGTCAAGCACAATCACATGGTGTTGCAAGCTCGTGGTTATCAATATGGTTGCATACATTCCAGATATCACATGCTAAGAAAGAATGACATGTGGTTTGAGCCCTCTTCGGAGTTGTGGCGACATTAGTGGTGCATGGGGGTTCTTGAACCCAACTAATGTTTGTTTTGCAAGACTCCCTCACCATACAGGGTTTTGAAGATTCCATCAACTGCACAACGAACATTGCACAGTGTTAAAGGTCCAATTGCATGCAAGAACAAATCAAGAGACAACGCATAGAACTAGAAAGTTTTAGGAGTTGAAAGTATAAAGGCGAAGCATACAAAAGGTTCACAGCACCCATACGCTTGTTCCATGCCATACGCCTTGGTCTGGGCAGCGTTATAAGACATAATTGTAGAGACGAAGCTTTATCAAATCAGTTCCAACCCCTTTCAGTCATCAACCTGATCTAGATTAGCACACAGCCCATAGTATCAGCTAAGTCTTCTTCTCCCTCTCACTGCTAGTACTTTGCTTCATTATCTATTGTTATTTATCTTCATTCATGTATTATCCTAATATTGTTGCAATTAGCTTTGGAAACTAATTGATTAGGATAATATACCATTGGTTACTACCCCTATAAATTTAACCATTTAGGTTAAATCACATCCATATGAGGTCGTTCATGGTTGGGAACTACCTAATTGATTTCGACGCCACAAAGGGAGTATAAAAGAAGGTTTTCTTGGTTCATTTGGTGATCATCTTGTCAAAATTATACTTGCATGGTTTTTGGGCTGATTGCTCAATTCCTTCCACTAAGAGGCAAGAATCCTTTGGTTTCGCATACAAGGAGGACAAAACCTTTCCTTATTCAATTGAAGAACGAAAAACTCTTTAATTGTTGGTTCATAAGTGCCTCAAAGAGAGTAATGTTGCTAGTTTTCAGCTAGGGTTTGATTGGAGAAGAGCTGGTAAGGTTTGAATATCATTTTTAGACCCTCTCCTAGGGTAGCGACTTGCTTGGAGGAGTTGGGTGCCATCTAGGGCACATTTCTTCATTTGGATCTGATATCCATCTTCCTCATAATTTTAGAGGCTCATTTCATACTTTTATGGTATTTTTGGGGCTTATAACCTTTATTTCCAGCCACTATTGTGGCCTTTATTTCTGATGTCATTAATTTAATTACAGCTGTATATATCTTCATAATTTGCACATATTTTGGAGTACTTTGGCTTGGTATTTGTTCCATTTATTGAATATAGAATTTTGGAGAATTTGTACACCTATTCGAGTTTGTTTAGACGGTGTTTGAGGCCCTAAAAGTGCAAATACAGTTCGCTGCTAGGGTTTCTAATATTTTCTGATTGGCTGTCATAAAAATCAGATTACTCTCAATTGGGATTGGAGTTATTTCTTTGTTTTTAGTTTCATCCCGGAAAGGAACATTACAAGTATAGACAACAAAGATTTGTGATGTGAAAAAAGAAATCATATTAAAATTTAGAATACATTGTACATTTCTTTCTTGCATTGATTTGCGGGTTAAATTTCGATTTCGATTTGCATTAAGGCCAAAATTTAAACTCTAGTTTTGTTGCAGCAAAGAAATCAATTGCTCATAATTACAATGTATGGAGTCATTGTTGGAAGCACAATGTATTGAGAGGGGGAGTGAATCAGTCCTACAAAACTTTCAATTAATTTACCATTTCATACATTCATCATTGCATTCATTCATTTAACATTCATAACCATATGTGTGCATTAGGTGTGTATTAAGCATTCACAACAACATGAAACAAAGATGAAGACAGGTGGACACCATATATAAGTGGAAAACCCTCATGAGGAAGAAAACCCACTGAAACTTTGTTGATATTACTCACAACAAAGAAATTTAGTGAAGCACCAACTTCACAAGGAGCACCAACCCCTAGTTTAGTAGAGCACCAACCCTACAAGGAGCACCAACCCCTAATTTAGTGAAGAACCAACTCCACAAGGATGCTACAACCCCTAGGATGACCAAGCACTAACTCAGCCACCTAAAGATGTTTGATCTCTGATTTTGTTGTTGCCACAACTGATGGAGATCACTTATTCAACTCACAAACCCTTTCTCAAACCCTAGGTCTTTAATCTTGCACAATCTTCTTCTTTCTCAACTTGTCTTGGCTCTAAACACTTGCACACATGCCTTCAATCAATCCTCAACCTGTCATGCTCTTCCTCAGCCTTCAAATCATGTACACACACTCGCAAATCACTCTCCTCTAAGTCACACTTTTTCCTCCAAGAGCACTAGTCCACAAATGGACTCAAAACACAAGTTTGACATGTTTTTCTTCATTCAAACATGAGAGAGGTAGGTCCCTCATGACTAATTCGACTCATACATCTTAAATGCATCCCAATAACATCATTACAATGGTCACATATGACCCATATAGGTTGGCCATGCCAAAACCATCATCCATGCACCAAAACTCCTCAAAACCCTATCACTAGGATGAGAAAAATCACCTCATTCCAAAACCATGCTTATTCAATCTCCCATATTCACCAAACATGAGTAATATATCATTTAAACATCAACCATGGTCGCAATTTACTTGAACCAATCAGATTATTTCATTTAATGGGCCCACTGGCTCATTACCTTCACAAAATAGTTGTTTCCAACAACTTGAATCTTCCTTTGGGCCTCAAGACCCTCAAGATGAACTCAACTATGGCATGTGATAACTCAATAGAAATACCAGAACCTGTAGAACACTTCTAAGAAAGTTAGAGCTCATGAAACAATCATATGTTCAAACCACATCAACTTTTGCCTTTACCAAAACAAGTTGCCCAAAAACAGTTTTGCAAACTCAACTAGTTTGCACCCTTTCTGAAACATTCAAGACCTCTAAATGCATTCGCTAGATGTCAAATTCATCCCTCTTCACTTTCCAGGTGGTAACAAACATCAACTCAACCATCTCATGCTCCAACCAACTCATTCTTTCGGTCAAAACAGAATTGTCTTTGAAAATGCAACTACAAACTTCTTCACAAAATGACTTGAAAGACACATCAAATGACCTCACCAAGAATCAGTCCATCCATCATGGAAATCTCTCTCGAATTATCTTTCCATAACATATTATAACTCCTTCCAACTCCAAGTGGAAGGCCTTCAACCAAGCCAATCTCGAAAACTGTTTTTAAGCCTTCTTGGACTCAATAAGCGACAAGTAGCTCAACATGTTCCATCACACCAAAATCCACTTTCAAGCTTAACCAAAGCATGGAACACACTTAGACATGATTCCTAAGCACTCGAAACCTTCTCCACTCATGAACCACTCGGACTTATCACTTTACCTTATCAAGCTACTTGCACCTTTGCTAGATTGAGCATCTTCCATATTTGACCTCCAAAAACAGGTCATAATTTTTGCATACAATATCAAAACATCAACTTTGATACAAAGAATAGAAATCTCTCTGAACCGACTTCACAACACAACTTGAATCACCTCCTAACTTCTCCTATAGCTCCCGATATTCAACTTTTACTAAAAGCTACTCCAAACTGCCCCAAAACTCAGTCCTCATAAATAGGGCACACTTTGCACTTTTTCCACACAGCCATGACCTAAAACCTTCATGGACATCAAGAACAACTCCAGGGCTATCATAAATGGCAATATAGTCTTTACCTCATTTGGGAAATTTCTCCTTAAACCTGCAACTCTTCGTAAAAACAAACCTTTTCAAGTGGGGCCCACAAACTGTCACCTACTCTAACATACCTTTCTGGAAAGTTGGAAGAGTCCTCTACAACATCCAATCATCACATCTCGCACAACAAATCAAAAGCTGCGATGGTATATTCACTTTTCTACAAGTTGCACCTAGCTAGGGTTTCAAACCAACTTAGCTTCTTAACGATGGTTCATAAAAATGTGATGATCAAACAACCTCATTCTTTTTGTGAAAGCTTCATAATTGACCTAAGAATTATGCCAAAGATCTCAAGTCCCCATCCAAAGCATACAGTTCACAAGGAGCATCAAAAAGTCCAACTTTGTCTTAAAAACACACTGTTACTTACCCAGTTTCATCAAAACTTGCATATCTTCAAATTCCTTTAGCATATTGACCTAAAACTTGTCATGAAGCATAATGACAACATCCTCTAACTGTCCATACTCACCATCTAGCCCAAATATGTCTCAAACTCTCCATCCAATCTCATTTGCATTTGTTTACCTGTCTGTTTCTCATTGTTTGCTTCCCAAGGACCTCATAGAAGCACCAAACCACTGAATGCAAATCTAAAACTCACCATACATGCCCTGTTTACCATCATCATGTTGTTACCATGCTCCAACAAGACTGATTTGGTCTAAATTTCACATCTCTACCTCATTATGCATGTTCCACAACAAGAAACAAACCACGAAATGACACGACAACCTATAAACTAACCATGTTGACTCAATATAGACCCATAGACACTCATGACACATCATTAGGACCATGTATGACCTCATGACACACTCCAACCAGCTTGGGAGACCTCATACTATGACTCAACTCACTAGACCATGTACCAGGACACCCTAGAACACTCCAAATCATGACACAACCACTCATTCTTCATGCTTGACACCGAACAACATCATAGGGAGACTCACATGACACCCTTTTCCATCAATGGAGTTGACATCAATGACAACACAAACACACAATGGCCAACAATCTCCCCTTTATCATTGATGGCAACCATCTTCAGAAACATTGATGGCAACCATCTTCAGAAACATTGATGGCAACCAACATGACCAACACCTACATGACCTTTTTCCATGTTTCTGATGCCTCTCTCCCCCTTTGCCATCTATGACAAAGACTACAATGATACAACTATATGGAAATGACAGCACACAGTGGAAACAATGCACAAAAACAACTTAATTGACTCAATTAGCTCCCCCTGGGACTAAGATGTCTCTTCTTTGACTCCTTTAGCAGCAACTAGTGATCCTTTGGACCTGTAATGATCACCTACAAAGCTCCCCCTGAGCTGATACACCTTCATTTTGCCTTTATCCTTGTTCAACATCTCCTTCTAGGTCTATCCAATGCTCAAGACCACAAAATTTGCTATAATAGCTATCATGCCACCCAGTAGGGCCACTGTCCCTAAACAACCTCTTCAGTGCCTTTTTGACAAACTTCACACAGCTCTAGAAGCCACCACTCAACATGACCTATCATCTTGTAGCTCCCCATGGGTTTGTACTACCCATCTCTAGCAAAAATACATTAAAATTGGACTCTTACCTTGAATGAATGCCATTTAGATGATCAAGTATCCATCCTCAGTCCCTGAATCTCTTTCTCAGTCAAACATGCTCCCCCTGCATTAAAGCACTCATACAGTCCTTTCTAGCACCTTCTTGAAACACATTTGCCACACTTTGTCAACTACTGCCCTGGATGGGACCTACAAACTCATATCACTCTGTTTAGCATCTTAATCATGCTATCTCAGACTTCTTAGACTGTTTATACCTTCATGAGCAAGCAACCAGGACGTCCGCTGCCTAGTAACTTTCTTAAACATCTTGAAAGCTTGTTTGGGAGTCATAAGTAGTGCTCCCCCTGTCTTAAATTGCATATTCAGACCTGTAGCTACAGTCTCTCTATTCACAATCACTGTAGACTCTTTTGAAGCTGAGCTGACCTTCTGGGATCTTATCTTTGATTTGACCAATCTTTTTCAATGAGTTTTTCCTTAAACCTTACCTTTCTTGCTAACACAGACTTCATAATCTTGACTCGGACCCACACTTTTCAAGCACCACTGATTTCTGAATCAACTTTGAACTTTATGCTTGGTGCACAAGATCACCAAGGCTTCAACTATCAAGACACCAACACCGCTAGATATCCTTCAAGAACCAATTCTCTTTCTTAACCTTTGTACCCTGCTAGTAGGCATTTGTCACAGTCAGCTGTTATAGCTTCAAGACTACCATTTTACCTTCATAGATCACACACAGCCTCATCTACAAGACCTGAGGCAGGGTTGTCAACCTTCTGACATGATAACACCATTTGGAGACTTCTCAGATATACCACAGCTTCATAAGGACATCTCTGACCTGATTCATACATTTAAGACTCTGAGGTCACAATGATCTTCTACAGTGTATCACAGACTAAGATGCATCATATGACATAGAAAGGTCAAAAAGAAACTCCTCGAGATGGCATACTTACCTGTAGCATGCCTTCATACCATTATACTCTATTTCTTGCTTCATTCAAATCTCCTGTAGTTTGCACTTACACAGTACACCATCAACCCAGATTACTGTTAACTGTACCCTATCACAGGGAACACTACCTTCTTGACCTCCGAAGTCTTGGGATTCATTGAGAGCCAATCACAGACCCATTTAAGGCCTTTTCAAACCCTCTTACTGAAATATCTCCTCTTGCTCTGCAAACTTTAAACAAGCTCCTGACACCTGTAGATCTGGATGAAGGTACATTGAACTCTAATCAACATAACTCTTCCCTTTTGCTAACCTGTAGCATGCTCTTTCTCATCCTTTCCTATCACTGGTGTAGTGCATTCATCCACTAAGCACTCTTGATGCACTGAACAATGCTCGAGTCAATAGTATATGTTTCACTTTTCCATGCACAGTCCTACAAACCTTTGACTGTGAACAACTTCTTACCACAAACAGCGCACTCATAGTCATCAATGTTAGCTTCTAAGACACATACCACCATGGGAAACACCAAGACAAGACACTGATTTCACATTTTCAATCCACCATACACATCTCCATGAAGAGGACAGACACCTCAGATGCATAGGATGCATGAACACAAATTATGACTTACTTTGTGAGCTAAAATAACTTAAGACTCCAATCAACATGACCTTAACTTTTTCATCTACTCTGTATCAGTGTCCTCCTAATGTGCTAAGACTCAGTTTTTGATGGAGATCCATGAATACCACTTACATGCTTGAGACCTTGATTTATACTCTTCAATCTTCTAGAACTCAATCACAGACCAAATTGAGAAGATGTACAGATCAAGTCATCATACCTGATGACTGATCACACCTTCAAATCTTCTGTGAGATGCATGCTTACCCATTGTTGCATTTGACAAATGACTCAATAACATTTGACCACTTCTCAGACCTTGACAACTTCAACACATGACAGTACTACATAACATGACTCAATCACACTTTACCCTTTAAACACAATTTATGACTCATACAGACTTAGCATTCATTGGGACTTCATCAAGGAGTATACATTGCACCATTAACATAACATAATCCACTTGGCATGACCAATTATGATCACAAAACTATCTTTATGAGGTATCTCAGACTTTGAACTTGCCATACAAACTAGACACAGACCCAAACCAAATGAGGACTCTTTTCATGAATGCCATATCTTGACAAACCACATTTGAGATATAATAATGACTCTTTCACATACCAAGTCATTACAAGCTGACAACACTCCATGATAAGACAGATACAGTCTTGAGGTCATTATTATACACACACAAATACCACAATGTTGAGACATAGTCTTCTTGACATCATAAAACCTCCCATGCTTCAGGCAAATCAAACTCCCCTTGGTGAATCACTCCATTATCCTTATCATTCTAACTCGAGCATAGAATATGTAATATCCCCTTTTGGGATATTAATTAAAATCTGAAAATTACTACTTGCAAAGTAAACTTAGAAGAGCAAACCCTTCTAGGTTCACCTCAAATAACCCAATGTCGGCTTCAATACAACCCAAATGGGGTTGGAGTGAGCCAAAGTGATGGGTTAGATGGGCTAACTAGTTGGAGATGACACTTCATAAACCATAATAATTTGCAGTAGTAGAATATTAATTAAAAACTCATGAAAAAACCAACAAAACTTCAATAATTTATAACTTGCACAATACCCTTCACACTTCAATGAAACCACTTGCAAATGAAAGCTAAAAATTAGATCTTTCCAACAAACTATAAATCTGATTTTTCCGTCAACAAATACCACTTCAAAACAGCCTTGGAAATTTGTGTGCAAGTCGACTAGGGTTAAGAAATTCAAATAATTAATTCCCAGCCTTAAACCTCCTTCAAACCCTTGGAATTTCACCTTCACAATGCACAATAAATTTCTGAACATGCACAGCCCGGAAACTTGTCAATAAACCCTCATAAAATATTATTTAACTCCTCCAATCAAGTCGATTTGACTTAGATAATTTCCAGCAGTTAAAATGGGTCAAAATACTATCAAAGCATACACCAATACTCAGAAATAAATGCAGATATAAATCAGATTTGAAAGTTCATTCAAAATACTATGAAATCATACCATACAAACCTTCAACCAAGTCGATTTGGGAAACAATTAATCTAGAAATAACCAGCAAGCTTTAGGCACAAGTAAGATCTTCAAATGATGCAAATATCACTCCCAAACAAGTCGATTTGATATAGGAAAAACCAGCAGCAAGTATACTTCATAAAATCATCATTTAGAGCTCCATAAACATGCAAATCATCTCCCAAACAAGGCGCCTTTCAACTATGATAATAATATGCAAGAAACTTATCAAAATAGCTTGAAAGGTTAACACACACTTCACACTTGGGTGGTGTTAATAAACACATTTTATTTTGTGATCATGAGTGGGCATACATCCCTCTTCAAGCATGAAGATAAGTTTCTAAAACCGTCAACATGCAAAAAGGGTGCCCATCATCTCCTTTTATAGATTTGTCCTTGTGCATCTCCAATGTTTTCCCTCCTTTTTGGCGCCACCTTCTAGAGAGGAGAGATTTGATTTTAAAATAGCCTGAAAGTCAAATTCCAATTTCAAAAGTTAATTCCCTCGAACAATTTTAAATTAAATGCATGGGAGAATTTTTTTAATTAGAATAGGTAAAAAGCATATTTTGAAGGGATCGAGAACTCTGTACAACCGAGAGATAAGCATTAAGGCACAATAGAGAAACATCAAGGACCAAGACCTCTCAAGTCCGAGGAGAAACAACCAAACAAGCCAACACTCAGAAATAGGAAAGCACCAAAAAGGAGAGAGGACCCCACAAAGTAAACCAGACAAAGCATCTTGGCCCTCTACCCAAGGAGCCCTACCTTCCAAGGTATTTCCCTTTATGAGATCGAGGCTCATCTTGAGAGGCGAATTTCCAACTTTACCTTTCTTCTTGTTACTCACAACCTTCCAACCATCCCCCCATTAGGATTTACATTCTCGTCGAGTGGACAACAAGACAAATTTCAAGAGGCTCTATGATTTGCGAACTTTGATTCTGCAAAGCTCGGGATTTCAGCGTAGAAGCACCCCCTTTCGTACAACATGCTGTGAAGTATCCATAATAGTGTGAGAGGGGCAGCCCCTCCCCTCTTCTCGTCCATTTTCTCTTCCTTCTCTTCCCGAATACCCGTAAGACTATCGAGAATCATCAATACTATCATTGTCCTCATGAGCATATACCACCAAGTTATCTAGATTAAAATCCTTCCACCACGAGACCCGCCCCTTAATCGGTTTCTTGACGATTTGACAATCCGAAGCAAGGTGACCAAGGGCAAAACATGTTCGCATCTAAAAGGAAGACCTTCAAAGTCCAAATTTTGTCCATGTTGAATCCATAACTTTCAGCTCTATTGTGGTCAGGAAATCAGTAGTCATATCCATATCCACCAAAATACGGGCGAATGTGGTATGATCAAAAGAATCAGTCCTAGGATCAACAACTAAAAATTTACCCAAAGCATCCCCATAGCCCTGAAGCAATCCTCACTCCAAAAATGCAAAGGCAAATAGGGCAGCCTTATCCACACAGGTCTGATAGTAAAAGTTTTAGTTACGGGGTTAAAGTGAGGGAACTAGGGCTTCATGAGAAGGAGATGCGACTAGAATTCCCATATTTTTCCAAGAATCAAATCCCTATCGGAGGAGCTATCAAACACTGCAATGAAAATACCTCGAGTAGAGGGATAGATGTTGACTTTACCTTGATAAGGGGATGCCATTGTTCAGATATCCATTTGTGCAAGGTTGGAAGGCAGGGCAACAACTTATGAACCTGCAAATCAGCCCACGGTTCGATAGAACTCCACAGATTCAGACACCTCCTCTCCAAAGGAGACAACGGGTGTTGATTTGGCATAAGCCATGGGCTTAGTAGGCAATTTCCCAAAAGATCTCACCACCTCCAGGAAAGAAAAAGGCTCTCCCTAGTCCGGCCCCTGTACCATGGCACCCCGAAGCGCCCTACCCAAAGACAACCACTTTCCCCGAGTCCGCTACCGGTCAAGAAAGCAGATGCATTGAGAGGGGCGCCACAACAGATCCCGTGCCTTCAACACCCAACGAAACACCCCGAAGAACAAGATTCAAATAAGAACCGCCTCGGTTTAATAAGGAAGGGAGTTGCCAACAGGGGACATGGGGGAACCAGAGGCCGAGCCCCCTTTACCGCCGCCACCATACACCTATTGAATGAGATCCAACCCGTGCTCACTACTCGCCAAAGGAGAAGTCATTTCACCCACCAAAAATTGTTCCGAGCCACGGAGGCATGCACCAACAAGAAGGGAAGGCATCAAAACCCCACCACCGGAGGAGCCACCGCCACCATTTTCCACTCCACGACCGAACCCGGAGCAGAACATCATTATCGCCGCCGCCCAAGAATTTAGGGCATCCATTATCGAGCTCAAGCATCGCTTCCACTCGGCTAGGATTTAGGGCATCCATGATATTAAATATAATAATTGATGCCCAAAAAGAATCAACTTGTGTCAAATAAAGTCAATTTGCCCATAAATAATAATTAATTAATTCTAGAGGAAATTGACTTGCCTTCCATTTATTTTTTTCCAAATAAATCGATTTATTTCAAATGATATTTAATTGGCCCATAATAAAATCGATTTTCCCTTTTATTTTGACTTGCACAAAATAAATAATATTTTAATTTTTAATTCATTAGCACAAATCAATTTTTGGCATTAATCAATTTTTGGCATTTTAAGTAATGCCCGGAAGAGGGGACATTACAGAATACATTGTCATGACATAGACTCAGACCCGAACATAGGACCCTTGACATTGGTGAGAACTAAGACCTTGACACTTACTAGTTCTAATCTTTTGAATAGACCTAACACAGACCATAACACCAAAAGACTCCTCAAGACTTGATGATGACAGACCTACACAGATTACCCATCTTCTTGTCAACATATGGATCCTCAAAAACATCAAGAGTACATGGAGTCAAAAGCATGACTGTGCAGCATTAAGAGAGACTCCTTTTATCAGCTAATTGCCCAAGGATATATGATGGATAACAAAGACCAAAGACATCTTTGCAATAAACAGATGATATAACTCAAACCTTGAAACACCTGTGATCCTTCAATTTCCACTATTTTGGAAGACAATATGTTGTTCTCAAATTGTTTCAAACTTAATTGACTGACATAGAGGACTTGATGACACACACAGAATTACAAAACTCCTTTAAAACTCAATTTTGTTCTTTGATAATCTTGCACAGACCTATTGAGGTCAAGAGCATACTTCATCACCTCAATCTTAGACATTTGACACAAATTGATTCTTGCAAGACAACATAGATTTCCCCTATTGGATGAAAACTCGTGAACTCAAGACCACAGACCCTGATACATCATTAGAAGACATTACAGACCCTGAATGCTTTAGACAAGACTCATTTACCCTTGTAGACAGACTTTGACTCACACACAAACTATCAAACTCAGAATAAACTTGACAAAGCTTAAGACACTTTATTACAACTTCTTTGACACTTGACTATCATGACAAATGACCTTGAGAGACAACATGATCAGACTTCACACATCCTTGATGTCAATGGACAGTTTGATGCACAGTTATAGACAACATACTCATTTGACTGAGACTCATAACCATGAAATATGCACCTAAAAGAACTACTCTTCACAAACTCAGACATCTACAACATACAAGTACTTGAAACATCTTGAGAGATCAACTCACATACCTTATCACACTTGAGGTGTTCCAAACACCTAGTTCCTTCAACTTGTTATGCACAAGAGATTGAGTAGCTGATAGACACAAGTGATGCTCTTCTGATGTTGCTTCTTCAACCATGGCAAATTTACTCCCTTGACCTGACTTGGGCACGATGACCTTGTTTTCTTCCTTGACAAACTTCATACTGAGCATAGTAAACTGAGAATCAATTCTCTTGACCTTATTAGCATGAACAACCATCTCCTTGCCCTTAGAATCTGACCTAACATCCTTGGACTCATTCATAAGAGTCTTCTTCTTGAAAAACATTCCACTTTGAGCTTGAAATCTGCTTGTATACCTTGAAGATCCTATTTGGTGACAAAATCTTGCAATATGCCCTTGCTTGTGACACTTATGACATATAACACCATTCTTGATTCTTCATGGTTCAAACACTCTTAGATTCCATCCACAATCCTTGGCCCTATGACCATACTCACAACATGAAAAGCATTCACCTTTGAAGAGACCTACATCATTCCTAGGAGACCTCCTTTTGCAATATCTAGCTCTATGACCAAAATCATGACAAACAAAGCAATATCCATTGAAGGAAGTACCATACCTCATAGCATTAGGTTGTCTAACTGAGTTAGACCTTCTCAAATCAGTCCTCTTAGTCACCTTCACATCTGATTTTGAACTTGGACCAGCATCACTATCATTCTTCTTTTGCTTTCCTTCAAACCCTAGGCCTGTTTTATCATATGTGGCTCTTTGACCTTCTAAAACCCCATCAAGAGCTTTGGAGCTCTTCTCAAGCCTCTCATACATCCTTAACCTACTAGATGCACTCTCCAAATCTGATTCAAGGGCTTTCAACCTCTCTTCATACTTGGAACAAGTATTCTCTTTCTCCTTTAGGACATTAGACAAACTTTCCACTTGAGATTTCAAATCCCTGATAGCTTGACCATGATATTTCTCCATTTCACTCATTTGCTCTCTTAATCCAAAACCAAAGACTCAGCAATCTCATATTGTTTCCTCCAAAGATTAGCTGACCTACCCATTTGTGCTTCTAGGATCTCCTTCAAGTTGTTAGACTTGTTGGACCCACTCTGATACCAATTGTTGGAAGCACAATGGACTGAGAGGGTGGGGTCAATCACTAATACAAAACTTTCAATTCATTTACCATCTCATACATTCATCATTTCATTCATTCATTTAACATCCATAACCATATGTGTACATTAGGTGTGTATTAAACATTCACAACAACATGAAACAAAGAAGAAGACACATGAACACCATATATAAGTGGGAAACCCTCATGGGGAAGAAAACCCACTGAAACTTTGTTGATATTACTCACAAAAAAGAAATTTAGTGAAGCACCAACTTCACAAGGAGCACCAACCCCTAGTTTAGTAGAGCACTAACCCTACAAGGAGCACCAACCCCTAATTTAGTGAAGCACCAACTCCACAAGGAGGCTACAACCCCTAGGATGACCAAGCACCAACTCAGCCACTTGAAGATGTTTGATCTTTGATTTTGTTGCTGCCACAACTAATGGAGATCATTTATTCAGCTCACAAACCCTTGCTCAAACCCTACGTCTTCAATCTTGCACAATCTTCTTCTTTCTCAACTTGTCTTGGCTCTAAACACTTGCACACATGTCTTCAATCAATCCTCAACATCTCATGCTCTTCCTCAGCCTTCAAATCATGTACACAATCACATACCTGCAAATCACTCTCCTCTACGTCGCACTTTTCTCTCCAAGAGCACTAGTCCACAAATGGACTCAAAACACAAGTTTGACATGTTTTTCTTCATTCAAACATGAGAGAGGTCGGTCCCTCATGACTAATTCGACTCATACATCTTAAATGCATCCCAATAACATCATTACAATGGTCACATATGACCCATATAGGTTGGCAATGCCAAAAACCATCATCCATGCACCAAAAATCCTCAAAACCCTATCACTAAGATGAGAAAAATCACCTCATTTAAAAACTATGCTTATTCAAACTCCCATATTCACCAAACATGAGTAATATATCATTTAAACATCAACCATGGTCGCAATTTACTTGAACCAATCAGATTATTTCATTTAATGGACCCACTGGCTCATTACCTTCACAAAATAGTTGTTTCCAACAACCTGAATCTTCCTTTGGGCCTCAAGACCCCTCAAGATGAACTCAACTATGGCATGTGATAACTCAATAGAAATCCCAGAACCTGTAGAACACTTCAAAGAAAGTTAGAGCTCATGAAACAATCATATGTTCAAACCACATCAACTTTTGCCTTTACCAAAACAAGTTGCCCAAAAACCAATTTCACAAACTCAGCTAGTTTGCACCCTTGTTGAAACATTCAAGACCTCTAAATGCATTTGCTAGATGTCGAATTCATCCCTCTTCACTTTCCAGGTGGTAACAAGCATCAACTCAACCATCTCATGCTCCAACCAACTCATTCTTTCAGTCAAAACAGAACTGTCTTTAAAATGCAACTACAAACTTCTTCACAAAATGACCTGAAAGACACATCAAATGACCTCACCAAGAATCAGTCCATCCATCATTGGAAAGCTCTCGAATTATCTTTCCATAACATATTATAACTCCTTCCAACTCCAAGTGGAAGGCCTTCAACCAAGCCAATCTCTGAAAAACTGCTTTTTAAGCCTTCTTGGACTCAAGAACTAACAATTAGCTCAACATGCTCCATCACACCAAAATCCACTTCCAAGCTTAACCAAAGCATGGAACACACTTAGACATGATTCCTAAGCACTCAGAAACCTTCACCACTCATGAACCACTCAAAATCATCACTTTACCTCATCAAGCTACTTGCACCCTGCTAGATTGAACATCTTCCAGATTTGACCTCCAAAAAACAGGTCATAACTTTTGCATACCATATCAAAACATCAAGTTTGATATACCAATGGAAAGCTCTCTGAACCAGCTTCACAACACAACTTGAATCACCTCCTAACTCTTCTTGTAGCTACTGATATTCAACTTTTACTGAAAGCTGCTCTAAACTGCCCCAAAAACCAGTCCTCATAAATAGGGCACACTTTGCACTTTTTCCACACAGCCATGACCTAAAACTTTCAGGGACATCAAGAACAACTTCATTGCTATCATAAATGGCAATTTATTCTTTACCTCATTTGGGAAACTTCTCCTTAAACTGCAACTCTTCATAAACAAGTCTTTTCAAGTGGGGCCCACAAATTGTCACCTACTCTAACATACCCTTATGGAAAGCTGAAAGAGTCCTCTACAACATACAATCATAACATTTGCAAAACCAATCAAAATTGGGCTGGTATACTTACTTTTCTGCAAGCTGCACCTAGCTAAGGTTTAGCTAAGGTTTCAAACCAACTTAGCTTCTTAACGATCGTTCATAAAAATGTGACGATCAAACAACCTCATTCTTTTTTTGAAAGCTTTATAACTGACCTAAGAAGCTATTCCAAAGAGCTCAGGTCCCCATGCAAAACATATAGTTCACGAGCATCAAAAGGTCCAACTTTGTCTTAAAATCACATTGTTACTTACCCGGTTTCACCAAAACTTGCATATCTTCAAATTCCTTCAAAATATTGACTGAAACTTGTCATGAAGCATCATGACAACATCCTATGACTGCCATACTCACCATCTAGCCCAAATATGTCTCAAACTCTCCATCCAGTTTCATTTGCATGTGCTTACTTGTATGTTTCTCATTGTTTGCTTCCCAAGGACCTCATAAAAGCACCAAACCACTGAATGCAAACCTGAAACTCACCATACATGCCCTGTATACCATCACCATGCTACTACCATGCTCCAACAAGACTAATTTGGTCCAAATCTTACATCTCTACCTCATTTTGCATGTTCCAGGCAAGAAACAAGCCTGGAATGACCTAACACACTACCGACAACCTATGAACTAACCATGCCGACTCAATGCAAACCCCTGACACTCATGACACATCATTAGGACCATGTATGACCTCATGACACACTCTAACCAACTTAGGAGACCTCATCCGTGACTCACTCACTAGACCATGCACCATGACACCCTTTGTCATCAATGGAGTTGACATCAATGACAACACAAACACACAATGTCCAATAGTCATAAAATTTTAACAATTGCAAAGAATCATGACTGTGATAAAATCATTCTCAAAGCACTCAAATAAAGGCCTACTCGGGAATTTTATGGATTATGACAAGCATCATAAGGAGGCCTTGTTGTTGAATTTATCTCTATCAAATGATTTGATACTCGAGGTTCAAAATGTCACCGAGGCACGTGTGTTTTGGATCAGTTTGAAGAACAAATATCATATGTCGAAGAAAAATCGAGCATTGACTGAAAATTTGTTATTTTCAGCAAAGATGCATGAGGATGAATTCCTCTCCAAACATCTTCTTTGGATGAAAAGATAATCTGAGACCAACTCAAGCAATCAATAAAAAGGTGGATGATGACAACCCAATTGTGCTTGTTCTAAATGGTTTAACACCCTCCTACGAGACATTTGTGGAGGCCTTGCACTTGATGGTGGAAAGCTAGACCCTAGCATTTGATTAAGTCAATTCCTATTTGTTGCAGAAAGAACGCATACAGACAAGGAATTGAATCCGATTTCAGAAATTAGAGAGTGGATTGACTACTCAATCAAGGGCAAGTGGAAACATCACCCTAGTGAATCTTCCAAATACTGGTGAAATGCCATTACTGTCATAAGTTTGGGCATATCAAAAAGGATTGATGGAAGCGACAATATGATCTTTTCCAACACAACAAAAAGCCACGGGATGAGGCAAATGTGGCAGCAAGTTGTCAATGAACGGGATTTTGAGGAAGAGTATGCTCTCACATCATCATGCTCAATTGATAGTGCTACCAGTTGCTAGTTCATTGATTCAGCACAACCAAACATTTTTCCTATCATAAGAACTAGTATGTAATATTTACTACAATTTATTATTTAGTTTTATTAGCAGACGGGAGTCACTTGCAGTAGAGGAGATAGGTATATTCGTATAGTAATGAATAATGTAAACTTCATTGTAAGGAATGTTAGGTATAATCCTAACATGCATAAAAATCCTATATATTCATCAATTAATGAGAAAATCCTAACGTTCTTTATAAATTTCTTTAAGAAGTAGTGTACTTTGTCGAATGTGAAACAAGAACAGTAATTGTTGGACCACGATTGCCGTTAGACCAAAACCCATAGGTTTTAGTACCCGCTACAATCGCGAGTTAGGATCTACAAGAGGCGGTTAGTCCATGTCACAAAACTCACGGGTAGCGGCGAACACACATGCCAACAATCTCCCCTCGCATTACGTTCCGAGTGAGTTTCAAACTCGAGACCTGTCGCTCTGATACCATTTGTTGGACCACAATTGCCGTTAGACCAAAACCCATAGGTTTTAGTCTCCGCTACAATCGCCAGAGTTAGGATCTACGAGAGGCCGTTAGTCCATGTCACGAAACTCACGGGAGCGCCTATTTGGACACACATGCCAGTGATAATTTCCTTGGACATTGGGCAAAGTGGCCAATATACGCTTGTTGACTCTACTACGGTCAACTTAAAAGCACACGTGGCGGGAAACTCTACCATACATGATGTGCTAAAGGATGACATTCCTCATAGGCTTGTTGACCCTGCTCCGATCAACTTATATGCACTAATTGTGGAGGGAATATCCACTATAAAGAATGTGTGGGAGGTTGAAATGCATCGAGTGCAAGTGGATGAAACGCCCCAACCGTAGGATGCACAAGAGACGCATGGTGAGCTTGTAGGAAATGCCACCAAAGAATTGTGAAAGGTGACTCCACTATACTGGGTACACAGGAGGCGCATGGTGAGATGGTAGGAAAAGTCACTCATGGTGAGATGGCAAGAAAATCCATTCAATCAAAGGCATTGGCTCAAAGGTTTAAAGAGCGTGATCACTTTGCTCATCTAGTTGCGAAAAGTTGTTTACATCAAGTTGAAATAGATGAAGTGGAGGCAATTGTTTCTCCTACTATTGCAAAGATGGTTGTGTCTCCTACTTAGCATTAGTATTTACTACTATTGCAAAGATGGTCACTTTTCAGTTGCTTCTCTCCATAGAAACTCAGTTTGGTTGAAGGGTATTTCAATGTGCCTTCATGAACAAAGATTTGGACGAGGTCTACATGATGTTGCTTGAAGGTGTTCAAGTACTGATCGTGATCATCTAGCTTGCAAATTGATTAAGTCCCTATACTGAATTAGGTAAGTTCCACGAGCTTCGTGTTTTCACATTGATCGGCATCTCCAAGATTTTGGTTTCGTGAGCTATATAATCTCCAAGATGATTCCTTCATCGGTCAATAAATTACCCTACAAACAATTAGTGGGCAGCTTGATATATCTTTTGCCTACATGGCCAGATCTATGTGTTGTTAATGATCTTACTCGATTTTTGTGTCAACTAAAGCTCATACATTGGATGGCAGCAACACGTTTAGGACCACATATTCAAATTAACATCTAAGGAGCAGCCTGCTGATTTAATGACTAAATTCTTGTGTCTGTAAATTTTCAGGACAAACTTTGAGTCGTTTCCGAATTAGTCATCAAGGGGGTATTAAAACATATAAGTTAATACTTAATAAGCTATTAGTTATCTATTAACTAATGTTCGGTTATGAACTTCCCAACTACAATGAAACTTCTTTCAGCATAATAAAATGATGAACACACATATCTTAGTTTGTCGTGTACCGTATTTTGTCCATTCCCTCTCTCGTCATTTTCTATCAGTTCCCAAGGTTAACAAGGCAGCAACACTTGTAACCTCATTCCATGTTTCCGTAGAGCCCTTTACGTGGAAGGCATGAATGCCCTTTTGTGCCACAATGTTAGCCGAGTGCACATGATTGCACAAATTGCATCTTACCCTTGAGCCATTAAAATTGGATCGATGCAATGCATTATTTTATCTAACCTTGCATGTAACGAATGAATGTGTCATTCATTCAATGTCCCCAAGCCATGTGTGGTTTTCTATTTCTTCCTCTGGGTTTGTTTCACTCAAAGTAAATCAGATTTCGACAAATGTCATAATTTTGTGCCCTTTCCCGATATTATATCCCAAGTTTGTTTTTAGAGGTCATAATTGCTATAATCATAGTAAGAAAACTCGGCGAGTACTCACCGAGTCAAGCGAGTACTAAAGCAATCGTTATGCAAAACGAATACTCGCCAGAATGACTCGCCGAGTTTTGGCAAGTACTCGGCGAGTCCGAGCCCTCCACTCGCCTGACGCGGACTGTACGCGGAAACATGCCAAAAACACTCAAAAATGCGTATTTTTCCCTTTATAAGGCCCTACAACACTTCATTTCATTCACACAACCATTTGAGCTTGCATTGCTTGTGTTGAACGGATTTTGGAGCGAATTCGAAGAGAGAATTTGGAGAATTGCATTTGGAGGTAAGTTTTTATTTTTATTTTTCTTTCAAGTTTTTCCAAATTTGGTGTATATTATTTATGTTTTATAGATTCATATTGTAATTCTAAATACATGTAATGTAAAAGTGAATGCTTTTAATTTTTTATAGTCATTTGCAGCCGGAGGTATGTTTTTTTTTACGCAAATTCGTTCTAAACTATTTAAATTTTTTATATGCATATTGTAATCGATTCATTGAATATGTTTTGTAATTTTAAATGCATTCAATGTGATTGCGAATCATTTAAATTTTTAATACTCATTTACAACCGTAGGATTGACATTTTTATTCAATTACGGTGAAATATGGTTATTCAAACACGTTTTTTTTTAAATTTAATTAAGCTTACATTTTTTTAATATTTTAAATGTGCATTGTGTTGTAGATTAGAGCTTAACAATGGAATCAAGGCTCGCATCGAGTTCGACATCCGGGTCAAGCATCACTAGCAAGAACGTGCCTACGAATGCCCGTACCCTCGATTGGAAGTATGGTGTACGCGGAGCAACTCAAGGAGTAGTTACTTGCAATTTCGTGGCGTAACAATGTCTCGGAGGCATCAATCATCAAGTATAACCTTGCATCTATTGTTTGTCGTGACGTTGTGGTTTGCCCCAATGTTACGGAAAAGACAAAGAGAGAGATGAAAGCAGAAGCGAGAGATAGAGGAGAAGAAACTAGAGAGGGAAAGGGTGCGCAGCAGCCATAGCATAAGCTATTAGACCTAGGACTGCAATGACAAAGGATTCGAGAAAATGATGCAACAATAATTGTGGGCTCTACTCGTGGTCCACGCATACGAACCAAAAGAGGCACATCTTCATCGAGTTCGAACAAAGGCATACATAGTTTTTGTGCGAAAGAAACACACTGAGCACAACCTTCATTGCAAGGTACAACCTGGAGCAAGGATATGCATAAGGAAGCGGATAAAGCATGTGCAAATTTTTAGTACTACAACCTTCCATTCAATGTGGCAAAGAGCCCATACTGGGAGTACTTGGTGACAACGTTGACACAGGGAAAGGGTACAAGGCACCCTCTCCAAAAGATTTGAGTGGGAAATTGCTCCAAGTGCGGTTGCGAGATGTTACTATTTAGCGCAAAAAAAACAGTGGCACAAATATGAATGCACAATTCTTTCAAATGGGTGGACAGATAGAAAGAACCGCACCCTCATTAATTTTTTAGCGGCTTCAAATGGTGAGATGGTGTTTTTGAAGTCTATTGATGCCTCTAACATAGTAAAAAATGTAGAGAATTTGAGTGTTATGTTAGAGACGGTTGTATTAGAGGTGGGTATACAGAATGTTGTGCAAGTTGTCACAGACAATGCAACAGCATATGTGGTGGCTGGGAGACTACTGCAGGAGAGACATCCATCACTCTTTTGGACTCCTTGTGCAGCTCATTGCCTTGACCTTCTTTTGGAGGACATAGGCAAAATTGATTGGGTGAGGTTGGTTGTAGAAGATGCAAGAAACATAACAAAGTACATATATAATCACCCTTGGGTTCTGAGCTTGATGAGAGAACACACAAAGGGGAAAGAGCTTGTTTGAGTCGGTGTCACAAGGTTTGCAACTAACTTCTTGACGTTGCACAAGAAATCCGCTTTGTTGACATCATTCAAGCAAATGTCCGTGAGTCGAGCATGGCTGACTCACAATATTCAAAGAAAATTGATGGAGAGAGGGTTCGAAAGACAGTTTTTGATAATATCTTTGCAAAGAGAGCTCTAAAGACAATCAAGGTAATTTTAAACTTCGATTTATATTTCATTCCTTTATTTTAATTTGTTAAATTATAAATATATTGTTTTTACTTTTTACTTTATTTGTAAGTTTGTAACCTTACATTTTAATTTGTGTGTAGGTGTCAAAGTCGTTGGTGAGGGTTTTGCGTTTGGTTAATGGGGAGAAAAACCCTATGGGGTATATTTATGCGGCCAAGGATAGGGCCAAAGAGTCTATCCAAAACTATCATAGGGGGGATATTGTCAGATATGGTCCTTTTTGAGAGATTATGATTAGAGGTGGAACACTCAACTCAACCAACCTATTTCATGTAGTGGGGTACTACCTTAACCCCAAATATTTATTCTCCGACAGCCTTCTTCAGGATGATGTGAACGGAAGGTTATGGAGGGTCTTTCAACATGTATTGAAAGGATGATACCAGATGTTAAGACGAGGGACCTCATTAACTTAGAGATGCAAAATTAAAACGTCTACTGGGAGGCTCTTTTCTTCGTTGTTATTTATCCGAGGGAGAACCACAATGACACCGGGTAATAAAAATTAGAATTTTTACCAAGTTACTTATTAGTTATAGATTTTATTTTATTAATTACTTAAAATCTATTGATTATCTTGTTTGAGGTTCTTGGTGGAAGGATTGGGAGGAAATACCCGCATCTTCAAAAGCTAGCCCTCAGAATTCTATCTCAACCTTGTAGCGCTTCTAAATGTGAACACAACTGGAGTTTGTTTGAGGCCATTCGCACGAAGAAGCGCTTGACAAGTTGAGTCAAAAACGGCTCAACGACTTGGTTTTGTGGCAATACAATATTTAACTTCACACAAGAAAAGTGGAGGCCACATCAGGGGAGCTTATTGATTTGGATGAGATAGATCCATACAACGAGTGGACTAGGCGAGGAGGAAATCCCTACATTCACAGAGGACGAGATTGCTTCTTTTGAGAGGGAAGCTATGGAGGGAGAAGCACTAGCAGGAGATATTGGATTGGATGACATCTTTGGAGGTGATCTCCAACATGCAACAAAGGAGCCACCACCATCTACTACTGTGTTGGACCCAGTGAGTCGCACCTCTAGGAGGAGCAAGGAGACACAACCAAGTGTGGGGACTAGTAGAGGCACTAGACCCTCTCCCCAATATTTCTCTAGAGCGGGGAAGAGGAAAATGTAACTTATTGTATATTGTAACTTGTATAGATATGAAATTTATGATGATATTTTTCAATGACAATCATCATAAATTCATAGCACTTATCAGCCATTGTGTTGTATTCGCATGTTGATGCGATCTTGTATTGTATTTGTATTCAAATCTAATAGAAAACACTTCTACAACATTTTATGGACTCATTTGATACATTTTGTAGCTATATGTTGCTTAAAATTTATGTTTTTTAAAAAAATTTGCATATTTTTTAAGTTGTCGAGTATTCACCGAGTCTTGTCGAGTTTTTGCGAGTCAAAATTTTATGCAAACTATGGTTGTGATCACATTTAATCTCATGCTTATGATTCGTGCCTCCATAATTAAAGAAGGTAGCTGATATTCAAAGCAGAGTTTCAATCATTGAGCAGTGTTTTCAATCAATTCAACAAGTCATTCAAATTGAATAGTGAGATCTTCAATTCAACAAAGTGTGATCCAATTCTGGTGTAGAGTAAGTGTCTACAAACGCCCTAATTTGGTGAGTAGGGAGCACGTGTCAATTTCACGATGGAGCGTGACAACTCTTATGCTGGTAGAACATGGTGATGCGATGGTTAAAGGTTGGGTGGCATATTCGAAGGCAAGATTTGTTTATGGATATCCATTCAGAACAGAGCCACGTATCTTTTCAAGGAGGTGAAGATAAGGCAGGAATTGACCCTTGCTTTCTACTTATAGACGCCTTTGTGGGTCAAGAAATAGAAGCAATAATGTTTGAATCTATGAGAATAAAATCCCACAAAAGAAGAAGTGTATTCCTCCGTCTCATCCCTAGGATGAAAGAAAGGACCACAACAATAATCTTTGACTATGCAGTTTTGAAGAATGGCTAATCCGGAGAAGAGTACCTTGTCAGTTTAGCCCTCAGAAGGCCCACAAGTGTCTGCAAAGGGTGGTCTGTAGAAGGGTGCTTCACTAATTTGCACCCAAACGCCTCCAAAGTATGTGCATCGGGTGGCATAGGTAAGGATGATTCACTGGCTTGTGTCCCATAGACCCTCCAAATGTAAGAAATGGCACTGCATCCACATGACTCTAAGTCTAGTGCTATGAAGAGAGGGAACTTGACTAACATCAAGCTTGATGGCTTGAAGAGGATGTTGCACCAGGTTGGTGTAAAGCCGAGTGTTGCAAAAAAAGAAAGGGATCAGAATGGTTACAGGACCACTGATAAGAAGAAACAACTGCCATCTCATATACAGTTACACTACCATCTCAATAGCCTAGCCTTCGGTTTCTACATGATTTTCTCCCAGGTGCTCAGGTTTCAAAGTAAGAGTGGGTTTTGTCTTTTATGAGGGATGTGTATGGTCACCCAAATTCCTCAAAAGAGGGGTTCAGAACTCTTATGAAAACTTGTAATATTCTTTCATATATATATATTTTGATAGAAAAACTATTGCAAAGAGATGTTAAATGAACACTGATTTCAATACAAGGGGCTTATTTTCTCTGCAACTTTTGTGTTGATGTAATGTGGATTTGAGCCTTAGTTGTCTCAATGTTAGGTTGTACCTATTATTTTAACGTGATCTCAGGTTTCTGATTATAGTTTGTACATTTGAACTATTGTTGTATAGACAATTTAAAAGCTTCAACTAGGTTATATAATTTATGTTACTAGGGAATACAAACTTGAATAGTCTACTTTCATCGTTTAAATCTTTGCATTGTGGATCACAAATCTAGATTCTTGTCATTATTGTCTTGGACAGTTTACTGTGCAGGGAATTGCATGCTCCATTGAGTCAGAAATTTTTATCATATTTGTGTCTCTGAAATGGAATTTTGAAAGAACGAAAATTCATTTATTTTAATGTTTTATTTTCTTTTATCCTCAACATTCACAACTTATAGAAGGTTTTATTTCAAGTTTGAATTTTTATTTTCGAGCCTTGTACAAGTGCAGGTATCCTATACCATATTTAAATTTATAATTTACGTTAAAACATGCAGTATTTCAAATGCCTTACTATGTCCATGCCAAAACACATGAAGACAAAATATAATGTAATTGAGATTTCCCCTTGGCCATATGAGATTGTGCTCTCACCAATTACATCCTCTGTCAGGACCAGATCTGTGGTCTTTGCTCCCTCCAGGAGGTGGAGATCAAGGACAATTTCATTTTTCAATGCCCCATTTATTATGAGATCTAAGGAAGATATCATTGCCTCTACTAGAACTCAGACAACACTTTATCTACTTTCTTCAGGAATCCAAACCAGTAGTGCCTAGCTCTTTCTTCGTGAGGAAGTCACCGTCTGGTGCAAATCCCTACAGGGGGTCTGGAGGCTCTAGAGCCCGTATGCTGATCACCTCCTTTTCCAGCCCACCCAGATGACTTGGAGCACTAAATACCATTTTAATACTAGGTACCTCACACACCAGAGTTGATAGATTAGTTAAGCAATGCTTCTCACAACACACCATTACGACTTGAATTATTCAAATTTCCCAACTTGCTCTCCATCAACATTGTGGCTTTGCTCCTACCCACCCATATGACTTGGCCCCCTTCCGGTAACATGAATCTCTATTACTTACCAGCCACTCCCAGACCACCCTTTGGGTACTAGGAGTCTCGACCTTGGATGTCAATAGACTCCTTGAATTCTAAGGATAAATCTACTTCCACATAAACACGCCTCTACGGTCTGGCAAAGTAGTACCTAGAGGGATCTTTCGTTATTATCCAACCAATTGAAGTGGGAAGGACGGGAAATTCCACCCAGACCAAGACCTTGAGAGTTATGTTCGAAACTACAAACTCTCGTGTCCAAGAGGGTGTGACGAGCAAGGAACTCTAAGCATACAAAGTGGAGGACTTTCGTAGTATCATGGCCACATTGGCAAGGTCGGCAAAGAGAAATAAACAAAACCTTGATCATATTCTCGGACAAAGTCCAACTTTATGCCATAATGGGTCCAAGCAGTTTGCATCCAAGTTTTAAGCATACTTTCAAAGGGAATCCTCCCGACAAAATAACCCATCATACAAAAATGTTCAAGCCATGAACAAATAGAGTTAAATTCCTCAATAGGTAAAAAAACATCAAGTTGTAATCATTACCTCGTGGAATACTTTTGGCACAAACTTTCTCGATTGCTTCCTTAGAGGCTGTAATCTCCCATTTTCCAACGTGAGAGGTTAATTTTGGACTTCTTGCCATTCCCTTTTCCATGGCAACGAAGTGGAAGAGTTGGGAAAAGGAATTGAGCTTCCTTTGCATTTATTTTCTAATTTTTAATGTTTCTTTTTTAGTGTGTCTTTGCTTTTAGTAGGTTGGTTGGGTTTAGTGCTTTTAAAGAGGCATAATAAAAGATTATAATGACTTATATGGGTCAGCCATGTTCTTCTAAGCCTTGGTGCCAAAGTTAGAGGTATATAAGGAGGTGAAGGCTTCATTTGCACTCATACATCTTTGGTGCATTTACTCTACTTGGACTTGTGGGCTGATTGCTCATTGTTCTTCCACTCTTGGGCGAAAATCCAAGTGTGTGGCATCTTCCAAGAAGGACGAAAACCCTTCTTGTGGTTGGTAGGGGACGGAAACCCTCCTTGTGTGGGCTTGAAGGATTATTGCAGATTTGTGAAGAAGTCATAACCAGATTTTTATATGCATTGATTGGTCTCTCCTAGGTGGAGCGACTTACCCTAGTGTGAAGTTTGGTGTCTTCAAGGGCACGAATTTGATATTTCATTTCATATTCAGATTTGCCTCTATTTATAAAGCCAGAATCTACTTTTCTTTGTGAAGTTTGGGGTCTCTAAACCCTTATTTCATAATTTTTATTACAGTTGTACTTCGTTGGGTTTTAATTAATTTCCAACAGTGTTTTGAGTCATATTTCTTATTGAATATTGGTTTGGTGGTTGCCTAAAAGACTCATATACATTTTGGCAAAGTTGTTTGAAGTATTTCAAGTGTTTTGGATGCATTTTTGTACCGCTGTTCCTAAAATCTGATCGTTGTTCAAATCTGGGTTTTATTTTCAGTCTGCTAGTTTAGAAATCAGATTTGAGATCTTTGGGATTTGTGCTAATTTCTAATTTTCAGTTTCAGCCCTTAAAAGGGATATTTCAGAGGAGCCATCGCAATCTGTCACAATTTCAATAACTAGACTGTGTGGGAGGCCATATAAAAAGGCCACCCAAGGGCGAGAATGCTTTAAAAAGTCTAATAAATGAAAACACGTGCGAAAGAGTGTCCCACAGGCAGTATGATGAGGGCCGAACACCTCGCGATGGCGGCCATACTATCTCATAAAAAACCTAGCATGCGTCATTTAACTGAATCCGTAAATGACACAATTCTTACCAGAAAGTGATCTTTCATTTTAATTCACTGTGGAAATCTTGTGTTTAATCGGAGGTGTTTATTCTGACAAGCCTGAAGATGTCCAGAATGTCTTCTCCTTCTACCACACCCTTACCTCGGATGGATCTTCAAAGTAGATTGAAAAATAAACAGAGCCATTTGTGCTAGGAGTGTGACTAAAAAAAACTTTTTTCTATTCTTTTTCAGGATGATTATGCAAAACTTGAGACCAATGGGGAACTCACTCCTTCATTTATTCTTCAAAGATCAATTAGACAAGGCTGCCCTCTTGCCCCGGCTTTATTTGTTATTGCCGTTGAAGCCCTCCACTCTCCTAAGGGATGCTACCCTAGGCCCTCCAATAAGTGGCATTGTTTTCCCCAATAATGATGAGCTTTTGGATATTCAATTTGCTGATGACACTTCACTATTTCCCAAAATTGACCAAAGCAACTTTGAGCAGATGACTAACAGACTTGATATTTACTGCAGTGCTTTTGGGTCTAAAGTTTCCACCAGTAAAACTTTCCTGGTAGATTGGGATGAATCTCCTCCTGCTTGGATTTCTTCCATCGGATGGTCTTGGGGTGGCCCTAACAAGATGGTTAGATACTTAAAGCATTGTGGCAATGGGTGTTGGAAAAGATTTCTAAAAGGTCTGTAAATTGCAGGGTCGTCTCCTTTCCTTGCATGGTAAAATCCAAGTCTGTCAAAAGGTCTTATCTTCATTTTCGATCTATTATACCTCTTGCTGGCTGCTCCCCAACATGCAATAGGATAAGTTGCATAAAATTGTAAGAGATTTCCTTCGGTTGGATGGTAAGGCGGGCAAGAAGAGACATGCTGCAAAATGGGATATATGTTGTATGCCCAAAAGCCTAGGGGAGCTTGGGATCAAGAATCTTAAGAGGCAGGGCATTTCTCTTGCTGTCTACTGGATTTTGAGAGCTATGACAGGCAATGAACCTTGGAAAGTTCTTGTAAGGTGCAATATTGCCAATGGCATTCTGAAAGGTGGGAAGAAATGGAAAGGTCTTCATATGGTTGATTTATTGTTTGGGGATTTTCCTCTTACCCCTTTTGGATCCTTTATTTTCCAGTCAAATTGGAAGGCATGGGAGCAAGTGAAGCACTTAGTTGTTGGGCAGCCTATCGTCTCCTCCTTGTACAGAAGGTGCCAAGGCTACAAATCGCTCTGATGGAATCTGATACAAAAGGATAAGGTCCTGGCCTTGACAAGAGGTTGCTCTGCCTTCTTTTGGTTTGAGAAATGAATTAAAACATTTCAAGACTTGTATAGATTTGGGAAGTGGGTGAATTGGACAGACCTTAAAGCAATGTATAATCTACCTCAATCTCAGTCTAAAACAAACACAATGCTCAGAAATACTATGAGAACACCTTCTGTTGGGGTCATTATGGAGGATGAGAATGAGTTTTAGGAAAATACAAGGTGGCTCAAAGCACCCCAACTCCTTGAGGCTACCTCCATACAACTCTATGTAAGGATTGCATTCTCCCCAAACCTTTCCTTGGGCCTTAACAATAATTGGAATATCTGTGACCCCCTCAGTAGATGGACCGATAGATTTGATGTTTTGTGGTCTTCGTGTATTGATCCTAAGAAATCCTATTTTAAATGGCTTCTTATTAACAATAAGCTTGTTTTGGTTCTAATATGTCCAAAAACGGGTATTGATAACAAGTACTGTTTTGTATGTAGTGAAGAGCAATCTGCTAAACATATCGCTTTTTTACCATCCTTTTACTAAAATCGTTTGGTCCCATGTTCTTTTTCCTTGGTGTATTGTTTCTCAAAAGCAAATTCATCGGTATGGTGTTTTATTTGGACTTTTCCTTGGTGTATTGTTTCTCAAAAGCAAATTCGTCGGTATGATGTTTTATTTAGACTTATCGGTACTGCTGTTAAGTTACACATGTTTTTGCAAAAGCTTTGGTTCTTTATGTCCACTTAAGTCCTTCGCTTTTTACGAAAAGCTCGTAATAATGATGTCTTTCAAGGTATTGGCAGGGGTGTTATTGACTCTAATAGTGAAGTCATAGTCCATTTGCTTGCTTGGCAGGTCAACATTCAGATGAAAGTTCCTAGAGATGAACTGAGGAAATTCTTATCCTCTGGCTCCATTCAGATTGATCCTGACTACATGGGGGAAACAGATCGCTTCCCTGGACTGGCTAGATCTCCTAGCTGGCCTCATGTTCCTGATAATGAGACTGCACAACAGACTGGTTGAGACCCTGTCACACAAACCTATTATCTACAGGTTATACCTCTTCAAACTGAAGGGAGGCACACATTAATGAACCTTCAGAGGATACTGGTTGTGCCAAGACTCCCTCAAAGCCTCTCTTCCAGCAGGATAATTTGAAAGCAATTCATGAAGCTTTGGTTCACATGGAGTCCACTCAGGCTAAAAAGAATGCTACCCAAATTCTTCAACATGCAATGGAATGCGATGGTAGTCAAACTGAAAGGGATACTGCAGCTCCTGCTTCTGTCTCACACAATCTTCCTACCATGACTGCAGTTGACAAAGGAACTGAAGATTGGATTACTGCCCTTTTCAGTAGACATGTTAATGCAATATGTTGTGAAATCTAACAACAATTTGAAAACCTTGATTTGTTTGAGAGTTTCAATCTGGAATGGGCCAGTAATGATCTTCCTGATGCCAATAGCTCTGCTGAACTTGACCGGCTAGAGGGACCGGCTCCTCTGTTCAATGAACCCCTGCTCATTGACAGTTCAGTATCTGAGGGACTTGATGATTTCATGGAGGGACCTGGTCAGAGGAATGATAGTGACAACAGAAGAAATAATTCCCATTGAAATAGTTGACTAGTGCTGATGGATGATTGATAGTTTTTTTATATTGCAACATCTCATACCTAAGACTGTTTACCTATATATGATGTATTTTTTGGTTGATATAGTCTTGCATGCGTTTATGGAGCTCTGACCACTATGAACTTCACTTTGTAGATCTTTGGTCCGTATATCCTTAGTAAACTTTTTGCAATATAGAAAAAATGGATGGTGGTCTGTAATAGTGTATATGTGAGGGAAGTGATTGAGATTAATGACTGATTTTATGAGAATTTACCTTCTCGTTCATGCTTATTGTTCTACTGATTTATGTTAATAGGTGTGTTACAATTCCAATTTTCCCTATTAACGACAAAAAAATGGGGTTATACTCTGAACTTGTTTGATCTATGAAGTTATACTCTGAACTCACTTAATCTATGAAGTATATCTTTAGTAAACTTTTTGCAATATAGAAAAAACGATTGTGGTCTGTCATAGTGTATATGTGAGGGAAGTGATTGAGAGTAATGACTGATTTTATGAGAATTTTCCTTCTCTTTCACGCTTATTGTTCAACTGATTTATGTTGATAGGTGTGTTTCAATTCTAATTTTCCTGTTAACGACAAAAAAATGGGGTTATACTCTGAACTTGCTTGATCTGTGAAGGATATGATTTTTAATCTTCTAGTTTTTACAACTGAGTTTTCTGAAGTACAATTTTAGTGCAGTATTATAACAAGAACAGTGACTACAGGCAAGCATATTGAACCACAGATTTATGCAAACATTCTATTGCCAATCTTCTGATGTAAGCAATATGAGAACATGAAGTCCACCAAAATCACCGAAGTGGTTACCTACAAATACCACTCTATGATATAACATTTAATTTTGAATTTGGGGGCTCCTATGATATTTAGAGGTTCCCATGTATAGGAAAACTTGGAGGCAACTCTACACAGTACCACCTAACTCGTAATATGCTTTATTACATTTTTACCATGCACATTACATTAACAATAGCGATAGACTACATATACAAAACATCAGGGCAAGACTTGTTATTACTGATGGACTTGATACAAGAATGCAAACGCCACAAAACTGGGGATAACATCTGCCCCATCCCACAGGCTTGAGCGTCAAACTCTAGCAGTGGACCTTATGCTCTCTTCCACAGGCATGCCACTAAAACACTCTTCTCAAAAGCTTATGAAGTTGGAGCCAGGGCAGCAGGGAATTTTGTGTTATTTTGAAGTAACTACCGTCCTGTCATTTCCCATCCGGGTCAATACGGAAAACTGGAACGGATGCCCATATTCTTTACCTTCTACAAACATATGTAGCAGGTGAAACATAGTGTTTCTCTTGGTTCTGTATACTGTTATCCTATTCTATCCACACCACTCAGGCTTGTGCAGATGTTCTAAAAGAATGTCCCTTAAGTTGTCCAACCTTCCTAAGAGGATGTCTCCACATGTTAAGTTGACATGAAATGCTAAAACTGGATACTTTACTATTATTTTGAAATTTTCCCCTATTATTTCTCCCACTATTAAAAGCGTTTCACCTCAATGCTTCCAATGGAAAAGGAAAATCTTCAAAAATGTAGGTGTTGCTATCAAGTGTTCCATCTAGTTTGATCTTCCAAAAGTGACAGGTCATATAATTTGAGAATGCTCAAATGCGAAGATGTTGTATAGTCTCCAAGACTTCAAATTGTTCTTTGTATGAGGAGGAAAGTGCAACATAGTACAGTCTCTTCTTTTAGAATTTTATGTTAGTCTAACATGTATTGTTATATCGTTTGTCCTTGGTAAATTGTAACTTCTAAATGTGTCACTTAGACTCCCTTTAATCATACAAGGTGGCACATATCTAGGAGAGATCCTAATCAGAAAAGGAAACAATCCAAAGCAGATGTGGGTGGAAACAAAGCTTTTCCAGGTAGACCATCAGAAAAGGAAAAGCGTGAAAGAGCTTCCAGGAAGGAGGTTATGGAAGGATGTCAAAGATCCTTGGCGGTAAGCCAAAAATCAAATCTTGATAAATGAAAGTTTTTTTGGAATATAAGGGGTTTAAACAATCCCAGTAAGCATAGGATTCTCTCTGAATTTAGGAAAAACAAAAAAACTGATATCATGATGTTACAAGAAACTAAGATAAATTCGGCTAGGATGGAAGAGTTTCAGAATTTTTTTGGAAAGAGGTTGGGTTTCATTGTTAATCTTCAGCGGGGACCTCTAGAGGTTTGCTTTGTCTTTGGAATATGAATGTGCTGGAAGGGTTTCCTTTATATGGCAGTCAGCATCATATAGCCATTTGCTTCACAATTTTAAGTTCCAAAAAACAATTCATCCTATCTAATGTCTAGGCCCCTAACTCAATCATTGGAAGACGTGAGCTTTGGGAGGAAATGATTGGATTCAGAAAGTTGTCTAAAGAGTTAAATTGGGTTATAGGAGGTGACTTCAATACACCTCTGATCCCCTTTGGACAAAAAGGAGTTATTTCTTACACTGATAGTATGGAGGACCTTGCCAACTTCATACACTGGAATGATCTGTTGGATCTTGAGCTCAGTGGTCCAAAATATACTTGGACTAACAAACGAAGTGGTGATGATCTCATTCAGATTAGACTTGATAGGTTCTTGGTTAATTATCAATGGATATAGGAGCAACATTATTCTTTATCCTCTCTTGCTCGCATTGGTTCTAACCACAATCTGATCCTTCTTAGCGTTGGGGAGATGGTGCAAACTAAAGGTAGACCCTTTAGATTTGAGAAGATGTGGACCACCCATCCAGAGCTTGAAAAAAGATTGAGTAGTGGAGCATAAATACCGGAGGTAATAGCATGTTCCAAGTTACGGCAAAGCTCAAAAATGTTAAGTCCAAGATCAAAAAATGGAATAAAGATACATTTGGCAATATTTTCTTGCAAAAGAGTAAAATAACTAAGGAATTGAGAGAAATGGAAGAAATAATGGAAGGAGTTTGGAGTAGTGAAGACAAAGAAAAGAAAAGTTTTTCTATCCGAATTACACACTATTCTCAGTAAGGAAGAAATTTATTGGAAACAAAAGTCCCGGGTTAATTGGCTTAAAGAGGGAGACATGAATACAAAGTTCTTCCATATCTCTGCTACGATTAGGGCTAACAAAGGGCATATAAAAGAAATAATGAAACAAGATGGAGTTGTGGTTACAGAGGAAATGGCATCTCGAATACTATTATCTCCTTCTTCAAAAATTTGTTTGTTGAGGGTCAACTGCCCCCTAGGCAGTCTATCTCAGAGACTCTTAATTTTTGCTCCTACCATCAGTATAGAGGATAACAAAGACCTTATTGCCATACCTTCTGAGGAGGAGATCAAGGCCATTGTCTCATAAATGGAAGGGGATAAAACCCTTGGGCCCGATGGCTTTCCTGCTTTTTTTTCTTCCAACTTTATTGGGACATAGTGAAGAAAGAGGTGGTTGCTACGGTTCAAGACTTTTTTAGATCTGGTAGCTTGCTCAAGCAAGTTAATCATACTTTCATAGCTCTCATCCTTAAAAACCGGGGCCAAGGATCTAGGAGAATTTAGGCCTATCAGTCTATGTAACACTTTGTATAAAATTATATCGAAAATTTTGGCTTTCCGAATGAGGGAAGTTCTTAGTAATTTTATTTCCCCAATCAAGGTGCTTTTGTCCCGGAAGACAAATCTTGGACAGCATCATCTCTATCCATGAAACTATTCATTCGGTGGAAAAATCCAATCGAGAGGCTATGCTCATCAAATTAGATATGCAAAAGGCTTACAAATCGTGTCTCATGGAAATTCATGATCCTCCTCATGCATAAATTGGTCTTTAACCCTTACTTTATCAAGATGATTCAGATCTGCACCTCTTCCCCCATGTTTTCAGTCATCATTAATGGAAAACCACAAGGATTCTTCAATGCGAAAGGGTCTAAGGCAAGGGGATCCTCTTTCCCTTTTCATTTACATCATCATGGCGAATCCTTGAGTAGATTGTGTTCACAAGCTAAAGGCGAAGGAAGATTGGAAGGTATTAAGGTTACTAATGGTGTGGACAATCAGTGCCTTCAACAATTTGTGGATGATACGGTTCTCCTAGGCCAAGCGGTTGTTCAGGAGGCTCACACCTTCAAGGCCATCACAAGACAGTATGCGGAAGTCTCAGGACAACAAGTGAACTTCCGTAAGAGTTTTTGCTTCTTCATCAATGTCAATGAGCAACAACAGATCAGGTTGGCCAATATTATGGAGTGCAACATAAAATCTCTCGGATAATTATTTGGGTATGCCACTTTGTGGGAATAAACTGGAAGACACTGGTTGGAATAAATTAATTGAACGGTTCCACAAAAAAATAGCTTCATGGAAAGGATCCTTTATCGCAGGCAGGTAAAGCTCAACTCTTTCAAAGCTCTTTGCAGGGAGTAGCTATTTATATTATGTCCATTTGCATTATTCCCACAAAAGTCAAGAAAGCCATAGAGAGCATACAAAAGAGATTCTTATGGTCCGGATCGGAGGTTAAGACTAGGATTTCATTGATAGCCTAGGAAAAGGTTACCAAACCGAAAGATCGAGGGGGCCTAGGCTTGAAAAAATTGCAGAAAATGAATCAGGCTCTTATAGCCAAAATTGGATGGAGAATGCATAAGGAAGAAGGTATATGAATTGACATTTTATAAGCAAAATGCTTACGAAATGTTGGCGACACTTTGGGTTTCTTCTCGGATCAGGAACTTCCAAAAGGTTCAATTTTTGGAACAATCTTATTCAAGCTAGGAATTTGTTGGTTAAGGGCACAAAATGGAATCTTGGGAATGGTACAAAAATCAAATTTTGGGACGATCCATGGATTAGAAATAAACCCTAAAGCTGGAAGAACCATGGATGAACCTCAACCAATTCTACAAGCATGAATATGGAGAGTTGGTGTGTGATTATTGGTCAGCTGAGAGAAGATGGTTACAAATAATCCCCCTCTAAATTATACAAGTTCGAACTCCCTTTGAAATCTTAAATAGTGAACTAAAGGAATGTCACATTCCTCATAGACAATGTCATGATGAACTGATTTGGTGTGGTATGGATTCAGGGAATTATGAAGTTAAGTATGGCTATCTCTCTCTGTTTTGAGCATATTGAGTCTAATGGTTATTGGATGAAAATTTGGAATAAAAATCTTATCCCTAAAATCAATTTTTTCTATTGGGAAGTGGTCAGAAGAAAATTTTGACAGTGGACAAACTTAGGAAGAAAGGTATGATTCTCATTAACAGATGTAGTCTGTGTAAACAGCAAGAAGAAACAGCTAATCATCTTTTCCTGGAATGTATTTTTGTTTTCCGTGTCTTTTTAGTTGTTTCTTGATTTTTTGAGGTGCGTGGGTTCTCCCTGGGGATGTTACTCAACTCATGGATCAATGGTCTTTCAATTTCTATCATGGCATCACCAAAGAAGTCTGGAAATGTGCTCTTCCCCACATTCTCTAGGGCATCTGGGCGGAAAGAAACAATCAAATATTTGTAATCAATGCTCTAGTATTAAGAAGGTTGTTAGGAAAATTTGCCAGACTATAAGAGAGAACTCGCAGATTATCAAAAATAAATCTTCAAAGCCTTGTCCGGATTAGAAATCACTATCTTGAGTAATTTGAATCTGAGTCCCACAAAGTGATCTAAGGGCAAAAATGAAGGTGTGAATAAAAAAATGTTAAATGGAGATGCCCGCCAAAGGGTAGTCTCAAATTAAATTTTGATGGATCAGCTAAAACTATGGAGGGAATGTCAAGGGAGGTGGATTAATTCGAGATCATTTAGGTGAGTGTTTACAAGCCTATGTCGGCCCCTTGGGTAATCATTCAAATAACTTTGCCAAAGCTATGGCCATGTTATGGGGTATTGAGTTGTGTGTTTCCATGAATGTCAAGTCCTTGATTATAGAGGGAGATTCTCTATGTGTTGTCAATGCTTTAAAACAATAGGGCGGAATTGGTTGGAAACTTAACAATATCATCACCGAAGCTAGGCTCTTGTTAGCCTCATTTGAGAAGGTGGAAATTAATCATGTGTATAGGGTCGGAAATAAACCTGCCAACAGATTAGCTAATCATGGAAATGACATGTTGGAAAAGATGATCTAGCAGGTAGGCTAATACCATGGAACAATATCTTAACCCTTATTAATGATGACAAGACACTCTAAGCTTTGGCATGATAGCCTCTTGGATTCATGTGATAGGTCTCATGGGAAGGCTAATTATTTTTTGGGAGGGGGAATTAATCACCCCAACTTGTGTCAAGTCTTATTATTTTGTGTTTACAGATTTAATTTTTATTCGCTCCAAGATTGTGAAGAACTCGGGTTAGATATGGGAGGTGATAGGGTCCACACTGAGCCAACCACCTATTTACATATCAAGCGGGATGGTACTCTGTGGAGGCTGTTGAGAAGAGGTGGCTCTCCAACTACATTAAGAGGCTAAAAGGTAATGATCCCCAACTGGCTCTTGAATTTGATTATGTTGGAGAAGGGGTTTGTGTTAAATTAAGGGGTATGGAGATTTTTATCACTGAAGAGTCTATTGTTGAGGCCACGGGTTTTTCCTTGGAAGGCCTAAAACTTTTCAAGGATAAAACTAGGCGGAGGCATGAAATTACTACTTTCTTTGGGCTGGATGAAAGAATTCTTATGTTTGATGATGGTATAGTGAGAAGTTGTCTCCCTAAGCGTTGGTTGGATGTGTGCATGATTGTTATGAAGTATATTACCTTGGAAGGTAAATTTAGAAAGATTTTTTCCTGCCATCTCTCCATCCTCAATTACTGCGTAGGAACCAATCCATGAGCTTTCCCTTCTTTCTCTTGAGATCCCTTACTTCTTCCATCAATGATTATCAAAATGAGAAAGTGGAAACACCGTTGCATCATGGTCTGATTCTGTTACTGTTCCAGAAAGGAAAACCTATGGTCCCGGCCCAACCCCTATTCATATGGAGGTGGATTCGGACAATGAAACCCTTGCCGATCGTTTGACTCGCATTAAAAAGGTGGGCCTCTTAGGATAAAAGGGATGGCATAGTTGTGAATATCCTCTGTAATCTTAAACAGGTGATAAAGCTTAAGGGAGAGCTCTGCCAGAAGGAGAGGGATAGAAATATGGTGGATTGGGAAGCTAAGGTTTTGAGGGTTGAGTCTACCGACACGATCCTCCTAGTCAACAAAAATCTTGTCCAAGAGATTAGGGAGTGCCACAAAAAAATTGATGTGCAGAACAAGAGAATTAGTGGGCTTAATGCGGAAATTGTCATGCGTAGAGCGAGAGAATCTCCATTCTCCAGGATCAAATTGCCAAGACTAAGGTTGCGGATGGTAAGGAAAAATGCGTCTAGAGATGAGCAGCTTTGAGGATGAAGAGCACATGGAAGCTGAAGGTAATGCTCCTACCGAGAAAGCTCTTAAAAAGGTTATCATTTCTTGGAAAGATGATCTTGGTGGAGCCATGGACAAGGGACCTAGTGCAAGGACTAGAAGCAGAGCTTCCTCTAGCAAAGAAAGCGAACTAATGGCGACACTTTGGTGCACTTATCTGAGACTCATGTTTTTTTCTGTTCTTGTTTCCATGGCTTTTATTTTGTATTTTCGTAAAAAAATGTAACTTTGTAGACCTGGTGTAGGTCGTGCCTTTCTCTGGGGTGTCTTCATGGTCAAGCTTTTTGACTAGGTCCCATGTGTTCTATTTTGGTGGCTGCTCTTTAGCTTGGCTTCTTTTTGTACAAGTTTTTTTGGTACCTTCAAAACCAAATCTTTTTTACCTTATCTAAAAAAGGAGAGATCCTAATCCTATACAAACAGACCCCTCCTCTCATATACATCAAGAATATATGATCCAAAATGGTTCGTGTGGGAAAAATGAAGGGAAAAAGAGAAACAGAAACGAGGTGTCAATGGGGACGAGAGAGGGCAAAGTTGATACTGTGTGGCAATGCAACACAAATGTCTCATCAACAAGCACCAGCATTGACCAAGACATCCCTCTTTTCCGCTTATCCTCCCGACAGTGCAAGGTTCAAGAACCCCTTGCGAGGTTGTGGGGCAGCACCCACCTACCTCACTAAGTCCCATATCCAAATATTTTAAAGGAATAAATGATGGTATGGTTCAATTCGGCAGTAAACAAAACTCAATGAAAATCAAGGTAAAATGAACAAATAATGCTAATATTGAGTGTATCATTTGAATTTCAGCCACGTGACGATTATTCTTGAGCAAGAAAGCGAAAGTAATTAAATGTGCTGGTAGGAACATCCCATCAGCACCACAACAACAAGGGAAAGCAAGGTTACATTAAAAATGGTTCATCTTAAATTAAGGGACCCTACCAAGTGAAGCGAAGCAATCTTAACGATGGCTATTTTCAAAACCCAAAGGATCCACTTTGTAGCATTTTTCCGTAAATGTTCCAAAGTGAAATCTTTGTAGTTGTGTCATAAAGTAATCCAAAAGGAATGAAAGCAGTTCCTAATTTTGCCTTGTGCACTTTTACATCCCAAGAGGGTTTCTCCATGTTGGCTAGATTTTCGCATAGCTGAAAACCTAGGCGATCATGAGATAAATCTCCCTCATTTACAGTGAGGCTTCCGTGTAAGATTTTGTCGAGCTTATATATCCTAATATCTATTTGTGGGTATTACTTTAACCGTGTAGTTCATGAACCATAGCTATACGCTGCGGCAAGTAAGTAAGCATTTGTAAAAGAAAGGAAAAATCTGCAGTAAGAGGAAAATAATAGGAAAAAGAAGAAAGTAGAGAGGATGTGCAACCCAAGCAATAGTTTACAGAGTTGATTGCATGCACATAGATTAAAACAAATAGATCATTAAGCACATAATTTAAAGCAAAGGGAACTTTCAGATCTAGATCTATAATAACACAAAGATTATGAGCAGATCTAGAAAGAATGTAAGAAACAAATGCACCGTTGACACAAAGTTCTCCTAGGAAATATCTTCTATATTCCTCTACCTTGCAAAAATCAAGGGTTTCAACTCAAAGTCTGGAACACAAGAATGTTGATTACAAATTCTTTTTTTAACTCGTAGGTTCTTCCTCTATTTAGTGTATGGAAAGAAAGTTACAAATAAGAAACTATAAGCGAACTGGCACATGTGGAAGTTGTAAAAGAAACAACTGGCAATCTCCCTCCTGGAATTCCTTTTTGCATGACATGCATGATTTATAACTAAAAATAGAACCTTCTATTTTGCATGTCTGCCACCTATCTCCAAGTAAATGACCTCTTCAAGTAATGGCTTTTAAACCAATCACTTAAGTTTTATAATTTAATTGATCGCTCAATTACTTTGTCGGAGAAAAGAAGAAGAAAGAGGAAAATAAATTAGAAGAAAGCTGCAACACTTCCAATCTTGTTCTTTTTCCATATTTTGCATGTGGTTGACTCTTTTGTCTTTGATTCTCACCAAGTTGGATCTCGGAAGTTATGCATAACTGTGATTTGCTTGCGGGTATTTCCTTTGACCTGTCTTCCCTTCTATCCTTGAAGTTTTTGTAATTCTTCTTCAGTACATACACCAGTGCAATGTTTGCTGTAAATAATTCAAACAAAACTCATCATTTTTATTTGTTAATTACATATGAGCAATTTTAAATTCTGGAAAGCACTCTGGGTGAATGCAAATACAAGTAAATTCAATGAAGGCTTCAACTAGAATATTGGGAGCACATGCACAAGATCCTAGAAGGAATTTTCCATGCACTGACTTCTACACGGGCTGCGTTAGAAACATGAGGATGATTTTTTGTCAAAAGCCTTTACAATCATGAGATCTGGATCTGTTAATTAAATCAGTGATAGGTTCAGGACCTATGTCTGTATCATTGACTTCAGCAAATCTGGAAGCTATGCATGATTCTGCTGATCTTTCTCTTTCATCATTCTTTATCATGGAACAATCTTTATCTCGAGCTCTTTTTCTTTTAATTATGCGTAATCCTCGTAATTGGATCTATTTGTGCGAGATATGGCAACTTCTTGATTCGGAAGATATATTCAATATACCGACATTGATTTGAGCACTTGTGATGAATATCTACAATTTATTCAGAAAAAGATGGAGTCCATGGCACGAATACTTGATTTTTATCACCAAAATCTGCATATAAAGTTTGCTGCCCTAAAATTTGAGGTCTTGTTTGCATGCAAAGCAAGCAAAAATATTATTTAATTCACCAGAGCACTTATACCAACATGCAGATAATTATCATAGCAAGAATCAAGCCATTCCAACCCTAGGCGCCAAACCTTGAAGCTCCCTGGCAATGAAAAACACTCTTTAATGCAAAAACCTCCTTCCTTTGGCGCCAAACCCCGTAGGGCTGCAATCATTTGCAAAAAAATTAATTGCTTCTTCATTATAAAGAACCCATGCTTATATAATCCTCAACATTCTATTTTTAATAGTTGTCCTTCCTATTTCTCGGCAATTCAATTAATAAACAATCATATTTATTCACCCAAATTGGGCTCCCAATTATGCATGCTGCTGGTTGCTTTTTTAAATAATTTATTTTATTTATTTTTAGTATGCATCCTTGACTTCTCTTTAGCTCATCCACTTGCATTGACTTTCCTTCTATTTATGGCGCCAAAATTGGGAATAAAAGCAATTAATAAATGCCATTAAAAGCATTGTTTAATCACCAAATGGGTCGCACTTTTTGGCAGGGGTGAATTCTAAATTTAAGAAGTCACTTCGATGGGAATTTTCACCCTGCACCTGACTCTAAAAATCCCTTCTTCCACTTAAGTGATTTGACTTTCATCATGGTAATTTTTACTTTGCAATGCGGGTAATAAATTCTCACTTGTCTGTTGTTTCTAATTTTCCCACTACAGTTTAAATGACTTTCCAAAAAGTGCGACTTGCATTAAAATTAGCCTCCTTTGAAAAAGTGCAACTTGCATTAAAATTAGCCTCCTTTGAAAAAATGCGACTTGTTAAGGTGACTAAAACCTTCTAATGGGAAAAGTTACTTCTGCTAGGTAGGCGGAAAATTCTCATCGATGCTTTAAGTAATATTTTCTTTATTTTATAATGGGAATTTTTACCCTGCAAAGCAACTAAGAAATTTTCGCTGCCTGCCGCCTCTAATTTTCCCATCGCAGCTTAAGTGACTTTGACTTCATGGAAATTTTTACCCTACAAGGCAGGTAATAAATTCCCACCTGCCTGTTGCTACCAAAAATCCCACTGCAGCTTAAACCTATTCATTCCCAAAAAGTGTGACTTGCCTGGGAGAGGCTTTTTGTGCATGACTTCATCATTTTTGGTTAGAAGCTTGCATTTTGAGGTGATTCTTCGGTGCTTTGTCGGGAGATGATCTCCAGATGCTTCAGGCAATTAAACAAATTATCTTGTGGCGAAAGAATTGACCTAGGGGAATTTCACAGAGAAACTATGGAGAAAACCGGAGAAAAACGCAAAAGAAGTAAATAAAAGCGAAAAGCATTGCCAGAAGTCACAGACAAAGCTCTGAATTCATTCCTGGTGAAAACCCTATTCAAATGTGTGAATGTTGGCATGCAAAACTTCAACAGGGTTCAACTGGAGCACAATTTACTTCAAAAGGGGCATTATTTATTTAATAAATAATTAAATAAAAATTTCCCGCAAACAAAACTTGGCGGAGGGATAAAACGAGTTTGGGCATCTGGGTATTTGTCGAAATTGACTCATGCGATACATTGGGAATATCATAACATAATACGAGACATCTTCGGCAATAAAAACACAAAAAGACCCGTTATTTTAAAAAGAACGAAATTTTTTTCAAATGGGTAGTCCAGATTTTAGGGTGAAATCGGGGACACCATCCACGCTCAATATTCACATTTGTGACTTTTATGTGGAATCTTTTCGTATATTCTCGATATAGTTTGTACCTATTATTCTAGAAGCGAGAAGGTTAAAACTTCTAAATTTTGTTCATTGTAATTTCCTTCATTTTCCTTCAATATACTGTAATCTTCTTCAATTAGGAAATAAAAAACATGTTTGGTGAATTGTTCTTATTTGTAGTGTAGCCGATTATTGATCGATACATGCATCCAAAACAAATGAATAACAGGTTGTCTATTTCAGAAATCCTATGTTTCTGCTTCAATTTGTGGGTTCTATAGAATTTACCACCTCCATCTGCCTCTGGATTTCACCAGACTACTTAGCCCATCCAATGACCTATCTAAAACACCTAGTCTCAAATTAGCCTTCAACCTAGAGCATTATTAATAAAGGCGACCTATTATTCGTCCTCACTATTTATGGCCTTGGATTTCGCTTTGGCCAACTCAAATCACACCTCAAATGAGCTATAGCTATACATTGAGACTGATTATCACATCCTTTGGGAGAATACGATCAATACAGTTTGTTTCCTTCTCAAATGCCCAGTTTAATATGAGAATATATGAGAATGATGGTAGGTGTTTCTATCTGTTTAGAGATTCAGGAAAACTCATTGTATATTTCTTTAGATACCCTGGCTAGAATGCTTGTCTTGTGTCTCGCAGAGATCTTTACTTTTAGAAGTACATTACTCGAGAGTTGAACAGAACCTACCATATTGATTGCATATATGATACTTGTTCTGTTCTTTTTAAGTCAACGGATGTCAAATATGCTTTGCAGTTGTTAATATGCCCAAGGTTGTTAAGGCTTGCCGGCATTGTCCTCTTGGACAACTTAGAGGAGTGTGGACTAAGATCTCACAACAAGTCTGCTTGTACCAGCAGTCCATCCAAACTGAAGATTATGGTTGTATTAAAAACTTGTTGACCCTGACTAGGATTTCTTTGGCCCTGGAAGCTATCTGTCTCTATACGAAGTACTTTAATGCCTTCAAGGATTGCTCGCCAAGTTTCTATCAGTATGAGCCATACCCTAGATGACATCCTTAAAGACCACTTGGTGGTCACTGAGGTAAACGCTAATTTTGATGTTGAGGAAGACTGAGAATGTTGTCCGTGTGTGTTTATCCCACATCAGAAATAACTGTGGCATAAGAAAGATTTATACGGCCCTGCATGCACTAAAAGCTTCGACAATTCAGAGGCAGATTTTAGGGTGCAAATCACTAGGCAGTGTGTTAGCGTTCTCTTTATCTCTTGTTCGGACAAAGTGGCATATGGTAGGTTTATTCTGCAAAGATTTTAATACAGTCCCAAGTTGTGCATTGGCATAACGCTATGATTTATGAGGAGCAATTCCAAGTTAAATGATACGAACGCAATGGAAAGTAATATGAAAGAGTAAAAGTACCTGCGCCAATGACCAATGGAGGCACCAAATCCATGAACAAGCAGCAACGAGGGTCCCTCTCCTCCAACAAAGTAGTTAATTGTATAACCTTTCCATTCCCACCTTTTACATCTCGCATATATTGCATCCAGAGTTAGGCCCCTGCCATTGTCATCCAAAGGCCCGCAGCACACTCTGCTCCTCCTTCTGGTAGAACATAAAAATACCTTGTGAATTGAATTCGACCTTCTCCCCTGCAGCAAGTGTGTTTCTGCAATACGCAATCGTAAGGATAAAAACACCGTAAACTTTGGCCATGGCTAAGTTGGGCGACAGGCAAGGGCAGGTTAGGTAAAGTAATTATGTGACTCATAATTTTTCCCCGCTCTTCTACAGCTCTGCTCGAAACGCTTTCTCGTAACAGAAAGAAAGCAGCATTGAGATTTGAAATGCCGCTGGAAAAATCCAGTAGAACCTGTAATATCCCCCTTATACTTTCAGATAAACCACCGTGTTTTAAAAAGGAGAAAACAAGCGGAATATTGTCTTAGGCTATTGGTGAAGACAGGGATGATGGATAGATATTTTAGTTACGTGTACAGGACCAAAACACACTATAGTATAGTACTTCGAGAACCGAAACCATGGCTAACGGAGTGGAGACGGTGACGTAAAAGGAGAAGAATTTAGCATTTTGTCCATTCACAATCTTGCCATTGTTCTTTCTTAAGGTTATAGATCTTGGTCAGAAATTCTCAAATTTTACCGATTACCATATTAGGAAACTTGCAAAATAATTGTCTAAATTTTTCAAAACTGGTTCTATTACGTAAATTAACATTCTTTGATGATTTTTCATATTGAGAATTTAGCCATTTAGAAGTTTTGCACTTTCATCGACTTTATCACCTCCGTGAGGAACAAGTGGAACAATTCCATTTGTTCCATTGTTTCTGTTGGGATACGATGATCCGACTTTATAAGTTAAATTGTGTTTTGGGCAATGTTTTTAATCTTTATCGGTTATGTCACTCCCGATAGGATCGAGTGGATTGGTTCTTATGTTTCGCTCGTATCCGGATCGAGTGACTTAAGTGACCGTGAATTGGGAAATGAATTGAATTTGTCACCCCTATCGAGAACACATAGAAATGTTTCTTGGTTTTATCATTTACCCAACCACATGACAAACAAATATTTAAAGCACAATATATCGGTCTTGTCGCCTCTACACGAAACTCCGAGAACCATTACATAGTTATATGGTAGCGCCAATAAGATGAATATAACAAAACCACATAGGCTTTTAATAAGTTACATGGGCTTTTATGTTTGCCAACAAAGATTGGGGCAATATAAATAAAAATTGCAAGTCATTTTCAAACGCAGCTTTACACTACCCAAACGATCTTGAGCTCGCCCACTATCAAAAGTATCTTTCCTTAGCCATTTGTTTTCCCCCAAACACTTTCTAACCAATGGAATTCAAATTTAAACACACCAACAGAACACCTCTTCAAGAGTTTCATTTCCACGGTCATGGTAAGCATTTTGATAATGCTTTGCATTATCGATTACTTCTTCCTATCGTATTCTCATTTACCCCGAATTTTTAAATTTACTTCCATTCTTCTCACTCCTCCGAATTGGTAAATTGTGTAGACACCTATAATTTGGTCTACATAATTTTATTACTAAGATCATACTAATTATCCTAGTCTCGTGTTAATTTACTACACTACGCTAGTAAAATACCCTTTCTAACCTCTTCTAAACCCCTTAAACTCCTGTTAATCCCTCTCTAACCAACTTCTATAAGTTTGTTTCCCTTTAATTAACCTTGTTTAGGTTAATTAACCATCTTATTGACTTTCTAGGAAGGATTTGAATTTCTAAACAAATATCTTACCTTTCCAAATAGCCACTTAGCTTCCTAAAATCTTGTTCACACCTCCAAATATGTTTTTCTAAAAATCAACTTTTTGACTCCTTTTTAGTCCCACATGCATCCAAAACATCCTTTTCTCAAATCCAAAAACTATAAATAGAGGGATACCCCTCCCACCTATTCTCAAACTCTCTCTCTCTCTCTCACACATTTCGATTTAGGTCATGTAAAGGTGTTTTAGAGTCATTTCATAGTTTATTTGAGCTATTTACTTGCTTTATTTACTAATCCTTTCAAAGTTTTAGGGAAAATGGGCGAAGCCATTAATGGTGAGCTTCCATTCTTAAGCTTTTGAAACATCAATAAACACAAAATTGATTGTTAAAGCTTTAATAGGTTCACTTATAGATAGCTTTCATGGAGTAGAGAACTAATATAATCATGTTTAGATGTTGATTGTTTGTCTCAAACTTTATAATATGCATGCAAATAGGTAGCTCTTGCTTATCTCTAATCTGATGGTCATTTGAGTTGTTTATTCCAAAGTTTTGAGGGTTTTTTTTTTAGTTCTTACCCCATTTCATAAGTTTTTGCAAACTTTTCAGTGCACACATTTGGCACGCCGTGGGACTACCCCATAGTCCTTTTGAAATCATTTCTAAGCTTTGTATGTCCATTTTAATCATCAGTGTGATTTCTAGGGTTAAAAGGCTTGTCTTTTGATAGTTTTCATGTTTTAAACAAGCTAAATCTCCCTTTTGGTTAAACATTTAATGGGTTCAAGTTAGAAATAGATTTCCTTGATCAAAAACTAACTTGGTTGCTTCTTAAAAATTTCATTTCCGTGAGTTTTTAGGTTTTTGCAAGGGTACGATAGTGTCTTGATCGCGTGTCTCGTCGAAACCTTAGTGCACTCGAATCGCCGCACACCCGTCTGGTCGTATTTTTCACTATCAAGTCATTTACAAAGGGTGGTGTATCGACAAACCGTTGGCGCAGTCTGCTGATTGGTATCACGTGTATCTCGTGTCTTTGGACACGCAGGTGTATTTTATATTGTGTTGATTCATCTTTTAGCTTGCAAGCGTATCCATTGAGAAGGAGGTGTCTCTATTGAAACCCTAACGTACATGTCTCTCGGCCTGCGCAGGTGTTAGACCTTACTGTCATAAATTGTTGCCATGCGTACACGTCGGCCCTGGGGCACGATCTGCTGGTTGGGACGTGCGCGCGTCATTTCGGGCACGTAGGTGTCTTAATTAAAATTGGAATTTCTCTTCAAGCTTTGAGATTAATTTTTTGGTTTTTCTGGTTATTCGCAGTTCTAATAGGTGATTGTAGGTTTTTTTATTTTGTTTGACTAATGTAGTTTAAGTGTTTCATTTTCTTAGTTAAAGAGAGATTTTTGAAGTGTGTATGCTCTTCCCTCGCACCTTCTAGGTGATCTTGGGAATCAAAAACACTTCTAAAAACCTTCTTATTGCTTTCAAAACACTTACTTTACGCTTCCTAAATGGATTGATCTTTCAAAATTGGTTAAAACAACTCAAATTTTACAAAAACACTTAAAGTATTTTCCATAAACTTGTTTTAGTTGAGTTTCACGTTGTGTATGCTCTTCCTTCGCTCCTTTTTGGTGATCTTAGGAATCAAAAGCAACACACAAACTCTCTTTTGATATCATGATCTTTTGTGGAAAATTACTAACCATTTACGTATATAGAACCAAAAACGCTCAAAAAAAAAAAAAGAGTTGCGAAAAATGAAACCCACTAATACGTGTTTTCATACAGTGTCGCTAAACGATGTGCTACTTAAAACCACATTAAGCTAAGCAAGATAAAAACACACCACTTCGCATCACATTGTATTGTAGGTTTTAGAAAAGGGTATGTCCCTATCCGCTCAACTAGAACATAACCCCTTTGGCATAACGCCTTAAGCTATAACAATGGGGGTGGTTCTAGGAACCCTAAAGTAATCCACCGTTGAGTAACCTCGTGGATGAAACAAGAAGTGCTCTAACTTACCCACTTGACTAGATTTTACATTACAAGTTAGAGTCAAAGTTGTTTGTATTACGACCCCAATGACAATACAACTGAACGCACTAGTTGCTCATTATATTAGAAGGGGGTAAAGTAAAGCCGAGATACTCCCAAACTAGTTAGTGTGACTCTTTGGGTAAATCGAGCTCGCATTTAGACAAATTATTGACACCTAGTTGGGTGATCTTATTAGGAAAGTCATTTTGTCTTAGAGTCCACCTTACTCGTCCATTATCGTGTTCTCTTGTCGAGCCATCGCGAAGTGATGACTTACTTGGATTCTTAACCTTGTTTTTCGAGCAAGACGAAAAGAGTCCACTTGATTTAGATCTAAGTGTCTTTCATCGCGAAATTAAACGACATATCACTTAGCTTGGTTTCTTTCTCGCCTTCGGACGAGGTGAAACTCTACCCAAGTGGCGCTTAGTTTATTTTCATCTTTTAATCCATACCTTGCATTCTCGTTGCTCATTTGGAATGAGGAGGCATACCATGCGAGTCTTATCAAGGACAGTATTCGCCACTTTTTGTCTGTTTATGCCCATCCATGTTTTTGCGGTTTGGTTGTTAAATGTCTAATGGGTGTAAGTACATTTTCGCGTCTTTGATAGTCCTTTGATCTTGATTTCAAGATCATCTTCATTGCTATGATTTCAGTTCATCATTATTTCTCCTTAAGTTGTTATTTTTTCTCACATTATAGCTATACAATTACGGTACTTACATCATGTTTTCATTTTTGTGAGAACTTGGTATAAGTCCCTTTATTGTATTACGTTGCTTCGCACAACTAAAGAACTTCTTGTTATACTTGTACCTAGTTTCAGTTCCAACGTCATCTAAGTCTTTTGAGAGTGTCGATATTACCTTGTGTATACCGTGATAACATCATCTTGATACTAACACCTTACTTGCTAGGTTAATGTGTCAAGATAGTGTTGTTACGCTATCCACATTCGCAACTTCCATTTTTCAAAAACTTAGGTTTTTTCAGCATTTAAATTGGTCTTAGTATATCTCGTGGAGAGATCACGTCAATATCACTTTAGTACTTAGGCCTTGTTAGTATTCTAACTCGACCTATGTATTGATAGGGTATTGTCACTATCTACCTTGAGCCCTTCATTGGAATCATAGTTTAGGGTATAGTCTTGTTAAACGACAGTTTGAGTGATTGTTTGATTTCTTTAGAGTGTTCATATGATTGTTCTTTGAACGATAACAACTGCATAACATTACATCTAGAACACACTAGGATATTTTGGTTGTCAGATGACTTACACAACATACGCCTAGGTTTCATACAACTTTGAAAGCATTTAGACAAAACCTAGTATAACTTTGACTAGTAATGCCAAGAATCACGAAAATGGCATCTAAACCAAACGAGCATGACTTAGAAGAAAATCCTTTTGCATCCTTCCCATTCAAAGTGGTAATAACTTAACACCTCTCTTTTCACAAGTTAAAGACAGAACCTTTGGTCAATCATAGCGGAGAAGAATTTGATTCTTCCGAGGAACAACATAAGTTAGACCTAGTTCAATTCGACGAGCTCCTTTATTATAACAAAGATCAAGTACTCATGCAAGAGTCCTAGAGTTAGGAGCTAAACTTTCGCAGGAACGTGAAGTGGAGGCTAAAATCATTAATCATAAAATGGAAGAGCGACCATCCCTCTTAGACATGGATAATCCCTTTGACGTAGGGTATGCTTCTACTTGGACAACATCACAAAAACGTTGAAGAAGACCCATCAAAACCAATTGGTGATTCACGAAAACCTTATTATAAGGCTTCACGTAAAGTAAAAGTTGAGCATGAATGCAAAGGCTCACCACCTCCTAATTTTGACGAGGAAGACGATCCCTTAGTTGAAGAAGAGATTCTTCAAAAACAAATATTGAAACTAAGTAAAAAGTTAGCAAACTTAGGCTCTTCAAGTAGGAACGTACATAAATATAAACTCAAGACGAAATCTGGTGAGTTTGATTTTGATCCATATGATGACGTGACTTTCAAAGTTGCTAAGGTGAATAGACCAACATCACCTACAAAGGAACAACTCATTCAAAAAGAGTTACAATCAATGAATAACACACTTACTATGTAACAAGAATGTAACATATGGCATAGTAGGAAGTATTTATATGAAGAAATATGTCCTTACCCCTTTGATAAAGACATGTTACAACAATTGTTTCCAAAACATTTTGTCATACCTAAGTTCGATAAATATAAGAGCAAGGGTGATCCTCGTGATCACATCAAATATTTCTATATGACTTATCAAGAGGTCGATATTTCTTAATACGACTATTTCTCGCAGCCTCAGGAGCACCTTTGGCGAAATAATGGTTTTTAATATACCCAAGGGGTCCATTACAACATGGCCCGCACTAGCTGAAAATTTTGTGTGATGTATTACTCCTTCAATATGAAGAATGATATCACGATGAATGAACTTTACAATGCAAAACAGAAACCTAACGAGACCTTTGCAGGCTTCTTACAGCAATGGCATGGATTGGCAAGTCATTTCCCTTATGCCCTGCTAGAAAAAATAGCTAGTAAGTATATTTGTTCCTAACCTAAACCCAGAGATAGCCTTTCATTTATAAATACACTACGGATTTAACTTCGAAGAAGTTATAAAGAAGGGTAGTCAGATCAAAAAGGCTCTCATCACGAAGGGTACACTTAAACTTGTCATCAAGGACAAACATGAAACAAAACCCTTAGATAAACCCAAATTCTTCAACAAGAACAAACATGTCGTCGGCGATGGTATTACAGACTCCAAAAGAGTCCAAATGGTACAAACTGGTCTGCTTTTAAATCTCTCACAAGGACCTCACCCAAAATCACCCACCAAACATACATTTACACCACTAACCGAATCACTATCTACCATACTTAAATAGTTAGATGCAGTGAACATGGTTCAGTACCCAACCGCGACATTATCATATCCAAAGGATGCTCCAAAACCCGGTTGGTTCAAAGAGCATGAGTACTGTGATTTCCATTGTGTTAAAGGACACAAAACAGATAGGTGCTTGAGACTACGACATTATATACAAGACCTCATCGAAGAGGGCAAGATCATCGTAGATTCACCCCCTGACTCAGGACAAGGTCCCAATGAGAAAATGGGTATATTCAAAGAGCCCTTTCCTAACCATGCAGATAAGAAACACAAGAAGCCAGATCACGGACAAACTTCCAATGACTATAGGATTATTGCTTATGTCTATCCAACTAATGATAGTCCCTTTGATTCCCTTATAGGTGTATATATTCATATGATGAACAAGTTAATACTATTAGGATCTTAGAAAAAGTTGTGTAGTAGGGATGCGACATGCTCATTTGATCATACCAGATCCCCTACCTATCCCTCAAGAAGGTCAGTACAATTTAATAGAACAGTTAGAGAAGACACCCATTAAGATATCGATTTTAGATCTCCTCAAAATCTCTATTGCTCATAAAAACATATTGTATAAAACATTACAGAGTTTGGGAGTCTCCACAGATGTAGATCTTGCACACCTTCAAGTGATGATTGCACACCTTGATTCCAATGATCATATCACTTTTGATCGCACTGCAATCCCGCGTAATGACCTAGAGCACAACTTACCCCTATACCTAGAAGTAGTTGTTACTCGTCATAAGATCAAGAGAGTACTTGTGGATGGTGGATCCGGTTTAAATATTTGCACTTTGAATCTAAGCGGTTGGGCCCTTCGAAATGATTTTGGGCTAAAACTATTACAATCACAAACTTATGATAATGAGGAATGTGAGTCAACAAGTACTATAGTAGTTCCTATGGAAGTGGGGTCGACATGTCATGATATGACTTTCCATGTCCTTGACCTAGATCTTCCCTATAACATGCTCTTGGGACGCCCATGGATTCATGCCATGCAGGCTATTCCCTCCACCTTCCATTAGTGTATCAAGATGTGCTATGGAGGATAAATAATCACCATTCAGGGTGATCTAGAACCATTCACACATTGTAGGGCATTGCACAATTTTTCTCATGTGGCCTATGAATGTCCTTCTACAGATATTATTGTTCCCTTACAAACAGAGGCCATAAGGGAACGTGTGGATCTAGATACACTCACTCCTTGTAATTAGAACTTTCCTTCATTGGTCAACCCTTTCTCATCATGGGATGTAACGTTTAAAAGTATGGCCGGTGAGCGGTTTACTACTCGCATCAATCCTTACTGATATCAAATCTTTCAGTATCACCCAGGACACGGGGAAAACCTTACTTTCAATTCAAAGGCACTGGAGATATATGCCCTGAACCCTTTGAGAGATTCATCCCTAGTGGTCTCTTTTCTAAGGAAAATATGTTAGAAGATCCCACCAAAAGAATACCTGAGGGTACCATGGCCTCATGCCATCAAGCCTCGTAAGTATATCAAAGGCCATCGCATGATGTGTGGCATGGGTTATATTAGGTTTGGATGCGGTATTAATGCACAAGGATGATTAGAACCCGTTTATATCCCTCATTTCAAATCTAACAAACATGGTCTTGGAATTAGACCTCATGACGATCCACCCTTTGATATCAATACCGCCTCTTCCAAACATGAGGACGACTCATCTCATTCAGATAGTGACATAGATTCCTATGTAGCCTCTACGAGGATCTTGCCTCCACAAACCTATTCCCTGATTCAATTGTTTTTACCTTATCCGGATCAAATTCCCAAACCAATTATCAAGTAACCCTTATATATCCAAAATTGTAGATTGGGATCAACAATTTCATGTGCCACTTGATTTCTTTGAAAATGATGAGGCATTCGCAAAATTCATGGGACTCAGGGATTCTATTCTGATTGGAGATCACAAGAAAGGATTTGCGATCAAATTAGATGCATGTGCATACTTCGGAGAAGAAGAAGATATGTGTGGACACTTGAGTAAGAAGGTTGTAAGAAAGAATAAGGATACGTTAGGAAGCCTTGTGGGAAGAACAAGCATAAGTCTCATAGTGACCAACTTTTGAGGACCCTAGTAGATAAGAAAAATGAAGAAATCATAGAAGAAGTAGAATATTCTTATAAGGAGGATCTCACACCTCCTATCAAGGTTGATCTTACTCTTCCCCCTTATCCTACACGGATTGAGTACCCTTCCAAAATGCTTGTTGAAGAAATGATCAGTGTCAACATTAGCTCAAAAGAGGAACCTAGAATGATAAAGTTGGGAGCTTCACTCTCATCTCAAGAACAAAAAGTTTTTGTGGAACTATTGAGAGAATATGCAGATATATTTACATGGTCATACACAGATATTCTTGATTTGGACCCAGACTTGGTTGTGCATAACCTTGTTGTGCACCCAGGACGCCCAACCTATCGAACAAAAATTAAGAAAGATGCACCCTAAAGTTGCACGACTTGTCAAAGAGGAACTCGGAGAAATTATCATCTGCTGATTTTATTAAGCCCGTTGAATACTCGATTGGATATCCAACATAGTCCCAATTGAAGAAGTCGATTAGTATAAGGATCTCGCACTAAATTCTACGACATCAATAAAGCATGTCCCAAAGATGAGTTCCCTTGCCTAATGTTGATATGATTTTTGATTCTACCATTGGTTATGAAATGTTATCCTTAATGGATGGTTTTTCTTACATAACCAAATCCAAATTGCAGAGGAAGAAAAACATAAGACAACTTTCATCACCCCTTGGGGGACATTTTGTTACAAGGTCATGCCTTTCGGACTCAAGAATGTTGGAGCCACCTATCAATGCGCAATGACGGTCATCTTCCATGACATGATGAATGCCATCATGGAGAATTACGTTGATGATATCTTAACAAAATCCAAAACTAGAGGAGAGCACCTAGAAGTGCTGAGATATATTTTTTAGCATCTCCGAGATTACAAAGTGCGTTTGAATCCTAGGAAGTGTGTCTTTGGCGTTTTGTCAAGGAAACTCCTAGGTTTCATTGTTTCACAGAGAGGAATAGAGGTGGATCGTGCAAAGGTTACAACTATCACATAAATTCCTCCACCTACGAATCTCAAACAAATGCGAAGTTTACAAGGAAAGATTCTAGAAATCTGTCATTTCATTTCAAAATTTGTGAATAAGTGCCATCCATTTACACATATCCTCAAGAAGCATGTTACATTCAACTGGGATTGGATCACAACAAACATTTACACGACTTAAATAAGTACCTTGTCAACCCGTCCGTAATCATGCCACCCACCCTTGGAAAACCTCTCCTATTATACATTTCAGCTACCCAATTTGTTATTGGTGCATTGATTGCCCAATATGACCTAGACCATAGAGAAAGGGCATTTTATTACCTTAGTTGCACCTTGATTGCCTATGAATTGAATTACCCACAGATTGAAAAGGCTTTCCTAGAAGTTGTCTTTGCCTTTCGAAATTGCATCATTACCTCCTTAACAATAAGACCAAGCTAATATCCAAATTTGACCCTCTCAAGTACCTCTTATCCAAACTCTCCCTTATAGGACGAATGGCTAATTGGATCATTCTCCTAAGTGAATTTGATATTGAATTTGTTAACTAGAATTCATTGAAAGGGTAGGTATTGATTGATCAGTTAGCGAAGTTCCTCTACCAGGGATGGAACCTTTGTGTCTAGATCTGTCAGATGCATCCATGATGTATGTTGAAGATTATTTGGAGTGGTAGGTCCATTTCAATGGATCATTCACCTTCCACAGACTCAGGATCGGAGTCGTACTCATCACTCCCACATGGGAGGTCATTCCAAGGACATTTCATTTGGGATTCCCTTACACTAATAACATTGCAGAATATGAAACACTCATTTTTAGTCTTAAGTTGGCTATCACTTGGAATATCAGATAGCTACGAGTCATTGGTGACTCCCAACTTATTATTAAACAAGTTAATGATGAGTATAAGGTTAAAGATGAAAAGCTTATTCCATATAAGAAATTGGTTGAAACCTTGAAGGAATATTTTATATAGATTATCTTTGAACAAAAACCAAGGTCACACAATAGATCAGCGAGATGTCATGGCTACTATCGGATCACTATTACGCATTCCGCCTCAAGCAAGTAAAATGTCATTCTTTGTAGAGCATTTACGAGTACCCGCATATGATATGTCAGAGTCATGTTTGGCATGTGAAGTTGTTGGTCCCTTCTCCCCTTGGTATGACCCTATATTTAGATACCTACAAGATGACATGTTTCCCCAAACATTACCCATTCTGAGAAGAAAGCTCTTATCTATCGTATAGCCCATTACACCCTCCTAGGAGGCACCCTTTATCGTCGTGGCTATGACGAGAATTTGCTTTCGTTGTTTGGATGTTACTGAATCGGTTCGCATTATTAAATAAGTGCATGGAGGTATCTATGGAGCACACACTAGCGGTATGGTCTTTGTTAAGAAACTCTTGAGGGTGGGTTACTATTGGCCCATCATGGAAGAAGATTGTTGTAATTTTGTAAAGAAATGTGAATTATGCCAAAAGTATGGAAACTTAATACATGCACCAGATAGGCTTTTAACCTATAAAGAACACCTTGGTCGTTTTCTAGGTGGGGCTAGATCTCATAAGGAACCTCCATCCCACCTCGCAGATGGTCATACCCACATTATTACCGCCACTGAGTATTTTACTAAATGGGTAGATGTTGTGCCTCTTACTTTTGTCACTGGTGCATAAATTTCCAAGTTCATTATGAAGCACCTTATTTGTCGCTATGGAATTCCTTCCGCCATTATCACTGATAATGGTAAATCTTTCAAGAATAAAATGGTCAAAGCATTATGCCAACGCTTTCAGATTCAACTCAAGTGGTCCACCCCTATTACCCTCAAGGTAATGGACAAGTTGAGGCTACTAATAAAACTCTTGTATGGATCATGGAGAAACTAGTAAGTAAGAATGGTCGTAATTAGCATTTATAGATACATCCTTCCCTCTGAGCCTATCAAACCTCCATCTACACTCCTACTAGTGCGACCCCATATTCACTAGTCTATGGCACTAAAGCCATCATACCCTTGGAAGTGGAGCTTCCCTCCATGAGAATATCACTTTGGGACTATCTTGATAAGGACGAAGACTATAGAGTTGCTCGGTTAACAGAGCTAGAGCTGTTAGATGAAAAGCGTATGAAAAATCTTAATTACCTAAAGGTTTACTGAAAAGAGTATCAAGAGGATATAACAAGTGGATCATTCATCATGAATTTGATGTAGGTGATCTTGTTCTAAAAGAAAATCAGAAGAACATTGTCAAGAATGACAGAAAAGAAAGGTAAATTTGAGGCTAACTGGTTAGGGCCTTATGTAGTGGTTGTTAAATATGGATCAAGAGCTTATAAAATGGTATACTCAGATGGTTAAGAGCTTCCAGAACATATGAACGCCATGCATCTCAAGTGGTTCTACACTTAAGCATGGTGCAAATATCAGAAAATACCTAAAAGTAAGGAAAAACAAGCAAAAAATTAGAAAATCAAGAAAACAATAAAGAAAAAATAGGTCATCCAAGTGTGAAAACCACACAATTGTGGTGCATTGGATAGGTCCTTGGGTGAAAACTAGATTCTCATGCTCAAGGAGGGTTTATTGTTCACAAGTTACTCTTGCATTTGGACAAATAGCTATTACTTTTGTATAGGGATGGTCCCCCTTGTTAGGTCTAGGAACCTTTCCTTACGTCTACTTCGCTAAGCCATGATTTGACTTGTTTGTTCTTATATCTGTGTGAAGGAGTTGCCTTTGTATATTCCCATCTAACATTAGAGGCACCTTTGCATTTCACCTTCTTGAACATACACACGTGGCATTTTTCCTTTTGTATATTCCCACATCATGCTGGGGGAATCCACACTTCTTTTCGTTAGGCCTCACTTTCAAATAGACCTTAGAAAACACAAAAACATTCAAAAAAGATATACAAAAATCTAAACATTCAGAATATCCTCTTCTAGGGACAATGCTACATCTGTTAGAATAACATTGTCTTTAGGAAACCCTAAAAACAATGTGAACAGTAGCCTTGAAATGTTTCTTTCACGATGACACCAAAAACAATGGAAAACATGTCAAAACTATCCCACAAAAACATAGTTTTAGTTTGTTGGTTTTATTTGTTTTGGGTTTTCTTGCTTTATTTTTCATTTGTTAAGTGTTGATTGCATTTTGTACATTGGATTCATTTGCTTGGGTTAAGTTCTACTTAGCTATTGCATTTAGTTCGGTTTATCTTGTATTACTTTTATTCTAGTTTTGTTTCCATTGCATTGTATGAGATGTTTACAAGATTGAGTTCAAATGCTTACTTTAGTTGAGTGTTTACTTAATTCATTGCATTAGATTCACTTTGCATGCTTGTGATTATTTGTAGTCTGTTATTTGTATCAGGTTGTGTTTGTAAATCAATTGTACAAAATTGTTGTCATCACATATATCACATCTATCATCTATCATCACATCTAAACATCATCAAAATACATCATATATACAAAAATGCTAAGTTTTACATCATGCATGTATACTAAGCTAATCATCACATATCGTATCATCAATGGGGGCAAGAGGGGTTGCGCATGATCACAAATCTACCCCCTATACCAATATCATCCCAACATGCTAACATCTACCAAAATATCTCGTGTCCAAAACATATGATATCATCTGAAGATATATCATCAATATAAAAACATGTGGTACATCATCAATGTCTAGCATGAAATATACATAGGAAATGAGAATCATACATCATCATGATACACTCATCATACATCTATAAACATGAATCATCATCATAAAAAAACATGACAATATACACCATCGAATGTCCATATATACATATGTAAATATATGTCTCAAAATAAGATACATCATCGATACAACATCTGCCATCAAAAGAGCATGAATCAAAATCGAGCCTTCATCAAGAGGCATAATCAAAAAATGATACATCAAGTACATACATCGATCAAAATCAGCCTTCATAAGAGGCACACACACACACACACACACACACACACACACACACACACATATGTCAAGTCTACAAAAAGAGAGAGGCAACCATGATTCTCACCATCTCGGGGCTGCCTAGTCTATGGCCTGGAGGATGAAACGACAACTAGTGTGATGGGCCTACTCTAGGTGTACCACCCTATTGTCTACTGGTCATTGATTGATTTAACTAACCATCCCGACTCTCATGATCTAGAGCTTTTCCTACTGCATCTAGCTGATCAAATGGTGTAACCCCCTCCCCCGTTAGAAGCGCATAATGGTAGACAACCTTGTTATACGAGGCCTCGCCACTGACTCTCATGATATATTGTATCATCTTTGTGTCCCCAAAATTTGTGGTTGCTATACAATGTAATATCGCTCCCCTATTAGTCTACTAATACCAAAGATGGGTATGTCTCAAAGCAACGACCTACTAATCTCTATCTGTTGTAATGGTTTGGACCTAGGCCCGTGCCTAATCTCTCTAAATAGTAATACCCTGCACTTGCGCCTTTGAACTCGGTCCCATTTGTGTAGTGACACCCTATACATATGTATGTGCATGATGTAGGAGGCTCAATATATGAGCACCCTACGTCGCTAATTGTTGTCATATCTGCTTCACGCTACGCCGCCCCATCTCCACCTTGAGCGGCCTAGGCTCTCTCCTGGTCTCTCTTTGAGTTCATAACCTGTAACTTTGCTCTGGCATAATATCTCTAGGTCGCTACCTGTAACTAAATGACTGTCACCACTTGTAGTTGTTGAAGCGCAACTAACTGTCCATCATATCCACCACTTCCTAGAGCACGAGGTGGCGGACCATACTACGTAAACACTTGTTTTAACAAAACATATATCAACACTCATCGCTTACTCTTGGAGGAAATCAGATATCAGAGCCTAGGGCACTGTCTCGCCTAGTCTTAGGCCCTTGTTCGTGTGGTTTTGTAGTGGAGGACCCCGCCCCCACCCCCATCATGACACTTGGTCATCGAAAGGATCATCATCCTCCTCATCATCATCTCTTGTAAATATCCATGATTTAATCAAATAAAAAAAAACATTGCACGATAAAATAATAAAACCCTGAGATATTGTAATTCATTCGAGACAAATTCCCAATGGAGAGATTACATATAAATAACTCAATGAAATCCTATAAGTAAGGAGTCAAGGCTAATCTCTAAGTCCTCTCAATATCCTAAATATCTCTCAACTATGAGTTGTGCATTACAACTATTTTACACACTTGTATATTATTTTATAAATATTAAAAAATATTACTACCAAATAACTCAAACCACTCCTAAGTGTTCACACTATGAACAATATTTCTATAACAATCACCTCCTAAGTGTGAACATGGGGAAAACTATCTCCTGTACTTGCTCATGATCTACAAAGAAATGAAGGTTTTCGATGAGTACCAACAACTCAAACAATATGAGGTTTTCAAAGAGAACCTCCAACTCATAAAATGGTTTTCTAGTGGAACCAACCACTACATAGTAGCGTACATTATTTTGCTCACATCGTTGTTTCTAACTTAGAGGGATTAAAAATAGAAATTATGCTCATGCGGAGCTTTAAACATGAATATTACTTCTATTCATTATTACAACATAAAGTAAACACACCACACAACAAAAATAAAAGGTCACCAATACCATGAAGCAATCTTTTTGTTGGTGACTAACGAGAGATAACAATTTTCTTCATCCTCCTATGCCTTCATCCTCAATTAGTCACTACTTAGTATAGGTAGTCATCTTCACCCTCCTTCGTTTAGGTTCATATTCTTCTTCATTCTCGACTCTTCTTTAACAATCGCATTAGCTTCATCCATTTTCACTTGAATAATCGCAACTAAAGTGAGAATTTAGCATTCACAACCTTTGTACCAAATGTCCGACTTCATGCAAATCCATATATATTTAGACTTTTTCCAAGTCTATATAATGCAACTTAGTATCTGATAAAGCAAACCCAATAATGGATTTTGCTTTGTCATCCCTTGTTTGCCATTTAAGCAATTTTTTAGCATATGTTGGTTTTGGTTCTTTTCCATTCACAATTCCCCAAAGGTTCTTGTTCATTAATTACATTTGTATTTTCACCTTCCATGTGTGAAAATTTAATCCATTGAATTTATCTAATGGAATTTCCATAATAGATGTCGAACTCAGTCGAAAATGCACCCTTACAATAAACTTTAAACACTGAAAGTAAAATTTTCTAACATATTTGCCAAAAATGGAAAAAAAAAAAAATTTGTACAACAGAAAACATAGGATCAATGTGTAGAGATAAAAAATACACATTTTTTTAAAAAATGGCACATTAATTTGAGTTACTAGCTAAAAGTTATGGCAATTTTAAGTTATAAATCCGACATCTTCTTAGACCCCTTCCAAATTTGGAAATTTGTTTTACACTTCTATTTTTTCATCTCATGCGCCCAAAAAGGAAAGAAATGCAATACCTCTGTCACTGTGGATCCGGATATTGCAAGAATTCACGTCGCAACCAAGTATGGATTCACCTAAGTGAAGCATCACCGTTGTTGGTAGATAAACACGTAGGTCACATATTTGATTCCAATGAAACAAATTTGTTCCAGATCTAAACGCCTCACAAACTCCTACAAGTTATCATTGTGGTCTAACCCGCTCTGATACCAAATCTTGTAAATATCCATGATTTAATCAAATAAAAAACAAAACATTGCACAATAAAATAATAAAACCTAGAGATATTGTAATTCATTTGGGACAAATTCCCAATGGAGAGATTACATATAAATAGCTTAATGAACTCCTGTAAGTAAGGAGTCAAGGCTAATCTCTAAGTCCTCTCAATATCCCAAATATCTCTCAACTACGAGTTGTGCATTACAACTATTTTGCACACTCATATATTATTTTATAAATATTAAAAACTATTACTACCAAATAACCCAAACCACTCCTAAGTGTTCACACTATAACAATATTTCGTAACATCATCCCCTTCACCTCCTACATCACCTCCACCCTCACCACCACCCTCATCGCCACTGTTAGGAGGCCCCACTAGAGGTACTCTCACTCCTGCATCTTACGATGCTCTAGGAATCGTTAATCGATGAGGTAAAATTGTGTGGTACCATGGAGCATACTTTGTTGTACAACTCAAATCCATGACTGTCTCAAAGGTACCCACTGAACTGACACCGTCTGTAAATAGTTGGCCAAGGCTCTGTCTTTGGTGATTTGTGGCCCCATATCGACATACTCTCGGGACTGCGAGCATACACATATCTCGGCCCCGATACATCCTGTAAGGCCAATCTGCCTCTCTGGCGATCAAATATATAAAAATCCCGCATATAGCTACAACTTCCCAACATAAAATGCTCCATGATCGCTATACTCAACTCTAAGCCATCCTCAGGCCACTAGAAATGTCTATATGGCCTCCATACTATGACCCTCAACAGTAAATCATCCAACTCTCGGCGGTAATGGTAGGTATCTCCCATGTTTGGTGCACATCATCACTAATCAAAACCCAACCCATAGTAGAAGTCTCCTTTGGCGCTTAATCTCTCAATACAACTATGAGACGACCAATAGCAATATGGTCCCACACTCAAATTTGTAGCAATCTGGCAGGTCCTACCATTTTCTGATGGTAGTATGTGATCAAGTGAAGGTCCCAATATAAATGTGCCAGTATGCACTGGCCCCAATAATATGTCTCGCCATCAATAAAACCACATATCACTCCAATGAGGCCGAGTGGAAATGTAGCTCTGGTCTTGTTATGGAGTAAAACACCACTGAAAAAATCCATCAGGTATACTATGACTCAATCGACTCGGGATCCACTAGACACGGCGATAATATCACTATCATCCCACAACGTGGTATATCTAGAATACCAAATAACTCTAGAATACACTGATCAATATCAGTGACGACTCGTGTACTGAATCAACTAGCCCTAGATGGGGACTCGCATAATATGCCATATGTCCATTAATGTAATGGTAATCTCATTAGTGGGGAGTCGGAAGCACTGACTCTCGCTATGTCACCGCTCAGCTACGATTGTCAGGAGGCCATGATCTAGTGTGATCTGTGGCATATCAGCCACGTAGGCTAGCCCCATAATGTATAGAAGGATATCCAATATCCTCCGATCATCCTCATCAAATTGTGCCTCTATCGCAGCTAGGTGACCGTATCTCTCTCTAGTGTGGAGGACGGGTAGTATTCATTGCGCACAAGCAAACACATGTTAGGGTTACATTTCTATCTACTTCTATCTAATTTTCTAGTAAATTCTTCTTTCATTCATCTAAGGTACTAATTTTCACTTTCTTCTACAAACAATCTAGTCTATTTTCATCTACACTTAGCTTATTTTTGTAAAAATTAGTTATGTATTTTCCCTGGTACATGTGTGTCGATTTGACACATACGCACCCAACACGTGTGCACTTCCTTTTAGACACCTACACGCCCATACCGGTCCATACGCTCCCCCCTTCCTACACCTAACCACCCTATTTGATGCATGACACATGCGCATCCGGTGTAACGCCTACACTGCCGGTCGACACGTGCGTGTGCGTGTCTCTATTTCCCCCTAACACACGCGCATCCCCTTCGATGGATACGTGTGCATGTACCCATATTTTGATAGGTATGCCTATGCGTACCCATATTTTTGATGCATGTGTGCATAAACATGCGTCAAATTCACCCTAAACTAGCCTAAAACACGCTAAAAATGTAATTAAACGCAAAATGACAAAACAAGGATAAAGCACTCATGTAAGGTTTGTCGCCGCATCCTGAAGATACTCCCAGATGCGGTCTACTTGTCTCCTCCTCCTCGGAAGTCTCGCCATCTCACTCCAATGCTCTCACACTCACTTGCGGTAAAAATTTGTAAGAGCTCTGCTACAAATGAACTAGTCATGATTGATTTACCCCTCTCGGGTGGGTATATTAGGCTTCCGTGATGCCCCCGGGGCATGTTTTCTCCATCGTGATCACTCTAACACTTCTTCTCTTCACTAAACTGATTATTTTTATTAAATAATAATAATTTTTAAATTAATTTTCCACTGCGTTGGGGCACTATTTTCCACCTAGCGCTTCCTTCTTCACCCTGGGGTATTTTTACAATATTCCCAGTGCATTATTTTTCATTCTATTTTTCTTCTATTTTATCTGTCGCCATGGTTATTTTTAAATAATTATTTTTGGCTCGTTCTTCTTCTTGTCGAGGCATTTTACTGCTACCCGACACCCGTTCTCCTCACTCTGGAGCATTTTCACATACTTGGTGATATCCTATTTATGAAATTCTTCGGACCAATCAAAAAAATTAAAAATTATAAAATCATTCAAAAATCCAAAAAACGTGAAAACTTTGAAAATGGACTAAAATTGGTAACAAGTCGATTTGTAGCCAAGATCCGTGTCTCTCGCTTGATGGCGTTCATTTCATACCTTGTTGACATTTCCACGTGCATGAGACAACAAATCGTAAATCCTCTGAATCTCCAAATCATTTACAAAAGCTACGCTGCTTACTTCATTAATACTGGGGCACGAGTTGCACGGTATTATGTCGTTGTGCACACTACTTTTTCATCGGATCTAAGTGTCCTCCATCCTTTCCCTTGCATATACAAATTGCTTGGGGCATCATTTTCAACCCTTGTCATTTATCAGAACATTTGGGATTACAAATCAATAACAAACTATTCGTGCAACTATCTTAAATGTTGTTGGTTTGAGTGTGTGATTGTACTTATTTCCTATTATGTGAGTTTGTTTGCTTCTCATATTGCATTGCATTCATTTATGTTGCATGGAGTTAGATGTTTTTAAGCAATGGAAAAATTTTGTATTTTGGATTTTCATGTCATTTTACATTGCTTTCGTATGCTCATATCTTAATAATCAAGACCGATGATGAAGATCACTAGCAATATGATGAATAAGAATTTTTTATATAGCAATGCCTTGCGGATAGCTCAAAATCCCTTTTCTTGTTATTTTCTCTTCTATCTCCCCTTTCTTCACACTATTATTTCTTTTGTTCTCTTTTTGATCGTCGATCGAGTTCCTTCCTCACCCCATCGACACTCGAGGGGGCATCCTTCTTCCTACTAATTTTTCTTCTACCCCTTCAAAAAATTTGGTTGTTTTTATTTGTCTACTTTCTTTGAAGTGACGTCGCATACGTCACCTCAAAGAGGGCAAATGTAGACACCTATAATTTGGTCTACATGATCTTATTACTAAGATCATACTAACTATCCTAGTCTCGTGTTAATTTACTACACTACACTAGTAAAATACCCTTTCTAACCTCTTCTAAACCCCCTAAACCTCGTTAATCCCTCTCTAACTAACTTCTATAAGCTTGTTTCCCTTTAATTAACCTTATTTAGGTTAATTAACCCTCTTATTGAATTTCTAGGAAGGATTTGACTTTCTAAACAAATATCTTACCTTTCCAAATAGCCACTTAGCTTCCTAAAATCTTGTTCACACCTCCAAATATGTTTTTCTAAAAATCAACTTTTTGACTCCTTTTAGTCCCACATGCATCCAAAACATCATTTTCTCAAATCCAAAACTATAAATAGAGGGATACCCCTCCCACCTTTTCTCAAGAACTCTCTCTCTCTCTCATTTCTGATTTAGGTCATGCTTAGGTCTTTTAGAGTCATTTCATATTTTATTTGAGTTATTTACTTGTTATTTTCTAATCCTTTCAAAGCTTTAGGTAAATGGGAGAAGCCATTAATGGTGAGCTTCCATTCTTAAGCTTTTGAAACATCAATAAACACAAAATTGATTGTTAAAGCTTTAATAGGTTCACTTATAGATAGCTTTCATGGAGTAGAGAACTAATATAGTCATGTTTAGAGGTTGATTGTTTGTTTCAAACTTTATAATATGCATGCAAATAGGTAGCTCTTGCTTATCTCTAATCTGATGGTCATTTGAGTTGTTTGTTCCAAAGCTTTTGGGGTTTTCTTTTGAGTTCTTACCCCCATTTCATAAGTTTTGCAAACTTTTCATTGCACACAAATTGAGCCACAAAATCACCAAAATTAAGTTTGAATATGTTTACTATGAACACATTTCTTCCCGGAGACCAAGATCCCTAAAATTAAGGACATTGATGTAAAACATGTGGGTTTTTCTTGAATTCTTGACAAGAATGGAAGAGGGAAAAAGGACTGCATTGGTAGAACATATTTGTAGCAATGGATTGGCTCATGCAATTGGTTTTGTAATACGTACCCAAAATTGTATGTATTGTCAGATCGGAAAGAAGTTACGGAAACCCCAATGATTATTCATATCTCTTTGCAAGGTGTTCGAATCTAGAAAACTCATTTGAGTATACATTTGCATCCCAAAAACCTTGTCTAGCCTTTGCATGTTTTGTTCTAACCATTGTTCTCTTTTTCCTTGCATTTTTATCATTAGTTAAGACCATTGCCCTGCTCGGGAGGGGGTCATGTGACCGTCGCCGAGACAGGGGCAGCGGTCATGTAACCACCACCCTACGTAGGGTGGAGGTCCTACCCGCACTTTCTAGAACCTTTTGATGCACTCAATAAGCATGAAAAATCAAGTTGCGCTTGCAACTCTCCACCGCTTCTTCTTTGTTTAGAGTTTCCAGCCACTTTGTAATAGTATTTCTCCATTTTAAATGATAGAGGAGTTCAATTCAAACTTGTCTTCTGGTGATTGCAAATGCTATAAATAACATGCTTGCACTTAGGTAAAGAGAGACACCAAGAAGAAGAAAAAGACTATGAAGGAGGAAAAAGACCAGACCTCTTTTCTTGTCCAAGAGCACCATTTTCTTGATCTAAAGACCCTTGGTTTGAATATTTCTTTTCTTATCTCTCCAGGTTTGTTTATGAATCACTTCATTATTACTTGTTGCATAGAATAATCCCACTAGCATGTATTAGAACCCTGAACATTTAGTTACGCCTCGTTGTATACCTACAACGATCCTGCTAGGAATCGCATAGGCCAAGCTCAGTTCACTTGTGCCATCCCTCTCCTACTTGTACTTTATTGTGTTTCTCTGAAGTCGCTTATTTCCCATTGTTTGAGTACATGTTACTTATCATTTCGATTTATCATTTCTACAATGATCCTGCTAGGAATTGCATAGGCCAAGCTCAGTTCACTTGTGCCATCCCTATCCTACTTGTACTTTGTGCCATTTTACCTTCAAATTACCATTGTCCCAGTGCCTTCTCTTACGGATGTTGCTTATACTCCTACTCTTTTTGGATTCACGTGAACACGCAAGAATGAAGAGATCACACTGAGGGGACAAGCTACAACACAACTGGATTTTCCTCTACTCTATAAACTCCAGGTTTAAATTGTCAAAGTTATTATCAAATAGAGTAGTGAATCATTTTATTTCAGTTAAGCTCACTTTCAATATTGCAGGGAAGTTGTGGGGAATGATAGTTTCTGAGAAGCTATGATTTGTTCCTCACTTCTGAGGTAAGATTGAAGGTTTTTAATTAAATTAATTAGCTGTTTTTCATCTAGATTCACACATTTGCATAGGTGAATAACCACACCGGGTTATCTCGCTTGTTTAGTTTTAGTATAAAAATATTTTAATTGTTGTTTGTAATTATAATGTTTCAATCTTGTGTTTTGTTTAGATTAGTTTCCCTTTCAGCAGTAGTATAAATTGTTATTTTCAATTTAAGTTAATTCAGAGACTTCAAATTAGATTCTCACTTAAATCCTAATTAAGTTAATTTACCATAGGGAATTTATGTTACTGTTCATAGCCTCTAAATCTCCCCTTTGTCATTTCACTACTTAGAGATCACACTACAGATCTTAGTCACCGATCCTCCTACAATTAGCTACAAGAAAGTTACTTACCGATTCTCATCCTCGCCTGTAGCTTTTCTATCATGGAAAGTTGACCATAATCCTGGCTGTGGCTATCATCTAAGTCACCCACTTTTCAAACCACCTTTGTCTCAAAGATGACCTCGGGAGGTTAGGTGGGGAAGGTCACTTATCGATTATCATCCTCGTATGTCACTTTTTTGTCATACAAAATTAGTGAACTCGACGTGAAAGGAACATCTGCTCCTTTTTCATTCCTGTTTCTTTCATCCATCTTCACTCCTTCCCATTATTATGTGGGTATTTATATACCCGAATATGTCAGGATATGATGCATATGGCAGACCTCTCTCAGGTCTCGAAGCATATTATGGTCAAACAAGTAGACAACAGTCACCCTCGCTTTCTGCATGGGCTAAAAACTACTCAAGCAACTACTTGTCATCACAAAATCCTCCACAAAGAACTAGCTCTAGTTCTTCATTCCGAATTAAGGAGCTGGATCAATTCACACAAACACAACAACTGGATCCTTGGGCTCTAACAATATGACATTTACTGGAGAATCCATTTCATCTCCTCGGGTTTTGTCTAGACCACAAATCAGTAGGCAGTCAAATCCACTCCCATTCCTGGATGAGGAGTACTTAGAACGCTACCCTAGAAGCGACCAACGCTTCAAAACATGTACCCACCTATAGGAAGTTTTCAAACACAACCCGACACCCTGCTCCAAGAAAACACCCCCATTCCTCCACCTATGGAAAATATTCTTGGTGAAGTTTGGGAAATGATAAATTCATAGCAGGGTACCATACCCTCGGCAATCTCAAGGGTGTCACAATGACCATCATGGTGAACACCGTTTCATTACCAATCAAGGTCATCTCATCTATAGTTGAGAGGGTTAGAGGGCTAGAACTTGCTCAAGAAAATCAAGCTTCACACTCGGAGAGCAAGCAGGAATTCCCAACCCTCCACATCATCCTAGCCAGGTTGACCTCCTCACGGGAACATGCACGTTAGGCATGCCTCCTCAACATTCATATAGCTATCCACAACAAACACCAACTAGAACCACATTTTCAAATGTTGCTCCAGTTGAAAATATGATACCTCCCGGTTTAGTACCAAACAATCCATATCAGAGCAATGCTCCTCCCTACTTAAACATTTATTCAAAATCACCACAAGGAGATATGTTCTCTTCTCCTAGGATGTTCGCTCAACCATAGGGGTTTCCTTATGCCCCTACAAATACATATGTTATGCCATATCAATAGCCTATTCCACCTCCACTCCCTCAATGGCACCATCTATGGTTGAAACCTATGCGGTAGGGACTTACTTAGAATATTTAAAAGAGCCTTTAGATTTCACCATACGAAGCGTCATGCTTCCAAGACCTCTTCCGATTTGCCTAAATTCAAGGGGGGGAGATCCAAATGCACATATCAAGGCCTATGCCACGGCCATTTGAGAACTGCTCCCTTGGGATGCGGTTGTTGCTAAAATATTCCTTAAGACCTTAGAGGGTATTGCCCTTGATTGGTATTACAGAATACCTAAAGCTTCGATACACTCATTCAAACTTGTGTCAAAATTCATCAAAGCTTTCGACATGAACAAATTGTTAAGAACAGGATAAGGGAATTCTTACACATTAAACAAGAGCATAATGAATCTACTACCCATTTCATTCAAAGATGGTGTACAGTCCTCTACTCTTCAACAAGTGCTCCAAACATGGATCAGATGGAACTATGTGACTTATTCCTTCATTCTCTCAATAGAGAGATAAAGGAAGAAGTCCAGAAGTTCCCACTAAGGACTTATGATGAAGTACTCGAGAGTGCTCTCTCGAATAGATCAAGCGGTAATAGAAAATGGTCATAAGACTTATGGAATGAACAGAGATTAATCACTCCCAATAAAAACACTACGACTTATCCCAACATTGGAAATAACAATCAAGGACCCAAGATCCTTAACAAAAACTGTGGGGTTACAATAGATGGAGTCACTGATCAAGCTAAAGGACCAAATGTTGTGAACACCCTGGCACTCGCTAATAATCAACGTAATAATAACTTTACTCCAACAATCAATGCGGTGGATTTTAATCGTCCTCCACAACAACAACAATAGAAAATCTAGATGCAAGGCCCTTCTCAAGGCCTAGATGGATATCAAAACCTAAACCAAAGGCAACAACCTCAAAATTTTAACTATAACGACAACCAACAACCTAACTGGAATTTTGGGCCACAACAAGGTTCAAACCAATGACCATGAGAATATAATTCCAATCTATACTATAGCTTCCACAAAATTCGAGGTCATGATACTAGGACCTACCACGACTACTAAAAAATTCTTGCAACGTTTTCCAGAGGGTCAAAAGTAACTCTTTGTAGATATATTTTTGGCAAGTCCTACACTACCCACACCAAACACCTATATGGGATCATTTTCCCCTCAAAATGCACCTCTCAAGATTTTCAATGATCCTCTCCTGAATCATTCTAACAATAACAAGTTAGATCCAAATGGGACAAACAAAGGTATCATAATAGGAAACAACGATCAAGATGCCTCAACTCCTAACAACTCTCGGGTTGCTCCTAACCTAGGTTCAAACGATAATACAAAAATCTTAGGATTAATTGAGCTAGAGGTCGAGCGTGAAATTAATGCAATAACTCAGACAAAGGAGTATGTTTCACAACCCCTACCCGATCTTTCCTTCCCACAAGATGAAGTTCCTACAATCGCTAAACCAGTAGGATCCTATGATTTAATATCAGATTTGAACAAGACCTTTTCTCACATTTCATTCCTAGATTTGTTGAAGAATTCACCCACACATCACTTTGTGTTGCTCAATGCATTAGGTCTTGGACATCTAATCCACGTTACGCCACCTCCTAAAGACTCAAATAAACCATGTAGACTTTGACGTCTACCCTCCAAGGCAGCCAGATAGGGATACTGAGTTTATATTTGACATAAGTAAAATGCCAACGAGACGCTGAAATCTCACGTAGAGGTGATCCACCCTTGCATTTGCAGGTTTGGGTTTATAACAACTACGTTAAGTGTGCAATGATCGATGATGGGGCAACAGTTAACATAGTCCCCTTCACTTTTCTTCAAAAACTAGGATATGGAGAAACGAACTATTCTTCAACATGAAACACGCTAAGGGGCTATGATAGCCTCAAGGAAACTTCAATCGGGACTATAGTGCTACTAGTCACTCTAGGACCCAAAACAATCCTCACCGAATTTTATATTATAGATCAGGAAACCAACTATAATATGATTCTCGGTCGCCCATGGATACATCATATGAAGGCAATCCCTTCCATGTTATTCCAAGAAGTAAGATTTTTGCACCTAGGAAAGGTCTTCATCGCTCAAGGGGATCCTAAACCCTTCGATATACACTTAGAAAACCTCAAGAAGAAGAAAGGAATCCATACAGAGTATGATCTTCCGCGAATCAATTGAACAAACCACCTCTAACAAAAGAGTTAGTCCCGGTCACCCCAGCATTCCAGAGGTTGAAGTTGTTGACCCAAAAACATTTGAGGTGGCAAAGACAGATAAAGGTAAATCAATATATGTGGAAACAATGTCCACTAAAACCACAATAGGAATTATGAAACTCTTGGAGAATGATGAGCCAATCTTCCTCCCATTTGAACCACAGGGAATGGGTAGTCTTCTCGGTATAGCATCTCTTCCCTCCGATGACCTAGGTCTAGGTGTGAACATGATAGAATTAATGAACAAAGAAGGGAAATTTGAAATTGAAACGATGCCCATCAAAACCATCTCTAGGTGTTGCTCTATTCTAAACCCTGGTTTCGACCCATGTGCATCTGAAACTAAGTTTTCCATATCCATGGGGCAAGGCCTCATCATTCAACAAGAGTTACAAGTAAACACAATGCTCTATATAGGAGATAAGGCCGACAACATAATCATGCTCACCCACATACCATCTCTCAAAAACATGACAAGGAGGCACACGAATGTCTTTTTCAGAAAAAATGATTTTTATAATTGGACATATACACTTCTGGGAAAAGGTTGTAAGTTCAAACCCAGAATGGTAGGCCCTCGTCAAGAAAATGAAAATTTTGAGGATAATGGTTCTTCAGTTGTGTACTTCTAGGGGTGACGAATTTTATATTCATCAACCTGTCTTCGCCTTAGATATCATGACATATAGTTCCAACTACATTTTCATATGTACATTGTTGCAGTTACATTGCATTAGTCATTCAACTAGTTCATTATGTTCACTCATTTCATAAATGTTGTGGTTAAGGAACTTATTTTTAAGCAATTTATTACAAGATTATGAAAATATTGGAAAAGCATTCAAATCATATCTCTTCAATCTTCATAATATCATCAAAATAGTTTGAAATCATTTCATTAATTCGATAGACAAAATCTTGACAAAAACCATACCAAGGCCTGCATACTTGGTCATACTCATTTTCTTCTACTAGGTTAAGTTGTTCTTACCTACGGTCTATTCTAGAAGCTTCTTGGTGTCACATCTATCCCTCTTACGTCTCTTTGAAACAAGGATACTCCAAAATTACAGATCACAAATGTCAAAGTCAAAATTGAATCCAAAACACTAAACAAACAGAATATTTTATTTTACACACTTCTTTGCCCTACCAACCTTCGGTGATGAGCCCGCATCTCTTACTAGTGGTGCGAGGTTGGGAAAGGAAAGAAGTGCCCTTACTTGCCTATGTCTTGCCTTGATGATAAGCCCATACTTCTTACTAGTAGCATGGGGCAGGGCATAGGGGGTCCATTCACGCAAATCAATGAATCTTAGTGTTTTAAAATTCAAAAAAAAGTGTATTGTGAAAAGTGAAATTAAGCATCCAAATTCCAAAGAGATCAAATCCTTAAAACTATATTTTGTCAACCAAGTTGCCATTTATGGATCTAAGTATAGATAAACTAAAAAGTAAGTTGTATTCTGAGCTATGTAGTAGTTTTTGAGTAAGGTAAGTACGTAGGTATAAATTTGGTTTCTGTCAATACTTTGTCTTTCTCTTATCATTTCCATTCATTCAAACTCATACAACTTACGCCCTTTCTAGCTCTTGGTGTTGAGCCCTCGCATCTTACTAGTTGCGTGGAGTTAGGAATGGGACAAGTTCATCTCATTATCACTACATATTCATCATGTTTTGCCAAAACAAGAAGAAGCAACGAACATTTCCCAAAGAAGCCAAAAGTTTCAGTACTATAGTATGTTTACATCATCACATATCAGCATTACAAAAACAAACAAAAGAGAAACATTCTATTCAACATTTGTTATCACTTATCATCCATTGCATACATTAGAAAAGCATATAAAAATAGAGATTCTAAAGCATCTAGTGTACACATGAGAAACAAACCACAAAATCTAGATACAAAGAAGATTTGAATCCAAAAAGATATATATATATATATATATATATATATATATATATGTGTGTATATGTATAGAAGTTGTGTTTTATATACAATCCCATCATGCACTAGGCATGGTCAAAACGCTCAATGAGCCTAAAAATACAAAAATAACTCATATAAACATCTGAAAAAATCACTACAAAAAGGCTCAACGCCCAATCAATCCCTATGGGATCCCTCGGAGGGTGCACGACCGCATTTAGGGCTCTTACTACGCTCAAAATGAATAGTTTGATTTGCACTCTCGTCAAAAATGGTTACCGTGGGTCCCAGAGCTCAAAAATTACCAAATCAATACACGCAAATGAATAGGAAAATGAGCTCGTTATATATATATATATATATATATATATATATATATATATATAATATTCTAATCTTGTTTTGAATGTTCTTACACAGAGATGGAGCACCGACGGAGGTAAGTTCTTATCCCTGCACAAATGGTGAGTCCTCATTTCATTTTAATTTAGTATTTTTAAATTTCTTTTATCTATCTACACTTGAGTCCTCTTTTTGTTTTACGAGATAGTGGGAATACGGATAAGAACATCGTGACACACGGGTGTGTCAAGTATAGCTTCTAACTCCCCATTCGGGACTACTATACTGAGACTCCACCGCTTTATATCCTTTCTTGGCTAAAACGCTCTATGAGGGGGCAATATGTACGTACCCAAAATTGTATGTACTATTATGTCGGAAAGAGGTTACGGAAACCCCAATGATGATTTAGATCTCTTCACAAGGTGTTCGTAATCCAGAAAAGCTTGTTGAGTATACATTTGCATTCCCAAAAAGCCTTGTTCAGCCTTTACATGTTTTGTTCTAACCATTGTTCTCTTTTTCCTTGCATTTTTGTCATTAGTTACAGGACCACCTCCTTGCCTGGGTGGCGGTCTCGTGACCACCACCCAAGACAAGTGGTCCTATAACTACCACCCCGCACAAGGCGGCGGTCCTTCCCACACTTTCCAGAACCTTCCAGTGCACTCGGCAAGAAGCGTGAAAATCAAGTTGCGCTTGTAACTCTCCATCACTTCTTCTTTGTTTAGAGTTTCCATCCACTTTGTAATAGTATTTCTTAATTTGTGATAGAGGAGTTCAATTCAAAATTGTCTTATGGTGATTGTAAATGCTATAAATAGCATGCTTGCACTTAGGTAAAGAGAGACACCAAGAAGAAAAAAAATACTATGAAGGAGGAAAAAGACCAGACCTCTTTTCTTGTCCAAGAGCACCATTTTCTTGATCTAAAGACCCTTGGTCTAAAGATTTCTTTTCTTATCTCTCCTAGGTTTGTTTATGAATCACTTCATTATTACCTGCTGCATAGAATAATCCCACTAGCATGTATTAGAACCCTGAACATTTAGTTACGCCTCCGTATACCTACAAAAATCCCGCTAGGAATCGTGCATAGGTGAGCTCAGTTCACTTGCGCCATCCCTCTCCTACTTGTACTTCGTTGTGTTTCTTTGAAGCTGCTATTGCCCATTGTTTGAGTACATGCTACTTATCATTTCGATTTATCATTTCTGCAACGATCCTGCTAGGAATTGCATAGGTCAAGCTTAGTTCACTTGCACCATCCCTATCCTACTTGTACTTCATGCCATTTTACCTTCAAATTACCATTGTCCCAATGCCTTCTCTTACTGATTCTTTATACTCCTACTCTTTCTGGATTCACGTGAACACGCAAGAATGAAGAGATCACACTGAGGGGATAAGCTACAACACAACTAGATTTTCCTCTTCTCTGTAAAATCCATGTTTAAATCATCAAAGTTATTATCAAATAGAGTAGTGAATCATTTTCTTTCAATTAAGCTCACTTTCAATATCACGGAAGTCATGGGGAATGATAGTTTCTGAGAAGCTATGATTTGTTCCTCACTTCTGAGGTAAGATTGAAGGTTTTCAATTAAGTTAATTAGCTATTTTTCATCTAGATTCACACATTTGCACAGGTGAATAACCACCATTGGGTTATTTTGCTTGTTTAGTTTTAGTATAAAAACATTTTAATTGTTGTTTGTAATTATAATGTTTCAATCTTGTATTCTATTTATATTAGTTTTCTTTCAAAGAGTAGTATAAATTATTATTTTCAATTTAAGTTAATTTAGAGACTTCAAATTAGATTATCACTTAAATCCTAATTAAGTTGATTTACCATAGGGAATTTACGCTACCCGTTCATAGCCTCTAAATCTCCCCTTTGTCATTTTAACTACTAGGAGATCACACTACCAGATCTTAGTCACTGATCCTCCTACATTTAGCTATAAGAAAGTTGTCGATTCTCATCCTTGCCTATAGCTTTTCTATCATGGAAAGTTGACCATAATCCCGGCTGTGGCTATCATCTAAGTCACCCACTTTTCAAACCACTGGTTGTCTCAACACAACCTCGGGAGGTTCGGTACAGGGAAGGTCACTTGTCAATTATCATCCTCGCATGTCACTTTTATGTCGCACAGTTTTCCCAACCCAAAGTATAGTGTGTAGATACGGTAGTAGCATGTGCTCGATGTTCCGATGTAAACACAAAAAGAGTTGAAAGATCCACAAGGTCAAGTGATTGCTTAGTTGGATGCTCATAATTTTAATTTGGCTCTTAGGATCATACCTATAGTGGATGCTAAAGTCATACTACTAGAAATGGCTCAGAAAAATTCAATCTCACACCCAACAAATATCAAGCAAGATTGTAAAATCATGGTTAAATAAAAATGAAAGGCCCGTCCAAATTGGCTTAAACTCTATATAGAATGAACTTTATTAAAAAATTATTAGACATGATCTAACGAAATTGGATAGGGTTTCGGGACTTCCCGCCACTAAGGAGTTTCATAATTGGATGTGTATTTTTATCAACCTTATTTATGAAGGAAAGAAATCCATCAATTGGGGAGAGATTATCAATGAGAAATTTTCAAATAAATTCATTCAATTGAAAGCAACACCGAGTCATTTTAAATGACTTCATATCTAATGTACATTATTGTAGGATATATAATATGGGATGGCCTTTTAGAACCAGGAAAACAAGATCCTTGCATGCCTATTTATAAATGTTATACTCAACTTATATATGAGAATAACAACAACCATTTCAAGAGAATGAATAACGCATTCACTATGTTCGTTATATGGTTGTTGGAAGGATACCCAATAGATAGAATCTCTCGAGAGGCTAAGTAATTGATCATGACATATGGTAACTTCTTCATTTAGTTCCAAAGATTCACCTACATTAGAGTTGTAGGTTTTGAAGGTATTCCATATAAAATCCCTATCTTTTGTTGTGACAAACTCATTCTCATTGAATTATGTAGATAATTGGATATAATTCATATAGTTTGTTGAGATAGGAAAAGGTTCAAGTAATCAAATTTCCCATTGCTTCAAGCCATTATGTGTGCAAATATAGAATAAATGTGCAAAATGTAGAGACAAAAATTATCCCTTCAACACGCATCCTTATTTCAAAAGAGTATCTTTTAATCGTAAAAATTTCATTAAGAATAATTTTTCCTCCCCATAAGTTATTCACACGTGCCCATTATCAAAGATTATTGGCATGATTGTAATGATGAATTTGAAGTAAGAGGGAGAGCACATGGAATGATATCCTTGCATCAAATTCAAATTTTGTTTTGATATTTCTTTATCAAATTTCTCAAATATAGCCAAATTCAAGGGAAATCAGAAATTAGAATAAATTATTAAATATAATGGATGATATGATATGTGATGCCTTTGGGAGAATCACACCCAATCATATTTATATACATAAATATGAAGGGTCACACCCTTTCATCCTAATTAGGTTGGCCTAACTTATTTATTAAGAACTAATAATGAAAAGGTAAGGTTATGTACTTCAAGTATATAACCTTAGTAATCATATGAATATAGAATGTTAAGGATATAACATTCCCTTCCCCTTAAGAGAAGTGTTTCCCTCAATGCTTAGCAACTCGAGATGTTGTAGCATGAACTATTCATCTTGTCATGTCGTGTCTTCACATGGTAGATTCTTCCATTTGATGAGAAATTATGTAATTGCTTGAAGAATGGGCAGAAAATTGAATTCATGAGGCTCTAAAAAGTAGGAGCATTAGTGAGACCAAATGGCATCACTAAGAACTCATAGTGACCGTCATGTGTTCGAAATGCTGTTTTATGTACATCCTCCTCCTTTACTCGAATTTGATGGTACCCTGAACACAAATCTAACTTAGTAAAGAAAACAGAACCATTCAATTCATCTAATAATTCATCAATGACAGGGATGGGAAACTTATCTTTAAGAGTGATTGTAGTGTCCTTCCCATTTTCACTTGGTTGAGAGTGGTGAAATAGTAGTTATGTTCATATGTGGGCCTCGGGAAAAGGTTTTGGTCTCTCTCACACACACATTTATGCAAATAGACAATTTAATTAATTGAAATTCAATCACTCTTCACTGTGGGGACATCATTAAAATCATTCATTCACTCAAATCTAACAAGGAAGAATGAAAAAAATCTCGTAGGGAAGCGGTCTAGGGCAAGGAAGAGGGGTTTTAGGTTTGAGATGTTGGTGTTTGGGCTGCAGGTTGAGGCATGCGAGGCTATGCACAAAATGGTTTGTTAAAAGGCTACAAGAACTTTCAAGGCAGACTCCACAACTTTTTCCAGCCCTACTCCAAAATAGGAGCTTTGACACAAGAAATGGACGTTCACCAAAGCGAGAATGGAAACTATATTTTTTCTAATGTTGCTTTTACAAGTTATTTGGTGGATATGTATGCAAAATGTGGAAGTAGTCACAAGGCACGTGGTGTTTGACAAAATGCTTGCAAAAAATAAGCCTCCTCGAATTTTACCCCGACCATGAAGCTTCATTTTTGGTTTCATTTGTTTATGCCCACACAGTGTATGGATGAGGACTATCATTTTTTCAATCTGCTAAACCAGGCCCTAGATCCGCCTTGGCAAAGCATTAACTATCTTAAGGAAACCCTAAACTTTAACTTCAACCTACCCATTAAGCATATGGCGGTGTGTGGATGTGTTTATGTGGTGCTTGAGGAGCACATAAGAATATGGAATCTCTTATTATTACAACACCTTTCCTTTCACTTTTTTGAAATGGCTTTACATTATTAACTACAAAACAACATAATCTTCTCCTAAAATCTCTCGAGCATCGGTACATTGCATAGGAAGACTTGTTCTAGTGACTCAAATTAATGGGGGCTGAAAATATTTGTTTATGCAATCCATTTTTCCAAATGCTTTTCCCTCCAAATCATGGGTTTACCTTAAATAAATTTGTATTTTCCTCTATTCTCATACAACATGTATCCCTTATGTTATCCCAAATTCACCCCCGAGAAAATTCGGTCAAGACAACTCTTGCACATAAGAAAATTATGAAGGAAATGAATAAGACCCATGAGCTCACATTCCGGGATGACAAACAAGTTAAAGGTGGGCTCGAGAAATCAGGAGCAGAGCTAGTAGAGGGAGCCACGTGTCTTGGCGGTGCTTCTCCAAAAATGAATCCAATAAGGGAATCCCAAACAAGTGCTAGGCTGCCACATGGCCCTGGTAGGTGAAAAATGGAGAAACATCTTCGGGCCTTTCAATGCAGAATCTTCTTGCCTCAATAACCATATCAGATTTGATCTGTTTCATTGTTTCCTCTTCCTTCAAGGTGTCGAACCAAGGATTGATGTAGAAAAGATGGATTTGGGGACAAATTTTATCAGAGGCATTAACAACAGTAGTTGAGCTTCAACTTACTTTTCCCGCTTCTCTCTCTCTTTCTTCTCTCTGAATCGAATCTATAAAGTTGGGGGTAGGATTCATTGTAAAAGGTTGTTCATTCTTCTTCTCTGCCTCCCCTTCTTTTCTTCCCCAAGGTCGAAATGGAGTTTGAATCTCCTCCCCTGCTCTATAAATGGCATTTTTTGCCTCTTACATGTGTATGATGCTCTGTGAAAATCTCTGAAGCAATAAAACATGTTTTTGTGATGCATTTGTCCATCCTTTGCTTGTTTTCATTGTATACTCTTACCTCTCATCATTTTGGAGTATTCGTACATGTTTTGGGACGTTTCATTTGCAGATATGGGAGGAATTTGTGTTCATTGGGTTAAAACATTTCTGTGTAAAATCTGATCTTTGGTGCAGTGATGCTACTGTCCATCCTCCCCATTTCTCACTTCTATTCGTTTCATGGCGATACTGGGTAGATGATCAACATTTCCCTTCTCTAGTGTATTGTCGTTTTAGTGTAGGCTCTATTTTTCCCTCTTTCTCTTTCCTTGGTTCCTTGGAATAGTTAGATTAGGTTAGATATAGTTTGCTCTTTGGAGTAGCTAATGGGGTAGTTTAGGAAGAGGAACCAACCTTCTTTGGAGGTTCATTCCCATTTACAAGTCCCACACTTGGGAATGATCCAATGTTATGCAAATCACACCAAAGGATCCCGCCTTAGAAAAGCAGATCCAAAGCAATGTCCGAGTACAATTTTTAAACAATGCCCCTATAGATTCATATCATTAAAGTAACATGAATGCAAGCAATGATTTCAAATGCAATAACAATTGAAAAATGGACTTTGTTCACTAGTATTTTAATCAGATCTATCCCAAAGAAATGTATGAGTGCAAGTTTTTAAACAATGCCCCTATAAGTTCATATTGTTAAAGTAACACAAATGTAAGCAATGATTTCAAATGCAATAACAATTCAAAAAAATGACTTTGGTCACTATAATTTTACTCAAATATGTCCAAAATATGAAATCAACGCCCATGTATTGCAGACTCCATCAATTTCATATGCCTTATCAAAGGTCTTGGGATAAACAACTATGTCTCGATACATATTGTTTCTAGATTGATAGACAAACCTACGGAGAAAAAATAATATACATGTTTAGAAGGCGTTGTTGGCAAAATATAGTGCCAAAAATATCCAAGACAGGAAAAACACAACGAGAACACAAAAATATATATATTATATTTAATTTAAAAACTTCATACAAATTTGAGTAGCGTTGTTTCGCATATTTTCTTTTGTTTCACACACACACTTTTTAATATTAATCGATGCCATATATATATATATATATATATATAGCACAATTCATACATAGTTGACTAACGACCGGACACGAAAATACTATGATGTCCGCCGGATGCATCTACTAGTGGAGGTGTCGAAAGCCAACACGTGTATGATCTATTCCTGTTAGATCTTTGCCTTATGGCCACCTGTGCCCCACACCCTTATGTAACCCGATTCAATCTGTGGCTTGAGATCCGTCGAGTCCATCTCCAAAAAGAGTGACGGAATGCCACCACGTGTCTTGCCATGGACCATTGATATAAGTCCGTTGATTTTGCCTTGACCAAAACCGAACCCGAAAGGTTATATATTGTGGTTTACTTAGGGAACTTCAGGTCCACCAAGCCCAAAAACATTGAAGAGAGCTATAATCTCATCACATGTCCCTCATAATGGTTATAGCTTGGTGGGATATTTAAATTAATGACCAAAATACAATTAAATACATGTCGAGTGATGGTGGTTGGGAGAGAGGGAAAAATAGATTTGAATACCTACGCGAGGCTCAAGATTACCAAACACCATTAATTTCAACACTCCCCCTTAATCTTGAGCTAAAAACCAAAAATTTATTTAAAAACTAATTTTAATTTCGGAACTAGAGTGTCCTTCATTTATGACGCTCAAACATGTTCTCAAACACTCAAACCCATCTTTTGATAAAGCCTTGGTAAAATGTCACCTAATTTTTGCTCGACATGCAAAACTTAAGTTTTATTTCTCCTTTCTCAACCAATTCACGAATGAAGTGGTACCTTATTGCAATATGCTTGCTTCTTCCATGGAAGACTGGATTCTTTGACAATGCAATAGAAGACATATTATCACAAAAAATGGTAGAACCTCCTTGTTGCTCTTTATGCAAATCTAAGAGGATTCTCCTTAACCATATTGCCTAACATGCGGTTGAATTTGCTGCAATATACTCTGCCTTTGTAGAAAGTGAAACTCTGGTCATTTCTTTGAAGCCCATGAAATGGCTCTTGATCCAACATTGAACACATATCCAGATGTGCTTTTTCTATCATCAAGGCTACCTACCAAATCACCTGTCCATGCTTGCCTACTTGCCAATGGGTTTCCTTTGGAGTCTCCATGAATCTAGAAATCAAGCTGACAACATACATGATATCAGTTCTAGTTACAATTAAGTACATCAGGCTTCTACCATGCTTTTGTATCTTGTGGGATCCACATTGTTGCTGCAATCATCTTTGGTTAATTTCAAGCTTACTTCAGTTGGTGTAGATGTTGGTTTGTTGTCCAACATTATGAATCTTTCCAAAATTTCTTTTGCATACTTTGCTTGAGAAACAAATATGCCATGCTCCATTTTCTTGACCTCAATGCCAAGAAAGTACTTCAACAGTCCCAAATTAGTCATCTCAAACTCCTTCTTCATGGATGATTTGAATTCATTTATAGCCTTGTTTGCATTTCTAGTAAATATTAAATCATCTACATACAAAACAACAATCAAAATCTCACCATCCTTGTTTGCTTTGATGTAAAGTGTGGGCTCACTGCTTTTGCTAAAGCCATTTCTAGTCAAATAGGAGTCTATCTGACTGTACCATACCCTTGGTGTTTGTTTGAGTCCATACAATGATTTCTTGAGCTTGTATACTTTTCTCTCATGCCTTGGAATTTCATAACTAGGGGTTGTCCCACATACACTTCTTCTTCCAATACGTCATTCAAGAAAGTTGATTTGACATCCATTTGATGAAGCTTCCACTTATGATGAGCAGCTATGGCAATGATTGTTCTCACGGTTTCTATCCTTTCCATTGGAGCAAAGGTCTCATTATAATCACGTCCAAGCCTTTGTTTGTAGCCTTTGACAACTAGCCTTGCCTTATGTCTTTCAATTTTTCCTTTGGGAGTAGTCTTGGTTTTGTAAACCCACTTGACTCCAATGACTTCCTTTCCCACTAGAAGATATACTAACTCCCATGTTTTATTCTTCTTTATTGCATGCATTTCTTCATCCATTGCTTCACACCATTTATTGTCTTTAATTGCTTCCTTAAAATAAATAGGATCTCGTTGCTGAAAATAAATCAAAATTAATCATTTTATCTTCATTTTCATCATACCTTGACTGCTCATAAATCTCTTGTACACTCCTCATTCAACCTTGGTGCTGATTTGAGTCGATGATGATGAAGATGCCTCATTAGCTACTCCTTGTATAATTTTTTGGCTGTTGCCATTTGAAGATTCACTCCTTTGTGAAATGGGTGTCCAACTTGGTGCATTGTTTACTCTACCATCTGATGTTTCAATATCAATGATAACTGCATTTTCCTTTATCTATGGTTGCTCCACTTCTTATACATCTCCCTAAGATGCTTCCTCAATGAATTGAACATCTCAACTGATTATGAGCTCCTTTGTGATTGGATTGTACAATCTATAAGCTTTAGATTTCTCACTATACCCAATGAAGATGCACTTTCTCCTATGTTATCCCACTTTGATCTTCTTTTCTTTAGCACATGTGCATATGCTACACACCCAAAAACTCTCAAGTGCTCAACACTTGGATTTCTTCCACTCCATGCCTCTTGAGGTATCATGTTCCTCACACTTTTGTAGGACATCTATTCAAGAGATACACTATTGTTCCAACTGCTTCAACCCAATATTCATTTGGCAATCCTCTTGTTTTGATCATGTTCCTTGCCATTTCTTGAATGGTACAATTTTTCCTCTCAACTACACCATTTTTTTGTAGTGTATACCTTTTTATAAATTATTTCTTGATCCTTATAGAAGTTTAAAAATTGATTTGATATATACTCTCCCCCTCTATCCATTCTCAATGTATTTATATAATGGCCACTGTGTTTCTCAACCATGGCCTTAAATTGCTTGAATACTTCAAATGCCTCTGATTTATTTTTTAAAAAATAAACCCATGTCATTATGTTAAAGTCATCTATGAAAGTAATGAAATACTCACTCTTGGACAAGGAGGGAGTCTTCATGGGACCACACAAGTATGAATGTATTAACTCAAGAGGTGAGCTTGCTCTCCAAGATTTTCCTGAGGGAAAAACATTTCTATGTTGCTTCCCAATATGCAGCCTCACATACTTTATCTGGTTGTTTAATAGGGGCAACCCTTTAACCATTTGCTTTTTATAAAGAACATGCAATCCACCAAAACTCAAATGCCCATACTTGAGATGCCAAAGAGTAGATTGATTAATAGTTATTGTTTTGAATGCTGTTGCTCCCTCACTTTACATCCTCAAAGGAAATATTATGTTTTGTGTCATCTTCACTCATTGCAATCAACCTATTATTTCCACTTGCCTTATATCATTTTTGGACAAGTATCCGCCCAATCCTAGGACATAGAAGACATCATAAATTTGTATTTTATCTCCTTACTTGGTGAGAATGGACACGATTCCTTTTCCCATCACTATAACCTTGTCATTTGTTCCCATCTTCACTTCATATCTGATTTCTTCATCTATGTTATTGAACATTTCCTTATTGCCACACATATGGTTACTGCATGCACTATCCAAATACCATATTTGTTTGTTTCCTTTCTCAGCTACATTGCAAGTTAGAAACAAAGTTCCACTCTTTTCATTCTTTTCAGTTCAACTTATTTTGTATTAGAAAATCTTGCATTATGATTTCTCATATCATACTCTTTCTTTCTACATTCACTAGCATAATGTCCATACTTTTTGCAGTAATAACATTGTACATTTGATTTATCATACCTTTGTGTAGAACCACCTCTAGAAGTGTTGTTGCTCCTTCCTCTTCCTCTTACATGTGGCTCTTGATGGTTGTGTCTTCCACCTTCTTGTTGGTTACAAACTCTTCCTCTTCCTCTATTATAGGCTCCTCCCCCTGCCTCTCACATTTGTATTTGTTTTAAAGGCTTGTTCATTGGAGGAGTTGGTTGTCCTACTCATCCTTTGTTCATGGGTTTGCAAATAACCCATTAACTCATCAACCGTCATTTGCATCAAGTCCTTGGACTCCTCTATTACAACAACAACTAGATCAAATATGATTGGAAGGATCCTCAATACCTTCTCTATGATCTTATGGTCTTTAACAATATCTCCATTAGTCCTCATTTGATTGATTATGGTCATTTTTCTTGTGAAAAAATCATTTATTGATTATGATTCTTTCATGAGAAGAGTCTCAAAATATCTCCTCAACATTTGCAATCGACTATCTTCACCTTGTCACTTCCTTGATAAGCATTTTGCAAGGTATCTCATGCTTGTTTGGAGTTTATAGTTGTTGTTATCCTTGGGAAAATTGAATCAGTGACAACATTTTGAATGTAGCTTAAAGCATTTGCATCCTTTTTCCTATTTTCTTTTAAAGCATTCTTTTGATCTTGTGTGAGTGCATTGAAAACAACTTGATATGTTACCTCTATGTATCCTCCTTCCACTAGTTCCCATAGCTCTTGAGAAGATAACAATGTCTTCATCTTGATACACCAAATATCATAGTTCTTCCCATCAAATGTTGGGGGTTGTTTCCACGAGTTACTACTGGAAGCCATTAAAACTCAAACCCACAAAATAAGAACTCAATAGCTCAAACAACGACTGCTTTGATACCAAGATGTTAGAAAAATATAGTGCCAAAAATAAGCAAGACATGAAAGAATACAACCAGAACGTAAATATATATATATTGTATTTAATTTAAAAACTCCATACAAATTTCAAATCCGCTACTATGTATATTTTATTTTGTTCCACACACACACTTTTTAATATTAATCGATGCCATATATATAACACCATCCATACATAGTTGACTCACGACCCAAACTTGAAAAGACTATCAATTGTAGTTGATTCCATGGACTTTATGTCCTCTAGATGCATCTCGCTTAGAGGAGGTGCCGGAAAAGCCGACACACATATGATCCGTGCTCTGTTAGATCTTCGCCTTATGGCCACCCTGGATCGACGCCCTTATGTAACCTAGTTCAATCCAGGGCTTGAGATCCACCAGATTCCATCACCGAAAAGAGTGACATAATGCCACCACGTGTCCCGCCATAGGCCGTTGATATAAGTTTGTTGACTCTACCTTGACCAAAACCAGACCGAAAGGTTATAAATTACGGTTTACTTTGGGATCTTCAAGTCTTTCGAGCCTAAAAACATTGAGGAGAGCCAAAATATTGCCATGTTTCCCTCCTAATGGTTATAACTTGATGGACTATTTAAATTAACACCCAAAATACAATTAAATGTCTTTTAGTAGTGGTGGGTGGGAGAGAGGGAAAAACATATTTGAATACTTGCACACGGGGCTCAAGATTACCAAACACCATTAATTTCAGCAGGTGTGAAGCATATATTTATTTTCATAGTTATTATGACAACTCAACACCGCCTTGGTCGTGAAACAAACCAAAAATTACCTAGTTAGGAATCATATGAATGGTAGTATGCGATCAAGACTAGATAATTACCCAAAGTGTGTGATTTTGTCTACACTACACATACGCAACCTATAAGAATGGGGTGCATCTAGGTCCAACCCCAACTAAGTTATATCCCCCTCCCAATTGATGACGTAAATCTAGAAGTGGTATTTTATGATCGAGATGACATTAGCTAAACCGTCACATATGCAAAGTGTTGGGCGAAGACTAGGTGGGTGTTATTGTTTCATGACAGGATGTGGATCAAGGAGGTGTTGTTGCACTTAGAATAATAGGAAATGTAGAAATTCCTCCACATGTGGGTAAAGGAGTTGATAGATGGCAAGATGCCCCTAATGGAGATGTTGTGGCTGCAATAGTGACATAATGTAAGTGTTATGTTATGTTTGAGTATCTAGTTGAGAGCTAGAAATTATGTCATGGATTTATCATATACTAATACAATTGTGTTGGTAATTATAGGGGATGTTTATTAAATGATATTTTTTTATATATCTATGCAAATATTGCTCCAAGAAATTTTGGGAGATGCGGTGGAGGGAGGTATGCTAGAGTGATTGGATGGCATAGTAGGTTAGCATACTTACTTGTTTAATCTAGTTGTTGTGGAAACAACCACATGTGTAGTGTTCTATAACGAGCATGATGAGATTCGAGAAGAGAAAGACCAATAGTCATATGGTTGTTCTTGGAATGAGTTGGTACATGATTTATTGGCAAGATTGGTGGAGTTCCAAACTCAATATGCCTAGGTGTTGGTGTAAAATAACACCTTGCATGAGTGATTGGCTCACTATTGAGAGAGATTACAATTGAGAGATTGTGATCACATGGGAGGGCCCTTGATTTTCAAGCTCTACTACCAATTGAGAGGAGTGAGTATGATGAGTGACTGAATGGAGATAAATTCCCTTGGTATATTGTATATGTGATATATATATATATATATATATATATATATATATATATATATATATATATATATATATATTGATCCGTGGAAAAATTATGTTTAGTTTATTGTATAAATGTATGTGATGATTGTTAGATGCATTTGATTTAGTTTTGATGTATGTGCATATTAGTCATTAGTGTGATGTGTTCATTTTATGGTGGATGTGTATAGTGGTAAGATTAGTAAATAATGTGTGTGATGTGTAGGAAGACTAGAGTAGGTATGATTAGAACATTTATGAATTAATCAAGGTTGTGTGGTGATGGGACAATGTAAGGGGTGATATGGGCATGACCTCTTCATATGACCTCATTGATGAGTGTATTAATTAACTTATTATATATCATCTATATGGCTATTGGTTTGTTCCTAAACATGTTAATTAGTGCATGGGGATGTTCTATATAGTTATATCCTAAGTAAGGTTGATGCATTTCTCTTGTTTTTGCTTCATGTGAACTCGTGACTATAGAAATTCCTACTAACTACTTATGTGAGTAATGTGATGACGTGTGTAGGATAATAATGAGCATTTGCTATCAATTCCAGGAAGTTATAATCAAGCGGAGGCCAAGTCTTTTCCATCATGCCATTATGGAGGATTCTCCCATAACAAGCCTACAAACACAAATCCTATTTTTAGATATATCATAGGATTACAATGAGCTTTAATGAGGCTGTTATTGGTTGAATTCGAGTGTTTGTAATTATGGCATCTTTTGTAACTAGTTGTGTCTATAAAGACACATTCTTGAAGACAATTTAGTAGTTAGTTGATGATAGTAATTTATAATACAGTTTTATATCAGTTAGCATCTACTTTCAGTCTCATACTGAATATGTTTTGGAACTCTTTTGAATCAATATAGTTGATGTCGTTTTTAATTTTTTTGGTGTTAAGAGTACCTCAATACCAAGGGAGAGCAAGAGCCCACTTAACCAAGGTGATTTGAGGATTGTTGTTTAATGCATGATCATTATTTCTGATAATTTCAAGTTTCAATGCTTTGATTTGAATGCTTATCTGAATGCAGTTGTTTATTTCATTGCTTAGTATATTTCATGTTGCTATTTCAATTCAGTGTGTGTTATTTCAATTTTGCTATTTTAATTCGGTGTGTGCATTTTAAATTTAGTTAAAGTATTTCCTTTAAATGCATTTTTACTACAACAACATTGTTTCAGTAGTTTAGCATTACATTTCCATAGATTAGAGGAGAGACAAGGGGAACCACACCAACCAAAAACCCCAAAAGGAACCACCAAAACAACTGAGTTGCATAAGAATTCATTACATACAACCTAGGACACACAACCTTGGTTTTATAATGACACCGACAATTGAATATGTTGGTTAAATGATTGGAAAATACAACAACCCATCATTTTTGACATCATTTCCGGGAACACCATAAGCACAACATGCCATTATATTCACCTTACATACTATGGGTGTTAGTGAAGCTAATTTATGCAACCAGTAGAATTCCTAAGCCTTGTTTACATGACCAACATTGATGCACAGGCCACGGGATGCTCAAGGGAGATTTATACCTCGTAATATTCAAAGAATATCTCCAAATAGAGCACAAGTAGGGAACATTAAAAGTGACACTGAATCTAATACAATGCCTAGGAGTAATTCTAAACAATCTGCATCATCTTATTTAGAACCAGAACAAATTTCAGAAATGGGAGACAATGGGAATGATGAGGACCGACCTTTGGGTAGAACCTTTACTTATCCCATTGTCCTAAATGAGGATGAGGATGCACCCATGAAAAATATCTCTCCATCCATTCTCCCTATCTTTCGAGGAATGTCCACAGAATACCCAAACCAGTTCTTATTTGAATTCAAAGTTCTCTCTGTAAGACATATGACTACAAAATAGACAACCAAAAACTCAAACTTTTTCCTTCCCACTGTTGGTATCCAAATTGATTCTCCCTTGGAAACCAAGCAACATCAAAGATTTAACAGACATTGAGAGATAGACATATCTTATTATGAGTCATTTTGTAGCCGGGGAGGGGATTAGTCTAACTCTTTGTCACTCGGGCATCAGAGAAATGGATAGCACCTTCATTGAGGATTTGATCTATCCTCACTGCTTTAGGCCGTGCCTTTCGACCAGGGTGAGAGGACCCGTTTTGTAACCTATGTCGGTAAAGGAGAATGAAGATATCCTTCTTTAAAAAAAATTGGAAGGGGACCCTAAGAAAATATGATCAATGCACCATAATTTAACTCTCACGAGTTGTCACCTCTAAAGAATGGTGATATTTCCTAGACAGGGTTAAGGTTACTAAAGACATTATGGAATCCTAATTGCTTTTGCATATTTTGGCAGTAGAATTTATACATTTGTGGACACACAGGGCAAACAGGGGTAGTTCAGGATGGATTCATTATTTTTGAATAATTTTGGTGGGAGATTAAGCAAGATAAAGTTGATTATACCATATCTTTGAGAGACTTCACAACAATTGGAAAGCTAAATGATAGAAAGCTTCAAAATAGCTAAAATATTCCTTCAACCAGAAGGTGTGCATCAATGGAGGCCCAGATTTGCATGGTTTCACACAATCTCCAAGAATTTAACATGAAGGCTCAAGCTAAAGACTCAATTAAACATCAAAGACCCCTGGTTCCTCACACCTAAGATACACTTGAAGGCTTACAGACAATATTTATCAACAAATGATAGTGAAGTGATTTTAAATTTGTTTATCTCATCACAGGATGAAGGCTCTTCTTGAAATGAAATTACAAATGCCACTAAACCTGTCAAAGCGATGAGATCCTGTGTGATTGAAGGGACTTTAACATAATATTGCAATAGGAATAAGAAAAACTACTTGTAGACATTCTGAAATAAAGCAAACACAAATTGCTCCAAGATTGACACAAATTAACTCAAAATTGATTAGATTCATCAGTAGGGGAAATTTTCTTGAATAGTCTCAGAGCTTGTCAATGGTTGTACACTCGTAACCAACTTGATGTGATTGAGATCTAATACACAGGAAATTAACAGGTTTCTCAGATTGGTCTCTCAGAAAGACAGGATCTCTCAAATTTTCTCTTAAGAATTCAACCCCCAACCCTTTGCAAGAGTATTCTCATTACATTTATACATTTCACTTGCTCACTCATCCCAAATTTTTCCCCCAAAAAGAAGAATATTCGAGGGACCTTTGCTTGTTACCAATTTGCCTCAAAAAGTGACGTTTAACAAATTCACATCCGAAAGTTGCCAGGTGGACCAATTATGAATTGATCATGTTTCTTAGACCCTCGACTAATGACTAGGATGCCATGCCACAACTTTTTGGTAGTCCTTCTAATCATTCTGATTATATCATGTGAGAAATCCCGTTTTAATCATTTTCGGAGGCTCTGTATAGTTGGATTTGACAGGTAATCCTTTTCACCCTCGAGGCAACACCTTTTTCATCCTTTGCGCTTTGCCGCAACCTCCATCATTTCATCCTTTTCC